>CM040118.1:178173136-178773136 GCA_022559845.1 Amorphophallus konjac | reverse complement strand
CCCAATGGCCGTTTAAATTCTCGTTCTTATATTCTCTTTATACTATGTTGTATTCTGCTCATATTCTCGAGGCCGCAGCGAGTCACTTCCCCAATGGCCGTTTAAATTCCTGTTCTTATATGTTATATTCTTATCTATTCATATTCTCGAGGCCGCGGCGAGTCACTTCCCCAATGGCCGTTTCAATTCTTGCTATTTAATTTCTGCACCATTCCCGTCCCCCCGAGGTCGCGGCGAGTCACTTCCCGCTATGGCCGTTTAACCCCCATATCTTGTTATATTACATTTGTCCCGCTCGCCCCGCCGGAGCAATCTCCCGTGGTGGCCCCTTCTCTTTTCTCTTATTTCTGTATTGCAGCAAACAAAAAGAAGGATCCCGCGCGCTCCGCATCCTCTTCGCACCCCGAACCCCGTGACGTCGCTCACACCAGGCTAACCTGCGAAAGTTCAGACAAAGTGATGTGGGACCCAATTCAAATTGGGTCCAAAGACAGTTTTCAATTTATCCAAATCACACTTAGGAACCCACATTTGTTTTACTGTTCTTTTCAGAGATTTCATGTAGATTGATTCTTCCTTCTTGGCATTTCTTAGTGGGTGTTGAATGAGCCTATTCCTATTAAAATTATGATGTTTCCGAGCAGAGAAATTGTTGTTTGGCCTCTTAGAGGAAACACGTGTGTGCTGAGCATAATTCATGTAGCCATTTTTATTCAAATGAAAATTGTGCTGAAGGTGATGCATGTTCGCATGCTTTCCTTGATAACTATCATGCTGAATTTTCTTAGCGAAACTATTCACCTTTCTAGTGACATCAATATGAATGGTCGTGTGAAAACCCTTGTTCCACACCTGTTGCACAGGAACAGTTCTAGTCTCAGGATTTCCTGACTTAGTCTGCTGACCAGTGGATTGAATAGATTTGCTGGTCAAAACCTTCAATGTGGAGACAGATTTGGAGCTGGATGGGGTTTCCAGTTTTTCTTTGCCCTTGGCGGGGCAGAACGTGACAGTTTTGAATTCAAAGGGTTTTTTGCTTGTGGGATTGTATCCTAATCCCTCCCTATTGAAGTTTACCCTCGACCCCAGAAGGGCATCCAGATTGTTTCTCCCCTCTATAAATTTTTCTAGTATTTTTCTTTTGTCCTCAATCTCCTTCTGAAGTTCATTACATTGGTCATGGAGTTCCTGATTAACTTTTCTAACCGCCTCATATTTTTTTGCAATCAGTCTAAACTCCTTTTTACTCTCTTCAGTTTTACTCTTCAGCTCATTCATCCTAGCTAGATTTTCCTCTCTTTCCATTCTAAACTTCTCGATCTCACTTCTAGCCTGATCTAGCTCATTGGCCATCTCCCTATTTTTCATGTTGTCCGTAACAGCAATAGAGTGTTCCTCAGAAACTGAGTGAAACTTTCGTTTAAGCATTCTGTGCTCCTTGGTTAGAAAATTATATTTAGCTAACAGGTCGCCATAGGCGTCCTCCCAATCATCCAAAGTGAAATTCTCAAATAAGTTCGTTACCTCTTCCTCATGGTTGGCCATGAGGCAAGTCTTTTCTTCACCTTCACTGGACGAGGTGGCTTCTGGATCCTCCTCCTCGCCGCTCCATGTGCACAGCATGGCTTTCTTCTTCTTGTGCACCATCTTCTTCTGGTATCTGGGATCCTTAGCTTGCAGCTCTGGACATTCACTTTTTATGTGACCAGGTTTCTGACAATGGTAGCATGTAACTTTCTTAACAAACCGGTTCTTCTCAAGTTCTCGTTCAAGAGACTTCCTTGCAGCATTAAATCTCTTTCTCCTGTAGAATTTCCCTTTAGTTCTCAAGAACTTTCTGAATTGCCTGGTGAGCATGGCCTGCTCGCCCTTGTCCAGGTCTGAGAATCCGTCAGAGTCTTCGCTGCTACCACCACTGTTGTTGCTGCTGCTGCTCTTCTTAGTATGTCGTGAGACTTTCAGAGCAACATTCTTTCCCTTTCTGTCATGTCCATCATTCCCTTGTCTGAAGTTCATTTCGTGGGTCATGAGAGACCCAATCAGCTGGGTTACTGACATGGTGGATAAATCTCTTGATTCCTCTATGACGGTCACCTTAGTATCCCAGATGGGAGTTAGGGACCTAAGGATCTTCCTGACAATGTCTTCTTGCTGAATCTCCTTTCCAAATCCTCTCAGACTATTGATGATCACAGACAATCTAGCATACATTTCTGTGATCGACTCCTCTAGCTTCATCTTAAACAACTCATACTGAGTTGTAAGCATATTGATCTTGGTAGCTTTCACTTGAGATGTGCCCTCATAAATTAACTGTAATTCATCCCACATTTTCTTTGCAGTCTTGGACGCTGAAATCCTCAAGTACTCTTCAGGGTGGACGGCGCACTGTATGATGCTAAGAGCTGTCCAATTCAGTGCAGAGAGTTTTACCTGTTCCTCTGTCCATATGTCTTCGTTCGGTGGAAGTTGGTACAGACCATCTGTAATTACTCTCCAGAGCTTGTGGCTTTGGGCCCTGATAAAGACTTCCATCCTGTTCTTCCAAAAAAAATAGTTATTACCATCGAAGAAAGGGGGACGGGTGATTGACTGCCATTCAGCAATGTAGCTGCGAGGACCAGCGGATCTGTTTCCCAGGCCGTTGGACCACATTTTGGAAAATACCCGCTCTGATACCAATTGATACGAGAAATATGAAGTGATCTAGAAGGGGAGGGGATGAATAGATCACTATTATCAACCGATTAAAAATTACTGAAGAGTGATTCACTGAAAACAAGTAATCTCGCAGATGAACCCACAAAAACTGTAGTGCAAACAATAACTCGAGTTGATAGAAGGCACACCACAAGAACCACCACAGGCAATCACACAAGGGCACAGAGGTTTTTAAGGTGGTTCGGCCAGATCTCCAGTCTGCCTACGTCCACCCCTCACTCCAAATCGAAGTGAGGATTCCACTAGCACTGCTAGCAAAGCAGACTCAGTCTGCAACAACTGCTGATTCACAGCTTCACCAGGGGAACATCCTCCCCTCTTCCTCCACACCCGGAGGGAACCCTAAGGACGTCAAGTCCCTAGAAACCAGGAAAACAGTTTCCTCTTCCTCCAACCGGAGGGAACACTAGTGATCTACAGTCACTAGAACCAGAGACCAAGGTCTCTCTTCCTCTGAATCCCAGAGGGAACACTACTGCAACCTCTGTTGCAAGTAAACCAGAGAGAACACGTCTCTCTCTTTTCCTGAACACCAGGAGGTAACACAGAGAACTCTCAATCAAGAATGGAAAACATATAAGAAACGAAAACAAGAAAGAAAGAATCCAAAGTTCAGAAACTGGAAACAATGTAGCTCAAACTGAGCAGCAGACTTCGGATTTGATCCGTAAGTCAAAACCCATCTTCTGATCACTCTCCTGCTCTCTCTTCTCTCTCAACTGGAACACTCTAGTTTCTCAGGGAGGCTCTTTCTCTTCTGCTCTCACTTCAACTTTCTTTTCTGTAACCTCAGAGCTCTCCTTTTCGTAGATGATGAGGGAATGCTTTTATAAGCGATCAGGATGGTGCATGCAAGGCGTGTGCTTCCCGCGCTCGATCCAGAACCGTCTTGCAACGTGCCCTTATAGCATTGGTTCCTTTGGTATCAGATCACGTGCAGCCCAGACACCGGTGAATGTTCTTCCTCGGACCTGCAAGGAGATAAAAACCATTAACACTGAGGGCCACAAGAACTAAAACTGCATGAGGTATGTGATAACAATAAGAGATGCACTTTACTGAGAACGACACGAGATACACAAGATTACTACAGTACGAACTAAAGAGAGAATGACACGAGGTCAGATTAAAACAGCACGAGGTAAAAAGAGACGACACGAGATACATACTAATAAGGCTAATACTACAAAGAGAACGACACGAAGTATCACTGTAACAAAACAAACACTACGAAGAGAACGACACGAGATACACAATAATAAAGCTAACACTACAAAGAAAACGACACGAAGTCAGAAGAGAACAGCACGAGGTGAGAAGGAAGTCTCACGGAGTGAAAAGGTAGACAAACACGCGATCAGAGGGAACCTGGACGAAGATAGAAAGAAACAACACGAGGACATAAACCCAAGAAAACATGAAGACACGAATACAAAAACAACACGACATAACAAACAACAAGGAGAATGGCATGAGGTGAAATGACACGAGGCGAAGTGAAGACTTTACGTTCAACAGGATGTATAGACTTGGAACGGCTTCAAGGCAACGCAATCGAATGTATGGACTTTCACAAGGTATAGACTTGCCAAAGAACTGGACGATGTATAGACTTGAACAAGGCAAAGTATGTACAGACTTGAGGGTTCACAACGTATATACTTTGGCAAGACAATGGTTGTACATACTTGAAGTGAAGACCAATGTATAGACTTCAAAGTTCAGCTGCCAATGAATAGACTTGGAAAGCTTGAAGGCCAATGTACATACTTGGAAGCGTAAACCAATGTATGGACTTTGAATACTGATGCATGACGCTAAGCCAATGTGTAGACTTTGGCTTGGAACGAAGGTTAAGATGAGGCTGTATAGACTTGGCCAGAATAAAAGACTCGAAGATGAAGGGGTGACACAGATGGAGCGACACGAGGTGGTACAGAAAGCAGCACGAGGTGCTGCAGTGTTCAGCACGCGCTGGAACAAAAACACGACACGAAGACAACCAACAAACATAGTTGGAACAACACGATGTTGAAAAAGACAACACGAAGTGAAGTGAACACAACCAACACGAAGTATGAAAGGAACAGTACGGACATGCAGGGTATTATCTCATAGCAATTTTTCTTGTTAATCATGGAAAGTTCGAATGCATAACATTACTCATGATATCTGATTAAAAATAACAATATTTAACATAGTGATGCTCATCATCAAAACACTAGGGAAGTCACAAAAGTCCAACAACTACGACAACAGAGAGACTACCTGCTACGCCTAGAAAGAAATCTCCTTCTGCACGGCCTTACCCCCCAGCGAGCACTCTCCGAGTACCCACTCGGAGCGGCGGGCACACGTGCAGAGGACCTACACGTCACTCGGATTAAGAATCACGGCCTAATTGATGACGACCTGGACTTCCACGCTCCCTTCTCTAGGGAAATCATGGAAGCCCCTATCCCGCCAAAACTCCAGCTGCCGGTGTTTACCTCCTACGACGGCACCACCGACCCGGTAGACCATATGCACAGTTTCGAGTCCCACTTGGTGTTTCACTGAGCCTCGGACACTGTGAAGTGCCTGGCGTTTGTAACGACCCTCCGAGAAAACACCCCGGCATGGTTCGAGTACCTATCGGCCGGGACCATCTCCTCCTTTCATTAGCTCAAGAAGCTGTTCAAGGAGAATTTTATCGACTGTTGAAAGGTGGCCAAGTCAGTGGTAACCCTGCTCGCCCTCAGGCAGGGGAAGGAAGAGTCGCTATGGCATTTCGTCTCCCGTTTTCACGCGGAGGCACTCTGCATCCCCCACCTTGATGTCGACGTCGCGACCACGACACTTACTCAGGGGACGTGGGACCACATCCTCCGGTGATCCCTCAGGGTCGAGGCCCCAACGATTGTCCCTGATCTCCTCGCGCTAGTGCAGAAGCATGTGCGCTGCGAAGAGAACACTGCGGCCCTGAGCCGTGCTGCTGGATATGATCGATCCGATCGGAAGAGATCCGCCGACCCACCACGAGAAGATCGGAACAAATGAGAGCGGCACGACGGAGACCACCGCGACCGCTCTGAGAAGGAAAGGGGTGGTTACCGCCACTATACTCCCTTGACGGCCCCACCCGACCAGATCTTGATGGAGATCCACGAGGAGCCATTTCTCAAGTGGCCCGTGCAGATGAAGTTAGATCCAAATTCGAGGAACAAGAAGAAGTATTGTCACTACCATCGAGACCATGGTCATGACACCACCGACTACATCAACCTGAGAGATGCCATCGAGGACCTCGTCCGTAGAGGACTCCTCGACAAGTTCCACACTAAAGCCACCGAGAGGTGATAGAAGACACCTCCCCTGATCGACAACCGGCCCAATGGAAAGGTGATCAAGATGATCTCTGGGGGGCCTGCCGTGGGGGGAGATAGCGCGAGTAGAAGGCGGCGGTATGCAATGGCCATCAATACGGCGGACCAAGGTGACGGCACTACACGGGAGCCCTCCCCCTCGGGTCATCTAGGATACCCCATTATTTTCTCTGAGGATGACCTGGATGGCGTGACCACACCCCATTCTGATGCTCTGGGGGTTTCGGCCACCATCAACCAATGTACTGTACATCGTATCCTAGTAGCAAATGGAAGTGGACCCGATGTTATTGCGTACGACTATCTTATACTCATGGGTGTGGATATGTCACGACTCGCGCCATTGCACATGCAGCTGTACGGGTTCTCCGGCACGACTATCCACCTGGAAGGGCGTATCTCACTCCCGATCACATTCGGGACTGCACCAAAAGAGGTAACCTTCCTTGCCAACTTTACCATGGTTCGTGCAATGATAGGGTACAATGCTATCATTGGCCGAGGGATCCTTGACACGCTTAGAGGTGTCCCTTCTTCCTACCACCAGAAGCTTAAGTTCCCCACCCCCCGTGGGGTAGGGGAAGTCCGAGGTAATCAGAGGGAATCCAGAAGGTGCTACCTTATCTCCACCCGTGATCGGCGCCCTGAAGAGGTGCCACTAGAGAAAAAGGTAAGGACTGAAGATCCAGGTCTGAGCACGAACGCGCCGGCTGAGGACTTATACCTCATCCAAGTTGGGGACGACCCAAGTAGAACACTAAAGATCGGTGCTACCTTAGCCGAGCATGATAAGCGAGCAAACGCAAGCTTCCTCACGGCCAACCAGGATGTGTTCGCTTGGTCCGAGGATGAACTCCCCGGAATCCCCCCAGAGGTCACCACGCACCAACTTAGATTGGACCCCACCAAATGATGCGGGACGGACACGGGGACCAACTCTAAGTGATGCGGACCTCGGACTCTAAATGTAGACGTGACCAGCAACATACAATAATGGAGACTCTTCGGCCTGACACTAAGAGTTCCTATGGGCTATACGTCACTAACAGAAATGCAAGCTCACTCGTCGTTTCAAGCGAGGGGAAACGCGGATCCGCGCGGTTGAGAAATCGGCAGAGTCAAGGGTGATCGACTCACATCCGTGCTTGGATCGAGCCACGGGACGGGTCACTCTCTCGCTCACAGCAGTGACATGTACTCACGGGCTAGAATCCTAACGCACTCACAGCGGCATATGACCATATACTAAACTAGCAAATGAACGCCAAGAAGTAAGACTGTTACCTCCACGCTCCCAGCGTGGGGAAGACAACCCCAGCCAATTCCGTACTCCCGGTTTACAGATTTTCACAGAGGTACAAAGTTTTGACCCAATCCACCCAGGGAGGTAGCATGTCACATGTGGGGCCTGGGAGTATCGAGAAGTGGGTTGACGGGCAGCATCTTGATGTCGCTCCGACAGTGCCGAAATCCACATTTTAGTGCTGTCCGGATGGCGTGATCTGTGGGTTCGTGGGGCCCACGCGCTGCTCAGTCCTCCGGACCTAACGGGGTGGGTCCCCCTATGATAATGACCTCTGGTGGCGAGCTGCCCTGGACGGCGGCCGGGCTGGAACACCGGTCGGAAGCCGGGCGGCTCCGATCTGCACTTGTCGGAGTTGTTGTCCACGGATCTGCACGACCCGGCGAGATCTACAGCTGCGATCACTCCCGATGTCGGATCGACGCACAAGAGGTTCCGTTGGAAAGCTCTTTTGAAATACTTCGATCTAGGGCCAGATAAATAAATTTGACTTTCTCGGATCTGACCTTGATCGATTTTACAAGTTGCTGTTGGACAGGACCAGAAATCTCAGGACAGAGGTGATTTTTCCTGAGAGTTGGCATTGACCGCAAAGTAGACCTCTGATTCAGATGTTGAGCTCTTCATGAAAGTTGTAGAGGGGAGAGATAGGAAGACGGAAATAATTTTTATGATAGATTTGGTGGAGGTTTGGATGGGGAAAGATATTTTATACTGCTGGGTGGTCGGATCTGGACTGTGGCAGACATAACAGAGTTGGGATCTGAAGTAATTTTTTTGAAACTATAAACGAGATCTTAAATTCACAAGAAAATTTGTGGACGAGGTATTAGGTGGACAGAACCTCCAATAAAAATATCAAGTCATTTGGGTCATGAGAAGGTGGGTTCATGAATGACCTTTTAGGGTTCTGGAAATCTTGGCAGACTGTTGGTAGATCTGAGAGGAGGTGGAGAACGAAAATAAAAAAATAGAAAATAAAAGCTAGAAGCTCCACCAATGTTTCTAGGACGTGGTGATGACCCTTGGAACTCACCCTGAAAGTTTGGGCTCTAGATGAACTCGTGGCTAAGAGCAAGAAATCCGAGATCAAGGGGCTATCCTGAGTGGATAGAACTCCGGCGATGATGGCGGTGGTGCAACGGCGATGCGATGGCGGCGGCGGAGACGATCTATACACCTAATAGATGAGGCTTCACACCTCTGAATCACAGCTTTCCCAGATGCAGAAGGGGGAGAGAGGAGAGAGATAGGGGGCTGCCCTTGCTTGATGAACAAATTCCAATTTTTCTTCTCATTAATTCCAATCAAATGAAAATACATGCTATTTATGTGAAATAACAAAAGACACTAACTATCCCTAGATCTAGGGTTGGAGAGGGGTAAAAGAGGGAGTCCACATTTTATTTCTCCCATGTGGTTTGGAACAAATAAAATAAAATTTCAAATCCTAATAAACTATATTACCATGGGGCGCCCCCTTGACTTTTGGTTCCATTTTTTGAATTTTTCTACCCTTTGTCCCCCCCTTGGTCCAACCCTTCTAGAAGCCCACCATGGAGGGTTGACTGACCCCACATGGGCCCAAGAGATGAGGTGGATCAATGGAAGAAGGGATGGGGGGCCCGCGAGACCCAGGTGGTCCCATTTTACAAATAAATCCCTGTTACAATCTAAATTACAATCCAAATAAAGCCAAATAAACACACATTACACACAAATAAATTCCCAGTAAATACTATAAATATCGAGACTCAAGGGGGAGTCTCCAGGCTGTCTCCTAGCCAGATGGAAGCCGAGGTAGCCCGAGTGGTACTACACGTACGGTACCGACGGCTCGCCGGTTCGTGCTTCTCGCTCGCTTTGGTGTCCGCACCAATTCTCCCTGGGTGGGAGAAACTCAACCCTGTCGAGTAAGGGTCTGTATCGCTCTGGTAGCGCTCTAGTAGGTCCGGATCTATCCACTGCAACTCTCCACGGGTGATCCAAGTATCCTCGGTGGCGGGTCGCCCTCTCCAACGCACTAGGTAGCGTGGGTAGGATCCACTCCTAGTAACTGTCACCTGCTCATCCAGTATATGATCGATATACTCTCGCTGTTGTGGAAAGGTAGCTAGTGGTGGACTCTCAGGTGTGAGATCACTCTCAATGGGAGGAGATGGCTCGAAAGGCTCAGTAGGGATCACCGCTGGGTCCCTATATGCAACTAGATCTGACACATTGAAAGTTGAGCTTATACCATATTCCTTGGGTAGGTCCACGACATACGCATTGGATCTAATGCGTTTCAACACTCTAAATGGACTGGCTCCGCGAGCTTGCAATTTCTTTACGGTTCTAGAGGGAAACCGTTCAGGTCTTACCCTGATCATGACATATTCACCATCTTGGAACTCACGGTGGTGTCGATGGGCATAGGCTAACTCCTTATACCGTGCATTGCTGGCCTCAATGTGACGACAGATGTCGTCATGCAGACTCCTAACATGCCTAGCAAAAGACTCGGCAGACTCAGACGCTCGTGCGTGAATGGGCATGGGAACAAGATCCACTGGCTTCCTAGGCCTACGACCTGTGACAATCTCGAATGGACTCATACCGGTAGACATGTTACCTGAATCATTATATGCAAATTCTGCCAATGGTAATATGAGATCCCAATCCCCTACACGGTCCCTGACAAGACACCTCAAAAGGTCACCCAGACTCCTATTGACCACCTCGGTCTGACCATCTGTCTGGGGATGATATGCAGTGGAAAACTTGAGGTGAGTACCAAACATATGCCATAGTGTCTTCCAGAAATAACTGGTGAATCTAACATCATGGCCAGACACTATGGTATGAGGCAACCCGAACTTGCACACCACATGAGTAAGGAATAGGCGGGCTACCCTCGAAGCATCCGAAGTCTTCGAGCAGGGAATGAAAAGGGCCATCTTCGAGAACCGGTCAACTATCACATAGACTAAGTCATGCTTCCTAGAGGTACGTGGCAATCCCAAGACAAAATCCATGTGAACATCAAGCCACGGGGCATCAGGCACGGGAAGAGGTGTATAAAGGCCCGAGATTTGCTTCTTCATTTTGGCCGTAGCACATGTACGGCACTGAGCCACTATATGAGCAACATCACGCTTCAAGCTCGCCCAATAAAATCTATGCTTAACAGTCTCGATAGTCTTGTTCCGACCAAAGTGGCCAGCTAGACCTCCCGCATGTAGCTCCAAGACTAAGAAGTCTCGAACCGAAGTTCGGGGAACACAAAGCCTGCCTCCTCGAAAGAGGTAACCCTCCTGGAGCACATAATCATCATGATCTCTCGAGGGTCCGGCCTGGAGAGTGGTATAAATCTGACCGAAGTCAGGACAGTCACCATAGGCCTCTCTCATGTTCTCAAACCCTATGACCTCAGCACTCATGGTGGTCAGCAGACAAGCACGCCGACTCAAGGCATCAGCTACCTTGTTCTCCACTCCAGCCTTATGTTTAAGCACAAATGTGTACTGCTGGAGATACTCAACCCATCGGCTGTGACGCGCATTAAGCTTCTTTTCGGAATGGAGAAACCTCAAGACCTCATGATCGGAGTACAAGACAAACTCGTGATGTAAATGATAGTGCTTCCAATGCCTAAGAGCCTGAACAACTCCGTAGAATTCCTTATCATAAGTGGAGTATCGCAGTTTCCCGTCATTCAGCTTCTCACTGAAATATGCGACCGGGTGGGCCTCCTGACTCAACACTCCTCCTATCGCAACACCCGATGCATCACAAGAGACCTCAAACACCTTCGAGAAATCTAGCAATCGAAGGATCGGTGTCTGGGTCATGCGCTCCTTGATGTCCTTGAAGGCAGCAGCTACGGCCTTCGTCCATACAAACGTACCCTTCCGAATACAGTCCGTGATCGGGGCAGTGACGGAGCTAAATCCACAGATGAAACGATGATAGAACATCGCGAGGCCATGAAAGCTGCAGACATCATGGACCGTACGGGGTTTCGGCCACTCAACAATGGCCCGGACCCTCTCCGGATCGGCGGAGACCCCAGTACTAGACATAATAAAACCCAAGAAGGTAAGCTGGGGTGTCATGAAGGCACACTTCTGTGGGTTCACAAAGAACTGTTCTCGCCTCAAAAGCAGACAGACCTGCCGTAGATAGTCCAAGTGGTCCCCTTTAGAGCGACTATATATAAGGATATTATCAAAATACACAACCACAAAGACTCCAATGAATGGTCGAAGGACCTGAGTCATGAGTCGCATGAGGGTGCTAGGGGCATTGGTCAACCCAAATGGCATAACCAACCACTCATATAGACCATCCTTGGTCTTAAATGCGATCTTCCACTCATCACCTGGCCTAATCCTCACCTGGTGGTATCCACTCTTAAGATCGATCTTCGAGAAGATAGTGGCAACGGCCATCATGTCTAGCATATCATCTAGGTGGGGAATAGGGAACATGTACTTCACGGTGATTTTGTTGATGGCACGACTATCAATGCACATTCTCCACGTGCCATCCTTCTTTGGGGCGAGTAATGCGGGAACAACACACGGACTCATGCTGTCCCGAACAGACCCTCTCTGCATCAACTCATCGACCTGCCGTTTTAGCTCGGCATGTTCTGTGGGACTCATGTGATAATGAGGAACACTGGGCAATGAGAAGCCCGGAATTAGGTCGATAGCATGCTGAATATCCCGCATGGGTGGGAGTCCCTCGGGAAGCGCCTCAGGAAAAATATCAGCGAACTCCTGCATAATAGGAATGACATCGGGTGGGAGTTCACCCACGGACTTCGGCTCCACCTCTCAGACCGTAATAGCAAACACAGGGAAGCCCCTACTAGCCTCCCGCTCCATTTCTCGAGAGCTAATCATCATCAACCTCCTAGTCGAGGGCTCGCCTGTGCCAGAGATAACGGTCATAGCCCGGGCTGGGGATGGGGTACTGGGCCCGGGGATGGAAGGCTCCGGAGTACTAGGGCCAGTAGGACCCCTAACTGATGGGCTGTTGGGCTGAGTGGGGTGGAGGGTAATCCGTCAGCCATCATGGTCGAAGGTACAGGTGTTCGACCGGCCATGGAGTGTGGCATCCCGATCAAATAACCACGGCCTACCAAGAATGATATTGCCAACCTCCACAGGGAGGACATCACACCAGATCTCATCACGGTAGACATGGAACTGCAGTGGAACCAAACACCGCAGCCTGATCGGAATGGAGGTGGAATCCACCCATGATACTCGATAGGGGCAAGGATGGTCCACAGAAGTAAGACCAAGTCGTGAGACTACGCCCATGGAGATTGCATTGACACAACTCCCACTATCGATAATCACCTTACACACATGCCCTCCCAGCCTACAGTATGTATGAAAGATGGTGGTCCGACGCCAGTCATCATTGGCCTGTGGTTGGGTGAGAATACACCTGACGACCCCCAAGTGGGTATCATCCGAATGCTGGGCATCCTGGCCATCACCTTCAATCTCATAGTATTCGTCAGCTTGCTCCTGATCTGCTTCATAGCTGACTAACACAAGATCTGAAGAGGTGGTGTCCCCGGCCTGTGTGTCCCCAATGATAAGAGACTGACGAGTGGGACACTGGTTGGCGACGTGGCCTAACCCATTGCAGTGATAACACTGCTGCCGTGATCCACTAGGCTCCCCGATCAAGGGTCCTTTCCCCTTATCCTCCCGATGGATAGGAGGTGTAGGCAACAAAGGACGAGCAACGGGTGCAGGTGCCGGTGGACGGACCGTGGGTGCCGTGGGTTGGGGATGAGGAGGGATATCGCTCGGAGGTGGAGGGCGAGGCCTAGGAGTGAATGGCTCGGGATGAGCGGGCTCCTGAGGTCAAGCCATGGGGGCCCTCGGATACGTGCCTAAAGAGCCACGGGGCTCGACACTACGAGGGGGAAAGGGGCCCAACCGATGGGTAGGCTCAAACTCGGCCTCGAATTACTCCAATTTGAGAACAACCGGATACGCCTGTTCTATAGTGGTCACATTACGGCAAAAAAGTTCATATTGGTAGTTCGGCTGCAGACCTCTTCGAAAGCGCGAGATGGTCATGGTGCTCTCCTCCGTAACTCCACACCGTAAATAATACTCATCAAACTCGGCGGTGTACTCAGTCACGGATCGGTTCCCTTGGGAGAGACTTTGCAATTTGTCTATGAGACGCTGGCGGTATGTGGCAGGAAGGTATTTCTACCTCAACTTCATTTTCATGTCATCCCAAGTACCGATCGGGGGTTGATGTCGCTGCATTAACAGGCTCTCCACATTTATCCAATAAGTTTGGGCCTGCCCACGCAACTTCATCTTCGCATACCGAACTCTTCGGTGGTCCGTCATCTCAAACCACTTGAAGTACCGATCCATGCCAGACTCCCAATCTAAATAGACCTTCGGGTCCAGAGACCTGTCAAATAGGGGAGGGTCCGCAAGCACGCTCCTAAGAACATGGTCGTCATCATCATCGTGATTTCGTCGTTGGTTTCAACGATCACGACCATAACCCCCTTGTTCATTATCAGATGCATAGTCATCCATCTCGTGCACCTGCTGCCTCCCAACATCTACCCCCTGAGCCCTTGGCGCAGCAGGTTGCTGAGTCGACTCTTGTTGGCCATTCGTCGGCGCGGGTTGCGCCGCCACTGGGGCCCTCTCAAGGACAGCAATCCTCCTTACAAGACCTTGAATGAACTAGTCCGATGCTTCTGCCCGATCCTCTAGGCCTTTCATCCTCCCTTCTAGACGCGTTCCTACGCCATCTAGACGCATACTAAGGCCATCCATAAGCGTATCAAGATGATCCATGAGGGCTCGGAACATCTCGACTGTCGAGGGCTCATCGGAACTACGGGCTTGGGAATCTGCCATAGGTGGTGGTGGCGAGTATTGGGTGCCTCGATGAGTGGGCATGCAACTGACACACGGACTAGGAGACACAGACTAATGCACCTAGACGTAGCCAATATCCGGTAGGTGGCGGAGGGTCGACCCGAAGATCTCCTCGCACAAGTGTGAGGCCTTCCCGATAGGTGTAGCCTAACGTTCGGACAACACCTTTTAATATACCAGATTATCGGGATGAAATGCAATTTTAAAACACTTTTTTTTGTTTTGAAAATAATGATGATCCTAGACTCGACTTAAACCGTGCAAGACGTATGCAACGACTACCCTAGACTCGACTCGCTCTGATACCAAACTGATGCGGGACGGACACGGGGACCGAGTCTAAGTGATGCGGACCTCGGAACTCTAAATGTGAACGCGACCAGCAACATACAACAATGGAGACTCTTTGGCCCGACACTAAGAGTTACTTTGGGCTATACGTCGCTAACAGAAATGCAAGCTCACTCGTCGTCCCAAGCGAGGGGGAATGCGGATCCGTGAGGTTGAGAAACTGACAGAGTCAAGGGTGGTCGACTCACTTCCATGCTCGGATCGAGCCACGGGATGGGTCACTCTCTCGCTCACAGCGGTGACATGAACTCATGGGCTAGAATCCTAATGAACTCACAGTGGCATATGACCATATACTAATTTGGCAAATGAACGCCAAGAAGTAAGACCGTTACCTCCACGCTCCCGGCATGGGGAAGACAACCCCGGTGAATTCCGTACTCCCGGTTAACAGATTTTTAAAGCGGTACAAAGTTTTGACCCACTCCACGCAGGGAGGTAACATGTCACATGTGGGGCCTGGGAGTATCGGGAAGTGGGTTGACGGGCAGCATCTTGATGTCGCTCCGACGGTGACGAAATCCGTATTTTAGTGCTGTCCGGACGGCGTGATCTGTGGGTTCGTGGGGCCCACGTGTTGCGCAGTCCTCCGGACCTAACGGGGTGGGTCCCCCTATGATGGTGACCTCTGGTGGCATGCTGCCCTGGACGGCGGTCGGGCTGGAACGCCGGTCGGAAGTCGGGCGGCTCCGATCTGCACTTGTCGGAGTTGCTATCCACGGATCTGCGGCTTCTATTTTGCAGCGCGCGACCCTGCGAGATCTGCTGCTGTGATCAATCCTGACGTCGGATCGATGCGCAAGATGTACCGTTGGAAAGCTCTTTCGAAATACTTCGATATAGGGCTAGAGAAATAAATTTGAATTTCTCAGATCTGGCCTTGATCGATTTTACAAGTTGCTGTTAGACAGGACCTGAAATCTCAGGACAGAGGTGATTTTTCCTGAGAGTTGGCATTGACCGTGAAGTAGACCTCCAATTGCGATGTTAAGCTCTTCATGAAAGTTGTAGAGGGGAGAGAGTGGAAACGGCAATAATTTTTATGACAGATTTGGTGGAGATTTGGATGGGGAAATCTATTTTATACTACTAGGTGGTCGGATCTGGACTGTGGCAGATAGAACTGAGTTGGGATCTTAAGTGATTTTTTTGAAAATATAAACGAGATCATAAATTCAAAATATTATTTGTGAACAAGGTATTAGGTGGACAGAACCTCCAATAAAAATATCTAGTCATTTAGGTCACAAGAAGGTGGGTTCATGAATGTCCTATTAGGGTTCTAGAAATCTGGGCAAACTGTTGGCAGATCTGAGAGGAGGTGGAGAACAAAAATGAAAAAATGGAAAATAAAAACTAGTAGCTCCACCAATTTTTCTAGGATGTGGTGATGACCCCTGAAACTCACCCTGAATGTTTGGGCTCCATATGAACTCGTGGCTGATAACAAGAAATCCGAGATCAAGGGGCTGTCCTGAGTTGACAGAACTCCGGCGACGATGGCGGTGGTGCGACTGCGGCGCGATGTCGGCGGCGGCGACGATCTACACACCTGATAGATGAGGCTTTACACCTCTGAATCACAACTTTCCCAGCTGCAGAAGGGGGAGAGAGGAGAGAGATAGGGGGCGGCCCTTGCTTGATGGAACAAATTCCAATTTTTCTTCTCATTAATTTCAATCAAATGAAAATACATGCTATTAAGTGAAATAACAAAAGACACTAACTATCCCTAGATCTAGGGTTGGGGAGGGGTAAAAGAGGGAGTCCACAATTTATTTCTCCCATGTGGTTTGGAACAAATAAAATAAAATTTCAAATCCTAATAAACTATATTACCATGGGTCATCCTCACCGATCAGCCCCTGTGACAAATCCTCTAGAACCCTGATGCTTCCGGAAGGTTGGTCAATTGGGCTATCAAGTTGGGAGAATTCGACATCAAGTTTTGACCGAGAATAGCGATCAAAGCCCAAGCTCTCGCTGACTTCATCGTTGAGTGCACCCTACCCACCGAGGAGTCACCCGAGCAGTCCTCGGGACCCACCTGGGAGCAGTATGTCCACAGATCTTCTTGCGCTGCGGGCAGCGGCGCAGGGTTGGTTTTACTCTTGCCAGAACGGTTAGAGCTGTAGTATGCTCTGCGTTTCAACTTCCCGACCACAAATAATGTGGCGGAGTGTGAGACGCACCTCTCTGGGCTACGGATGGCAAAACACCTGGGGGCATCAAGTGTGCGAGCATACAACGACACCATGCTCATCGCCAACCAGGTCATGGGAGAGTTCGAGGTCCGCGATCCCTCCATGATAAAGTACTTAGAGAAGGCCAAGGCGGCGGCGAGCGACTTCGCCCACTTTGAGGTGGTCCACATACCACGAGAAGAGAATGTCTGAGCAGACGATCTCTCCCGCCTAGCGTCAGCCACCGTAGTCTCCAGTTTGAGGTCGGTCTTGATAGAGAAATTATTGGCACCGAGCACAGATGACCCGATGCCCCTTGTGAATGCCATCGACTACGAACCCTCCTGGATGGACCCTCTCCTTGATTTCCTCCTCCTACAACAACTCCCGCACGACCATGCCGAGGCGCGGCGCACGCGGGCAAGAGCAGCCCACTTTACGATGGTGGATGGTCGGTTATATCGTCAGTCCCACTCAGGCCCTCTACTCAAGTGCATCTTCCCCACGAAGGCCAACCAGGCCCTCCGAGAAGTCCATAAAGGAGGGCGAGCACTGGCACAGACACTGATCCGGTAAGGGTATTGGTGGCCCACCTTGCAGCAAGACTATCTGAACTATGTTCGGAGGTGTCCCCAATGCCAGAAATATTTCCACCTACACCACCAGCCAGCTACGCAGCTCCACGCTTTGATGGAGCCCCGCCCATTTGCCCGGTGGGGAATTGATATACTAGGACCCTTCCCTGAAGCACAAGGGAGGAAGAAGTTTCTCATAGTTGCCATCAACTATTTCACCAAGTGGGTCGAGGCTGAACCATTGGGGAAGATAACAAGCGATGCGGTTTGGAGGTTCATGCTGCGAAGCATCATCTGCCGATTCGAGATCCCAAGGGCTCTCACAACCGAGAACGACAGATAGTTCGTGAGCACATCCTTTCAGGAAAAGTGCTCAGAGTTGGGGATCTGGAACCACTACACTTCAATGGGGCACCCCCAGGCCAATGGCTTGGTAGAAAATGCCAACCGAACCCTCCTCCATGGCATCAAGACTCACCTAGACTAGGCAGGTGACTCATGGATCGACTCGATCCCTAGCATTCTATGGGCCCACTAGACTACCGCTAGAGCTGCCACCGGAGAGACGCCTTTTCATATCACCTACGGAGCTGAGGCAGTGGTTCCGGTGAAGATATCCAACCCCTCGCTACGAGTAGGACACTTTGATTAAGTATGGAACAACCAAGCAATGCGAGAAAACTTGGACCTGCTCGAAGAAGGAAGAGCCAACGCCCACTTCTACGGCGAGCAAGCGTGGCTGACCCACGGGGAGCCGCAGGAAAGCTCACACCAAACTGGGAAGGCCTGTACAGGGTAGCAGAGACACTCGGCAAATGAGCGTACATGCTAGTGACGCTGGGGGGGAGAGAGGTACCCAGGACGTGGAACTCCGTCAACCTTAGAAAATACTTCCAGTAAATCGTCACCAGCCATACTCCACTAAGGTAAGTAACCTACGAATAACGAAGAGGTAACCTAAGGGTTTTCCTAGAGGCGAGCACCGCTCCCCTTGAAAATGAAAAGGTAACCTAAGGGTTTTTCCTAGAGGCGAGCACCGCTCCCTTTGAAAATGAAAATGTAACCTAAGGGTTTTTCCTAGAGGCGGGGCATTGCTCCCCTTGAAAATGAGAAGGTAACCTAAGGGTTTTCCTAGAGGTGAGCACCGCTCCCCTCAAAAATTAGAAGGTAACCTAAGGGTTTCCATGGAGGACGCGGGCACTGCGGAATGCGAGCATGAAGAGCCGCCCAGAAACACGCAGAAGTCTTCCAGTAAAAGTACATCGGAGAGACTTCGAGATTTGTGAAACAAAGGAAGTGCTCCATTCCAAAATTAAAGGGTTTACAAAAAGAAGACTACCACCTAGGCAGAAAAAGAGGAAAGCAGAAAATAAACAGGGGCACCCTTCTAAGGGCGCACCCCGGATACATCGTCACGTGCCCCAGTCTTATCGGGCTCACATGTGTCTACAGCTCCATCCGGAGGTGACTCCTTGTCCAAGTCCACCACTTGGCCCTAAGCCGTCAAAACGTCCCCAGGTGCCCGCACGCCCGCACTCGACACCGGTGTCGGCTCTTCGGCTCCGGCACCATCAGATTCCCCCTCACCTTCATCGGCCTCTTAGCCATAGGGCATGGAAGGGGGAGATAGAGGCGGGGCCGTGACGCAAAGGCTATCTGCCGTGGCTGTGATAGTGGCGCTCTAGCCCTCCCGAAAGCCACGGTCGCGGGCCGGCCCGTAGTACGTCAAGGCCACCTTGATCAGCTCATCCCGATAGGCCGAAGAGGAGCGGTAGAGCTCCACCGCCTCCTCACCAACGATCGATATCGATGAGCGTAGCCCGACAAGTTCCACGCTGGTCTCTCGGGCCCAGGCCTCCATGGCACGGACCTCCGCCCTCAACTTGGCTGCCCGTTCCTCGGCAGCATCAGCTCTTTTTCGGAAGCAGTCCCGATCGTGCTCCATGCCGGCGAGGGCTACCCCTTGCTGGAGCAGCTGGTCGCGGAGCCCAGTGTTGGCAGCCTCAGACCCTTTCAGGCGCTCCTCAAGCCCCACCTGAAGGACCTGGCTATCCTTCAGCATCCGGGCCAGACCCTGGAGGTGGTGCCGCCACATGCCCAAAGCACTAACGACCAGACACGCACTCCTCACGAATGTCGCCGTCACTTCCGCCTAGGCCCCAGGGCCGAACTCGCTGGTATACTCGTACCATTGCATACTCCTCCCCATGGGATCGACGATCATCGTGATCCCAGCCAGTCCGGATTCCTCGGGCGGAGGGGATCGATTGCGTAGAGGAGACCCCGACAGAGCAGAGACAGTGGCACCCTCATCCACATGGGCCTTGCCCCTATCTTGCCCCCGTACCCTGGGAACTGACACAGGGGGGCGACCAACGACTCACCGGCTGACAGTGGCGGCGAAACCTCAGGGAGAGGCAGCCTGAACGACGTGGGGGGGGGGGGGTGACGCTGCTTCGAATAGGAGTAGAAGTCCGGCCCCACTTCCTCGGCCGACGCTGGAGGTCTAGCGCTGCCATATCATCATCAGATGGGGGAATGCGGCTACCACCAGCCATGGCGGATTCCCCACCGACTACGCTAGGGATCCCCTTTCCACTCGGCTTGCTCGGCTAGATAAGCATGAGCCCCACCCAAGGAACAATGGTCCAAGAGCCCACCCTTCACATGCTGAAATTGATAGGGAGGATAGGAATGTTGACCCCTACCATTACCATGAGAGGCCTCGCCACCACCAACCTAATGAAAGGCATCCACGGGACGACCACCCAAGGAACAATGGTCCAAGATCCCACCCTCCACATGCTGAAATTGATAGGGAGGATAGGAATGTTCACCCTTACCATGACTATAAGAGGCATCACCACCACCAACATAATGAAAGGCGTCCACGGGACGACCCAGACGACCCTCTCTTAAGGATGATCGAGGTAGAAGCCCCAAACTTTGACGGTTCCCATGAACCAAGTGCCTACTTAGAATGGGAGACCACCATGGACCAATACTTTGAATGGTACCCTATGTCCGACCCAAGGAGAGTGAGGTTGGCCAAGATGCACCTCACCAAATTAGCCAAGACTTATTGGCTAAACCAATAAGGGTTAAGGAGGGTTAGGCGGGAAGAGTCTAGTGACACTTGGGAAGGTATAAAGAACCAACTTAGAAGCAAGTACCTACCCCTATCCTACCACCAAATGCTCTTAGATGAGTGGCAAAGTCTCACCCAAGAAAGGAAGACCGTGGTTGAATACATTGAGAAATTTGACTCCTATCTTTTGAAGTGTGGAGTTCATGAGGACCCGGTCGTCACCTTATCCCGATTTAGGAATGGGCTCCAAAATCACATCAAGAGGGAACTTTTCATGAGAGATGTCAACAATCTTGAACAAGCCTACCAAATAGCTCAGGATGTTGAGCGATTCTCTAGAATCCCTAGGTTTGCCCATCCCCGACCGACCGACCCCAAAAGCTTGGGGCCCCGAACCATCCCAGCCCCCCCTATGAAGGCCCCTAGCCCAAGTGGGCATGCCCCATTACGGCCTTACTACCCCCCTCCCACCACCACTCCAAACAAGGCCACCCCTAGCCACCCTCCTCCACGGAGGGAAGAGAGTTCCAAAGGCCCAAATGTAGGAGGGAACACCTCGGGTAGTGGGCGTCAACAGTGCTATAGATGTCAAGGATTTGGACACTTCGCCGGGCAATGCCCATCCAAGGGGTTGTCTAGTTTGCTAGTGGAGGAAGAAGCTTCCCCACCCCAAGGAGAACTTGAGAGCACGATTGAGGTCCATGAAGCCTCACTAGATTGGGAGGAAGAGTACGAAGCCCAGTACCATGAGTCGGGTCTAGACCACACCATGACATCTACTGACACCCATCTAGGAGTGATTAGATGTACCCTTACCAAACTCCAAGAGGAGGATTGGCGTCGAACCTCAATCTTTCACACCTTTGTTAAGGTAGGAGGTCATGTGAGAAAAGTGATCTTAGATAGCGAGAGTTGTGTCAATGCCATGTCTCCCGACACCGTTAAACTCCTTGGGCTGACTATCACTCCCAACCCAAGTCCCTACCAGGTCTCATGGATCAACAACAACTCCATCCCAGTAACCACTCGATGCCTGGTGCCCCTCACCTTCTACTCCTACCATGGCCAAATATGGTGTGATGTTATCCCCATGGAAGTAGGTAGCATCCTACTAGGGAGACCTTGGCTTTATGATGTGGATGCCACCATCTTGGGTAGGACCAACACATGCACCTTTGAGCATGAGAAAAAGACTATCCGTCTTAATCCCTCCCTGTCACATCCCATGCCCAAGAGGGACACACTCCCTCAAGGACATCACCCCACCACACCACAAGCCTCATGGAACTCCACCCCTCCAACACAATCCCTTACCCAAAATCCCAACCATGGTGAGACATCGGGGTCGACCAAGGGTCTTCATCTCATCACCAAGAGAGAGCTTGAGGAGGAAATTACTCAAGGGGTACCTTTATGTGCAGTGGTCATTTGTCTAGGAGAGCCTACTCCCTCCAACCCCCATCCCATAGAAGTCCGACATCTCCTAGAAGAATTTCATGATGTGTTCCCGGAAGAACTCCCGGACCAACTCCCTCCCATGCGTGATGTGCAACACGCAATTGATCTAGTTCTGGGAGCCACCCTTCCCAACCTTCCTCATTATAGCCTCAATCTCACGGAACATGCCGAGCTTCAGAGGCAAATAGAGGAGCTCATTAGGAAGGGCTTTATCCGCATTAGCAAAAGTCCATGTGCCGTACCGACCCTTCTCACTCCCAAGAAGGATGGATCATGGCGGATGTGTGTGGATAGCCGGGCCATTAATAAGGTCACCGTCAAGTATAGGTTCCCCATCCCTAGGCTTGATGACATACTTGACATGCTAGTTGGAGCCACTATTTTCTCCAAGATTGACGTTAAGAGTGTCTATCACCAAGTTAGGATTAGGCCCGGAGATGAGTGGAAAACGGTCTTCAAAACCAAGGATGGCCTTTGTGAGTGGTTAGTCATGCCATTTAGGCTTTCAAATACCCCAAGTACTTTCATGCGTCTTATGACGGAGGTCCTTAGGCTGTTCATTGGGGTCTTTCTAGTGGTCTATTTTGATGATATTCTCATCTATAGTCAGTCCCAAGAGGCCCATCTTGACCACCTTAGGCAAGTTTGCACCGTCCTTCGACATGAGAGCCTATTTGCCAACCTAGGAAAGTGTCACTTCATGACCATATCCATCACCTTCTTGGAATTTATGGTGTCTACCAAGGGTGTCTCCATGGACCCCGAGAAGGTCCAAGCTATTCTTTATTGGCCAGAACCCCACACCCTTCATGAGGTCCGAAGTTTCCATGGGTTGGCCACATTCTATAGGATGTTTATTCGAGGATTTAGCACCATCACCACCCCTATCATTGATTGTCTCAAAAAGGGGACTTTTGTGTGGACCAAATCGGCCTCCAAAGCCTTCTAAGAGCTTAAGGAGAAGATGACCCAAGCCCCCATCCTATGCCTACCCGATTTTTCCAAAGTCTCTGAAGTCACATGTGATGCATCCAGGATAGGAATAGGAGGGATCCTTAGTCAAGAGGGTCACCTAGTGGCCTTCTTCAGTGAGAAGCTCTGTGAAGTTAGGACACGGTACTCTACTTATGATAAAGAGTTTTATGCCGTGGTTCAGTCCCTCCGACATTGGAGGCACTATTTGTTGCCCAAAGAATTTGTCATCTTCTCCGATCATGAGGCCCTCAAATACGTCAACTCCCAACAACAGTTGAATGCCCGACATGCCCGTTGGGTTGAGTACATCCATTCCTACACCTTTGTCATCAAACACAAGGCGGGAAGTGAGAACCGAGTGGTGGATGATCTAAGTAGGGGGGTCTTTTTATTGTCCACTATCCAAGTGGAGGTTACTAGGTTTGAGAGGCTCAAGGATTAGTACTCTGGCTGCCCTGACTTTGGGCACATCTATATCACCTTGACCACCCATTATAGTAGGGAACATGAGGGCTTTATCTTGGAGGATGGGTTTCTCTTCAAGGGGCCAAAGCTTTGCATGCCACGGACCTCACTCCGTGATTTCTTGGTTTGGGAGTTATATGCAGGGGGACTAGCTGGTCATTTTGGGGTTCATAAAACCATCGCTCTAGTTGAGGGTCAATTCTTTTCGCCAAGTCTCAAGAGAGACGTAGCCAAGATAGTGGGCCAATGTCGTACATGTGCTTCAGCCAAACAGGTGAAGTAAAACACCGGCCTTTATACCCCTCTCCCCATCCCCGACCGTCCGTGGCAAGACTTAAGCATGGGCTTTGTATTAGGCCTACTCAGGACCCAAAGGAAACATGATTCGATCTTTGTGGTAGTGGAGAGATTCTCCAAGATGGCCCACTTCATCCCATGCTCCAAAATCTCCAATGCCTCTCAAGTGGCCTGATTATTCATTGATGAGGTTGTTCATCTCCATGGGTTACCCAAGACCATAGTCTCCGATAGGGATGTCAAGTTCACCAGCTACTTTTGGAAGACCCTTTGGCACTTGATGGGAACACTCCTTAAATTCTCCACGGCCTACCACCCTCAAGCTGATGGCCAAACCGAAGTTGTCAATCGGAGTCTAGGGAACCTCCTTAGGTGTCTTGTTGAAGATCGTCCAGGGAATTGGGATCTCATTCTACCTCAGGCTGAATTTGCATACAACAACTCTGTCAACAAGTCCATAGGGATGAGTCCATTCGAGGCTGTACATGGGCACAAGCCAAGGAAATCCTCTGACCTCATTCCCCTTCCCTAGTATGCTAGAGTATCCTTTTCAGATGTGTCATTTGCCCAACACATTAGAGAGTTGCATGAAGAAATTCGCAAGCACATCAGCAAGAAGAATGAGACTTATAAGAGGCAGGCTGACTCTCATCGGTGCCACCAAGAATTCCATGTGGGTGACTTTGTGATGGTGAGGATGGAGAGGCTCTCCCCTGGAGTCACCTCCAAATTGAGGCCTCACGGGGCTGGTCCCTTCCAGGTTTTGAGGCGCATTGGCACTAACGCCTATGAGATAGATCTTCCCAAGGAGTACAGAGTGAGCCCCACATTCAACGTGGCCGACCTAGTACCATATAGGGGTCCCACGGTGGTGCCTAGTGAGGATATTGAGCCTACTTCCCCTATTGAGAGAGCACCCACCCGTGAGGAGAGTCCACTAGCCCGGAGAGCCCAGCGTGAGCGAATTGAATGAATATTGGATGAACAGGTCACTGCCACCAGGAGCAAGGTGTACGAGCGCTATCTCGTCAGGTGGTAGGATCGACCTCCTTCGGAGGATTCGTGGGTGAGTCGAGAAGATCTCCAGCGGCTGGATCCCGACCTTCCCGAGCAGTAGCACATCAGGATGGACCCCTACTCGAAGGAGTCGAGCTCTTCACAGCCCAGGGGATTTGATGGAGGCATCACCTACGACTCCCTCTGGCTCGAGTCGTCGTCACACTCTGGAGTTGTGTGAGCTCGGGCATCACTCTATGTGGGCCCAATTATTCATTTTTAGCTTTCTATTTGAGTCATTTGATGTATTTTCTCTTTTATTTGAGTCATTTCCCTAGGTCTTTGATTTATTTACCTAAGTTTGAGTGTCATTAGGTTGGTTAGTTGGTTAATGGGCCGAATTCATTGGGCTAGGCCCAAGGGCGCCCCCTACCCCCTTGGTTATTTGTCATTATATCAAGAGTCGGGGACTTATTATGAAATGTGGGCTGCCTATACATAGGACCTCATTCCCCCCATTTTATGTTAATGAAAGTTGCCATTTTGTGAGTTCAAAATTCAAGTTTCTTGTGGACAGAATCCATTAGTGGGGTGAGAATCCCTAGGGAGAGAATCCCATCCACCCCTCTCTTTCTCTTTCCCCCCTTCCCCAAATTCAAATCCCACCTCTCTCCTCCACCTCATCCTCCACCCATGCTTCCACCTCCACTACCTTTCCACTCCCCTAGATGCCATCATTCCCCTCCCACCAAATCCCACCAAATATCTCCCCTCCCTAGGAGAATATTATTCTTCCCAACACAATCCCACTCTCCCCAACACAATCCTCTCTCTTCCCCATGCAATCTTTCAACTCTCATAAGAAGTTTGAATATTTTCCCCTCCACTCTCTCCTCCCACAAGCCCTAGACCACCCTAAATAGGGAAACCATCATCCCCCTACCCATCCCTCCTAGCCCCAAATTCGTAGCTCACTCTCTCACCACCTACTAGACCACCTCCCTACCCCCATTCTCCCCCTCCCTCACCTTGGTTTGCCCCCTCCCAGCCCCCTAACAGCCAAGGGTTTCTTCCACACCCTTCCACTCCCTTTCCCCTCCCGTTTACATCATTTCCATCTCTCATCTTCAGCCTGCACTTCTCAGTTCGCAGGCAGTAGAGCACTAGCGACTTGCAGAGCCAACCACGACTTCATCCCGGCATTCCTGGGCTCTCAAGAGGCACCGTCGGAAGCATCTCCGTGTGTTCTTCACAACGGCGGTGGTCTCGTCCCAACCTGAGCTCGTGACTACCCCCGGGAGACGATCTCCCCAGACTGCGCGTCTCCCTCCAGACTACCAACTTGAGGCTGGTTGCGGAGGCTCCCAGGACCGTCCACCTAAAGATTTGGTGGCGGGGATTGGCCGAGACCTTCTACGACGAGTCATCTTCCAGTACCAAGAAGCGGCTTCCCGATTGGACCCCAGACAAGTGAGTTCCTAATTTTCTCCCCAGGGTGCGCAGTTCTGTCCCCTCTAGGACTGAACCGACCCCTATCCACTGTTCAGGCTCCCCCAATCTGCTCCGACATCCTATAGCATCTCCGTAGGTCTCACTCCGAAGTGGACTTGACAACGGTTCCAACGACTGTAGCCACGCTCGATTCAGAGCTTGGGAGCACTCCTGGCGGCCTCGTCTTCCTGTTGTTGTAGTACCATAGCAGTCAAAACCAGAACTTAGGGACCATGTTCGCGGCCCTTCCCCGACCAGCACCGCCAACCAGAAAATTCCACAAAAAATGGACGTCATCCTGATCCAATCCCGAAGATTTTTCCACTAGTATCATCGACAACAAAATTCGGGAGTGGTCATAGAGGCGCCGACATCGACTGCCTGTTCCCTATTCCCGAGCCCGGACAGAACTGACATCCTCCGTTTAGTTAGTTCTTAGTTCATTCTCCCCTCCCCGCCTGGCCGGCTTACTGCCCCTCCCTGTGGGAGGTAGTGTTTGAGTATAATTTTGACTTCCCTTCCCCAAGTTCAACCCCCTTGCATGGGGCGTAGTAATGTAAAATCGTGAACATGTCGAAGCTACACCGGCGCAGCGTGTGGGGAACCGACGCTTCCCCGCTCGTCCTCGTCTCCGAATGGGACCAGTTTCTTCAAACCAGTCGAGTAAGTGCTCTACCCTTACTCTCATTGGGATGCCCTGTTCCTTCAATATTAGTTCATACGCTCCGCTGCTCCGTGAGAGTGAGCGCCTGGCCCACAAGCTCCTTTGCTTCAAGTGGCCGCCGTGGGAGAGAATGTGACCCGTGCCCATCGGCACCCGGTCGGCCCCTTTGAATTGGGCCTCCGTACCCTTGGGAAGTCCCTTAGTCGTGATGGCCCTCTACCAGCAAGGGTCCATCCCACACAACCTCGACTCGGCATCGCCGAGTTACCCCCGGGTTTGGGTGAGTGCCGGGTGAGTTGGCCGTCGATATCGGCCCGTTCTACTTACAAATTGTGCTTGTTTGATTAGGTCCAAGGGTGTGTCACATCATAGCGTGAAGGTCAGGGCCGCATGGGCCCCCCTCTCGCATGCGCATGGAGGTGAGCGCCTGTGGACACAACAATGGCACCAACGTGACTGTACTCTCCGACACGGTAGCAGAGGCATGTGCAAGGGCACGGTAGTGGTGTGCTCGGGTTGGTAGCTCCGGCGTGTGCAGACGGCATGCGGCAGCAGGCGGTGTAGGCGCTGGCATGCATGGCAGCAGCATCCCCTCATGGCACCAACGATCTTGGGTAGTGATCCCCTCACAGCGACAGCTCCGGCGTGGACAGGCATGCATGGCAGAATCAACAGGAGAGCACGCAGGTGCACCAGTGGCATGCTGGACAGGCAACGACAGAGCGATGGCAGACGTGAGCAGCCACCATGCACGCAGGCGATGGTAGGGTGGCGGTGGCATGCGAACGATGGGCAACGGTGAACAAGCAGGACGTGGGCACCCCCTGGCTCCTATAAAACCCATTGTTCCCCCCCTTTAAGAAGACTTCTTTCTTCCCCACCGGGCATCATTCTCCTCTGCTACTTCTCGTTCTCATCTCCTCTGACTGCCTCCTATTCCCCTTCTTTTTTATCCCTCTCCCTCTTATGTGCCTCCCTTCTCTTCCCCGTAGTCCGGCGCCCTTGTTTCGAACAGGGGTACCATTCTTTCCTTCTCCCGCCTCTCAGCCCTCTCTCTCTCTCTTCCCTTCGCACCCCTCCAGCTCTCCCTCTTCTCACTCCCTCACTCCCTCTCTCTTCTCTACTCCCACCTCCAACTCCCTTCTCCTCCCCCCTCTCTTCCTATCGCACGCCCCCCCCCTTTCTGTTTCTCTCTAACACAGACACCACCAGCCTCCTCTTTCTCTTCTCATCTCTCTCTCTCTTTCTTTTTTCTTCACTCCTTTCTCTCCCTCGCTCCCTCCATCTCTCACCCTCACACACGCATGCATGCACCGCGGCCACCACCTTCGCCGTTCACCTGCACCACCGCGACTGGTGTCCCCCTGTCAGCGTTCGGCTTTGCAGTTGTAAGATGTAAATGTAATCTAATCTTCTGGCCCCAAACTATGAGCATATACATATAAACATGAACATGTAAACGTGAAACATGGACAATGAAAAGCAAAGGGCGATGAAGAATAAAGAAACATGACCATGATCGCCACCAAAGTTCTACAGCACCAAAAGTATGAAGAAAGGATGAAGACGGCGCCGTGTTCCTTGGAAAATATGGAGGAATACGCGGCCTAAAGGGAAGCCGCTACAATATGTCATCGCGCATGAAAAGGGACGCGGGAACCGATGTGGGTGACACCACCTCACCTCCTAGCCGGCTAGAAAGCAAGGGCCTCACGTTCTATCAACAATCTCCTACAAAATAAAGCCACAAACATAAGAGAAAACCCATTAGAATATGATGGTGTTGCATATGTCCCGAAATGATAAAGTGGCATGAAAGAAAGCGGGAGAACGCACCGGGAGAGGGTTTTTAACCCCTATGAATGGGTGCAAAAAAAAGGTGGGAGTGTTGTGCATGCATAGGATTTGAAATCACGAAATTTGATGGAGAGAATAAAGAGAAAAGTGCTGTGCAAAAGAGAGAAAAATGCAGACGTATAGAAACAGTGCGATTTGTGATGATTTTAAAAAAGTATGAGAGAAGAACTAAGGAATGGAGCAATGAAACTGAGCCCAAAGAGATGGAAATTAAAGTTGGTACTTCTTTCTTTGAAGTGGGGTCGAAGGTGTGAGTCGACGATCTGGCATGGCTTTGCCCCGAGTCGAAGAAAAGCCCCCCGTAGCGCAGTTCACACAGGGCAGTTTATATAGAAAAATGCTGGAACCCCAAACTTTCTATTGCGATTGCAGGAGATAGAGTCCACCAAATCTCAAGATCTCTGGATCAATCTTGAGATAATAGTCAAGATAAGATATAGGAGAAAACGAGACTCTATTTGGTGGAAGGATCTGGAAGATATGGCTCTTGGAAGAAGGCCCTGGAACCTAATCTGACAGAGTTTGTGTTGCACGAAAGTGCATAAAACCTGATATTACGGCCAAGATTCTAGGAGATATGGTCTATGAAAAATTGTGCTCTATGTACCAAACTCGAGATAATCCAAAGGACAAGAGATAGAAATAAACGGGGCTCAATTCGGTGTTAGTTTCTAGAAGTTAGAACCGCCGCAAGATAGGCACATCGGGCAAGTTTCTGGAGATAGAGTCCAGCACAGGCTGGACTCTTCGTTGCACAACCGTTTGGGCAGACTTCGCACGACTTTGGAAATCAGATCATATCTCCCAAACGGTGTAGCACTAGTAAAAGTGGTAGAAGAAGAAATTGTAGATAACTGAAAGATGAATAACTTTCATGACGAGTGCAAGATGAAAAGATGATCAAAAGAGAGATAAAATGAGGCGAGAACAGAGAAAAATATTGGGTCTTAAAAACGGTGGAGAATTGGCTAATAGCGTAGAAGAAAAAAATGTAGGACTTTAAAACATGAACAACTTTGATGAAGGACACTTAATGAATAGAGGAACAGAAGGGGATGAAAAGGGACCATTTTTTAAGACTACATAGCGAAAGGGGCCAAATGCTTGAGAAAAGTCGACCTAAATGAGCCGTAAGTCGACTTGAAAGATCGTAAAAGGCCAAAAATCAAGAAAACAACACCCAGGGCTCAACGGAATCATGATCTCCAAGGCTCAAAGGGAATGGAACAATGAAATGGGCTCGAAATCTATCCAAGGAAGGCTCCAAAATAATGGTTAATTCGGGACATCAAAAATGATGAATAAGAGAAATGATGTAACTTGCAGGCTAAAAACAGGTGTCAACAGATGCCCCTCCTTGATGTCTGCTTTGCAAGGGAGCGAGCGAAAGCGACGTAGAGGCAGAATGGAAAGGAGATGGAGCGAAAGCGATTGAAAATAGAGATGAAGCAGAGATGAAGCGGAGAGAACTGATAAGCGGGCATCAAGGCAAAAGACACCCGTCATAACCAACAAGCGACAGGAATTCTCCTGAAAATGCCGAACTAACCACCCGGATTGGATGACAAGGATGAAACATGTCTGGAGAACTAAACTAACAGGAAAAAAGAAAACACGACCATCCTCATCGGGGACACTATCCACAGACAATGAGGGGATCAGAAAGAGACACAACTGAAAAGCTGGAAAAGGATAAAGTAAAACTGAGATAAAATCCAGACAAGAATCACGCTGGCCAACCAGACCAAGCAGGCAGATCAGAGAAATCGTTCAAATTCAGAGTGGAATGAAGATCTCTTATCCAAGAGAATTGAAGTGCAATTAACTATTGCTGAGGAGAAATCTTTGAACAGATTCAGGACGTGAATGCTCAAAATTACATGATGCATGCTGGGCTAAAATAAAGAAATATTCAAAACGAATGTAAATAAACTTAAAAATAGAAAGTACTCAAGGATACTATTGCTAATCTGAGCAAGACGGGGTCAAGAGTCTTCTTGTAACCATGGCGTGCGAGACAGAGTCCATCGTCCCCCACCCGGCTCAAACGAGCGACTTATCGAACGATTAACCATGCGCTCCTAAATCATCATCATTTTTGTTAAAGGGGAACATTAGATCCTAGATCACACGGGCAACCAACCGGTCCTTGAGAGGCTATAATAATGTAGATACCATATAGTAATGTAACAATGAGCAGGGATAGAGAGCCATACCTGACTTACCTATCAAGCGAAATGGCATTTTTTTTGGATTTTTGGATTTCTGATTTTTATGGATTTTTATGTATAAGACAAATACGACAAATAAGCAAGCAAAAACATGATGAAGATAACATAACGATCAACTGAACGACAAACAACACAACATAACATAACGATTAAATGAATGGAAAATAATGCAACATAACATAACAAAGACAAACAAGCACATATGCAATGGCATGAACAAACAACATGCATGCACGAACATAGTGGCACAAGACAACAACGCGGTGGGACAACACACGGTTGAGACAATAATACGAGAGATGAGCATACGGTTGGGACAAAACACAGGACACAAAGGGATGACTAACAACATATACATGACAACTAACAACACGCAGTGAGGGACAAAACAACATGCGTGGGATAAAGATATGCATAAAACAACCACAAGTGGGACAATGCATCAAACAACCACAAGTGGGACACAGCAACATGGGACATGACAGATATGCTCTTCAATCAAGCCCCAATATCAGGCGACGCAGCACCACCGGGTTCACAATCGTGAGACAAAGAGCCCTCTCACAAAGATATGATCAAAACGGAGCAACGCTAAACAAAGCATGAGAAGGACATAAGCTTCAGAATAGATCAAAAGACAAGATTGAAGAAAAGAGAATAGATTGAAAAGTACGTGAACAGGAGACAGAGCGAATGATAAGTTGCCAGGAAGAGCTTGAACACCTGCGACCTGCACACTGAGCAAACGAATCATATCCGTTCTCAAAACAAAGATACGTAAAAATAAAAGATACATATTTTTGGATTTTTGACTTTTTTTGTTTTTTTTTGGGTTTTGACTATCTGATCTTTTTAGAATTTTTACAATATTTGATTTTTTTAGATTTTTTTTGACATATCTGATTTTTTTATTTTTATAATATTTTTTTTGAATTTTTGACAATATCTGATTTTTTTATTTTGGAAATATTTGATTTTTTTTTGACTTTTTACGAAGCAATCTGCAGCACGTAGACGGGCTAAATCACTGGCCAGGAGCCGTCGTTCCTCCCCCCTTTCATTAAAAATTTATCTTGAGCAGGGCGAGCATATGAGGGTAGCTCACCACAACCAACCGCCTCTAAAAAATGGTGCCCCTACTAAGGCCATACCCGGGATACAACCCAGCCTAAGAGGGAGAAGTAGAAGAACACTGGGGATAAGCTTAATACAAGATGAGAGATATCAGGACTCAAATTCCTTCCAAGGCACTACCCCTCAAAGACATAGTCTGTTACGTCGGGGCTTTGTGTCTTTAATTTTTAGGACCCTTAGGCACGCATGCGACCGGGCTCATGATGTCCCGCGGGGCTTCGCCACTCTTGCCATGCCTTTGATTTTCATAATTTTGCTTTGATTTTCATATTCGGTTATATTTGATGGCCCTTATTGGCTAGATATTGCATGAACGCTCACTTCTTGAGGGTCAAGAATGCCCCTATTTGAGACTTCTCCCGTATTGAGGAGCACCTAGGTTGGTCTTCTCATCTATCAACCTCTTGCCCCTGCACTCGGCTGAGCAAAGAAGAGAAAAGGCCTTTGTACATACCCATGGTATGGCCAAAGTAGCAACGGTGTTGCCCAGAAGAATCGACTATGGCTTGCCGTGAAGTGTGTGAAAAATCTGTGCTAAAAAGGACACCCTTAATGATCGGGGGAAAGAACTGGACTCCCCGCGTGAAGCTATCACCAGCCTAAGGATGCTGCAGAAGCGGACTCTTTTGACTAAGCAAACTAACCAAGGCCTAAAGCCACTCTACCATGTTTTAATGAACCAGCATTATAACCGTGTGCGAAGAAACATAAGCAATAGCGATATTAGCATATTCTTTGCACAAAATAAAGATACCTTTTGCAAATCCATAGCGTGAAAGCAGCGTCCAGAAGCAAGAGCTTGATCGTCAAACTTTGAGGAGCGTGAGTAGCTTTGTATTCCTTGCTTGATAGGATGAAAGGGAATGTATAGCAAAGGGTTGAAAGATTCCTTGACATGGAGGAGCGGCCGATATCAAACTAGACAAAAAAGGATAAAAAGGAAGAGAGACGAGGGCTAAAACTCCCTCATTAAGGCACCGAGGCCCTGATAACAAAGAACCAAATACAGAATAAACAGGGATTAACTGAGATCAAGGTGGACTAAAGCCTTGAAAATAGTAAGAAAAAGAGTAACGACCCCGAACGGGTGAGGAATGAATAGGAAGATGAGAAGGAACATCATCCGACGTGGTCGGAGAAGGAGAATAGCGATCACTCGATAGAGGCAGGGAAGAAGAAGGAAAATCACTCGACAAGGTTGGGGAAAGAAAATAGGGGACACCCGATAAGGTCGAGGAAGAGCAATTAGAATCACCTGACAGGATCGAGGAAGAAGCACGAAAAACACCCGACAGGGTCAGGGAAAGAGAATGAGAATTAGAATCTGGAGATACGGGGGGAGGAGAATCAGAAGAAGTCCCAGGTTCGGGGGAAGAGGAGAACATACGCCAAGCCCTAGAATAATGGGAATGTGGAAAACCCGGAGTCCCCGGATGAGAAAAGGAAGAATGGGGGTTCACAGACCCGAGAAAGGAGGAGAGAATCATGGAGAGAGAATTAGGAGAGGGAAGATACACCACCCAGGGGTGGGAACCGGGCAGAAGAAATGATGAGTGAAATGAAGAAGAAGGAAGATAAGTGGACCCCTGAGTGCACAACTGACGGCCCTTAAACTTGTGCCGCCCCCTCTTCTTAGCAGAAATTTCCTTGTAATGGGCTTGCTTGGCACGGGGTTGGACCCTCGGGCTCCTCATCTTGAAATGTCTTCTCAAATAACGGGTCCATCGTGCAGATGACCTGGCCTGACTATGAACATGCGTCCTCATTGGGGCGATTGCCCCTAGACACCCGGTGCTAACATCATGTGGACATTCTTGAACAACTAACTCCTCAAATGAATAAATATCAGAAAACCTCAGAGTTTTGTCACATGGCACTAGCAGCATGAGATTTGGCATCTTCACTCGGCAATCGGGCATGAAGCATAACTCCCTTACTGGAAGAGCAGGACAAAACTAAGGGAGAGTAATGCGCATCATTGACGTGGCAGATTCACCAATAAACCATGGGAGATTGCATAAGAAGTGCAGAATGTTCTTGGAAAGTGCAGAAGATATGGCTAATTGCGGCTTGAATAGGGAATCCATCAGGCTCTTGGCGGCCGTATGGGTTAGCACAATCTGAGTAAAGAACCCTTCTTGGCCAGTGAACTGAATAGTAATCAAGCGAGGAGAAATAACAGCATCGATAATCGAACCTCCGGCGAGCAATCAGATTGCCACTGGCCTCGCTTGTGAAGAAACTGGCACTAGTGCACGGGAACTCTTCTCAGCAACCATCTCTGAAAGTGTAGGCTCATCATCCCCAAAACAGCCAGGGACTAGGACCCGGACCGGCATGTGGCAAATGGAGTCTTGAATGTTGAAACACATAATCGGCAACGAATTACCCTGATCCGGCTCATCATCTCCATGGGGACCAGACCCGAAGGGCACTGTAGGTAGCGCATAGCCTCTCCGTGAGGTGAAAGTAGGTGGGGAAAGGGGTGGAGAAGGCTTGGAAGGCGTGAATGAAGGTTTAGAAGGTGGAGAGGCCTCGGGCGGTGGAGGGATAGCGGCGGGTAGAGTTAAAAGCAAAGGTGGAGGCGTAGGAGGGGGTGAAGGTAGAGGTGTAGGTGTAGGTATAGCCTGCTCATGCTCGGGCAATGATGGCGAAGGGGATTGCAAAGGCGGAGGAGATGGTGGAAGTAATGGAAGAGGGGTCGCTGGGAGTGGAGGTAGTGAAGACGATGGTGATGGCGGTAGGGGTAGGGGTATTGGAGATGGTGGAGAGGGTGATGTGGTCGATGGAGGTAGTGGAGGTGAGGATGGTAACAGTGGTGGTGAGGCGGAGGAAGTGGAGACTCGTGACGCCTACCTTTGACGCATAGACACAACACGTCAAGTGGCATCGGGAGTAGAAGCGGTGGTGGAAATGGAGGAGGGAGGAGAGGTAGCACTTGCCTGAGCAGAGGCTTGGGTCTGTGGAGAAGATGGAGACGGGGTAGGAGACGGTGAAGGTGAGGGGGTAGGTGGAGATGAAGAGGGTGATGAGGTATGCAACGAGGTGGACAAAAGCATAAGGGAGGGAACAGGTGATGGAGTAGGTGACGGAGCGGGTGCAATGCCAGATAAAGAATCACAGGGGTGCCCCTGGTCTTGTAGTGGAGACGGTTGCCTGGGCGGCGACTATTGCTACTGCTTGTTGTGGAGATTTAAAATAGCTTCATGTATGGCAGACCAATCGATCATCTTCTTGCCTTCCAAACCATAAACCAGTTCCTGAAACTCGGGACAATCCTCGACCAAATGCCCCTGCTGACGATGAAAATCACAAAATTAGAGTGTATCCCCGACCGCGGGTCGGCAAGACATAACCAGAGGGAGTTGCAACATGTGAGCGGCCATCAAAGCCCTAAAAATATCTGTAAAAGACTTCGGCAATGGCGGAAAAGGAGCCCGCTTTGGGCACGGTGGATGCCGAGGGATATGGGAAGGTGATGGAGAAGGTTGCGGGGATGGAAGCGGAGGTTGAGTAGGCAATGGCGCATGGCTAAGGGAAGGATTTGGTGAAGGCATATGGAGAGCAAAATGAGGGGGTATATAGATGGCATCCACTTACTCGGGGTGTAGTGTTTCCTTGACCGGAGGTGGAGGTTCATGCGGGTATGAAGAGGCAGAAGGCTGACTCGTGGAGGGTTGATATGTGAAAAGATATGTGGAGGTATATGGATGTGTGGGAGCGGAAGGCTGACTTGTGGAAGGATATGTGGTGGAGGGCTGACTCATGGAAGGATATATGGGAGATGATGGATAGGAGGCGTACGTGGACGAAGAAGGTGAAGGAGACTCGGGGTCAAGGGAAACTAGGAGTTGTTGGCAGATGAAGCGGTCTCGGCTATAAAGCTGCTGCCATGAGGTGATATCGTTGAGTGCTAAGATGAACCGATATTCGGGCGGTGCATTAGAGATGAGCATCTTGATTTGCTCTCCCTCCAAGATATGTCTTGGGACTTGAGCGGCCAAGCGATGCCAGTGGTCGGTGAAGGTAGAGAACTCCTCATCGGGCTTCATCTTCTCATGGGCCAGATCAACCATGGAATACTTGGGCCCAACCTGGTCTTGATATTGCCGAAGAAATTTCTCTTGAACGGCTTGAAAATTCACCACTTGATCTTGCGGTAATACAAAGAACTAATCTCGAGCCGGGCCTTCTTAGTGCGGACACCCGAGCAGTTACGCCGAGCCACCGGTACCGCACGTGGAGCACGACTCGAGCCACTTCAGCGTCCATCTGGCTCGGAGACAGCCTGGAGACTCCCCCCTGAGTCTCGATATTTATCATATTTGTTTAGACTTTAATTGTGTGTAATGTGTGTTTATTTCATTTTATTCGGTATGTAATTTTGATTGTAAGAGGGGTTTATTTGTAAATGGGACCCCCGGGTCCCACGGGCCCCCCAGACCCCCTCCCATTGATCCACCTCAATCTAGGGCCCCATGTGGGGTCAGTCAACATTTCAAATGGAGGCATCTAGAAGGTTGAATGGTAAAAGACACATGGGAGACAATTGGACTTCAAAGTCCAAGGTAGGCTACCTACCAATTCTACCTTGTCTCCCTTGGTCAATAGGGCGCCCCCCCCTTAATTTTTTATTTGTTTTTTTTGTGTGATTCACATTCAATCCAAGCCATCCATCTCTCACCCCTAGATCCAACGATGGCAAATGGATTTGAGATGTAACCTATATAAGCTTGTATTTTCCATTTTGATACAATTAATGCCATTTGAAAGTTGGAAAAACCCCTTGAGCAGCTTTGGGCGCACCCCTCTCTCCCTCCTCTCTCCCCCTTGGATGCTGTGAAGGCTTCCATTCTGAGGTGTGACGCCTCGTGTATCGGTTCCGACGATCGCCGCCGCCGCCACCGCACCGCCATCGCCGTCAACGGAGTTCTGCCTACGCAGTACCACAGCAGCTTGCTCAAAATTCACAGGTCTTCCCTGAGCTCATTTGGCTACCAAATTTACAGGAGTTGTTCCTGGGGTGTTCCTCTCCGCCCACAAAAATCAGGCCACCATTCAGATCCCGTTTCCTATTTTTTGGATTTTCGTCCACTCTTCCGTTTCGATTCTGCCAGAGTTCTGTCCAGGTTCACCTCCGCCCTGAGTTTCACGTCTTAGATCCACTTTTTGATCTCTGTTAGTTCGCCCAATTTTACTGGGGGTTCCACCCATCCACCCCTCAATCCAAAATTTTTCTTAATTTTTGATTCGCCCATCTCATATTTTCTAAAAATCGTTCTCAGACCCATCTACAGTTCTGTCCTACTGTTCCCAGCTCCGACCACTAGTCACCCCAAAAATCATAAGAAATCGCAGCCCCCTCCATATCAAATTCTAAAAATAGTCCCAGTTCCATGGCTTGATTCCCTACAACTTCTAAGACGAGCTTGAAGCTTGAATCCAAATGTACGTAGGCGGTCAACGGCCATTTACAGGAAACTGATATGCTGATCTGAGATTTCAGGAGCTATGGAGCAGAGAATTGAAAAATAGTTAAAGCCCAGGTCCGCGCAGGTTTAGAAGAGTCCACTGGCCCTAGATTGAAGGATTTCGAATCCTCTTTCCAACGGCACTGGTTTCGTCGTATTCTGGCGACGGGGCCGATCGCAGCGGCCGTTTTCGCCGGGGCGCTGTTGACACCTTGAAAATGAACAAGGGTGGAAGCAGATCATACTCACAGTGAAAGACCAATGATGAAGCTCGTCAACCATTTACCCGGCTGAAGCCTTTGTCGGCCGAGCTGATGTCCGGTGCCGATGTCACTCAGAGGGCAGCACTAACAAAGCAGTAGTCGCTTGACTAATGAGACTTCCTAGCACACTTTAATAGGAACTGTGTTGCTGCCTCATCCAAGAATCCACAGATGACATGTCATGGTAAATCAGATGTCGGCTTATTAACAGATGTTATGTAAGATAAAGATGAAGCCGGTACCGGCAGATGAAGATTGCAAAGGCTTTTGCAAAGTCAGAACACAAGAAGAATCGTCTCCACAGATTATACACCAGGCTGAAGTCTTACCAGACTAAAGCTGATGTCCGATCTCGTCACCATTCAGGTGCCGATATCGATAAAATGATGCCCGGTTTTGTCATCATTCAGATGGCAATACTGATGAAACCTCTGTCTGCGGACTGATGAAAACCCTACTAATGATCTCAATACAAAATATATTACCAACGAGGGACCCTCTTGGGTACTGATGTACGTGAGGGGCCTATGAAAGGCCTGGTCAAAGAGACCTAAATGGGCCTGTAATAGTGGCACCGGGAGCCACCTTGTCAAAGCCCAATGGCTGCACCAAGAGGCTGGAGCCTGCGCGCCGGGAAGCCCTCAGCTGAGGCGCGCCGTGAGGTGCCTGCCGAGAAGGCAAAAAAGGGACGGCTATAAAGCCCCTTCCCTTCGAAGGGGAGACAGAGATGGAGAAGGAGGAGGAACAGTAGAAACGAAAAACCAGATAGAAAAAAGCCAGAAGAGAGACCGAGAGGGAAAGAAAAAAGAAGCTGAGAGAAAAAGAAAAAAGGGAGATTCAGGTGGGTAGCCGGGGAGGGAGAGGATTCAATGCTCCGCCCTCCCCCATGCTTTCCTTTCTTTGTTTTCTTTTCTTCTGATGTAATCTGGCGAGGCTTTCTCGATGTATCAATGTAGCCGGAGGATTTCGGTCTTGATTTCCATTTCTCTGTCTTTCATTTACCTTCTACGATCTGTATAGGTTTGGGATGATGCAATGAAATGAAGGATTAACATGGCTCGTTTGAGCATTCGATCGATTGGAATGTCTGCTGTCTTTCTCCCCTTCTTGCATCGGTTGTTCTTCTGAATATCGGTTTGCCCAGATGTTACAGCTTTCCGATTCATGTTTCGACCGCCCCCTCCCTAGCCTGTTCTCTGGTGAAGGATGAAGACGGAACCTCAACCCTCGTTCAATGGGTTATTGGGCTCTGTCCCCCCTCTTCCTTCCCCTCGGATCATGATTTTCCCGGATATTATAGATGTCTGTCGAGCTCCCATCTCGTTCAGGGTCAGAGACATCAATCTCTTGACCGTCTGAGCAGCAGGTGAGTAGAGGAAATGCCATACGTCCCACGAGGATTCAATAATGGATGATCTGCCCTTCAACTGATGCTAACCCCCTTGTAATCCCCTCCTGCAGCCCAGATCTTGCCTCAATTCGAGCCAGAAATTCCAGCAATCTCCTGAGCAGGGTATCGCAACTAAGCCATAAACCCTTTAGCCCCTTCCCGGCGTGGTCATTTCCCCGCCGAGAACTACTCCGCCGAGAGCTCCCCCCTTTTTTTGGCCAATGAAACCTACGCCGGGAACTACGCTTCCTGCCATCCTTTCTTTACGCTGTGAATCCTCCATTCCTTGAACCCCGGATGAAAGCCTTCCTGCTACAGGCCAAGGAACCACACTGATGCCCTTTGAAGTTCGATCAACCAAGCTTTGCATCCTGTTGAAGGATACCCCAGATCATCATATGTACCTAAGGGATAAACATCATTGGGGATAACTCCCCTACATAACCTTACGAGCCAGAGAAACTCTGCCACTGCATAAGTTTCAATGGCCTCAAAGGGATATTAAGTTGGTGGTGTGATCACATACACGGGCTAGGGGTCCCATACCCCCCTTATTTTGGCTTTCATCCCGGCACTCCGTGGGCGATCGTCTATCACTCCCTGGCATACGCTAGGTACGGGGGAGGTGATGTTGAAATCCTCCTAGGCCGATGAAAGATAATATTGAAGCTGTCCTCTGGACTCCGCATGGTAATGGTGAAAAGGACCTCTGTGTGGGGCTCTTCCCCTCCAATCCCTCTCAGCTCTCGGCGTCCTTTGAAGCATATACAACTAAAGCCAGTTAAACCCCATCTCCAGTCCCCAGAGCCAATCTACTTCATATAATTCCCAGAAAACCCACAAAATCCTAAAAACAGGGTACCGAAAAATTCTGGACTCCTCACGGCGCCCAAACACCCACCTTCTCGGCACATGCCTCTCGGCGCCACCAGCTCCCGGCGTGGCCTTGAGCACGCCGGGAACCCTCACGCCGAGAGTTCCTCTTCCCCCTTTTAGCCTATGCCGAGAACCCCCTTTGAGAATCTTTAGCGCGCCGGGAAGTCGGCGCCGGGAGCTTCCTGGACTTTTCTCCTCGGTCACGCCAAGAACCTCCACCTTCTTGCCACTCATGCCGGGAGCCTTAGCCTCCCATCTGTGGTCATGCCGAGAACCTAAGTTGCCATCCTGTGAGCCCAAATGCCCAGAGCTAACCTACACAGAGATAGTCGTGGATCACCAGATGTGTCCCGAGGATAAAGTTAAAGGGAGGTAGACTGCCTTATGTTCCATCGATTCGTGCCGAAGTCACAACGACACGCCTCCCCCTTAGCTCCGGTGAGCCATGCCAATGCATGAGTGCCACCAGCTCCTGTGAGGGAAGAATCAAACATCGCCTTAGGGCATACATGTGTAACGTGGAGAGGCCCGACCTCTCTCTTTCTTCCGGCTTTCACCCCGGTACTCCGTGGGTGATAGCCTATTTCCCCTCTGGGCATGATCCAGACCATGGGGAAGTGCCGCCAAAATGTTAACCGATGCTTTAAACCTCCGTCATGATCGCGGCTCATCCTGTCCGCGATTGATATCCTCTGTTTCACCTTTCCCCTGAGTCTGATTGTTTTTGAACTGCCGATTCAGCGAGATAGTTTGTTTCTGTGGTTAATGTTATTCTCTTACTCGCCTTCCGGGCCTGGTACGAAGTTCAAAGTTATGTATATGAATATCTGTTTACCTTATGAGGCCTCCTATTTTGGCGTTTAATCAAGGGTTGTCCTTCCTTGGAAGGACGTAATTAACGTCATAGCCTTTATGGTATGACGGACTTCTGGTCCTGACTCGGACCTCACAATCGACTGACCAAGTCAGATCGAGCGCACAATGAAATTGTCACACATGTGACTGGCACGCCTAATAAACAAAACAAATAAATAAGTCAAATAAAAATAAATAAAAATCAATTAAAAAAATAAATACAGATAGACCCATCCCCACAAGTCTGGATCACAGCGGCCGTTTTCGCCGGGGCGCGCGCTGCTGAAATAGCAACATCAGCTCGTGGACAGCATCCTCTCCACTTGGGAACCGGAGGCACCCGGCCTCCGGTGAGTGTCGCCGGTTGGTAGCCGTCCAGGAAGCGCGCTGCCAGGGGTCCCCATTATAGTGGGACCCACCCCGCAAGACCCGGAGGATAGGACAGCGTGTGGGCCCCACAGTCCATTGATTGCACCGTCCGGAAGGCCCGAGAACGCGGAGTTCGACGTGTCGAGACGACATCAAGATGCTGCCCGTCAACCTGATTTGCGTGATCCCCGGGCCCCACATGTGACCTTTTACCTCCCTGCGTGGAGTGGGTTGAATCTCTTTGTACCGCTGTGAATTATGTTAACTGGGGGTCCGTAAGTCAGCCGGGGTGTCTTCGCCACGCCGGGTGCGTGGAGGTAAAGGTCTTAACTCCTTGGCGTTACATTGCTTAGCTAGTATATGGTCTTAGGCCGCTACCGAGAGTGTAGGTACTAGCCCGTGTGTCCATGTCACCGCTGTGAGAGTGAGAGTGACCCGTCCCGCGACTCGATCCGAGTCCGGAAGTTGAGTCGGACTACCCTTGACCTCCGCCGGTTCCTTAACCGCGCACGATCCACACTTTTCCTCGCTTGGGACGACGAGTGAGCTTGCATTTCTGTTAACGACGTATAGCCCATAGGAGCTCTCCGTGTCGGGCTTAGTGTCTCTCCCATCATGTGTTGCTGGTCGTGTCCGCATCTAGAGTCCGAGGTCCATACCACGTAGAGTCGGTCCCCGTGTCCGTCCCGCATCAGTTTGGTATCAGAACGAGTCGAGTCTAGGGTAGTCATTGCATAAGTCTTGCATGCATCATGGTCTAAGTCAAGTCTAGGATCATCATTTTCAAAAAAAAAGTGTGTTTTAAATTGATTTCATCCCGATAATTCGGTATCTTAAAAGGTGTTGTTCGAACGTTAGACTACGCCTACCGGGAGGTCGCACACTTGCGGGAGTGATCTTCGGATCGATTAACTCTGCCCCGTACCGTATATTAGTTTAGGTATAGGGGCATTAGTCGGTGTTTGCATTAGTTAGTGTATTCCAACCATGCATAGCCGGTCTAGTGTCGTGTCCAAGAGTCGGCATGTTCAACATGTAGTTCCCCCCAATTTCCCATGGATTCCCAATCACCCGGGCCATATGACCGTTGGTCTACCCATGGACTTGGCAACCATCCTCTCCCCTTTCCTAGGCCCGAAGCCTTTGATTTTTATGGCTCTGATGATCCGGGCGACTACCTCAATTGGGAGGCCGCCATGGACAAATATTTTGAATGTTACACCATGTCCGATGCCATGCAAGTTAGTTTTGCCCGAGAGAGGCTTTTCCACAAAGCCGCTTGGAAATGGGATAGCGTTGAACACATCAGAGAGGTTAGAAGGCAAAGGCCCATAGAGTCGTGGCATGAGATGAAGGGCGAACTTAGGAAGGTCTACCTACCCGGCCCGGTCACCTCCAACCGACCCCACCCAATCACCTCCACCCAAGTGGGCCATAATCGGAGGCAACGCGCCGCGCATGTAGAAGAGCCTAGGTCCACGACTAAGCCGAATTCATATGAGGGAGTCCATCACATCGCTCCTACTCCAAACCCCACCATTGCCGAACTCTTCCAAATCATTTTGGATAAAGTGGATAGGAAGTGTGATTATATTGAGTGATGGGGACATCACCTCCCATGCCCACGTTCACAGCTCGTCTCCGCGTCCCGGTTGCATCCGGCATGGTCTAGTCATTTAATTTTGAGTCCTATGTAATTTTTATTTGAGTCATTTGATGTATTTTCCCTTTTATTTGAGTCATGTTCCTAGGTCATGTGTTCATTTCCCTAAGTCTGAGTGTCATTAGGTTGTCTAGTTAGCTATTGGGCCCAACTCATTGGGCTTGGCCCAAGGGCTCTCCCCTACCCCCTCGATTATTTGTCATTAAATCAATTGTCAAAGACTTTTGTAGAAATGTGGGTTTCCTATATATAGGACCCCATTCCCCCCATTTCAACTTAATGAATCAATGAATGAAAAACTTGCCATTTTGAGATTTTACACTTCTTATCTAGTGGAGAGATCCTATTTTTTGGGTGAGAAACCCTAGGGGAGAGATTCCCCACCCTTCCCTCTCTTAATCTCTCTTTTTCACTCCACTTTCTCTCTCCTCAACACCCAAATTCGAATTTTCTTCTCTTTCCTCCCTTCCCAACCACCTCCACTCCCCACCTACCCCATTTAAGCCTCTTCCCATTCCCCACAACCCTCATCAATACTCCACCCCTTCCCAAGACCCCCTCCACCAATCCTCTCCTCACCATCCAACTCCCAACTACCCTTCCCACTTTCCCAAGCACCCTTCCCACTACCCCAAGCACCCCTTCCCTTCCCCAACACAACCCCCCATTCCCAAGACAAAAAATTAACCCCACCCTTAAACCTATTTTCGAATATCCTTTCCCTCTCTCCATTCCAACCAAATTCGTAGCCCCCACTACCACCATCTATTGGACCCTCTTCCAGACCTTATTCTCCACCTCCCACACCTTAGAACAACCCCTCCAAGACCCCCTTACAACCAGGGGTCACTCCCACACTCATCTACCCCCTTCCCCTTCTTCTTTCTTGGTCATTGGAAGCTACTTCGAAGTTGTAGTTTGCTGTCCAGAGGTTGCAGATGAACCAACAACTTGCAGTGGCCACCACGACTTCCTCTGGACGAGTTTGAAGACTTAACAGCCATCGTCGGAAGCGTCTACGAGTCTCCTTCGCAACAGAAGTTGTTTCATCTTCTTTCGATGTCCGAGCCGTCCAGGAGGTCCATTCTCCCACAACAGCGCAGTTCTACCTCGGCTGAGGACCTGAGCCAGATTAGAAGCTCTGCCACGACGAACCCCGAAGGAATCAGTCCATGAGTTCTTCATCAAAGTTCTTCATCGCCCAGTCTACTTCCAGAATCAAGAAACAGAACTTCATTCGGCATTCGTGATCCAGAGTTCTCACTTTTCTCCCTCAGCTACGCAGATCTGCTAATCATAGTCTGCACCGACCAGTCGCCATTGTTCTGCATCCCCTAGTCTTCTCCGACATCGGTTGGCTTCCCCGTCAGTTTTTCTGCGAAGAGGATTCGTCCACAATTTCAATGACTCAGACGGTGCTTGATTCTGAGTTCAGGAGCTGCCGGTACATCCTCTGCAACCTGCTGTTACTGCTCCGATCTGCCCCCTGCAGAGGTTCTGAGCCGGAGAAAAAGCTTCGCCATGACGAACCCAGGAGGAACCAGGCCACGAGCTCTTCTACAAAGGTCTTATCCTTCCTGTCTACTTTCGGAATCAAGATACGGAATCCCGTTCGGCATCCGGTAGCAGAAGTTAGCAATTTTATTCCTCGGCAGTGCGGCTCTACTTCCCCATAGTCTGCACCAACCTCCCCTCACTCTTCTGGATCCACTATTCTTCTCTGGCATCATTTGGCATCCCCGTTTGTTCTGCTGCAAAGAGGACCCGTCCACGGTTCCAACGGTTCTAGCGGCACCTGATTTGGAGTTCGGGAGCGGCCGGGGAAACCTCTTCTTCCTGCTGTTAGTAACCACTTGCTATCAGTCTGGGAATCAGCGACCCTGTTCGAGCTCCTGCCCAGGCCAGCAGCGACCCCAGAAGAATTTGACAAAATTCAGAGGCACTCCAGTTTCAGTAACGAAGATTTTCTCACTGGTCTCGCCCTTGGAAAAATTCCGGATCAAGTTCTGCAGCCACAGTACCGACTGTCTATCCACAATTGCCGAGAGAAGGCAGATTCGGCATCTTCACTTCATCATCATTTTAGCCCTAGTTTTCCCCACCCCGCTTGGCCGGCTGAAGGCCCCTCCCTGCGTGGAGGTAGTTTGATTGTAATCCATTAACCCCCACCCTAAGATCCCCCTCCTGCAAGAGGTGTAGTGTTGTAATTTGGTTTGATCAGGTCAAGCTACGTCGGCGCGGCGTGTGGGGAACCCACGCTTCCCCGCTCGCCCTCGTCTCCGAGCGGGACCGGTTTCTTCAAACCGGTCGAGTAAGTGCTCTATAACCTTGCTCTAATTCATGCTTGTTCTTTCAATAATAGTTCATAGTTCCGCTGGCCGTGAGAGTGAGAGCTCGATCCTCAAGCCCCGTTGCTTTGAGTGATCACCGTGAGAAGAGAGAGTAACCCGGTGCCTTTGGCACTTTGTCGGCCCCATTGAATTGGGCATCCACAACCTTTGGGATTCAAATCTTGGCCTTGCTGGCCCTCTACCAGCAAGGGCCCAACCCCACATCCTCCACTTGGCATCGCCAAGTCACCCCGGGCTTGGGTGAGCGACGAGAGAGCGGCGGCCCAATTCGGCCAATTTGAATGCGATTGTGCTTGCTTGCCTTAAGTCCTTGGTTGTGTCACATCAATTGGTATCAGAGCCAGGTTCTAGACTTGTCTCTACTAAGTCTTGTCCTAGGGCCATTGCATGCATCACCCTTGTCCACTATCATGACTACCTCATACATGGCATATTCGCCACTCTTAGGCCCATTAGAAGCCTTTGTGTTTGATGGATCCCGCCCTAGCATATATCTAGAATGGGAGAAGTCCATAGACCAACACTTTGGGAGGTTTACCCTGTCAGGGCTTGTCCAAGTCAACTATGCCAAGAGTTTGCTTTGGCTCCAAGCTAGGAAAGAATGGGAGAATATTGTAGGTTTGAGAGAAGCCAAAGGGGAAGCACCCATTGAATCTTGGGATGAAATGAGGGCCGATCTTAGAAAGATCTACGCACCCCAACCCAAACCTCTTCAACCAACCGATCTTTCACCCCCGAACCCAACTCCCACCCATGAACTTCCCCGACCAAGCCCAACCCAAGTCCACCCATGTTCACCACCCCGAGAGTACCATGCACTGACCATTATCACTCCACCCACCAAAGACTATCCTACCCCATTATCCTTGGAAGTTGTGGCCCACACTCCTACCCAAGTGGAGATGGATGCCAATCCGGATTCACCTCCCACCATAGAGAACATCCTAGACCCCCCACTTCCACCCACCTCTCCTAGTTCGGGTCCTCATGAGCCGCACACCCTAACCATGAATGAGTCCATACTCCAATGGCTTAAGCAAGGCCCCACCATTCCTAGCTCACCACCTTACCTCTCACCCTTGGCATATCAAGTCCAAATTATGCCCACCCGGTCTTCCCATGTCACACTTCAAATCTCGTACTTTGTGGAAGGCTTAAGGGACCTAGTGGACTGTTTACAATGGCAAGTCTACCTGACCAATATGCTAGCCATAGGACCATTGGAGTCTAGCCCCATCTACTCTAGTGGACCCTTCCTAGCTTACCCCGCCACCGGTTCCATCACCTCCATCTACACTAGTGGCCATTATACGAGTGAAATCCTCCTCTTTCTCCCCAAGGATGAAAAACCAATCTTGGCCCACTTCCCACCCATCAAGATTCCAATTACTTTAATTGGCCAACCCACTAGAGACCTTGGCCCAATTATCTTGGAGGAGGATGACTCACCGTTTGGGTACCTTGAAGACATAGAGTGCCACCCTCTAGGAAGACCTTTCCACTACCCCTTTGATCCCTTCCTATGGGAGCCTAGACCCCTATGTGACCCAACTACCTTATCCACCACCCACCTTTCCCTAACCCAACCTACCATGTTTGACCCAATCCACCCCATCCTAGACCCGGGTTACACCTTGGGAGCCATGACCTTGGGCCACATATCCCTAGGTAATAAGGTTGTGCTCCACCCCATGATGACCACCTTCTTAGATCCATTCGATCCTTTCCAATGGGAGTTCAAAGGTTGTCCCACACCTATACACATGGAAGTCACCCTTGGGAAAAATATGCATGTGTCTAGGCTTACCATACCTCTTGGCATGAACACTATGTTGGGTCCATTCATTCATATCACCCACATGTCAAGTAAAAAGTATGAGCGGTCCATGTTCGGATGTAATGGTCCACCTTCATTTATCATGGGTCTTAAGCATGTCAAAGGCATCTACGGATGTCCGGGTCCCCCAATATTTATCACCAATTTGTATGATAGGGCCACCTACGGGTGCCCCGGCCCACCTAGGCTAACCAAAGTCTACACTGCATCATTACACGATATGTCTACTTTTGGTTGCCCAGGTCCACCCATCACCCCCAGAATGTCTGCATACACAACATTGCATAAAGAGATCCGCAAGCACATTAGCAAGAAGAATGTGACTTATAAAAGGCAAGCCGACTCTCATCGACGTCACCAAGAATTCCATAATGGTGAGTTTGTGATGGTAAGGACGGAGAGGCTCTCCCCGGGAGCCATCTCCAAATTGAGGCCACGTGGGGCTGGTCCCTTCCAGGTCCTGACGCGCATTGGTGCAAATGCTTATGAGTTAGATCTCCCTGAGGAATATGGGGTAAGTCTCACATTCAGTGTCGCCGACCTAGTGCCAAACAAGGGACTCACGGTGGTACCTAGTGAGGATATTGAGCCTATTCCCTCCATTGAGAGAGCACCCACCCGTGAGGAGAGTCCACCAGCCTGGAGAGCCCAGCATGAGCGCATTGAACGAATATTGGATGAACATGTCACTACCACCAGAAGCAAGGTATACGAGCGCTATCTCGGCAGGTGGATGGATTGGTCTCGTTCGGAAGACTTGAGGGCAGTACCACTTCTACACCCTCCAAGGAGGGAGGGACACTTACTCGACAGAGTCGAGTTCTCCGCACCCCGGGAGTATGATGGGGACATCACCTCCCATGCCCACGTTCACAGCTCGTCTCTGCATCCCGGTTGCATCTGGCATGGTCTAGTCATTTAATTTTGAGTCCTATGTAATTTTTATTTGAGTCATTTGATGTATTTTCCCTTTTATTTGAGTCATGTTCCTAGGTCTTGTGTTCATTTCCCTAAGTTTGAGTGTCATTAGGTTGTCTAGTTAGCTATTGGGCCCAACTCATTGGGCTTAGCCCAAGGGCTCTCCCCTACCCCCTCGGTTATTTGTCATTAAGTCAATTGTCAGGGACTTTTGTAGAAATGTGGGTTTCCTATATATAGGACCCCATTCCCCCCATTTCAACTTAATGAATCAATGAATGAAAAACTTGCCATTTTGAGAGTTTACACTTCTTATCTAGTGGAGAGATTCCATTTTTTGGGTGAGAAACCCTAGGGGAGAGATTCCTCACCCTTCCCTCTCTTAATCTATCTTTTCACTCCACTTTCTCTCTCTTCAACACCCAAATTCAAATTTTCTTCTCTCTCCTCCCTTCCCAACCACCTCCACTCCCCACCTATCCCATTTAAGCCTCTTCCCATTCCCCACAACCCTCATCAATACTCCACCCCTTCCCAAGACCCCCTCCACCAATCCTCTCCTCACCATCCAACCTCCAACTACCCGTCCCACTTTCCCAAGCACCCTTCCCACTACCCCAAGCACCCCTTCCCTTCTCCAACACAACCCCCCCATTCCCAAGATAAAAAATTAACCCCACCCTTAAACCTATTTTTGAATATCCTTTCCCTCTCTCCATTCCAACCACATTCACTGCCCCCACTACCACCATCTATTGGACCCTCTTCCAGACCTTATTCTCCACCTCCCACACCTTAGAACACCCCCTCCAAGACCCCCTTACAACCAGGGGTCACTCCCACACTCATCTACCCCCTTCCCCTTCTTCTTTCTTAGTCATTGGAAGCTACTTCGAAGTTGCAGTTTGCTGTCCAGAGGTTGCAGATGAACCAGCAACTTGCAGCGGCCACCACGACTTCCTCTGGACGAGTTTGAAGACCCAAGGGCCATCGTCGGAAGCGTCTACCAGTTGCACATGAACCAGCAACTTGTAGATGAACCAGCAACTTGCAGCGGCCACCACGACTTCCTCTGGACGAGTTTGAAGACCCAAGGGCCATCGTCGGAAGCGTCTACCAGTTGCACATGAACCAGCAACTTGTAGATGAACCAGCAACTTGCAGCGGCCACCACGACTTCCTCTGAACAAGTTTGAAGACCAAGAGCCATCGTCGGAAGCGTCTACCAGTCTCCTTAGCAACAGAAGTGGTTTCATCTTCTTCCAATCTCCGAGCCGTCCAGGAGGTCCATTCTTCCACAACTGCGTAGTTCTACCTCGGCTGAGGACCTGAGCCAGATTAGAAGCTCTGCCACGACGAACCCCGAAGGAATCAGTCCACGAGTTCTTCTTGAAAGTTCTTCATTGCCCAGTCTACTTCTAGAATCAAGAAACAGAACTTCATTCGGCATTCGTGATCCAGAGTTCTCATTTTTCTCCCTCAGCTATGCAGATCTGCTACTCATAGTCTGCACCGACCAGTCACCATTGTTATGCATCTTCTAGTCTTCTCTAACATCGGTTGGCTTCCCCGTCAGTTTTTCTACGAAGAGGATTCGTCCACGATTCCAACGACTTCGACGGTGCTCGATTCCAATTTCGGGAGCTGCCGGTACATCCTCTGCAACCTGCTGTTACTGCGCCGATCTTCCCCCAGTAGAGGTTCTGAGCCGGAGAAAAAGCTTCACCACGACAAACCCGGGAGGAACCATACACGAGCTCTTCTACAAAGTTCTTATCCTTCCTGTCTACTTTCGGAATCAAGAAGCGGAATCCCGTTCGGCATCCGTTAGCAGAAGTTATCAATTTTATTCCTCGGCAGTGCGACTCTACTTCCCCACAGTCTGTACCGACCTCCCCTCACTCTTCTGGATCCACTGCTCTTCTCTGGCATTGTTTGGCATCTCCGTTTGTTCTGCTGCAAAGAGGACCCGTCCACGGTTCCAACGGTTCTGACGGCACCTGATTTGGAGTTCGGGAGCGGCCGGGGCAACCTCTTCTTCCTGCTGTTAGTAACCACTTGCTGTCAGTCCGGGAATCAGCGACCCTGTTCGAGCTCCTGCCCAGGCCAGCAGCGACCCCAGAAGAATTCAAAAAAATTCAGAGGCACTCCAGTTCCAGTAACGAAGAGTTTCTCACTGGTCTTGCCCTCGGAAAAATTCCTGATCAAGTTGCATCCACAGTACCGACTATCTATCCACAATTGCCGAGAGAAGGCAGATTCGGCATCTTCACTTCATCATCATTTTAGCCCTAGTTTTCCCCACCCCGCTTGGCCGGCTGAAGGCCCCTCCCTGCGTGGAGGTAGTTTGATTGTAATCCATTAACCCCCACCCCAAGATCCCCCTCCTGCGAGAGGTGTAGTGTTGTAATTTGGTTTGATCAGGTCAAGCTACCCCGGCGCGGCGTGTGGGGAACCCACGCTTCCCCGCTCGCCCTCGTCTCCGAGCGGGACCGGTTTCTTCAAACCGGTCGAGTAAGTGCTCTATAACCTTGCTCTAATTCATGCTTGTTCTTTCAATATTAGTTCATAGTTCCGCTGGCCGTGAGAGTGAGAGCTCGATCCTCAAGCCCCGTTGCTTTGAGTGATCACCGTGGGAAGAGGGAGTAACCCGGTGCCTTTGGCACTTTGTCGGCCCCATTGAATTGGGCATCCACAACCTTTGGGATTCAAATCTTGGCCTTTCTGGCCCTCTACTAGTAAGGGGCCAACCCCACATCCTCCACTTGGCATCGCCAAGTCACCACGGGCTTGGGTGAGCGACGAGAGAGCGGCGGCCCAATTCGGCCCATTTGAATGCGATTGTGCTTGCTTGCCTTAAGTCCTTGGTTGTGTCACATCATTGAGTCCCTGCTTCCCCCTTGCCTACCTCCTAGCCGAGATAGAACCAAGAATGAGCCTAAGGAGGTAGTCGCCGGTAGTCCCAACCCGGTGCCATCTATGGCTCCATCCTAAGGTCCTCTCCCCATCATAGTGGATCCTCTTTCCCCACCCACGAGAGCCCCTTTGCCTACACCCCATGTCCATCAGGAGGATAAGGATAAGGAAACACTTATCAAGGAACGTAGTGGATCACGACAACAGTGTTATTGCTGCCAGGGGTTCGGCCACTTTGCCGGACAGTGTCCCACTCGGACATCTGTAGCCCTAGGGGACAAAAGGGTTGGAGAAGCCTCACTCTCCGATCTTTATGCGGAGCCACCTCAGCCACATCTACCCGTGTTTCTAACGGGAAAGCTACATATAGCCGAGCCACTCCTTAGCTGGCTTAAGAATGGCCTGGCCCCATCTCCCCTCCCATCTATGGACCCTATCCTACCTATGGTGCCAATCAATTCCTTTCACACCACTTTCCGGTCTAATCACTATGTTGATACATTGGATGACCTTCTTAAAGGGTTAGACCGGAAATTGACATTTACGCACTTGTTAGCTCCAGGCTTCAACCGACCCACAGGTCGTAGTTTCACTCATCCCGCTTTAGGGTCCATCACCTCCGTGTACACCGTGGGTCATGTTACCACGGAGGTTCTTCTACTCCTCCCTATGCCGGCCGAGTCCGACTTCGTTCCCCTTTGCCCAAGGGAGGAATCTTACTTTCTACCTATGACTGTCGTCCTATCTCTCGCAATGAATGAAGGTGATCATTTACACCTCCAAGATTTCCAAATGTGGGACAGTGATTTGTGGAAGCCTAGTTCGAGGGGTCATACCTTCTTTGATCCCTTCGACCCATTCTCTTATGGACCCCGTGACCCACCATATTTACTCCACCTTTTCGAGAGAGTACATCATCATTTCCCCACCGTCTCATCTCCCTTCATGGATGAAGGAGATCAACAACACCTTCTAGACTTCCACACATGGGATCTTGAGATGAGGGAATCCATATCGAGGGGTCACACATTCTTTGATCCCTTCGATCTCTTTCTTAGTGGTCCCCTTGGTCCACAATCTCCATTCCACTTCTTTAAAGGAGGTCACCATTATACCCCTCCCCCATGGACCGGGCCATCGTCACCCACCGAGTCCGTTCACGGGCGAGAGACACCCGACCCTCCTGTCCCACCCAAACCTCCCAAATCCAAAGGACCGTCTTATGATTGTACCGACCCTCGGTCACACCTAGGGTATGCATGGCACACATTCGGATGTCCTGGACCACCTTGCATATGATTGGGTCAGACTAACTGTAGGGTTGTTTAGGGTTGTGTGTGCATCCGTGTGTTTTTATTTTGCTAAGCATTTTAGGAGTGCATAGTGAGTCTGCCGAGTCTAGTGCTAGGCATGTTAAGAGTCTGCATGAGTGAGGCCAGCAATGCACGTTACAAAGAGCTAGCCGATGCCCATCGACACCACCGAGAGTTCCAAGAGGGTGAATATGTCATGATCAGGGTAAGACCTGAACGGTTTCCCTCTGGCACCGTTAAGAAGTTGCAAGCTTGCGGAGCCGGTCCATTTAGAGTATTGAAACACGTTGGATCCAATGCGTATGTTGTGGACCTGCCTGAGGAATATGGTATAAGCTCTACTTTTAATATTTCGGATCTAGTTGCATATAGGGACCCATCGGTGATCCCTAGTGAGCCTTTCGAGCCATCTCCTCCCATTGAGAGTGAGCCCACACCTGAGTGTCCACCTCCAGCCCCTTTGTCATGGCAGCATTAGCATACCGATCATATACTAGATGAGTAGGTGACAATTACCAGGAGTGGATCCTACCCGCGCTACCTAGTGCAATGGAGAGGACGGCCCGCTACCGTGGACACATGGATCACGCATGGCGAGTTGCAGCGGATTGATCCGGACCTTCTGGAGTGATACCGGAGCGATGCAGACCCTTACTTGACAGGGTCGAGTTTCTCCCACCCGGGGAGAATTGGTGCGGACACCAGAGCAGTTACGCCGAGCCACCGGTACTGCACGCGGAGCACGACTTGAGCCACTTCAGCGTCCATCTGGCTCGGAGACAGCCTGGAGACTCCCCCCTGAGTCTCGATATTTATCATATTTGTTTAGACTTTAATTGTGTGTAATGTGTGTTTATTTCATTTTATTCGGTATATAATTTTGATTGTAAGAGGGGTTTATTTGTAAAATGGGACCCCCGGGTCCCACGGGCCCCCCAGACCCCCTCCCATTGATCCACCTCAGCCTAGGGCCCCATGTGGGGTCAGTCAACATTTCAAATGGAGGCATCTAGAAGGTTGAATGGTAAAAGACACATGGGAGACAATTGGACTTCAAAGTCCAAGGTAGGCTACCTACCAATTCTACCTTGTCTCCCTTGGTCAATAGGGCGCCCCCCCCCCTTAATTTTTTATTAGTTTTTTTTGTGTGATTCACATTCAATCCAAGCCATCCATCTCCCACCCCTAGATCCAACGGTGGCAAATAGATTTGAGATGTAACCTATATAAGCTTGTATTTTCCATTTTGATACAATTAATGCCATTTGAAAGTTGGAAAAACCCCTTGAGCAGCCTTGGGCGCACCCCTCTCTCCCTCCTCTCTCCCCCTTGGATGCTGTGAAGGATTCCATTCTGAGGTGTGACACCTCATGTATCGGTTCCGACGATCGCCGCCGCCGCCACGAGCCGCCACCGCACTGCCATCGCCGTCAACGGAGTTATGCCGACGCAGTATCACAGCAGCTTGCTCGAAATTCACAGGTCTTCCCCGAGCTCATTTGGCTACCAAATTTAGAGGAGTTGTTCCTGGGGTGTTCCTCTCCGCCCACAAAAATCAGGCCAGCATTCACATCCCGTTTCCTATTTTTTGGATTTTCGTCCACTCTTCCATTTTGGTTCTGCCAGAGTTCTGTCCAGGTTCACCTCCGCCCTGAGTTTCACGTCTTAGATCCACTTTTTGATCTCTATTAGTTCGCCCAATTTTACTGGGGGTTCCACCCATCCACCCCTCAATCCAAAATTTTTCTTAATTTTTGATTTGGCCATCTCATATTTTCTAAAAATTATTCTCAGACCCATCTACAGTTCTATCCTCCTATTCCCAGCTCCGACCACCAGTCACCCCAAAAATCATAACAAATCGCAGCCCCCTCCAAATCAAATTCTCAAAATAGTTCCCATTCCGTGGTTTGATTCCCTACAACTTCTAAGACGAGCTCGAAGCCTGAATCCAACTGTACGTAGGCGGTCAATGGCCATTTACAGGAAACTGATATGCTGATCTGAGATTTCGGGAGCTGTGGAGTAGAGAATTGAAAAATAGTTAAAGCCTAGGTCCGCGCAGGTTCAGAAGAGTCCACTGACCCTAGATTGAAGGATTTCGAATCCTCTTTCCAATGGCGCTGGTTTCGTCGCATCCTGGAGACGGGGCCGATCGTAGCGGCCATTTTCGCCGGGGCGCGCGCTACTGAAACAGCAACATCAGCTCGTGGACAACATCCTCTCCACTTGGGAACCGGAGGCACCCGGCCTCCGGTGAGTGTCGCCGGTTGGCCGTCGTCCAGGAAGCGTGCTGCCAGGGGTCCCCATTACAGTGGGACCCACCCCGCCAGACCCGGAGGATAGGATAGCGTGTGGGCCACACAGCCCATTGATTGTGCCGTCCGGAAGGCACGAGAACGCGGAGTTCGGCGCGTCGAGACGACATCAAGATGCTGCCCGTCAACCTGATTTGCATGATCCCCGGGCCCCACATGTGACCTTTTACCTCCCTGCGTGGAGTGGGTCGAATCTCTTTGTACCGCTGTGAATTATGTTAACCGGGAGTCCGTAAGTCAGTCGGGGTGTCTTCGCCACGCCAGGTGCGTGGAGGTAAAGGTCTTAACTCCTTGACGTTACATTGCTTAGCTAGTATATGGTCTTAGGCCGCTGCCGAGAGTGTAGGTACTAGCCCGTGTGTCCATGTCACCGCTGTGAGAGTGAGAGTAACCCGTCCCGCGACTCGATCCGAGTCCGGATGTTGAGTCAGACTACCCTTGACCTTCGCCGGTTCCTTAACCGTGCACGGTCCGCGCTTTCCCTCGCTTGGGACGACGAGTGAGCTTCCACTTCTGTTGGCGACGTTTCGCCAGTAGGAGCTCGTAGTGTCGGGCTTAGTGTCTCCCTGGTGTGTGTTACTGGTCATGTCTTCATCTACAGTCTGAGGGTGGCACCATATAGTGTCGTCTCCTTAGTCCGTCCCGCATCACTTCTAGTGATAGACCAAATAAATAAGCCATCAAGCAGTGGTCATGTCGAAATTGGGTCGACTCATAAATGAACTCCTTCAAGTGCACATAAGGGTCACCTACTCCACCCTAGCGGCAATATGCGGGAATTTGTGAACGCAGTGGAAGTTGAAGACCTTGGAATGCAAACGGGACACTCAAGGAGGATTTGAGATCAATTCGGTGTTGTAGTTCATCAAGCCGGCGTTGGATTTGAGCAATCATCTCCTCGATGGGGAGAGATCGTGAAGAATGCAAGCCAACCTGTGCAAGAGAGTGTGAATTTGGACCAGGATTATGATAGTGGGCCAGATGAGGGGATCTGGATTGAGAAGAAGGAAAGCCCATTCTAGGAGTGGAAGGATATGGGGGCCTGAAAGGATCATGAATATGGGAATAAGGACCGATTGGGCCAACAACAACATAGGGCCCATTAGGAGAATAAGAGGGCCCGTTAAAGGAAGGGGGCCCACTAAGAGTAGAAGAGGGAGGCCCGTTATGAGAATAAGGCCCATTCATATGATTAGTAATGAATTTTTGGGCCTAGATCGGGGCCGTTTGGCAAGCAAGAGCTGATAAGTAGGCCATGAGATTTGCTTGTTCTTCGGGCTGATCAGAGGGACCACGAAGAGATGGGATCGCGAGGGAAGAGAAATCCATGCGGGAGTAAGACGACGGGGAAGAAGAGGGGTAATATACAAGAGAGAAAAATAGCCATCAATTAGAGTAAATGGAGACTTTATACATGAAAAATCAAGGGAATACAATGAGGGAAGTAAGGACTCGAGAATCAAAGAGGGGGCTGACTCAATAGTGTAAAGAAGAGAAGAAAAGAAACATAGGACAATAAGACTAAACAAACTGACACACAGAATGGACTAACCTAAATAGGCCTAACAACAAAACTTATATGGATGATGGGGGATGCAACACAAAATAACTCAAATGGGCTTGGACAAGCCCAAACAAACAATATGGGTATGGGAGGGTTCAACCAAGATCAAACAAGCTGATATGATCGTAAATTTCTACTTTTCCAAAGTTTTGGTGGGCCTTTTAATGACTTAAATTAAGCATAATTCCCTCAAGACATAAATGCCCTATAGGAAGAAGGTCCGGACTTTGGGTTAATCTATGGTTAACTCTCTCACAACGTATGCAAAATGTGAAACTACGGGGTGGAAAGGTACAACCGGCCCGGTGTCCGTGTGGGAATCCATGGCTCGCGAGGACTTACGGAGGTCTCGGATAAGATCACCTAGTCGATCCCAAAGAATATGAGAGCGAGAGGATAACTTACCGCGGAGGAATGCAACTACAATATGAAAATATGCATGATCCTATGTGCACCGGGGTGCATGCAATTTCTAGCCTAAGTCTAGCAAATGAAGACAATCATGAAATCATGCTAACATCACAAAAATGCATGAAAAATGTAAGACAATATAAATAACAATGATGCAAGGGATAAAATAGGGACAACTAGGCACTAAAAGGTAAGAAAAATCATCAAAGGACAACGTACCTTTGTGTTTGCCCCCTGACCTACAAGTGAGTTTTATGCATAAAATGTAAAAGTGAAGGCAATATTTAAGTAGGCAAATGAAGTCCAATGCATGCAAATAATATATGGATGTAAAGATAATATAAAAAACTACACAATGGACCCGAAAAATAGGCAGAAAAGACCCTAGAAGGCAATATAAAACAACAAATAAAACGGCCCTGTGAATCTGTCCCGAATCTGCCTACAAACTAGATGTAAAAATACAAAAATGGAGGTAATTTTTAAATATGTAAATGATGTCCAAATGATGCAAACTCTATATGTATGGAAAGACAATACAAAGGATAACACAACGCAATAAAAATCAGCCCAATTCGACGTCAGGAGACAAAGTTAGCCCAAATGAATAAGGCCCCTGTGAGCAGTGCACATGCCCGGCCAGAACCAAGAAAATGTCACTTGGATGACCGTTTTTCACCTATATGCGGTCTATTGGTAGACCGCCCAGGTTCTGGGCAGCCCTGGAAGGACCGTTTAAAACCCCATAGGGTTGGGGCGATCCTGTAATGGCTGTTGAAGGTGCTAGGCGGCCCTGCGATAGACTGTGTACCCCTAGCAGACCCGGGAATGGACAGAACAATAGAAAAACGTGAAGGAGACTACCCAAACATGCATAAACACCCACCCAACATGCAAGAGACTAAAAATACAACATGATGGGCACTAGGTGTCCCACCGTGATGGCCAAAAAACTGTAAGATGTAAATGTAATCTAATCTCCCGCCCCCAAACTATGAGCATCTACATATAAACATGAACATGTAAACGTGAAATATGGACAATGAAAAGCAAAAGGTGATGAAGAATAGAGAAACCTGACCGTGATCACCACCAAAGTTCTACAGCACCAAAAGGATGAAGAAAGGATGAAGACGGCGCCGTGTACCTTGAAAAATATGGAGGAAGACGCGGCCTAAAGGGAAGTCGCTACAATATGTGATCGCGCTTGGAAAGGGACGCGGTGCCGATGTGAGTGACACCTCCTCACCTCCTAGCCGGCTAGAAAGCAAGGGCCTCACGTTCTATCAACAATCTCCTACAAAACAAAGCCACAAACATAAGAGAAAACCCATTAGAATATGATGGTGTAGCATATGTCCCGAAATGATAAAGTAGCATGAAAGAAAGGGGGAGAACGCACCGGGGGAGGGTTTTTAACCCCTATGAATGGCTGCAAATAAAAGGTGCGAGTGTTATGCATGCATAGGATTTGAAATCATGAAATTTGATGGAGAGAATAAAGAGAAAAGTGCTGTGCAAAATAGAGAAAAATATAGACGTACAGAAATAGTGTGATTTGTAATGATTTTGAAAAAGTATGAGAGAAGAACTAAGGAATGGAGCAATGAAACTGAGCCCAAAGAGATGAAAATTAAAGCTGATACTTCCCTCTTTGAAGTGGGGTCGAAGATGTGAGTCCACGATCCGGCATGGCTTCGCCCCGAGTTGAAGAAGAGCCCCCCGTCGCGCAGTTCGCACAGGGCAGTTTATATAGAAGAATGCTGGAACCCCGAACTTTCTGCTGTGATTGCAAGAGATAGAGTCCACCAAATCTTGAGATCTCTGGATCAATCTCGAGATAATAGTCAAGATAAGACGTACGAGAAAATGAGACTCTATTTGGTGGAAGGATCTGGAAGATATGGCTCTTGGAAGAAGGCCCTGGAACCTAATCTGACAGAGTTTGTGTTGCACGAAAGTGCATAAAACCTGATATTGTGACCAAGATTCCAGGAGATATGGTCCATGAAAAATTGTGCTCTATATACCAAACTCGAGATAATCCAAAGGACAAGAGATAGAAACAAACGGGGCTCAATTTGGAGTTGGGTTCTAGAAGTTATAGCCGCCGCAAAATAGGCCCATCGGGCAAGTTTCTAGAGATAAGAGTCCACCATAGGCTTGACTCTTGGCTAGCTTAGCGGTCGGTCGACCGACCGTTAAGGAATAAATGGTCGGTCGACCGACCATTTGCAATAAGAAACGGTCGTTTGCACGACCGTTTGGGTAGACTTCGCATGACTTTTGAAATCAGATCATATCTCCCAAACGGTGCAGAACTAGCCAAAGTCGTAGAAGAAGAAATTGTAGATAGCTGAGATATGAACAACTTTTATGAAGAGAGCAAGGTGAAAATATGATTATAAGAGAGAGAAATTGAGGCACGAACATAGAAAAAAACTGGGTCTTGAAAACGGTGGAGAACTGGCTAATGGCATAGAAGAAAAAAATGTAGGACCTTAAAACACGAACAAATTTGGTGAAGGAGACTTAATGAATAGAGGAACAGAAGGGGATGAAAAGGGGTCATTTTTTAAGACTACACAGCGAAAGAGGCCGAATGCTTGAGGGAAGTCGACCTAAATGGGCCGTAAGTCGACTTGAAAGACCGGATAAGACCAAAAATCGAGGAACCTACCCTCAGGGATCAACAGAATCATGATCTCCAAGGTTCAAATAGAATGGAATAATGAAATGGGCTCGAAATCTATCCAAGGAAGGCTCCAAAATAATGGTTAATTCGGGAGATCAAAAATGATGAATAAGAGAAATGACGCAATTTGCGGGCTAAAAATGTGTGTCAATAGCAGTGTCTCCCCTCCTCCGGTGCGCTCTCTTTCTATCTCTCTCTTCTCCGTTCATCCCTCCACCGGCAGCCTTTTGGTCGCCTTTGCCTACACCGGCACCCTGCTCCCCTCACCGGAGCATCTTCTCCTCCGGCGTCTGTGACCACCGCAGCCTCTTCTCCATTTGTCTACACTCCCTCTTCTCTACTCTCACTCTCCCTTTCTCTCTATAACTCACACACCCACAAACGCGCCGGCGGACCCCTCTCCGTCGCACTGCTCTGGTCTCTTCTCCATCTTCTCTACTATCCCTCTCTATTTCTCACTTCACACCACACATACACTTCACACAGTTTGTATTTTTGTTTCCTTTCTTCGATTTAAACTCCACCTTTATCTATCTCTCTCCTTCTCTCCATCTCTCCCTATTTTCTCTCTCTAAACTTCTCTCTCTAAGGCTCTCTCACGGCGACATCTACTCTAAGTTGGGCGGCTCTCTAAGACTCAAGAAGTGTGGACGTCGACGTCTTCATCTCCCCGACAACGGCACCAAAAAATTGATGCGTCACGAGGTCCGTCATTAAAACCCACGCGGCGACCAATCTCAAAATAATACCGAACTCACAATTAAAATAAATAACATAGTATGATGGCGAGTTCGAGTCGAATTCACAGAGAGGTTTATATTGTATGAGTTGAAGATTTTGTATTCTAAGCGAAACGTGAACTTAGATGGTCATATGCAACTTAAAATGAAAATGACATTAAATAAATCTATATAATGAACTTTGGATAGTTTTGGAGATAGAAAGAAGGGAGGGAGAGGAAGAAGAAGAAAAAGGAGAGAGGGAGATCTCAGAGAGAGAAAATAGAAATACATGATTTTCATTAATTAAAAAGACAAGGTTTACAACATGAAGTGTGAAAGTAAAAATTACAATTCTAATAAAATTAAATCCTAAATAACACCGAGGATGGGGCAAGGATATTGCGGTCGTGGTGTCGGGGTGACGTCGTCTCCTTGAGCCTTAGATCTCCACTCAACCCGGAGCCGATGACGCCCATCTTGCGCCGTCTTTGGAGGGATTAGAGAGAGAAGATAGAGAAAGAAAGTAGAGAGACGTAGAGAGAGATAGAAATGGAGAGTAAACAGAAATAGAATAGAAATACGGTGTGTGTGAGAAGAGCGAGACAGAAGGAAGGTATAGAGAAGGTGAGAAATGGCGGGGGAGAGTTAGAGAGAGAAAGGGAGAGAAAGTAGTGAGGGAGATGTAGAGAGAGAAAGAGAGATAGAAGTGGAGAGGAGGTGATTAAATAACAGAAAAAATAACAATGAAATGTGTGCGTGTGTGAGAAGGTGAGAAACGGAGGGAGAGAGAAGAGATGGCGAGGGAGTGGGCAAGAGTTAGAGAGAGGAAGAGAGAGAGAGAAGAGATAACGGAGAGGGAAAGGGAGTGCAATGTGTGTGTGTGTTGTGTGGGCAGTGTGAGAAGAGAGCAACGAGAGAATAGAGAATAGAGAGGGGAGGGGAACGTGAGAGCGTGTGAAGGTGTGTATGTCATGCCCCGAGCGCGGAAGGAATCCGGGAGTGTGATAAGTGTTACATTTTATATCATAATTTGCATCACATTCATCATCTTTTAACATTTAATGAGCCTAGTTGTGCATTAATATGGCCATAATTTCATTCTCACCATTTTTTCTAAGTTTGCATGATTTTATCATCAATTTTGAGTCAAAATGACCATGTGAGAAACATTCAAAAATTTTCACAATTATTTGAAAGTCATTTCTGGATGAATGATATGATATTTTGAATTTTCTACAATTTTAGGAAATAGCGACCGGATGGTCAGATGCCAATTTGAAATTTATTTCTGAAAAATAAGAAATAGCGACTGACCGGATGGGCATCAATTTATTTTGCTGAAAAAATTGCGACACAAAGAAATGAAGAATTCACGACACAAGGCCAAGCGTCAATTCATTTGAAGAAAATAAGAAAAAAAGGAAAAAAGAAATAACGACCGCGCAAGCGGGCGCTAATTCATTTATGAGGAAAATTATTTACCAACTATTTGAAAAATAAAAAAATAAAAAAAGAATGAACGACCGTTTGTGCAGTCGTCATTTCAAATAATGCCCGAAGCCAAGTCGCTATTTACGCGAGAGTTTGAAGCGGACTGGGAAGGATTCTTTGAAGCAATCTTGCTATAATTTGATCAAAAGAGAGTTTATCTATGGCAAGAGAACTAATTCAGGCAACTACTCCAAGCTAGAAAGATGGATTTTGAGTTGATCTACAAGTCACGATCATGAAAGGATTCCTCTGCTACTATATAAATAGTCGGAGAGGCACCATGGAAGGGAGTTCATGCACTAGTTCTTTTTAGCACTTTCTTCTAGCCTATTTTTCATGCACTTATATTTCTCGTTTTAATTTTCTTTCTTCTGAAAAGTTGTTCATGTTTAAGTCTTCTACAACTTTATCTTCTTCACCTTCCTCTGATTCTCTTCAGTTTTCAACTTATTTCCAGTTGTCCAAAACCCTATCCTTCGTTTCTATTGTTCATCTAGTTTTTGCAAACTCTGTTCTTTCTCATTTTTTCTCCTCTTTCTGATCCTCTCCTGCCATTGGGTTCTTCATGTAACTTGTTCATTTTTAGTCTATCTTCAACTTCTTCTTCTACCTCTTCTTCGAAATCTTCCTCGTTTTCAAGTTATTCATAGTTTTCTAAAGTTCAGGTTTCTACTGTTCACCCGATTTACTGCACTGTGGTTTTCTTAAATTTTCACCCTCTTCCACTCCTTTTTTTAATCTGAGCTCTTCACAAACGTTTTTCATCTTGTTTAGGTCTACAATTTCTTACTCTTCACCTTCTTCTGATTCTTCCTGGTTTTAAAGATATTCTAAATTTTCTAAAGTTCAATTTTTGGGATTTCACTGTTTATCCCCGCAGATATATCCCGATTTTTCATATTTTTCACTATCTTCCTCTTATTTTCTGTCTCTAAATTCTTCATCAACTTTCTTCTTCTCTTTGTCCTCTATAAATTTGCCTTCTTCCACTTTTCTTAATTCTCACTGGTTTTAAAGTTATTCTTCCCCCAATTACTCTCTATTTTCAGTTTAATTTTTCACTGTTTCTTCTCAAAACACACCAACGCACACACACTCTTTTGCACTATTTTCAAATTTCCTCCATCTATTTCTTTCTTCCTCTATTTTTCTCTCACATCCCAAGGTGGATTCTCTTCCATTGGTGTCCTCTCACGGCATCGGCTTCCAAGGCGGGGTGATACACTCAAAGGCTCGGCAAGGAGACAGCGACGTTCTTCATCTCTTGGCTATATTTCCTTTCCTTTTCTTTATTTTATGAGATGTAATTTTTATTTTCATAGAGTGTACACTCACTTCCATCTTAATAAAATTCATCTTTGCAAATTGTGATTGTCTTAATTTTCTCTTTCTCTATCTCCTCTAATTTCTCTCCTTAAACCCTCTCATATTCTTTAATTAGTTTTCATGCATCTTATTTTTATTTAGTTTAATATCACTCAAAAATTCGGTTTTCAAAGCATAAGGATATTTTTCTAACTTGTTCTATAAAGATTTTTCTTCCTCGTGGGATCGACTCCACTTACCACTATACATTTGATTTTCCAATCTTTAAAGTGTGTCAGTGCGAATATTTTAAAATTGTGGCACGGCTTTCTTAACGACACTAGTCGGTGCGCATCAGATTACACGATGAGTTTATATCATTTATGTCAATCAGAGCACGAGGTAATTCGACACATAAGATATAGTGCGCTACATAAGATAATACCAAGTCCTTTATTCATAATAACTTCAAATAACTTTATTACATAATTCTTTCCAAAGAAAGAGTACTTTGATGTCAATCTAGACTCAATAAAAAGAAAATAAAATAATTCACTCAAGAAAATAGAAAAGACTCGATGTAGACATCTCGGACAGCTCTACGCTTATCACACTTGGCCATCCCCGTCCGATTGGGCCTCGCTATCGGAATTACCTGAAAAATAGGGGAAAACACTTGGTGAGCGAACACTTAGTAGGAATTATATATCTAATCCAGACTTGCTTAAAGTAATTAACCAATTTCATAATGTGGCATGCTCTTGAGTGCAAGATAGCAAGAGAATATTGAATGTAGAGACAATTATGAATAATGGAGTGATCTAGCAAGATATCAAGATTATTCAAGTAAAAGTATTCAAGGCATCAAGCATTTAATATCAAGTCATGTCATGTGATATTTGCTATTTCATTTCACGAGTAAATACTCGAGTCCGGGCCACACAAGTCACGTCAAGTAATATCAAGTACAAAAATGTGAAATGCTATAGATTAATCTAGAAAGTAACGCACTTGGTGCAATGCCACACCGTGGTCAATATAGCTCCCATGGGCACAAGTACTTTCGGGTGCTCCTCCCAGGACCAGATCAGGCCCCATTAACGCCAGACATTGAGTCATGTAAATATCTAGACATCCACAATAGGTTGTAGCCAATAGAGTCCCAAAGAGATAAGCCATTGTAAGAAGATAAAGGTAGACTTGTGGAATAGAGAGTTCAAGGACAGAACGTCGAGTAGGGACAATTATCGATAAATCTCTCATGAAAATCTGAATATTCAAAAAACTGGGTTAAATGGCGTCGATACAGTCGTCACAGATTCAAGAAAATAGCATCACCTGTGTGGCCGCTAATTCCTTATGAACAGAAGACACGAAGGAAATTGTGTCACCTGCCAGGGCGCTAATTCCAATTAGCGCCATCTGCTTGGTCGCTATTTCCAGGCAGAGATAGACTCTCACAGAATGCCAGAAATAGCGCTTTTATGAGGGCTAGGGCGTCATGTTTCTTCAGAGTGACATGACTAGACACGGTTTCCAGGGTTTTTAGGGTACAACCAGCTCGGCTGCCTTGAGGGATTCCAAGGCTAGCGAAGACTTATGGAGGTCTCAATGAAGAAAGTACCGGTCCGGCAGAAGGAATATCCGACGGAGGGTCCTAACCTCACCAAGAGTTAGTGTGTAAGCGGTAGAAAGAAGAAACGGGGACCATGCCTCGTGTTGGCCCAGAATAGATGGCAGACAAGAAGGGGAGTTGAATTGTCCCCCAGTCGAGATGGCGGATTTTAAAAACAATCTAAACTAAACACAACGGAATTAAAATTAACTATGTTAATTAGCCTAAACTCAAGTGAGATTTAAATGTTCTCTCAACCTTTCCGATCTCACACAGATATACAATGCAAAGAACGAGTTAACTACAACTAAGCACGGACATCCAACCAACAAAGAATGAACAAATATTGATAACAAATTGCAGAGGTAGCGAAGTGTGAAGGTGCAGTGAAAAAAAATCTATCGAATAGACCTGTGAACGGAGGTAGGAGAAATGGACAATCGCACATGCATCTACAATGAACACAAAGATTTTTAGGTGGTTCAGGACCACGATGGGCTCCCTACGTCCACCCCTCACCGAACCCGGTGAGGCTTCACTACCACGCTACAAATGTCGCAACCGCAGGGACGAGCCCCAACACCACACACGCTGCTTCCGCAGCAATCCGCACACACGAGGCCTAGCCCCAAGACGCTGCCACCGTAGCACACACTAACACACAATCGGGGAACTCACCCCGCACTAAAATCTCACACGGAGACGCAGCTCCATCTACACACAAATATTTTGAGTTCAGAAATATAGAGGATTTTCAATACATGCTCAACATAGGATTGATCATATAGCAGCAATATAGAGGGATGTCAAAGATATTTCAGTTTATGTCCTTATGGATGAAGGACTTAGTGGTCTCTTCCTTGATGTTCTCAACGGTGGGAGGTCGATCTATAGTAGGTTGAAGCAGTCGGTCCTCCTTCTTGAAGATCCATGCTTGTCTGCAACGACAGCAGCTCGTACAAGATGAATATCTTTAGATCCAAGCTTCAAACCCACCTACAAATACCAAAAAATGATGAATCTCTCAAAGCCCTCTCCTCTCCACCTTGTGGCCGCTCCCTCTCTTCTTTCCTCTACAAAATAAATAGAACACTTAGCCCCTTTTCATGTTTCGATCTGAAAATCGCACAGATATATATAGCAGCATAAGGATGAACAAAAGACCCCAAAACCCCTTTCAAAACCCTCTTAAAACAACCCTTGGATATGTATAGAAACCCTGAGGGTAAGGGTGTAAAAGATCAAGCCAAACGGATCACAAAATGGGGATTTCGAAACCAAAATTGGAACCCCGATCCGGACGCTACAGAAGAAGTGTCGACTCAAGGAGTCTACACTTTTTCTACGGTGTTCTGCTAGTAGACAAACAAACCAGCACACAGGCTAAAGTGTCAACTATTGAAGTCAACACTTTTGGCCATGTGTTCTGCCAACGCAAGAAGCATCCCCCTGGACACCAAGTGTCGACACATGCTGCCAGCTTCAATAAGCAAGCAAGCAGAGAAACAAGTGTCGACTCTGTGAGTCGACACTTGCTCTGTCTAGCCAGAAACTGCCAATGGTAGTCCAATGCAAGCACAACCATTAAGGCCCTTTGAAAAATAGATTTAGCCAAATAAGAAGACATGGTAAGAGGGTCTAACAAACATCATTCAACCTTGAATTCAACAAGAATTATGGGAAGTTAAATGAGCAATATGTTACCACAAGATTGTCATGAAAAATAGCTTGAAGGGCACTTGAGAACCCAATTCATGACAAATACTTCAAACCCATTCATGACAACTATAAATCAAATTCCGAAATAAAATCTTACCATGTATCCATTGATTTGAAGGCAGTGTGAACCTACACTTGGTATAAACAAATCACTCAAGTCAATCTTAAAGCAATGCAACTGAATTCTAGCAAGCCACACATGAGTTCCATGTTCAGTCCAGGAAAGTCAAGATCAGTCAACTATTTCCAAGTTCAGTCAAGAGCAATCTGAACTCAATCTCCACACAGAGATATAGAGAGCCAATTGAGAACCTATTTCAACAAATGTAAATGATATGCTTAGCTCATTTAAAGGTTTAAACCTATGAAGGCATAGAAGCCATACAGTCAAAATGCTTGAACAATCAGCATGAGATCCTCAAAATCAAGGTGCATGAGGACACTAGAAAACCCAGTTTCATCAAACCACATTTCATTAAAAACCAAGCTGAATTTCATTAAAACACAGCATTCTAGGAATTGAATACTCAAATGACCATTTCATATAAAACTTATATTCCATGTTCAAACAAGGGCAGATAGGATTCAATAAACCAATTCAAAAATCCACCCTTCAAAAGTCATATTCCAAGATTCACAATTAACAACATGAACTAAACGAATGAGTTAAACCTTTGAAAGCATTGAAGCCATATGATAAAAATGATTAAATAGCCATCATTGATGAAACAGTAGCAGCAGAAATAATCATATAATGAATATGCTCTCTCAAGCCACAATAAATCCTCACAGTTAGCATGATTAACATGTCTTCAAACAAGAGCTGCAACAGTGGAGGTGTCGACACTTATAGATGGGTGTCGACACTCATGAAATGCAATGAGGATCCTTCAGCAAATCTTAAAATGAAATGGCCACCCAGCAAACCATTTGAAAACCCATTGAAGGACACACTATTTAGATGAATGCTCCAAAGTCTCATGAACATAATGCATGAGACACCATCAAAAATATATTCATGAAGACCCATTGAAAAACACAGTAGTCACGTGTAAGCTCCAATGTCTCATGAATAATATACATGAATCATCATCAAATATATATTCATGAAAGACCAAGGATTTCAACCCTATAAAGCAACCTATTGAAAAACACAATAGCCATGTGTAAGCTCCAATGTCTCATGAATAATATACATGAATTATCATCAAATATATATTCATGAAAGACCAAGGATTTCAACCCTGTAAAGCAACCTGCAAAACAAGATGTAACATATTACCTCATTTGCCACAACACTTGAACACGCGTAAGTCACTCTATACATACGCAACGCACACAATATTTTGTTATCATCAAAATCATTATCAAAGATAAAGAGGGAGTGCAATAAAAACACCTCGGCCATGAGACAACGGTACCTAAGATCCACGGTCAAAGGATCAAAACACGCGAGTGAAACGATCACCGAAAACTGCGTCTGGATAGCGGTCGCTAATTTAAATTAGAGCCCACTGTGTGGGCGTTAATTCATAAACTTTTTTGAGTTTATTTTATTTTCCAAGAAATTGTGACTTTCTAGAGAGGAGCAATATCTTAAATCTGCGCCTTCAGATAAGTCGCTAATTAGTTATGTATTTTCTTTTATTTAAAAAATTTAGGAAATAGTGCCTTCTTCAAAGGGCACGTATTCTTTACGTCAGGAAGTAGCGCCTTGGCAGAAGGCGCCAATTCATTAATACCAGATATTTATTTTAAATATTCACAGAAACAGTGCTTGCCTTACATACGCTAATTCTGATTTTATTCCTTTTTAATAAAATTTTAAGAAAATAGTGCCTCTATACGAGGGCGTTGATTCTGGGATAGCGACCGAAGGGCGGATGCCAATTCTTGACTTGCTTTCTTTTAACAAGAAATAGTGCCTTTGTACACAAGCATAGGTTTTAATTGGCGATAGAGGTCTAGCCGCTATTTATTTTCAGTGTTGCATACTGCAACACATCACGTGGATACGCTTGCAGACTCAAGGTATATGTTTATTTCGATTGATACTATTCATTAGGGAATGAAAAGTGTAATTTTTAGTCTGGCTTGATTTCTAGGAAACAAAATATATGAAAATTATGAGGAATCCATCTATATGAATATCAAAAAAATTAGTGACATGGTTTAATAGATATAAAATTTATTTACATGCTGGTATTAATTAATTTGTCAAGGAATTTATGCCAGGGATGTAGGCGCTAATTAATATGCGGCCAAGACACAGCCTTAAATTAAAGAATCTACGTCTATGGCTCAGGCGCAGTTTTTAATTAACACCAACCGCCCTGGCCGCCAATTTCTATAACATGCAGAACGTATAAACCTCATGCAGGAACATGCGAGGAATATAAGCAGGGACATGATACATCAACATGTAGATCGGTTTGTTGGTGTCTTATTAAGTTGATCTAGGTTAGGAGAAAACCTACCTTGTTGGGTTGACGACGAACAGAGGGAAAATAAGGAAGAGGAAGAAGAAGAAGACGCCGGTAACAGCAACTGCAGCAGTAGCAGCAACACACGATAGTCAACGCGAACAACAACAAGAAGAAGAAGTAGAGTCCCTTCTCCACGTACAGCAACACGAGGAAGTCGACGCACGGCACAACCCCCTTCAAATGCTCAAGTAATAGTAGTTTTGGCTCGTTCGATGGGCTAGGTATTTATAAGGATTTTGGGTTCTAAGAGTCCTATACGTACTAAGTATCCTAGTGGGATTAAAGTTTCCCATGATAAATCTTATCCTGCTATAAACCCAACCGCTTTCCTAGTTAGATTAAAACCATAAAGCCCTTCATGCATGATCGAACATGATAAGGCTTTGGTGTATACAAAAGCCCTATATATGTATGTACTTATATATATATCCTTAAGCCCTAACTATAAGGCCCATTTGGCTAAGCCCCTTTTAGTTAATGTGTGGGTTGGGCAATATCCTTGTGAGGCTTTTCATTTTGGGTTGGGTCCCTTTTTAATTAATTTGAAGACATGTACTCCTTTAAAACTTTATATAGAGGTTTTATTACATATAATTTTATCGGGGTGTTACACCCTCCCCCACTTAAAATAATTTGGTCCCAAAATTCCATTGAAATGTGAATATGGAGGGTGCAGATTACTTACACGAATAGTTCCGGAAATCTTTTGTGCATCGACTCTTCTGTTGCCCACGTGGCTTCTTGTTCCAAGTTTTTGTTCCATTGAATCTTCACCATAGGTATTGTCTTGTTTCTTAGCACACGAACCTCTCGATCAAGGATCTTCAATGGCTTTTGTTCATATGTGAGATCCTTTTGTATCACCAGGTTGTCGTGTTCTATGACATGGAACGGATCATGAACATACTTCTTTAATATAGAGACGCGGAACACATTGTGGACTTCAGATAATTGTGGTGGCAAAGTAATTCGGTAAGCTACCTCGCCTACCCTTTCTAGAACTTCAAAAGGACCGATATATCTCGGTGTAAGTTTACCTTTGACACCAAATCTCTGAATACCACATCCTGGAAAAACCTTAAGGAATACATGGTCTCCAACTTGGAACTCTAGGTCTCTCCTTCTAATGTTGACATAGGTCTTTTGCCTAGACTGAGCTATCTGAAGTCTTTCATTAATGATTTGAACCTTCTCGATTGTATCCCTTACCATCTCTGGGCCTAGAAGTTACTTTTCGCCAACTTCATCCCAGCATATAGGTGAGTGGCAACTCCTTCTATATAGTGCCTCGAATGGTGCCATTTGGATGCTTGCCTGATAGCTATTGTTGTAGGCAAATTCCACTAGAGACAAGTGATCATGCCAGCTTCCACCAAAATCAATAACACATGCCCTAAGCATGTCTTCCACTACTTGATTTGTTCTCTCGGTCTGGCCATCCGTTTGGGGATGAAAAGTAGTGCTGAAGTTGAGTCTCATCCCCATGGAATGTTGCAGATCCTTCCAAAAGTGTGATGTAAAGCGAGGGTCTCGGTCAGACAGGATTGAGACAGGAACTCCATGTAATCTGACAATCTCTTTGATGTGTAGAGCCGCTAGCACATCAACCGACCATTTACTCTTAATAGGTAGAAAGTGTGCGAATTTAGTCAACCGATCAATAATTACCCATATTCCATCATGTCCGCCCTCAGTTTTATGCAAACCCATGACGAAGTCCATCCCTATATTCTCCCACTTCCATTTGGGAATGTCTAAGGGATGCAATTTGCCTGCGGGTTTTTGATGTTTAGCCTTTATCCTTTGGCAGGTAAGGCAGTGGGACATGAACTCTGCTACCTCTCTTGGTGTCCCTTCAAGTCTTGCTACATCTTGGTGGCACCAGGGTGAGTAGTGTATTTTTATCGATGAGCTTCTTCTAAAATATTGTTCTTCAATTCAGAACAATCTGGCACACAAGTTCTTTGACGAAATAATAATCTCCCGTTTGATGCTAACTCGAAATCAGGTTGCTCATTCAGCTTGCCTTTGATCTCTACTAGTACCAGGTTATCATTTTGTAACACCATAATCTCGGAGAGCAGATCCAGATATAAACTCATATGTGACAGAGTAACACACCCTTTTTCCTTGTCCATACCTACGTTTAGCTTTCAGAATTGTTCCAACATCTTCCATTCTTGGATCATGCAGCTAGCTAACAATGCTCTTGGCTTCCGACTAAGGGCATCAGCTACGAAATTACCCTTTCTTGGATGATATTGTATGGTGAAGTCAAAGTCCTTGAGATATTCTCGCCAACGCCTTTGTCTCATGTTTAATTCCTTTTGAGAGAATAAATATTTGAGACTTTTGTGATCGGAGTACACGGTGAATTATTCTCCATTGAGATAGTGTCTCCAAATCTTCAAGGCAAACACCACCGTGGCCAACTCTAGGTCGTGAACCGGGTAGTGCTCCTCATGCTTCTTCATTTGTCGGGAAGAATTGGCAATAACCTTCCATTGTTGCATTAATACACACCCGAGGCCAATACCAGATGCATCGGTATATACCTCGAATTTCTCTCCTTCTATGGGTAGTGCTAAGGCAGGGGCAGTAGTCACGCGGTCCTTTAAAGTTTTGAAACTCTCTTCGTAATCTTTGGACCATACATATGGATTCTCCTTTCGCGTCAGCCTGGTAAGAGGGACAGCCATGTTGGAGAAGTCCTCAATGAATTGCCGGTAATAACTAGCCAGTCCCAGGAAACTACGGATCTCCGAAGCATTGATGGGTCTTTCCCAATTTTTCACAGCTTCGACCTTCGACGGATCAACATAAATCCCGTCCTTTGAAATCACGTGACCTAAGAAAGATACCTCCTCGAGCCAAAAATCGAACTTGCTAAATTTGGCATAGAGCTGATTGTTCCTCAATATTTGCAATTCAATCCTCAAGTGCTTTTCATGATCTTCCTCAATCTTGGAATATATTAATATGTCATCAATGAACACCACAATGAATTGATCTAGATGAGACCTGAATATGCTATTCATCAACTACATAAAGGTTGTAGGGGCATTTGTTAGTCCAAAAGGCATAACAGTAAATTCATAATGTCCATACCTGCTCTTGAATGCCATCTTAAAAATATCCTCCTCCTTAATCCTCAATTGATGATATCCTGACTTGAGGTCAATCTTCGAAAAATATTGAGCTCCAGATCAAATAATTCATCAATCTTCGGCAGTGGGTACTGGTTCTTGATAGTGAGTTGATTCAGCTGTCGATAATCTATACATAACCTTATGGGTCCATCCTTCTTTTTAACGAATAACATGAGCGCTCCCCACGGGGAAGTACTCGGTCTAATAAATACCCTTTTCAAAAGTTCCATCAAATGCTAATTTAGTTCCTTTAACTCGGCGGGGGACATTCTATAGGGTGCCTTAGACACAGAACAAGCACCGGGGACAAGATCAATTGTGAATGACACCTCCCTCTCCGGGGGTAAATCGAGCAAATCTTCTTGAAATACATCGAGAAAATCTCGAACCACGCGGATATCTTCTAGTTTTGACTCCTTAACTTCCATTACAGTCACAAGAGCTCGAAAGGCCATACAACCCTTCCTTATGAGTTTATGGACTCAAAGAGCCAAAATAAGAGGTGATTTGTTCTGACTCCGGGGACTAACGTAGGTAAGTTCCGGGTGATCACTAAAAGTTACTTTACCCTTCCGATAATTTATAACCACCCTTTGAGTAGATAGCCAATCAGCACCTAGTATGATGTAATACCCATCCATATCTAGGCGTATTAGATCGGCAGGTAGATTATATCCTTCAACTATTTCTTCACTATCCGGATAATGGTGTGTAATTTTGGATCCGCTCCCAAGAGGAGTAGAGATAACTAGATCCGTTTCTAACCAAACATGTTGCATAGATAATGAAGTAGCAAATCTTTAGGAAACAAATGAATGAGTCGCACCGGTATCAAAAAAGACATGTGCAGTCTTGGAACAAATTTTTAGGGTACCTTCCACGAGTCCGCCTTCACTAGGTTCCGTGTTTTGAAGAGCTTACAATCTGCCTTGCTTCTTGACCGGGTGCTTCTTGGTTCCAGTTTGCTCGTTTAATAGTGGATAGTCGAAAATCCGATAATCACGGCTCCTGTAGTGAAGATAAGCTCCCAATATTCGCCAACACTCATCGGCCTTAAGTCCGACCTTATCACATGTTTGCAGACCTCTTTAGAAGGTGTGGTAGTAATGGAGAAAGGTTTGTTGTTCTTCTTGGATTTCTTATCTTTAGAGGAGTCTCCTTCATTATTGGGCCTCTTCTTAGAGAATGAAGCTTTGAAAGCTCCCGAACCGGTGACTTGCTCCTTCTTATCCCTACCACGGATCTTGTCGGACAATTCCGTGGCATCTTCTTGTAATTGTACCATTCTAACCATCTCCGAATAGACTTGTATGTCCATCGGTGCCAGTTGTGTAATGTAGTGGGGTCGTAACCCATTAAGAAAACTACGAGCCTTCATCTTCTCCGTACACACCAGATCTGGTGCATAATGAGATAGTCTCGAGAATTGGGCCTCATATTTGGCCACTGATAAACTCTGTTGCTTCTGTGCAGTAAATTTCGAGGCCTTCTTCTCTTGAATACAATATGAGAAGTACTTGCTATTGGAATATTCCATGAACCTCGCCCCATGTGATATGGTCATGTGGCAAAGTGGCTTCCACTGATTCCCACCAGAACCGAGCATCCCGCTCTAGTTGGAATGTTGCCAGTAACACCTTCTCTTCGTCTGTGCATTGCATGACGCGGAATATGCATTCAATTTCCTTGAACCAGTTCTCGGCATCATCCAGGTCGGAAGAGCCGGTAAACTTCGGTGGGTTCATATTTCTAAAGCTTTGATGGAGATCTCCGGCTCCATGATTGATGCCCCCTTGAACCACTTGTTGCAGCGCTTGGGTGAGGCCTTGGACGGTCTGCTGCATGTCTCGCCATTAGGCTCTTTCGACGGCCATGATCCTACAAGGGAATTTAAAATTAATTAATAGGTGACTAAACTATAGGTTTCTCGTCCTATATTGACTTAACCCAAGGTTCGACCCATCTCACCGGGTATATGGATTAAAACCTATCCTTAGATTTTTGTCACGCCCAAAGATTATGCAGCGAAAACTAATCGGGAACGTGAACAACCGGCAAGAGAAGCCTCAAGTGATAATAACAATCTGGGCGCTAATCATTCACACATAAAAGTGAACACAATAGGGTATAATCCAAAAACTTTGACTTTATTGAACCATAATGAAAAGTTTACAAAGACTCTTTGACTAACTAGACTCAATAAAGTAAAAATTACATAAATGACTCTTGACTAGACTAGCTACGGCTTCTCTCGTACCATCAATCGCTCTCGGACCCATCACTTGAGTAATCTGAATCCGGCCCGCTAGAATTTCTTGAAAAAGATTGGAAAAGTAAGGAATGAGCATACATGCCCAGTAGATATCTTCATATCAACATGAAGACAATGTTTAAGTAATTAACATTTTAGCTCTAGAGTGTAAGATAAGTCATGAAAATACGATGAAACACAAATAACAAGATATGATCAAGGTGTGATATGAGAATTCATATGGACTTGGAAATATGATCAAGCAAGAATATAACATGAATGTAATTTGGCCTTTCATGAACAATAACGTAACGAGAATGCACTTTTCATAACCATGAAGGCTATGCTCTAGAAAGTCACTTAACACGCAAGACTGTAATGTCACTAGATTGCCTCGTGGTTTTCACTCATTTATAAAAGAAAGTACTCCCAGCGCAATACGACGCCAGTATCATCGTACCCCATGGTTTATAGCACATTTCCGATAATCAGCCGAGGGGGCTAACATAGAGCCCTTGGACACAATCAGTGCCCGATCTGCATCTTCACGTTAGAAATCGAGCTACTTCCATTAGTATGACAACAACGTACATCCAATCTTCTACTGTATTTAGAGTTCATATAGTGCTTGATGCATGTTCAGTGTTCTAAGTTGAACTTCAACAGTTTATCCGTTTAGATGAGCATCCAGTTCTATTTCGGCACGATTTACATCAAGAGTTTTCAATCTAAGAAAAATTTTAAAGGGGAGATTCATTCACCCCCCCTCTGAATATGTGTCTAGAACCCCAATAGATAAGGTATAGAAGAGTCCCACGAACTCGACGCGCTCGGATTTCACGTTTGACCAAGTCACGCCACCAACTCCCCTAGAATTGGACCAACAGGTTTACGGTTTTCGCGAGGAATGAGAGGGGAAATGTGCTACCCGTCAAGGTCGTTTGAATGGGCCTGGGTTGGGCCCAAATGTTTGAGATTTGGACTCGAATTAAGCGATCTAAGGTTTGGTTAGTTTAAACTCAATTTTTACCCTAATTTCCTTAGTTTGCTTGATAATAATTTTATTTATGGTTTGACCAAGAAGACAAATTGTCTAAACTTTTAGTCCTCTTTACGTTTATGAATTTTCTAGGATTTTAAAAATTAGTTAAAACCTCACCTAAAGAAATTCCCAATTTTATTAGTAAATAATTTTCTCAATTATTACCCTTTTATATGATTAATTAATTCCCAGGATGCTACACCCGACTTCCACATTTGAGACAAGCACCGAGACACTTTCAGCATTCTTCAACCGAATGCCTGAACTTTTCACAGAATGAGCAAATCGCCATGACCTGCCTTTCTTCCTCCTCCTTGGCTCTTTTACTCTTTCCATTACCATTGCTATTTCCATTTTCCTTCCTTTTTCCGTTACCATTACGGCTTCATTTACCATTACCATCCACATTGCGGGACCTCTTATTATGATGGGGTTCGTCATCGTCTGTTTCCCTTTCCTCTCGCCTATCATGTTTCCAGCTCGACTCCTCTTTCCTGCCTCTAAATTTCTCAATCTTCTCCAAGGTCCTTTCACATAAATGTGCCTGTTGGACCATTTCCATATATGTGCGGATATTTTGTGACCCAAGTTGTTCAATAAAGTTGGGCCTTAACCCGTCCATGAATCGGTTAGCTTTTAAGAGATCCATGCCCACCAAATGAGGAGCATAAGGTGCCAGTCGAGAGAATTGTAGTTCATATTCTGCTACCGACATCATGCCTTGGCGTAGAGAAGTGAATTCCATAGCCTTTCGCTCCTTGACATGCTCGGAGAAGTACTTTGCTCGAAAAATGATATGAAATTCCTCCCAAGTAAGCTGAGCATTTTGAGATTGTGCCTTCCAGCAAGTACATGCATCTTTATTCAGTTGGAATGTGGGGAGATGGACTTTCTCTTGGTCAGTGCATTGCATGACATCGGATATTCTATTCATCCCATCGATGCAATTCTCCGCCTCGTCGGGGTTAGAAGATCCAGAGATTCGTAGATGATTTAAACTCCAAAAATTGCCGTGTAAGTTACCCGCGCCATCGCTTGCGCCAGTTTGGGCCACGGTTTGGAGAGCTTGGGTAAGACCCGCAACTGTTTGTTGCATCTCATCTCAATTCACACGGTGTGTCATTGAGAGAATAAGGTACCTAAGAGGATAATCAATTAGTTAATTCCTACGGAATTAATAGATTTATCCTAGAGAAAATCTAATTTAACTATCTCATCCCAGGTTCTACCCAATTTCTCTCATGGGTAGATGTTGGGTGTTGCATTCCCACATTGTTTTTGACCTTGGTTTTGATGATAACAAAATATTGTGTTTGTGGAGCAAATATTTATCATGTGGTTAAATGATTTCAAAACTTTATGTGTTTGGAAGAGCATGTGTTTTGAAATGTCTTTTGATGTTCTTGTGATGGAATGATGCCAAAGATGGTGGTTCATGTTTTACAATTCCATTTACTTGTTGCAATGTGCATTTGAATGTGTATAGATATGGAGTTTCATGTGGAAGAATCAAGTTAAGGAGAACTCAATTTTTGATACATAAACTAACTTGATGTTTGTGTTTTTACAGGTTCAAGGATGGTTTTTAAACCCTCTCATGTCAAGTGGATGATGGTAATATCTAACCATTTCTTATGCTTGATTTGAATGGGAGTTTTGAGAAGTTTTAGTTTTAACTTGTCTTCACATGGCTTTATGTGTTGGTTGTTTTCAAGAACATCTTCCATGAGATGTTATTACCTTGAATGAGTTTCTTGCATCTCTAAGATGAGATATTTGAGTTTTCAAATGGGCTTATGTGATTCTCATGAAACGTGTTGAAATTTGGTTTAAATGGTCCAAATACCTTGTTAAATGCATGATAATTATATAATGATTTTTGGATGTGTTTTTGATGCTTAAACTTGGCTAAAACTGGTGTTTTGTAAACCCTCTCTGCAGGGGTCGACCCATGGAGTCGACCCTTAGAGTTTCTGTCTAGACAGAACTCTTGTTTGTGACCCAGTGTGCAGGGGTCGACCCATGGGGTCGACCCACACTGCATGGGTCGACCCCATGGGTCGACCCCTGGGTTCTGGGTCTTTGTTTTGTTTCTGCCCGTCCTCTGGTTGTCTAGGGGTCGACCCATTCCGGCACGAGATTCTCGGGAGCATCCGAAACCCATTGAAAACCTTTATAAACTTTACCAAAACACCCCCCATTAGTTACTAATCATGTTTAGGTTTTTCTAACACACTTTGGGAGGGTTTTATGTGTCTTTTCCCCACCCCTCTATATATATCATTGTGAACTCCGAATTTGACAAGAGAGAATCCTAATGTGCTATCTTTCTCTTATCTTGTAGGTGAAGAAAGGGGGGAAAGGAAGGAGGAGCTATTGCAAGGTAGATTTCATCTCCAACAAAGCATTTCTGGAGATTGTGGAAGAAGAGAAAGAAGAGCGGATCGACGAGAGGATCAAAAGGAAGCTTGAATCACCGTCATCCGACCTCCCTCCAAATCGGGAATCAAAGAAGATCGTTTTCAGCCCTTTCTACATATGGGGATTCATTTCTTCACTCTTTTCCCATCTATTCTAGTCATTTACTCTTCATCTATGAGCATGTATTGAACATATCATTTATTTCTGAACTTTAACTCTGTGTGTGGTGAACCGTCTGCATACGGTTGTGATCATATCTTGCCGCGAGTGTTGCGGTGTGTGTGTGTGTGTGGATTGATCCCGCTATTGGATCGTTGTGGAGACGAAGTCTCCGTGTGTGTTGGAGTATATTCTCCGTGTGCTTCGTTGTGAAGCAAGTGAAGCCTCACCGGTTCGGTGAGGGGTGGACGTAGGGAGCCCGTCGTGGTCCCGAACCACCTTAAAATCCCCGTGTCCTGTGGTTGCTTGCTTGTTCATTTTTCTTGTTCCAACACATTCGAGTGTGCTCGGAGAGATTGAGTGAACTAGATTTATTTCTGTTCAACTTGTCCTTCATCAATCTCATTAATTTCGCATATTGTTTAAAATCTGTAATTTCGTGTGGGGGACAATTCAACCCCCCCTTCTTGTCCGCGTACATTGTAATCTGGGCCAACAATTGGTATCAGAGCCTCGTCTCTGTTTTTTTTAGTCGACCTTGCGGTCGTAGAGAAAAGATCATTTTATAATAGCTAATCTGAATTCTGTTCCTGTCTTTGATGGTTTTGATTATGTATCTTGGATTGGAAAATTCACTATTTGGATCTCTGGTACTGATCCTAAGCTTATGAAATTAATTACTCATGGTCCTCATGTTTTACCAAAAAATGAGTCAAGATGGACCGATGAACATAGGAAGATGAATTCTGATAATCTTTTTGTTCTGAATACTCTTAAAGCTGCAGTATGCATTGACAAATTTTCATTTGTTTCTGATTGCAGATCTGCCAAAGATATCTTGGATGGGCTAAGCAAAGCCCAAGAAGAAAGTTGGAAGGATGAGTGCCTCGTGGCAACCAAAGAAAATGAAGGCCAAAGCGAGGAAAACTCTAAGGTAAACTCCGATTCCGAGGAAGAGGATGAACTGAGCTATGATGAGTTAATGAATACCTATGATGAATTGTTTGAAAGATACAAAAAGACTAAATATGAAAACAAAAAATTGAAAAAGAAACTTGATAAACCTTCATGTGAAAAATGCACAGAATTTGAGAAATCAGTTAAGTCTTCCATGCTTGAGATTGATAGCCATAGAGAAACCCTTACATGTTTGAGAATTGAAAATAAATCTTTATTGGCTAAAATTTTAGAACTTCAAAAAATTGAGAAAGATAATGAGAATCTGAAAATGCTGAATTCTGTCATGTCTGAAAAATTGCTTTTGCTTGAAAAAGAGAAATGCATGTCTGCTGACAAGTCGGATAAACTGAAGAAACTTAGAGAGGAAATAGAAAACCTTAGAAATTTGAATGATAAATTTGAATCCAATGAAGTCATGGGTAAAATTGTTAATGATAATGTGAGTTTTCAAATGAAAGAACCTGAACACACTTCCATGAGCCAGAATTCATTTGATAAACTCCAAAATGAAAACACTGAGTTGCTAATTCAAATTTCATTGCTTGAAGGAGAATTGAAAAGTCTTAAAAATTTTGAAAAAGGAAAATGTGTGATTAATGATGATTGTGACAAACTGCATATCCTTGAACAGGAAATTGAAAGTCACAAATGTGTAAATCTCTTGTTGAATGAAAAAGTCACTTCTTGTGAAAAAAAGATTGATGATCTTGAAATGCATATTATGTCCTTGCAAAATGAAATCAAAATTTTGAATGAATCATTGTCTGTGCATGATAAAGTAGATCAAAATCAGAAAAAATGTTGATCATCACTCTTGTGTGCATGAAAAACTTCAAACTGTCAAATATGATCATGCATCTAAGAAAAGAAGAAATGTTTCATGTTACTATTGTGGACAATATGGTCATGACATGTATGATTGTCTTCTAATGAAATCTGATGATGAACAAGCATTGCAGTCACAAATGAAAATTATTAATGAGTCTAAAGATCATGTGAAACCCACTAGGAAAATATTCAACTCTCATTGCTATTATTGTGGATGTAGGTCATGTCTTTGCACATTGTATTACAAAGAAAAATGATGATGAATGGTCTCTCAAAAAGAATTTCTCATGTTACTACTATGGTGAACATGGACACATGATGAATAATTACTTTGCAATGAAGAATGATGAAAAATGGTCCATGAAAAAAAAGTTTTCTTATTGCTATTATTGTGGTGAGAATGGTCATTCAATGAATGATTGTTCCACCATGAGAAATGATGATGAGTGGTTTGAAAGGAAAAATAAAATGTATTTTGGTCATGCTAGAACTAACCCCTCGGGACCTAAGATGGCTTGGGTACCCAAAACTTTGAAATGAAAATTATACTTTGTAGGGGTGCCTTGAGACCAAGAAAATGTTGGTAAATAATGGCTTCTCAAGGCAAAGGTAAAAGAGCTCAAGTTCTGAAATCTTGTGTTAAAAAATTCAGGTATAAACTTGGTTGGATCTCGTCATTCGATCCACCTTGATCATGCAACTACCTTTTGTTGATTTTGGTTGTGATATAGAGGAATTTGTAGTTTAGATAAGTGTCTTGTTCATAGAGTCTTTGATACACACTTTTACTTCATTTTGCAAATAACAATTCAGTCCTTGCATACATCTGCATTTACTTTATAAAGTTGCACACATGAGTTTGCACTTATATGAGAATTTTGCATACACTTCTATGCTTGAATGCAATGATTGTTCGGTATCTCAAATGGTGAGATGTGGAAGGATGGATTACATCCATCCGGAAGCTTTCACTATGCGTGAGGTGGTCTTCGGACCTATGTACTCTGCTTCGTACCAAAAATCATATTGTTTGAATTAATTTCAAAAATCCTTGCTTGCTTACATGTATATATATCTCTAGATAACCATTTTCTTGAAAATCTTCTAAGATCTCACCTCCTTGATAAATAAATTACAGTGTTCTTGATCTTTTGTGAACCATGACATATACAAAGGAGGAGGACTTATTTCTAACTGTGCATACATTTAGGGGGAGTCATAACTATGTCCAGGCAAATTCACTCTCTACATTCAAAACAATTACCCACATACTTTGTTCAAAAATGATGCAAATGACTTTGATTGATAAGGATTTTAGAAATTCCTTTTAACACTTCAAGGGAAATAAATTTCTACATGAACATTAAGAGAATCGTAAGGAAAAAGCTACCTACTCCGCAAGCTTCAATTAGTGGATTGTCTAACCAAGTAGCCGAGAATCCCCACTGAAATAAATGAGGAAACTCGCGTCGAAAGGTGAAACAAAAATTCACATTGCATGATGAATCCTAGTAGCCGGGAAACCTTATTTAGACACACGAGGTGACTCGCGTCGAACGGTGTAATCCAATAAAAGAAAAGCATACAAAAAGGGGTTGTGTGAAGCTACCAAAAGTCGAGGATCGAAATGGAAGTGTAGGAAGGAAATAACCCTCTAGTGTTTTCTAGAAATTCTATTCATATCCATATAATTTTAAAGTTCATTGCTCATTTACACACATTTTAATTTTGGGTATTATTGTGATGACTGTATATCTTGAATTTATTCTTATCATGGTCTATGTAGTATCTCGAGCATATGCATGCACTATCTTTTTTGATTATGCTTCATGTCTCACATTTCGGTTTAGAATGAACTGTTCAGTCGTTATCCTCTTACCCCACTGAGGGGGAGTAATATAAATATTTGTTTACTTGACTCTAATGCTTGCTTGCTTGTCTGCTTGCCTGCATAAGTCATGTCATACTTTAGCTCATTAGATCATACATGTTCATATCAGCTTAAATAACCCTTTTGTCAATCTGTTTTTGTTGAAGACAAAGGGGGAGTAAAGGTGCACATAATGTTCATATATGTTTGGAAGTTCAGAAGTTTTTGTGCATATATCATGTTTCTTTGACATAGTTGGTTTTCATACTTTTTGCTCTAGCTTTTGTATTCCACATTTTTGATTATGCCAAAGGGGGAGAAAAATGTGTAGATTGCCATAATATTTTGTCATCATAAAAAAGGGGGAGATTGTTGGGTGTTACATTCCCACATTGTTTTTGACCTTTGTTTTGATGATAACAAAATATTGCGTGTTTGTGGAGCAAATATTTATCATGTGGTTAAATGATTTCAAAACTTTGTGTTTGGAAGGGCATGTGTTTTGAAATGTCTTTTGATGTTCTTGTGATGGAATGATGCCAAAGATGGTGGTTCATGTTTTACAATTCCATTTACTTGTTGCAATGTGCATTTGAATGTGTATAGATATGGAGTTTCATGTGGAAGAATCAAGTTAAGGAGAACTTAATTTTTGATACATAAACTAACTTGATGTTTGTGTTTTTACAGGTTCAAGGATGGTTTTTAAACCCTCTCATGTCAAGTGGATGACGGTAATATCTAACCATTTCTTATGCTTGATTTGAATGGGAGTTTTGAGAAGTTTTAGTTTTAACTTGTCTTCACATGGCTTTATGTGTGGGTTGTTTTCAAGAACATCTTCCATGAGATGTTATTGCCTTGAATGAGTTTCTTGCATCTCTAAGATGAGATATTTGAGTTTTCAAATGTGCTTATGTGATTCTCATGAAACGTGTGGAAATTTAGTTTGAATGGTCCAAATACCTTGTTAAATGCATGATAATTATATCATGATTTTTGGATGTGTTTTTGATGCTTAAACTTGGCTAAAACTGGTGTTTTGTAAACCCTCTCTGTAGGGGTCGACCCTTAGAGTTTCTGTCTGGACAGAACTATTGTTTGTGACTCAGTGTGCAGGGGTCGACCCACACTGCATGGGTTGACCCCTGGGTTCTGGGTCTTTGTTTTGTTTCTGCCCGTCCTCTGGTTGTCCAGGGGTTGACCCATAGGGTCGACCCATTCCGGCACGAGATTCTCGGGAGCATCCGAAAACCATTGAAAACCTTTATAAACTTTACCAAAACACCCCCCATTAGTTACTAATCATGTTTAGGTGTTTCTAACACACTTTGGGAGGGTTTTATGTGTCTTTTCCCCACCCCTCTATATATATCATTGTGAACTCCGAATTTGACAAGAGAGAACCCCAATGTGCTATCTTTCTCTTATCTTGTAGGAGAAGAATGGGGGAAAAGGAAGGAGGAGCTATTGCAAGGTGGATTTCATCTTCAACAAAGCATTTCTGGAGATTGTGGAAGAAGAGAAAGAAGAGCGGATCAACGAGAGGATCAAGAGGAAGCTTGAATCACCATCATCCGACCTCCCTCCGAACCAGGAATAAAAGAAGAACATTTTCAGCCCTTTCTACATATGGGGATTCATTTCTTCACTCTTTTCCCATCTATTCCAGTCATTTACTCTTCGTCTATGAGCATGTATTGAACATATCATTTATTTCTGAACTTTAACTCTGTGTGTGGTGAACCGTCTGCGTACGGTTGTGATCATATCTTGCCGCGAGTGTTGCGGTGTGTGTGTGTGTGGATTGATCCCGCTATTGGATCGTTGTGGAGATGAAGTCTCCGTGTGTGTTGGAGTATATTCTCCATGTGCTTCGTTGTGAAGTAAGTGAAGCCTTACCGGTTCGGTGAGGGGTGGATGTAGGGAGCCTGTCGTGGTCCCGAACCACCTTAAAATCCCAGTGTCCTGTGGTTGCTTGCTTGTTCATTTTTCTTGTTCCAACACATTCGAGTGTGCTCGGAGAGATTGAGTGAACTAGATTTATTTCTGTTCAACTTGTCCTTCATCAATCTCATTAATTTCGCATATTGTTTAAAATCTGTAATTTTGTGTGGGGGACAATTCAACCCCCCCCTTCTTGTCCGCGTACATTGTTATCTGGGCCAACAGTAGAGAATTTCTTTCCCTATTTCATAGGTATGGGTCCTTAAGCCTTGGGCTTAGCCTATGACATGACATTATTCTAGGAATAAGTAAGTCCTTAGACCTAGGCTCTGATACTACTTTAACTGTCACGTCCCGAGATTATGCAGCGAAACTAATCGGGAATGTGAACAGCCAGCAAGAGAAGCCTCAAGTGATAATAACAATCAGAGCGCTAATCATTAACACATAAAAGTGAACACATGGGGGTATAATCCAAAAACCTTGACTTTATTGAACCACAATGAAAAGTTTACAAAGACTCTTTGACTAACTAGACTCAATAAAGTAAAAATTACATAAATGACACTTGACTAGACTAGCTACGGCTTCTCTCAAACCATCAATCGCTCTCGAACCCATCACTTGAGTAATCTAAATCCGACCCGCTAGAATTTCTTGAAAAAGATTAGAAAAGTAGGGAATGAGCACACATGCCCAGTAGATATCTTCGTATCAACATGAAGGTAATGTTTAAGTAATTAACATTTTAACTCTAGAGTGTAAGATAAGTCATGAAAATACGATGAAACACAAATAATAAGATATGACTAAGGTGAGATATGAGAATTCATGTGGACTTGGAAATATGATCAAGGAAGAATATTACATGAATGTAATTTGGCCTTTCATTAACAAGAACGTAACGAGAATGCACTTTTCATAACCATGAAGGCTATGCTCTAGAAAGTCACTTAACACGTAAGAATGTAATGTCACTAGATTGCCTCATGGTTTTCACTCATTTATAACAGAAAGTATTCCCAGCGCAATGCGATGTCAATATCATCGTACCCCATGATTTATAGCACGTTTCCGACCATCAGCTGAGGGGGCTAGCATGGAGCCCTTGGACACAATCAGTGTCCGATCTGCATCTTCACGTTATAAATCCAGCTACTTCCACGAGTATAACAACAAAGTACAGCCAGTAATATTCAATTCAACAATAGTTTGCATGATAATGCAACGAAGGCAAAGAATGAACCATTAAATGATCATGAGAGTTCAAGAATGACTTAAAGCAAGGTCATGCCATGGGGAGAATCCGGCAGCATACCGGCATATTCTATAACTTCCATAATTTATTAGATAGCTTGTTGAACAAGGTATTAGGCTCTAGATAATCAATAGACCATCTAGGAATTTAGGAAAATCAACCCTTGGGTCAAACCTTAGGTTAAGATCACTTGAGACAGGAACAGTCATACTAGGGCCGTTAAACAGGGTTTAGCGGTCAATACTGGACCGTTTAACAATAGTTCGATGAAACAAATGAACTGGAACCATGCGGTCAAGGCAGGGCCGCTAGGTGTCCTTGGCGGTAGAGGAAATGGCCGCTAAGAGACTCATGCGGTCTAGTGGATTGCCGCTAAGATCTAGATCACAGAAAACACCGGTAAAGTGCTTTCTATTCAATTGGGCTTTAAGGGTACAACCAACTTGGCGTCCTAGTGGAAATCCCAGGCTCATAGAGTCTGATGGAGGCCTTGAAACAAGATCACCTAATCCGGTGGAAGGAATATCCAACAGAGAGGATCACAAGTCCATGATTGTGTGCGTAAGTGCAAAGTGTATCTAATGACATTGTACCAGAATACAAGCCATGCACTTAAGAAAAACTCAAGATGAGAGTGAGATAATGATAATACAGCGATCAAATAAAAACTCGACAAGTCCATAATCCATATGAAATTTAAGATTAATACAATAGTATATGGTTTTGGCCTAAATTTAACATAAGTTTAAAATAAGTCTAAAGTGCATAAAGAACATGAAATCTACTAGGATGAACAATTAACATAACCAAGTGTATAAATACAGTACTAAAAATTGGATTAAGGCCTAATAAGCTAGGCTTATCATATGATAAATAGGGTTGTTCTACATTATGTATCGGGTTAACAGTAATATAGAACTCAGAAAAGGAAAGCGGTCTTGGGGGGACCGTTTTATGGGCGCTAGCAGTCTATCGTAGGGCCGCTAGGGAGACTCTGGTGGTCTCAGGATGACCGTTTCTTCCTATCTACCGGAAACGGTAATAAAACGAAGATATAGGCTAATCTAGGGTAGATAGATGTATGGTAAAATAAACCAACAGGTAAATACGGCCTCATAAAATCATATTAAAACATGGTTTGAATAAAGTAAGCCAAAATTATCAATTTCTTATTGAGGGCAAGGTTCATGCATGCTATGTTAACCCTATATGCGTAGTCATAATAAAACATCAAATTTGTCATGTACAATCAATAAAAATAAGAGGAAACAAAGGGTTTTTGTTCCTAATACGTTAGTTTAGCCTTTTCATGAGATAACCTACCTTTGATTCGTTCCATAGACTTTGGATTTTTGATTGGAAGTAGACCCTAGTTCCTGCACATCCTGTGCGAAACCAACAACTTCCCGTCCCTATATCTCTCAATCCTCTTGACCTAAATCCATGAAAATTGGAGGGTAGATAGAAGATACGAAGGGGAACAAAAAGTTCTAAAAGACCAATTGACGGAACTGGGGTTTCTTAGCGGTCATAGAAGGACCGCTAGGGTGGGTCTGGCGGTCGCGTAATAGACCGCCAAGCTTCAAAGGATCCAAAATTTTCAAATTTTCGTATTATCTCCCATTTATCTCCTAATTGATGTATATATCCCATTTTAAATCCGTAAATTACCTAATTTACGTTTTTATTAATGGGCTTGGGTCTAAAAGTCTTGAAATTAGGTCTTTGAGCCTATTTAAGTTGGGCTTAGCCCTTTGGTAAATATAGGGCTTTTAAATGGATTTGAATAACTCACTAATTCCTTCTTAATAGCCTATTAAGTCTTTACAATTGCTTAATACTTATATTTTAAACCCAGAAAAGTCCTGAAAAATTTCTAGAAAAAAATTAGGGGTGTTACACCCTCCCCCACTTAAAAAGAATTTGGTCCCCAAATTCAATGCATGAGTTTTATGGAGAGTGTGTTTTTAATTAGTTGCACTAATAATTAAGGCAATGCTAATATGTAATTATGTTAGAATGATGCCTTCAATCGTCTTACCTTCCCTGTCCATGATGGCATTTAGTCGCCATTATCGCCCGCGTCTATTGTTATCCCTTGAAGATTGCTCGTTTATGAGAGGACACATGGGCAAGCGATGTTCCCGATGTCATGCCCCGACGCGAAATATGAACGCAGCAGTTATATACATTCATGATAAATAGAGCGATAACAGAATTAAAAGAATATAATGACAAAGAGAAAGAATTACTACAAAATACCAATTTACTCATAAATAAGAGAATAAAATGTTTTACATCACGACTCGAAGAAAAAGGAATATAAAGGAATGATTACACCTCTTGATAACTCTTAAAGACATCACTAAACAATGACCCAACAAAACCACTCCACAACCACTCCACAAGTCTACTAAGACAACTATTAAATTCACGTCTAACGGGTCCACTCCGGGTCTTCACTCTTGCCCATCCCCGTCTGTTTGCGTTTCATCACCGGAGCTACCTGAAAAAAAGGGGAAAATTGGATGAGCGAACGCTCAGTAGGTAATAGCAGGCAAAGTTTAAGTAATTAACCAATTTAATTAAATGTCATGCAAATAAAAGAACGATAAAACAATACTAATGTAAACAATGCTGGAAAGAGAGCAATAGAAAGAAGTAGAACAGAGATATATTATTTCCAGGAAATTGGCTGATCAAGCTCGCAAACAAGCAAGTCGTGTAGAGATAAATTCCTTGTAAGAATCTAATAACTTGTAGAAATGTTTAAGAACAATGAAATGAATGTCAAAGATAACACGCTAGTCATGCACTCGGTGCAATGCCACACCATGTCATTACAAATCCCCAAGGCACTAGTACTTTTCGGGCGCTCCTCCCAGGACCAAACTGGGCCCTTATGATGCGTTGGCATAGATTTGGTCGATCCAAGATCCCATGTAATCTCGACATTCATTGGAATCGGCCAAGAATTCCAAGGTCAAGCTATGCAACTTATTTTCTAAGATCAAGTGAACTTTCAATAATAGAGAGGGAAGCCATACGATTATGGCTTGCAAAACACAGGAATACAATCAGTGTTAATTGTAGCTTAAGCCAATCTTGGCCGGCTACCAAGGCACACAAGAATCGCGCAAAAAAAATAAGCTTCCGGATGAATTGAGGTCTTACATGGGCCGTAACAAGATAAAACGGTCTATCTTGGGCCGCTAGAGCCAGAGAGACCAAACCTAGCGCCCAAGGATAAAACGGTCTACAGTGGGCTGTGCAGAGAAAGAAATAGACGGTCCTGGATGGGCCGCTTTCCAAAGGAAAGCGGTCCGTGAGGGGCCGTTTAGAACAGGAAGGTTCCCTGGCCACATCAAAAGTAAACGGTTCCTACTGGGCCGCCCCACCACCTAAACAGTCCTTAAAGCCCCATTTAGTGGCAAAAATGGTCCAGAGACAACCGCCAATAGCTTGGGCCCAGCAGGCCCGTTTAGCTGCAAAAATGGTCCCGAGACAACCGCCAATAGCTTGGGCCCAGCTAGACTAAAGTAGTCGACTTAATGGGCTTCCTGCCCTCCCGAGGCATGGAAAATTCGAACCAGGTCCAGCCCCCACTTCTCAGGTCGAGTTAGAGGCTATAGGTCGACTCAGACATGGCTAGGTCGATGGAAATCAAAGAGAAATCGACCAGCAGAACCTAGCACTTAGCCGGCTGGATGCGGTCACAAAGGAGCCACCCCAAGTGTCAGGCGGTCAGGTCTTGGCCGCAGCCTGATGGTAGCGGTCCCAGAAGGGCCGCAATTAACGGGACAGTCCCGATTTTGGGCTGTGGAAACACACGATTCGATCAAGTCGTAAGTTCAGGTTTTGGGGGTACAACCCGCTCGGTGTCCTAGTGGGAATCCTAGGCTCGCAGGGGCTTACGGAGGACTCATAATAGAGGTCGTAGTCCGATGGAAGGAATATCCGGCGGAGAGTCCCAACTATTATAAGATTAGAGGTTAATAAAACATCAAAAAATAGTGTATAACGGTCAGCCAGCACCACCGGAGTGGCATGACTGTAAGAACAAACCTAGTAATTTTGCACAATCATTATATTCCATGTAACAATTACCTTACAATTAATTATTGTTAATGGTTGTAACAGAAAGTGTGATATGATGGTACATGGACAAGGTGCAATTCAGTAATGAATATAGTTAAATAGCACATGTTTCATATATTCCAATTCTTTATGTAGGTTTCTAGCCTATTTAACAAGATAAAACACAAACATCAAAACATGAAACAAGGCATAAACTGTGCGTCAAAGATGGTCTATAGAGGGCCGCTAAACAAGATAAACGGTCAAATGATAGACCGCTCTATGATACGATTTTTGATTTAACATAATTAAAACAATAGGCAGAGACGGTCTATCGAGTGACCGCTCTGCATAGAAATGGTCTTACAAAGGCTGCAGAGGGCCAGGATGTTCCAATGAAGGAGACGACCTATCGCGAGATCGCTAGGATCCTGGGCAGTTCCTGGTGCGACCGCAATCAGGTCGTCATGCCCGGACTCCGACGAACTCCGATAGACCTCCATTCTAAGGATTAATTGGGCCGATATAATGCCTTAAAATTGGGCAAAAAGTTATGAACGAAAAGAGCACACACTACTGCACAATATATCATGATTAATTAGAGTTTGGGCCTGCCTATACCAAGCATTGAATCGATCAAAAGAATGAGGCATGGTCGAAACTAGAACGGTGACATGCTGCTATTAAAACAGGAAATACGCGAGATATACTAAATAAAAATTAGGGCTTTTAGTATCAAATGGAAGGGGACTCGAAGATGCTTCCAATGGTATACCTTATGTAGGGTTTAGTCCACTATCACCTACCTTAATCGAAGGAACAAAGGGGATGGGGGTCGCCGAAATCGCGCAAGAACACCCTCTGTCCTCATGACATTTCCTCCCTCGATCGCGCTCCTCGTCGGCCGCCCCAGCAAATAGGGTTTCTAGGTTGGTCAAGGGTTTGATTTATAGGGGCAATAGGATCAGGTGGCGTCGATAAGGCTGGGAAGAGTCCCACGACCTCGACGCACGCAGATTCCGTGTTTGACCAAGTCGCGCCGCCAACTCCCCCAAAATTGGACCTCTACGTTTAGGGTTTTCGCGAGGAATGAAAGGGGAAATGGGATACCCATCACGTTCGTTCGAATGGGCCTGGTTTGGGCTCAAATGATCGAGATTCGGGCTCGAATTAAGCGATCTAAGGTCTGGTTAGTTTAAACTCAATTTTTGCCCTAATTTCCTTAATTTGCTTGATAATAATTTTATTTATGGTTCGACCAAGAAGACAAATTGTCTAAACTTTTAGTCCTCTTTACGATTATGAATTTTCTAGATTTTTAAAATTAGTTAAAAATTCACATAAAGAAATTCCTAATTTAATTAGTAAATAGTTTTCTCAATTATTACCCTTTTATGTGATTAATTAATTCACCCTCCCCCACTTTAAGGAATTTGGTCCTCCAAATTCACTGCACTTATCAGATGGGAATAATTAAGATTACTGACCTTAAAATAGATCAGGGTATTGCTTCCGGATAGCTTCTTCAGATTCCCAAGTGGCATCTTCGGTTCCACGCTTACTCCACTGAACCTTGACCATCGATATGGACCGATTCCTGAGTTGTTGCTGCTTCCTGTCAAAAATCTTGATGAGTTTTTCTTCATAAGTCAAATCTTCCTTCAGCTCTAGGTCCGCATGTTGAATGATGTGCGCGGGGTCATAAACGTACTTCTGCAACATAGATACATGGAAAATATTATGTACTCTAGATAACTAGGGTGGCAAAGCCAACCTGTAGGCAACTTTCCCAATTCTCTCCAGAATCTCAAATGGGCCAATGTACCTCGGACTTAGCTTACCGCGAATGATAAACCTTCGAACTCCTCTCATAGGCGAAACCTTCAAAAATACATGCTTGCCTATTAGAAATTCCAAGTTTCTCCTTCTATTATCTGCATAGCTTTTCTCTCTTGATTGTGCAACCTGCAGATGATCCCGGATAACTCAGATATTCTTAGATGATTCTAAAATGAGATTCGGTCCTAGCCATTGCTTCTCGCCTACCTCATCCCAGCACAAAGGTGATCTGCAACTCCTTCCATAAAGAGCCTCAAACGGTGCCATCTGGATATTGTAATGATAATTGTTATTGTAGGTAAATTCTATCAGAGCCAAATGTTCGTGCTAACTACCACCAAAGTCAATCATGCAAGCCCTTAGCATATCTTCAACGATCTGATTAGTTCTCTCAGTTTACCTATCTATCTGTGGATGAAATGCAGTACTAAAGTTTAGACGGGTTCCCAAGGACTCTTGCAATCCTTTCCAAAAGTGTGAAGTGAATCTAGGATCTCTGTCTAACACAATATTCACGGGTACACCATGCAGTCTTACCACTTCCTTCATGTATAAAGCAGCCAAAACATAGACTGTCCACTTCGACTTAATGGATATGAAATGCGCAGATTTAGTCAACATATCCACATTTACCCATACTGCATCGAAGCCTCCACGAGTTCTTGGTAGGCCCATTATAAAATCCATGCCGATGCTCTCCCATTTCCACTGTGGTATATCGAGCGATTTTAATTTCCCTACATGTCTGAAATGCTCGGCCTTCACTTGTTGACATACTAGACATCTATTTACAAATCCTGCCACTTCATGTTTCATATTTGGCCACCAAAAGGTCCTCTTTAAATCTCGGTACATCTTAGTGGCTCCAGGATGAATAGTATACTTGGATCTATGAGCTTCTTCAAGGATGTTGCTCTTCACTTCAGGTAAATCAGGGACGCATGACCTTCCCCGGAATAACAACCTGTCATCATCTGCCAACACCAAATCTGGTCTATTACTTAAACTCTCCTTTATTTCTACTAACACTGGATCATTATCTTCTAGGGTCTTAATCTCCATTAACAGCTCGGGATGAAGCTGAAACTGAGCGATCATGGCCCGATCCTTACTAACATTGAGGTCTAGACTAGCCAACTGCTCCAACAGTCTCCACTCTTGCAACATGAGACTAGACAACCTTGTTATCGACTTATGGCTCAAAGCATCAGCCACTACATTACCTTTTCCAAGGTGATATTACATGGAGAAGTCAAAATCCTTCAAATATTCAAGCCATCTTCTCTGCCTCATACTCCTTCTGGGAGAATAGATATTTAAGGCTGTTATGATCAGAAAATGCAGTAAAAATCTCTCCATACAAGTAGTGCCTCCAAATCTTCAAGGCGAAAACTACTACAGCGAGCTCTAAGTCATGGACGGGATAATTCTCTTCGTGCTTCCTCATCTATCTAGAAGAATAAGCTATCACTTTTCCATGCTGCATAAGCACACAACCTAGGCCAATGCCTGAGGCATCAGTATAGACTTCAAATCCTCCTTCTCCAGAAGGCAAGGCCAAAACAAGGGCAGTGGTTAAACATTCCTTCAGAGTTTGAAAACTCCGTTCACAATCTTCCAACCACTCAAATTGATTCTCCTTGCGGGTCAATCTAGTCAGAGGTATCGCAATCTTAGAGAAATCCTTAATGAATCTCCAGTAGTAACCTGCTAGGCCTAGAAAACTTCTCACTTCGGTCACATTCCCAGGCCTCTCCCAGTTCCTTATTGCCTCTACCTTAGAGGGATCTACAGAGATTCCATCTTTTGAAATAATGTGCCCCAGAAAAGACACTTCTTGCAGCCAAAATTCACACTTGCTAAATTTAGCGTACAACTGCTGGTCCCTCAATATCTACAATGCCATCCTTAAGTGCTCTGCATGCTCCTCCTTACTCTTGGAGTATATCAAAATATCATTAATAAAAACCACGACTCATTGAGCTAAGTAGGGCCGGAACACACTATTCACCAACTGCATAAAAGCTGCAGGAGCATTCGTTAGACCAAAAGGCATTACAACAAACTCGAAATGTCCATACCTACTACGGAATCTCGTTTTAAAGATATCTTCATCTTTGATCCGCAACTGATGATACCCCGATTGTAGATCAATCTTAGAAAAATATTGTGCTCCTACTATCTGATCGAACAACTCATCTATTCTCGGCAACGGATACTTATTCTTGACAGTAAGCTGGTTCAGCTGGCGATAATCAATACACAGCCTCGGAGGACCATCCTTCTTCCTTAGAAACAATGCTGGGGCTCCCCACGGGGATGTACTCGGGCGAATAAACCCCTTCTCAAGCAATTCCATTAATTACTCTTTTAATTCTCTTAACTCTACAGGGGACATATGATACAGAGCTTTAGAAACTGAAGATGCACCATGAACTAAATCAATAGAAAAGATGACTTCTCTCTCTGGTGGAAGTCTTGGCAAATCTTTAGGAAACACATCTGAAAAATCTAAGAAAATCGGAATGTCCTCAATCTCCAACTCCTTTTTATCGGTCAAAGAGACCAACGCCAAAAATGCCTGATATCCTTTCCTCAAGAGTTTCTCGGCCCGAAGTGTCGATATAAGTGGCACAGACTTAGAATGCCTAACGCTGATAAAAGAAAGTTCAGGGTGCCTAGAGAAAGACACGGTGCCAGATTTACAATGAACACTGGCCTCATATCTAGCTAACCAATCTACTCCTAGGATTACATCATAATCCTTCATCTTCATACAGACCAAATCAGCAGGCATATTCAGCCCATTAACCAAAATCTTACTAGAAGGATAATAGTACTTAATTGCTGAACCTGAACCAATGGGAGTTGATATTTCCAATTGAGAGTTCATTAACACAGGTTTTGCAATTAAAGACTTAGCAAAGCTTTGAGAAATAAATGAATGTGTTGCTCCTGTATCAAAGCGAACAAATGCCAGCTTACCAAAAATAACAAGTGTACCTTCAACCAATCCACCTTCCTCAATGGCTTCCGTCTCAATTTCCTGTAGGGCTTGGAGCTTGCCCTGCCGCTTCTGGCCTCCCTGCGGCCTGCTTGGTGGAGCTTGATCTGACAGGAGAGGACACTCAGGGATACGGTGGTCCCTGCTTCCACAATGCAAACAGGTGCCTAGCTTGCGCCAGCACTCCTCCATATTGGTACCCGGACGGTCACAATACTTTCAAAGAGCTTTGGATGATGCAGTCGACCCTGCCTTCTTATCATCATTTCTTGGCTTCTTGTCCTTCCACGAACTAGACCCGCCAGTGGGCCTCTTCTTGCCATTATTGGGTTTGAAATTCCTGAAACCAGTAGTCTACTCCCTCTTGGTGTTCCTTCCTCGGATCCTCTTAGTCATTTCCATGGTATCCTCAAGGACTTGAGATTTTCTCACAATTTCAGCATAAGTGTGGATCTCTAAAGGTGCCAACTGGTTGATATACATGTGCTTCAATCCATTCAGGAACCTTTTGTCCTTCATCTTTTTGGTAGATACCAAATGTGTCGCATAGCGGGATAGCCTGGCGAACTGTGCCTCATACTCAGCAACTGATAAATTTCTCTGCTTCAAAGCAGCGAACTCTGCCGCCTTCTTCTCTTGTACTCTGTCCGAAAAATATTTACTGTTGAAAAGCTCCTCGAACTCTTTCCACGATACCTGCCTATCTCCTAGTGTGGCTTTTACTGCTTCCCACCATGAACGAGCATCACGTTCCAACTGAAAAGTAGTCAAGAGAACGTGTTCCTGGTCACTGCACTGCATAACTTCAAAAATCCGATCCATCTATTTTAGCCAATGCTAGTCTTCATAAGGATCCCCCGAACCACCAAATCGTGGGGGATTCAATCCTCAAAAATTCTGATGGAGATCATCGGCTCCATGGTGCACTGCTCCTCCTTGGGCCACCTGCTGGAGGGCCCGAGTCAAACCCTGCATGGTACGCTGCATATCCCTCCATTGCGCATGTTCAGCTGCCATCGGAACAAACTCCTACATGTAGGAAAATTAATTAGTACAACCCAGCGGAAATCTTTTAGAGTTCATTAATTAACTCATCCCAAGTCTCTACCTAGTCTCACCGGGTTGGATCCTTAGGCCTTAACATAGCCACGGGTTCTATGACTCCACTTAGAAACTTAAGAACATAGGCTCTGATACCACAAAACTGTCACGCCCCGACGCGGAATATTGGAATGTAGCAGTTATATACATTCATGATAAACAAAGTGATAACGGAATTAAAAGAATATAATGGCAAATGGAAAGAATTACTCCAAAATACCAAATCACTCATAAATAAGAGAATAAAATGTTTTACGCCACGACTCGAAGAAAAAGAAAAATAAAGGAAAGATTACACCTCTTCACAACTCTTAAAGACATCACTAAACAATGACCCAATAAAACCACTACACGACCACTCCACAACTCTACTAAGACAATTGTCAAATTCACGTCAAACGGGTCCACTCCGGGTCTTCACTCTTGCCCATACCCGTCTGTTTGCGTTTCATCACCCGAGCTACCTGAAAAAAGGGGGAAAATTGGATGAGCGAACACTCAGTAGATAATAGCAGGCAAAGTTTAAGTAATTAACCAATTTAATTAAATGTCATGTGAATAGAAGAACGAGAAAACAATACTAACATAAATAATGCTGGAATGAGAGCAATAGAAAGAAGTAGAATAGAGATATATCATTTCCAGGAAATTGGCCGATCAAGCACACAAACAAGAAAGTCGTGTAGAGATAAATTCCATGTAGGAATCTAATAACTTGTAGACATATTTAGGAACAATGGAATGAATGTCATAGACAACACGCTAGTGATGCACTCGGTGCAATGCCTCACCATGTCATTACAACTCCCCGGGGCACTAGTACTTTTTAGGCGCTCCTCCCAGGACCAGACCGGGCCCTTATGATGCGTTGGCATTGATTTGGTGGATCCAAGATCCCAAGTAATCTAGACATTCATTGGAATTGGCCAAGAATTCCAAGGTCAAGCTATGCAACTTATTTTCTAAGATCAAGTGAACTTTCAATAATAGAGTGGGAAGCCATACGATTATGGCTTGCAAAAGATAGGAATACAATCAGGGTTAATTGTAGCTTAAGACAATCTTGGCCAGCCACCAAGGAACACAAGAATCGCGCAAAAAAAAATAAGCTTCCGGATGAATTATGGTCTTACATGGGCCGCAATAAGATAAAACGATCTATCTTGGACCGCCAGAGCCAGAGAGACCAAACCCAGCGCCCAAGGATAAAACTGTCTACAGTGGGCTGTGCAGATAAAAAAAAGAGGTCCTAGATGGGCCGCTTTCCAAAGGACAATGGTCCGTGAGGGGCCATTTAGAACAAGAAGGCTCTTGGGCCACAACAAAAGGAAACGGTCCCTACTGGGCCGCCCCACCACCTAAACGGTCTTTAATGTCCCGTTTAGTGGCAAAAATGGTCCAGAGAAAACCGCCAATCGCTTTGGCCCAGCGAGACTAAAGTAGTCAACTTAATGGGCTTCCAGCCCACCCGAGGCATGGCGGAACCGAACCAGGTCCAGCCCCCACTTCTCAGGTCGAGTTAGAGGCTATATGTCGACTCAAACATGGCTAGGTCGATGGAAATCAAGGAGAAATCGACTAGCAGAGCCTGGCACTTTGCCGGCTAGATGCGGTCACAAAGGAGCTGCCCCAAGTGTCAGGTGGTCAGGTCTTGGCCGCATCCTGATGGTAGCGGTTCCAGAAGGGCCAAAATTAACAGGACAGTCCCGATTTCGGGTTGTGGAAACACGTGATTGGATCAAATCGTAAGTTCAGGTTTTGGCGGTACAACCCGCCCGGCGTCCTAGTGGGAATCCCAGGCTCGCGGGGGCTTACAGAGGTCTCATAATAGAGGTCCTAGTCTGACGGAAGGAATATCAGCAGAGAGTCCCAACTATTATAAGATTAGAGGTTAATAAAACATCGAAAAATAGTGTATAACGGTTAGTCAACACCACCGGAGTGGCATGACTGTCAGAACAAACCTAGTAATTTTGCACAATCATTATAATTCATGTAACAATTGCTTTACAATTAATTATTGTTAATGGTTGTTAAAGAAAGTGTGATATGATGGTAGATGGACAAGGTGCAATTCAGTAATGAATATAGTTAAATAGCACATGTTTCATATATTCCAATTATTTAGGTGGGTTTCTAGCCTATTTAACAAGATAAAACACAAACATCAAAACATGAAACAAGGCATAAACTGTGCGTCAAAGGTAGTCTTTCGAGGGCCGCTAAACAAGATAAATGGTCAATCGATAGACCACTCTATGATATGATTTTTGATTTAACATAATTAAAACAATAGGCAGAGACGGTCTATCGAGCGACCGCTCTGCATAGAAATGGTCTTATAAAGGTCGCAGAGGGCCAGGATGTTCCAATGAAGGAGACGACCTATCGCGAGACCGCTATGATCCTGGGCGGTTCCTGGTGCGACCGCAATCCGGTCGTCACGCCCGGACTCCAACGAACTCCGATAGACCTTCATTCTAAGGATTAATTGGGGCGATATAAAGCCTTAAAATTGGGCAAAAAGTTATGAACAAAAAGAGCACACACTACTGCATAATATATCATGATTAATTAGAGTTTGGGCCTGCCTATACCAAGCATTGAATCGATCAAAAGAATGAGACATGGTCAAAACCAGAACGGTGACACGCTGCTACTAAAACAAAAAATATGCGAGATATACTAAATAAAAATTAAGGCTTTTAGTATCAAATGAAAGGGGACTCGAAGACGCTTCCAATGGGGTAACTTATGTAGGGTTTAGTCCACCATCACATACCTTAATCGAAGGAACAAAGGGGATGGGGGTCGCCGAAATCGTACAAGAACACCCTCGGTCCTCACAGTGTTTCCTCCCTCGATCGTGCTCCTCACCGGCCGCCGCAGCAAATAGGCTTTCTAGGTTGGTCGATGGTTTGATTTATAGGGGCAATAGGATTAGGGGGCGTCGATAATGTTGTGCCCCTGTGGTTTTGATGATAGCAAACACTATAAGTCACTCTGTGTTTGCATGAAAGATTGAATGTTTGACAAAACATGCATTTGATTATGCATCTGGTCTTTCCATGTTATGTTGCATAGAACTTCATCAGAGTGCATGCACGCTTTGCATTTCATCATACAGGTTGCAGGCACACACATATTTTCCTTTGCATAAGTAGAGGGTCCATGCACACTCACTGCTCATATGCATATGGTAAGAGTCGACGCCATGAGTCAAAATTTTCATTCATGCATTGAGGCACCATGCACATTTGCTCTTGGTTTGGTCATTTAAGGTCGGTGCAGGTTGTGTCTAAAGCAGACACATGGTCGGTGCATCTCAAGGATGTCTGTTGGTCTGTGCTAGATGAAGTATGTGCAGTTCATTGTTCAAGTCCTTGCATGCTCTGTCTTAGGCTTTGCATCAAGATTTGTGCACTTTTGTTGTGGTCGATGCAGTTCTAGTTGATTGCATACTCATCTCAGTGCATACTTAAGTCCGTGCATATCTGTTCGGAAAATTGAAGTCAGTGCACATCACTGTTTCGCCTTAGGCTAACTAAGGTCTGTGCATATCTATGCTACTAGCATATAGGTCCGTGCAACCTTTGTTGGGGTCGGTGCAGTGTTAGGTGTCAAAAGGTAGAAGTAGGTGCATATTCTCTAGTCCAGCATACAGATCGGTGCAGGTTTGCATTGTGCGTAGAATGAGTCGGTGCATGCTTCGCTTTAGCTACACTAAAGTCCGTGCAACCATTGTTGTGGGCTGGACAAGGTCGGTGCAACTCTTGTTGATGCACGATGGTAAGGTCTGTGCATGTTTTCATGTTAGCCATCACATGATCGGTGCATTTCTCACTTATGCATATAGTGAGTCTGTGCATATCTGCCTAGTTGATATTTAAAGTCCATGCACATGTGTTTATATGCTATCAAGATCTGTGCATCGTTATCACTATACGGTCTGAGCATATGTTCACCTTGATAGGCTAAGGCATTTCCTTCAACGTGGAATACGTTCGAGCACCTACAGTACAAAGGGCAGATAGCAGTCTATCTCTCACGTGCTCAAATAAGTCAATCTGAAACATGAGCTCGTGAGCTTAATAGAGCCAATGACTGGCACATGATCCAAGGCGGATCATCCAAGAAGTCTCCACGTGGATCCCCTCTTATCCTGCCTCTGACACGTGGCTAAGAGTTTCATGAAATCTCTTGGCGGGAGTGTTCCCCCCACACGCACAATCTGTGAACTCGAGGGTCCCAGGACTGAAGCTATATATATATATATATATCCCTCTTCTGCGTTCAGAGAGTTAGATAGTGTTGCAGATGTGAAGATCAGAAGAAGAAAATTCAGAGAGCAGAGAAGAGAAAAAAAGAGAGAAGAACCAGAGAGCAAGAAGAAGAATCGACAGAGAGAAGAATGAAGATAGAATGCAGTAGTGTGAGAGTGCTGAGAAAGAGAGAGCTCGAGAGAGAAGAGAGAAGTGATAGTGAAGCGGCTGAAGCAAATTGAAGATCTACTATCTGTTGGTTTCTGGATCAGATCAACACCAACTTGCTCCTGCGAGAGCTACATTCTTGTGCTTTTCTTCCAGCTTTCAGTAGCTAAATTTTTTCATACTTGCTTTTCCTTTTAAACCTTTGTTACAAGCTGTGTGTCAGCGTTGCAGAGGATTGTTTCCTCTGGACAGCAAGCTGTGTTGCTCAGCAGTTGCAGAGGATCGGTTCCTCTAGACAGTAAGCTGTGATTGCTCAGCGGAAGCAAGCTGTGTTGCTCAGCGGTTGTAGGCAAGCTGTAATGCCCAGCAGTTTAAGCTGTGTATCAGCGGGAAGTCTCACTCTGGTTTGAGTGGGGGGTGGACGTAGGTCTACGGGCAGCAGATTGAACCATCTAAAATTCCATGTGTTTTGTGGTTTACGAGTGTGTATGATTCCATATCTTCTACCTCCTTCACAGGGTAATTAATTTTGTTGTATAGCACATTGTGCTCTTGATCAATCTACTTCTACTGCGAAAACATTTTTGAATTATGTACTTAATATAGAGGCAGTGGGTTTCATAGCAGTATATCTTAGTACTAGTCTTCTGCTGTATTTAGAGTTCATATAGTGCTTGTTGCATGTTCGGTGTTCGAAGTTGAACTTCAACAGTTTATCCGTTTACCTGAGCATCCAGTTCTATTTCGGCACGATTTACATCAAGAGTTTTCAATCTAAGCCAAATTTTAAAGGGGAGATTCATTCCCCCCCCCCTCTAAATCTTTGTCTAGCACCACAACAATTGGTATCAGAGCGGGTCTCTGACTTTTCAGATCCAACGATCTGCAGAGGATCCTGCCCTTTTGTGTTCGGTGCTTTGCCGTGTTGATTTGGTGCCTTGCATTGCAACAACCTTATTTCGGTGCATTTCTAATGTATTGTCTTCAGATCAAAATTTGGTCAATTGTTTCTCAATGGCTCATCTGCCAATCTTCAGTGGTAATGATTTTGATCTATGGCTGAAGAATTTGTATCTATATGTAAGATCAACTGATCCTGGTCTATGGAAGTTAATTGTTCATGGTCCACATAAATTATCAAAAGATAAATCTAAATGGACTTATGAGGATAGATTAAAAAATTCTGACAACACTAGAGCATTAGATCTAATGAAGGCATCAGTTGATAGAGCTCTGATTTCATGTTTTTCATGTTGCAGGTCTGCCAAAGATATTCTAGACAAATTGAAGATTGCCTAAAATTGCAACACATGTCTGATGGTTGAAAAAGATGGACAGCAAGAAGAAGATGAAAATGAGGTACCTTCTGACTTTGACAATTACACTGTGGATGACTGGATTAGAGCTTACAATGATTTGCTTGATTCTCATGAACAATTGAGAAAATAAAATAAAAGGCTAAGATGAAAACAAAATAGTGTAGTGAGCTCGGGTATAGACAATGATGATCTCAAAATCATGGAAACTGAAAATAAACATCTGAAGAAACAATTGGAATGTTTTGAAAAAGTTGTTTCAGAAATGAGTAAAATTAGGTCTGTAAATGAAAGCCTTGAGAGAATCATTGAGAAGAATGATGAAAAGGTCAAAAGAATTCAAGAAGAAAATCAAGCTGATGTTCTCAGACATAAAGAACAAGTTTCCTTGCTGAAAAATGAAAACAATGAATTTGCTGATAAGATTTCTGAACTGGAAGATCAACTGGATATTAAAAATGATGAGCTTCTAATGAAATTGCAAGAGCTGAATAAGATCAATTCTGAAGTAGACAAATTGAAACTTGAGAATGCTGAACTTTAGAAGAACAATGAAAAATGTGAAGCTAAGATAAAAGAATTCAAGGAGAAACCTTCAAATGTCTGTTCTACAGAGTCAACTTGCAATAGATGTACTCTCCTAAAGGATTTTAATGAAGATCTTCACTCTGAAAATGAATGGCAGAGGAAATTGATTGACTCTCTCAAAGAAGAAAACAAAAATCTGTTAGATGTGAAACTTGAAGTTGAACAGTCTAAAGAAAAATTGATGGATGAAAATGAAAATGAAAACTTGAAAGAGCAGAACAAAAAATTGATGGTTTTAAATATTGTCATGTCAGAAAGATTAATGACAATTGAGAAAGGAAAATCAGTGTTAAAGGAGAAGGAAATAGATAATGAAAGAAAACTTCAACAAGAAATTGAATCTCTGAAAAAATTGAATGATGCTTTACAGTAACAAGTTATCTCTTGTAAATCAGATTTATCAGAATATGAAACTAATGTGGTTTCCTTGAAATCTGAAATTGAAGATTTGAAAGCCTCTTTGTCAAAGTTAGTTGATGTTCATGATAATTTGAATAAATTACTTGGATCTAATGCAAATTTCCAAAAAGAAAAGAGGGACTTGGGTCTGTGCCTGTTAAATAAGGAGGCCAAGGAAAAGAAGAAATCAATTGTGTTTATAAAAAACTCAAAATAGGCCAATTCCTCTAGTTCTTCTATTTTCTAGTTCACGGCCAAGAAAATAGAAAAATAGAATAAAAATCAGAAAAAGACTGAAAAATAGAAAATGAGTAAAAATGCTTCATTCATGAATATTTCTGCTAATCCTGTGTGTGTTGCTCATATGTCTCCTACACATTCACATGCACATAAAAGAGATGTCTTATGTCATTACTGTGGTAAGTTAGGCCATGAAATGCATGATTGCAGAGTGATGATAGAGGATGACCACAACTATGGGACAATGCATTCCAAGAACTTACTTGATAAAAACCCTGCTACTAAGAAGTTTAATGGTTCTTGTCATTGTTGTGGTAAGCATGGTCACTACATGAATGAGTGCTTTGTCATGAAACAAGATGATAATATGCATGCTAAATTCTCTGCAAATCACCATGGTTTTAATAAAAATAAATCTGCTTCAAACAAGCACATCATATGTTTCAACTGTAACAAGCCTGGTCACAAGGCTACTGACTGCTGGTTAGAGTCTCGTAAAAATAATTCTGGTTCTAGAGGTAAGCACATTGTGTGCTTCGAATGTGGAAAGCATGGCCATACAGTCAAGGACTATTGGCATGCTCAGGGAACAAAATTTGACTCTAAATATGATAAGTTCCCTGCAAACCAAAAAGTTGCATCTGTTTTTAACAGAAAATCTTTTGCATGTTACAATCGTGGAAAGCCAGGTCACAGAGTTGTGAACTGTTGGCTAACTGAGAGTAAAAGACAAAATGTTCATGTAAACGACAGAAGATTTCATGCTCATGATAACGTGCATAATAAGAACAAAAAGTATGTTGTTTCATGTCAGTATTGTGGAGAATATGGACACACTATGTCTGATTGTTTTCTAATGAGATTTAATGATTCTCTAGCCAAGAAAATGTTGAGACCACCTATCAAAGGTGCCCGTGTCAGTTCAGGACCCAAGATTCCTTGGGTACCTGTTGGTGCAAAATAGTTTGCAGTTTTGCAGGCGTGCCTTGGAAGCTGAGAAATAAAGGGTATCAATAAACCAAAGCATCCAAGTATGGTAAAACCCCATTCTTGCACGTATCAGGTAAATCATCTGAATTTTCAATCTTTAGATTACTGCATAAACTGTTAGAAGTGTTAGAATAACTTTTGATTACACAAGGTTGCATCCTCATGAGCCATATGTTTAGTTCATATTGAGGATATCTGAAATCTGAAGAAAATTTGTTGATATCTCTAACTGTTTTCGGAATGTTCAAAATGTGTTAAAAATTTTGTTTTTGTTATTGCATGATTAAGTCTGTCTTCAAGGAATAACTGATCTGATTATATGACGTCTGAAGAGTTTGTTGTGAAATTGTTTATGCATACATTAAGTTGCTACTTGTGTTGCATCTTGAAAAGTTGAAGTGCTTAAATCTGATCAAATAAGTGTTTGACAATCCACTGTGTTGCACATCAATTGTAAATCTGAAAATCATGCATAGATTTGCTACTTTTTGCATATATAGAAATTCATATCATCATATGCATTTTGCACAAAGTATTATTGGAAATTTGAACACTACACACAGTCAGGGGGAGTCTGCTTGTCTCCTAGGTAGCTTTCGTACCTCATAAGGAACTCTCGCAGTGAGATTCATCCAAGGGAAACTTTTGCATATGCATACATGTTGACAATAGCATTGCATGTCATTCATCTTAGAAAATCACAAAAATAGTTCGTACAATGCATATAGGTAGGGGGAGCACATTGATTTCATCAATCTCTCTTTGACTGAAAGTCTTTTGACTAGCTAGCTTGATTATACTATAACTGTCATACCAGTAACTCACATTTGCTGTTCTTACTATGTTGTTCTTACTATTGTTGACTAAGATAGTACTGGTTGCTTCTTGTGACTTCTTTTGCCAGCTTATTCTTACCATTCACATGATCTTATTTCTGTCAAGCTGGTCTGACTGATCTGGTTTTCTATTGTGAACCTTAAAAAATTCTTCTCATTTGATCAACTCCCTACTGCACTTGTTTGAAAATCATCTCAAATCCTTTCAAATCAGCAACTCCTAAAAATTCTTTCATTTTCAGATTGATGTTGTCCTGATTACACTCCTTGTAAGCTGAAATGTTATGAATACCTTCATTGCAACTGATCATTATTTCTGCTGATGAAAGTTGTACGAATACATTGCTTGAACTGATATTGAAGAAACTTAAATCTGTGTACCTTGCTTATAAATCTAAAATCTAAAAAGAAACTTCTATCATACTGGTTTAAGAATAACTACTGATCCAGACTGTTATAAGTCTAATGTATTCATCAATTTAAATTTGAAAGACTTGAAAGTATCTGAATCATAAGTTTTAATAAACTTTAACCAACTATTTCATGTAATCTCTGGACAAAATCTTCTGAAATCTAAAAATTTGAAATTATGGTTACTTTGGCTGAGATACATGTTGTTAGTATTGTTCTTAAACATCAAATATGTATGAAGTTGACTAAAAAGCAAACCAAAAGTCAGAGCAATGACTTTGGTCACTAAGAAACTGGGTCCTCTTTCAAAGAAATGGAGTAAACCCATGTCATGAAGTGCCATAGTTATCTCTCGTATAAAAAATAATTGAAAAATCTGACAGAGCAATGGCATGATTGTATTGAGTAACTGGGGATTCCGGCCTCTAATTAAGGTGTCTCCTCATGTAAAAAGACACTTCAATTGCTAACTATGTTCTTATAATTAAGAGGCAATATAGTTATCACACTGAGTAACTGGGTCACTTCACCTAAAAAGGTGTTGATCAACCAAGATTGCTCAGGAAAAATAAAGTGCTGAACAAAAGTAAAATTCAGAACCATCCTGTAAAATAGTTAACTTCAAATTCTATTAAAGGTGTTTAATATCAATACTACTCTGTGTAACTCTCAAAGGAGTCACTGAAATTTTTTTTTGTAAGATGGAAGATGATTGAACTGGAGTGTTATTTGAATAATTGGTTCTCCTTTATTAAAACTTAGTTTCGGATATGAGTATTGAATATGACTGACAAATTTGGTATACATCATGCTTAAACCTGTTTTGTCATGCAGTCTAATTCATAACCCCTTATGATAGGAGAGTCTATCTGTACTTGGATTTATAACAGTGGTACCTGCTATAAAATTCTTCTGATCAGTTACACTTTTGACAACTTCATCAACTTGCACATTTGTTTCTTGATCATTACCTGAACTATTTTTGACAGATCCTGCTCACTCTTCTCGCTGAATTGTCCTTGAAAGATCCTGTGTTCTACTTGTTGCCATGACACTCTTCCTGAATATATTCTTGACATACTCCTTACACACTTTCTTGAAAGCTTTGTTTGTGCATTTATTAATTCTGATTGGTGCTGGATTGTCTAACTGCCCCTGTGTTTGCTGATTTCATTCCTTTATCCAAGGGGAGAATAGCTCTTCCATTCCTTATTGTTGAAGTCAAAGGGGAAGTTTTTAATTCAAATCATATCATGCATGTTTATATTTCTCGTCTCAAACTATTTCCTTTTTGATGAAGTCAAAGGGGGAGAATAGTTTGACTTGAGCCAGTGTGACTCATAGTGGTGTTGCCATCATCAAAAAGGGGGTGATTGTTGTGCCCCTGTGGTTTTGATGATAGCAAACACTATAAGTCACACTGTGTTTGCATATAAGATTGAATGTTTGACAAAACATGCATTTGTTTATGCATATGGTCTTTGCAGGTTATGTTGCATAGAACTTCATCAGAGTGCATGCACGCTTTGCATTTCATCATAAAGGTTGCAGGCACACACATATTTTCCTTTGCATAAGTAGAGGGTCCAAGCACACTCACTGCTCATATGCATATTGTAAGAGTCGACACCATGAGTTGACATTTTCATTCATGCATTGAGGGACCGTGCACATTTGCTCTTGGATTGGTCATTTAAGGTCGGTGTAGGTTGTGTCTAAAGCAGACACACGGTCGGTGCATCTCAAGGATGTCTGTTGGTCTGTGCTGCATGAAGTCTGTGTAGTTCATTGTTCAAGTCCTTGCATGTTCTGTCTTAGGCTTTGCATCAAGATCTGTGCACTTTTGTTGATGTCGACGAACTTCATCAGAGTGCATGTACACTTTGCATTTCATCATACAGGTTGCAGGCACACACATATTTTCCTTTGCATAAGTAGAGGGTCCATGCACACTCACTGCTGATATGCATATGGTAAGAGTCGACACCATGAGTCTGCATTCTCATTCATGCATTGAGGGACCATGCACACTTGCTCTTGGCTTGGTCATTTAAGGTCGGTGTAGGTTGTGTCTAAAGCAGACACACGGTCGGTGCATCTCAAGGATGTTTGTTGGTCTGTGCTACATGAAGTCTGAGCCGTTCATTGTTCAAGTCCATGCATGTTCTGTCTTAGGCTTTGCATCAAGATCGGTGCACTTCTGTTGAGGTCGATGCAGTTCTAGTTGATTGCATACTCATCTTAGTGCATACTTAAGCCCGTGCATAGCTGTTCAGAAAATTGAATGCAGTGCACGTTACTGTTTCGCCTTAGGCTAACTAAAGTCTGTGCATATCTGTGCTACCAGCATCTAGGTCCATGCGACCTTTGTTGGGGTCGGTGCAGTGTTAGGTGTAAAAAGGTAGAAGTCGGTGCACCTCTAGTCCAGCATACAGATCGGTGCATGTTTGCATTGTGCGTAGAATGAGTCGGTGCATGCTTCGCTTTAGCTACACTAAGGTCTGTGCAACCCCTACTGTGGGCTGGACAAGGTTGGTACAACTCTTGTTGATGCACGATGGTAAGGTCTGTGCATGTTTTCATGTTAGCCGTCATAGGATCGGAGCATTTCTTACTTATGCATATAGTGAGTCTGTGCATATTTGCCTAGTTGATATTTAAAGTCCGTGCACATGTGTTTATATGCTATCAAGATCTGTGCATCTTTATCACTATACGGTTTGAGCATATGTTCACCTTGACAGGCTAAGGCATTTCCTTCAACATGGAATACGTTCGAGCACCTGCAGTACAAAGGGCAGATAGCAGTCTATCTCTCACGTGCTCACATAAGTCATATCTGAAACATGAGCTCGTGAGCTTAACAAAGCCAATGACTGGCACATGATTTAAGGCGGATCATCCAAGAAGTCTCCACGTGGATCCCCTCTTATCCTGCCTCTGACACGTGGCTAAGAGTTTCATGAAATCTCTTGGCGGGAGTGTTCCCCCCACATGCCCAATCTGTGAACTCGAGGGTCCCAGGACTGAAGCTATATATATATATATATAGATCCCTCTTCTGCGTTCAGAGAGATAGATAGTGTTGCAGATGTGAAGATCAGAAGAAGAAAATTCAGAGAGCAGAGAAGAGAAAAAAAGAGAGAAGAACCAGAGAGCAAGAAGAAGAATTGACAGAGAGAAGAAAGAAGATAGAATGCAGTAGTGTGAGAGTGCTGAGAAAGAGAGAGCTCGAGAGAGAAGAGTGAAGTGGCTGAAGCAAATTGAAGATCTGCTATCTGTTGGTTTCTGGATCAGATCAACACCAACTTGCTCCTGCGAGAGCTACATTCTTGTGCTTTATTTGCAGCTTTCCGTAGCTGAATTTTTTCATACTTGCTTTTCCTTTTAAACCTTTGTTTCAAACTATGTCTCAGCGTTGCAGAGGATTGTTTCCTCTGGACAGCAAGCTATGTTGCTCAGCGGTTGCAGAGGATCGGTTCCTCTGGAGAGCAAGCTGTGATTGCTCAGCGGAAGCAAGCTGTGTTACTCAGCGGTTGTAGGCAAGCTGTAATTCCCAACAGTTTAAGCTGTGTATTAGCGGGAAGTCTCACTCTGGTTTGAGTGGGGGGTGGACGTAGGTCTACGGGCAGCAGATTGAACCATCTAAAATTCCATGTGTTTTGTGGTTTACGAGTGTGTATGATTCCATATCTTCTACCTCCTTCACAGGGTAATTAATTTTGTTGTATAGCACATTGTGCTCTTGATCAATCTACTTCTACTGCGAAAACATTTTTGAATTATGTACTTAATATAGAGGCAGTGGGTTTCATAGCAGTATATCTTAGTACTAGTCTTCTGCTGTATTTAGAGTTCATATAGTGCTTGATGCATGTTCAGTGTTCGAAGTTGAACTTCAACAGTTTATCCATTTAGATGAGCATCCAGTTCTATTTCGGCACGATTTACATCAAGAGTTTTCAATCTCAGCAAAATTTTAAAGGGGAGATTCATTCACCCCCCCTTTGAATCTGTGTCTAGCACACCAATAGATAAGGATTGGAAGAGTCCCACGAACTCGACGCGCTCGGATTTCACATTTGACCAAGTCACGCCGCCAACTCCCCAAAAATTGGACCTCTAGGTTTAGGGTTTTCGCGAGGAATGAGAGGGGAAATGTGCTACGCATCAAGGTCGTTCGAATGGGCCTGGGTTGGGCTCAAATGATCGAGATTTGGGCTCGAATTAAGCGATCTAAGGTTTGGTTAGTTTAAACTCAAAATTTTCCCTAATTTCCTTAATTCGCTTGATAATAATTTTATTTATGGTTTGACCAAGAAGACAAATTGTCTAAACTTTTAGTCCTCTTTACGTTTATGAATTTTATAGGATTTTAAAAATTAGTTAAAACCTCGCCTAAAGAAATTCCCAATTTTATTAGTAAATAATTTTCCCAATTATTACCCTTTTATATGATTAATTAATTCCCGGGATGCTACACCCGACTTCCACATTTGAGACAAGAGCCGAGACGCTTTCAGCATTCTTCAGCCGAATGCCTGAACTTTTCACAGAATGAGCAAATTGCCATGACCTGCCTTTCTTCCTCCTCCTTGGCTCTTTTACTCTTTCCATTACCATTGCTATTTCCATTTTCCTTCCCTTTTCCGTTACCATTACGGCTTAATTTACCATTACCATCCACATTGCGGGACCTCTTATTATGATGGGGTTCGTCATTGTCTGTTTCTCTTTCCTCTCGCCTATCATGTTTCCGGCTCCACTCCTCTTTCCTGCCTCTAAATTTCTCGATCTTCTCCAAGGTCCTTTCACATAAATGCACCCGTTGGACCATTTCCATATATGTGCGGATATTTTGTGACCCAAGTTGTTGAATAAAGTCGGGCCTCAACCCGTCCATGAATCGGTTAGCTTTTAAGAGATCCATGCCCACCAAATGAGGAGCATAAGGTGCCAGTCGAGAGAATTGTAGTTCATATTCTGCTACCGACATCATGCCTTGGCGTAGAGAAGCAAATTCCATAGCCTTTCGCTCCTTGACATGCTCGGAGAAGTACTTTGCTCGGAAAAGGGTATGAAATTCCTCCCAAGTAAGCTGAGCATTTTGAGATTGTGCCTTCCCCCAAGTACAGGCATCCTTATTCAGTTGGAATGTGGCGAGATGGACTTTCTCTTGGTCAGTGCATTGCATGACATCAAATATTCTATTCATCTGATCGATGCAATTCTCCGCCTCGTCGGGGTTAGAAGATCCAGAGAATCGTGGATGAATTAAACTCCAAAAATTGCCGTGTAAGTTACCTGCGCCATCGCTTGCGCCAGTTTGGGCCACGGTTTGGAGAGCTTGGGTAAGACCCGCAACTGTTTGTTGCATCTCATCTCAGTTCACACGGTGTGCCATTGAGAGAATAAGGTACCTGAGAGGATAATCAATTAGTTAATTCCTACGGAATTAATAGATTTATCCTAGAGAAAATCTAATTTAACTATCTCATCCCAGGTTCTACCCAATTTCTCTCATGGGTAGAGAATTTCTTCCTTGTTTCATAGGTATGGGTCCTTAAGCCATGGGCTTAGCCTATGACATGACATTATCATAAGAATAAGTAAGTCCTTAGACATAGGCTATGATACTACTTTAATTGTCACGCCCCGAGATTATGCAGCAAAACTAATCGGGAATGTGAACAGCTGGCAAGAGAAGCCTCAAGTGATAATAACAATCAGAGCGCTAATCATTCACACATAAAAGTGAACACAAGGGGGTATAATCCAAAAACCTTGACTTTATTGAACCATAATGAAAAGTTTACAAAGACTCTTTGACTAACTAGACTCAATAAAGTAACAATTACATAAATGACACTTGACTAGACTAGCTATGGCTTCTCTCGAACCATCAATCGCACTCGAACCCATCACTTGAGTAATCTGAATCCGACCCGCTAGAATTTCCTGAAAAAGATTAGAAAATTAGGGAATGAGCACACATGCCCAGTAGGTATCTTCGTATCAACATGAATGCAATGTTTAAGTAATTAACATTTTAACTCTAGAGTGTAAGATAAGTCATAAAAATACGATGAAACACAAATAATAAGATATGACTAATGTGAGATATGAGAATTCATGTGGACTTGGAAATATGATCAAGGAAGAATATTACATGAATGTAATTTGGCCTTTCATGAACAAGAATGTAACGAGAATGCACTTTTCATAACCATGAAGGCTATGCTCTAGAAAGTCACTTAACACGTAAGAATGTAATGTCACTAGATTGCCTCATGATTTTCACTCATTTATAAAAGAAAGTATTCCCAGTGCAATGCGATGTCAATATCATCGTACCCCATGGTTTATAGCACGTTTCCGACCATCATCCGAGGGGGCTAGCATGGAGCCCATGGACACAATCAGTGTCCGATCTGTATCTTCACGTTATAAATCCAGCTACTTCCACGAGTATAATAACAAAGTACAGTCAGTAATATTCAATTCAATAATAGTTTGCATGATAATGTAACGAAGGCAAAGAATGAACCAATAAACGATCATGAGAGTTCAAGAATGACTTAAAGCAAGGTCATGCCACTGGGAGAATCCAGTAGCATAACGGCATATTCTTTAACTTTCATAATTTATTAGATAGCTTGTTGAATAAGGTATTAGGCTCTAGATAATCAATAGACCATCTAAGAACTTAGAAAAATCAACCCTTGGGTCAAACCTTGGGTTAAGATCACTTGAGACAGAAATGATCATGCCAGGGCCATTAAACAGGCTTTAGCAGTCAGTACTGGACCGTTTAACAATAGTTCGATGAAACGAATGAACTGGAACCATGTGGTCAAGGCAGGGCCACTAGGCGTCCTTGGCGGTCGAGTAAATGGCCGCTAAGAGACTCATGCGGTCTAGTGGATGGCCGCTAAGATCCAGAACACAGAAAATGTCGGTAAAGTGCTTTCAAGACAATTGGGCTTTAAGGGTACTTCTAGCTCGGCGTCCTAGTGGGAATCCCAGGCTCGCGGAGTCTTATGGAGGCCTTGAAACAATATCACCTAGTCCTATGGAAGGAAAATCTAACGGAGAGGATCACAAGTCCAAGATTATGTGCTTAAGTACAAAGTGTATCTAATGACATCGTACCGGAATACGAGCCATGTACTTAAGAAAAACCCAAGATGGGAGTGAGATCGTGATAATACAGCGATCAAATCAAAACTAGACATGTCCATAATCCACATGAAATTTAAGATTAATATAAGAGTATATAGTTTTGGCCTAAATTTAACATAAGTTTAAAATAAGTCCAAAGTGCATAAAGAACATGAAATCTACTAGGATGAACAATTAACATAACCAAGTGTATAAATACAGTACTTAAAATAGGAGTAACAACTAATTAGCTGGGCTTAGCATATGATAAATAGGGCTATTCTGCATTATGTTTTGGGTTAACAGTAATACCGAACTCAAAAAATGAAAGCGGTCTCGGGAGGACCGTTTTATGGCCGCTAGCGATCTATCGTAGGGCCGCTAGGGAGACTGGCGGTCTTAGGAAGACCATTTCTTCCTGTCTACAGGAAACAGTAATAAAACCGAGATATAGGCTAATCTAGGGTAGATAGATGTATGGTAAAACATACCAACAGGGAAATACGGCCCGATGAAATCATATTAAAACATGGTTTGAGTAAAGTAAGCCAAAATTATCAATTTCTTATTAAGGGCAAGGTTCATGCATGCTATGTTAACCCTATATGCGTAGTCATAATAAAACATCAAATTAGTCATGTACAATCAATAAAAACAGGAGGAAACAGAGGGTTTTTGTTCTTAATACGTTAGTTTAGCCTTTTCATGAGATAACCTACCTTTGATTCATTCCATAGACTTTAGATTTTTGACAAGAAGTAGACCCTAGTTCCTGCACTTCCTGTGCCAAACCAGCAACTACCCGTCCCTCTATCTCTCGATCCTCTTGACCTAAATCCATGAAAATTGGAGGGTAGATAGAAGATACGAAGGGGAATAGAAAGTTCTAAAGGACCAATTTCTAAATACCTCGAGTTGGGCTTCTATTTTCCAGATCTTCACTAGATCATCGTACTAGTTCCTGTGCAGTCTGTTGGGAACCAACAACTTGCAGAGGCTCTAACTCTCCAACGGCTGGGTCTTCTAGCACGTAAATTTGAGGGTGGTTAGATAAAACTATGAAGAACATAAAGTTGTAAATAATCAACCTGAGATAGGGTTTCCTTACCTTCGAAATACGCGTGTCAACATTATGGTTCACATGAGTCGAAGTTAGGGTCTTTTACAGGGTTCACCTAGGGTTTAAGGGATTAGATCCAACCTAGAGTCCTAAATTGGAGTAAAGTTAATCCCTAGAGAGTTCTAGAGAGTCTTCCATGCCAGGTAGCTTCGATCTAAGGTGTTTTGATTGTCAAAGATATAAGCTTTTCATGTTTTCTACCATTCACGAAACTGGGATTTCTTAGCGGTCATAGAAGGACCGCTAGGGTGGGTCTGGCGGTCACGCGATAGACTGCCAGGCTTCAAAAGATCCAAAATTTTCAAATTTTCGTATTATCTCCCATTTATGCTCTAATTGATGTATATATCCCATTTTAAATCCATAAATTACCTAATGTACGTTTCTATTAATGGGCTTGGGTCTAAAAGTCTTGAAATTGGGTCTTTGGGCCTATTTAAGTTGGTCTTAGCCCTTTGGTAAATATAGGGCCTTTAAATGGATTTAAATAACTCACTAATTCCTTCTTAATAGCCCATTAAGCCTTTTTAATTGCTTAATAATTATATTTTAATCCTAAAAAAGTCCTAAAACATTTCTAGAAAAAAATTAGGGGTGTTACACCCTCCCCCACTTAAAAAGAATTTGGTACCAAATTCAATGCATGAGTTTTATGGAGAGTGTATTTTTAATTAGTTGCACTAATAATTAAGTTAATGCTAATATGTAATTATGTTGGAATGATACCTTCAATTGCCTTACCTTCCCCGTCCATGATGGGATTTAGTCGCCCTTGTCCCCTATGTCTATTGTTATCCCTTGAAGATTCTTCCTTTATGAGTGGACACATGGGCAAGCAATGTTTCCGACTTCCACATTTGAGACAAGTGCCGAGACACATCCAGTATTCTATAGCCGAATGCCCAAACTTTTCACAAAATGAGCAAGTCGCCATGACCTACCTTTCTTCCTCCTCCTTCGCTCTTTTGCTCTTTCCATTACCATTGCTATTGCCATTTTCCTTCCTTTTTCTATTACCATTACGGCTTCGTTTACCATTACCGTCCCCATTGCGGGACCTCTTATTGTGATGGGGTTCGTCATCATTCATTTCCCTTTCCTCTCGCCTATCATGTTTCTGGCTCGACTCCTCTTTCCTGTCTCTAAATTTCTTGATCTTCTCCAAGGTCCTTTCACATAAATGCGCCTGGAGAGGGGAATTTATGTAGCCCATCTAGGAGCATCCCAACTAGGCCCATCAGGACCGAATGAGGCACAGCTCATCCAAGTGACAGCCCCACAGGGCCCACTTAGGCTAAAAAGTCCAATAAAGATTACTCGGGATCCCACCCTTCCTCGGCGGCCCTTAGGCTCGGAAGGCCCGAACATCAGAACGGAGGAAGACCCATGCCCGAGTTATCCCTTCATCCGGATAGAGGCAAGTGCCATGCGCCCACTCCGACCTGACTTCGTCCGAGCTATGCCTATCGCCCGGACAGGGCTGGCACCTTTTATGCTCGGACCAACTGACGAGTGCTTATCCATGCAGCCGTTGAAGAGCCCTTTATGAGCAGGAGTTTATGAGGATAAAGGATCCATGATCCCTCAAGGCCATGAAGAGCCCACGATGAGGACGTAACACCCGCCTGAAACTCCTTAGCTTACAGGACTCATAAGGTGTGCACACTATATAAACCAGGGATTCCCTCCAGTGAAGGGTAAGGGCAGTACACGCCTAAAAACCCCTGAGCAGGAACCACTTCACCACCTTGATGTTGGGGGATCTCGTGCACCTCTTTCTACCTCCCTCCATATCTTCCACCATTGCTCTACTGACTTAGGCATCGGAGGGTTTTCCCCAGGGAACCATCCCTGGTCCTCCTGATCCGTTTCCCTTTCTCTGCAGTTCACTTTTCGGTGATCATCCTACCAGCTCAAGACAAGCGCGAGATCACGCCCCTTCATCTGGTGCCGTATGTGGTAAACGACCAAAGAGCCAGGATAGTGCGAAGAAGTTCAGGGAGGAGGTCCGCCGGTGATAGGGGAAAGGCCATGGTGGCGGCGGGGGGAGGCCCCTCTCAAACCTCCCAAAACCCCCCCTCCGGCGCCAGCACTCTCGCCGACGGACCGCCCCCTCCCCCCGCGGTAGGGCTGCCGCCCCCTCCCCCCGCGGCGGCAGGGCTACCGCTTAACGGCGACGCTGACGCCTTCCAAGCCCTCAACATAAAATTGGACATCTTCGTGGAACTCATGAGGACCCAGGCGGCCAGGGATGGAAGGTCGCGCGCCCCTCCGGAGAGCCCTCCCCGCGAGAACGTGTCCCAGCACACCGCCGGAGGCCGCTTCACCCTTCGAGGGCAGCAGCATATCCGCAACAAAGCAGGAGGACCCTCGCAAGCCCCCCCTCCAGAGCAAAAGGCTTCCTCCACGCCAAAGTGGGGTAGGCATGGGGTACGCCATCCCCTCCCTTAGACCGAAGTCCCCAGGGAGCGCCAGGACCGCCTGCCATCACGCCCCCTCAGCCCTACGGCGCAGCAGCAGCCGGATCTATCCCTCCGACTGTGAGAATTCGAGAGGCGTTTCGTAGAGCAGGAGCGTGCCCTACGAGCCCTGCAGAAGACATCTCCACCGTAGGACGAGGAGAGATCCCCATTCTCTGACCATATTTTGAAGGCAGAGGTATCTCCCAGAGCCTCCATCCCGACCTTCAAGCCCTACGACGGCCAGGGTGACCCGACCGACCACTTCGACAGCTTCGACGCCCTGATGACCCTTCATGGAGCGTCCGACGCCATCAAGTGCCGATCCTTTACGACCACCTTGGTCCAAGGCGCCCAAGCATGGTTTCGGGCCCTCGCCCCCGGATCCATCTGAGACTTCAAGCAATTCGGGCGAGTATTCAAGGAGAGTTTCACCGGCAGCGGTCCCCCAAGGTCAGTGGCGGGGCTTTTGGCCCTCAAATAGGCAAAAGGGGAGAAGCTTCGGGCCTACATTATCCGATTCAAATCGGAAGCCCCGAGGATCCCCCGCCTGGACGTCGCCTCGGCCATAACCGCACTGACCGGGGGTACCCGCGATGAGAACCTCCGCTGCGAGCTTGTCCTCCACCCTCTCTCAACCCTTGCCGCGCTAGTGACTCTGGCATTGCGCCATGCCAAGTGCGAAGAAGAGCTCAGCGCATGTCGAGACGCAATCGGCTTGGGTCGGGAGGGGTACAAGAAGCGGGCACCCGAGCCAAGCTCGGGCCAAGGAAAAAGGCGGAACCGAGACGGGGAACGCAAGGAATCGTCACGAAAGTACGAGCGGTACACTCCCCTAACCGCTCCGGTGTACGAAATATATGAAGACATCAAAGGCTCGGGCCTCTTCCGCCAACCCGAGCCAATGAGGCCGAAGAACCGCAGTCGCAGCAAGCATTGCCTGTTCCACAGCGACCACGGGCATCACACCGACGACTGCCATCAGCTCCAGGATGAGATCGAGCGTCTCGTTCGTCAGGGGTAGCTCTCCCGGTTCGTGGCCAGGCACCAGGAAGACCGAGGTGCCCCAGAGGAAATCGACAACGCCCCTCAAGGGGTCCACATTAACGTCATCACCGGAGGAGCTGCATCAGGAGGAGACAGCGGCCGGGGAAGGAAGCGTCATGCTGAGTGGGCGAGCCGAGTCGTCAAGCCTCCCAAGGCCCCGCCAAGTGAGCCCCAAGTCATAGTCTTCTCCGACCAAGACCTGGAAGGGCTGACCACCCCGCATGACGACACCCTAGTCATATCGGCCACAATAAACCATTGTAACGTAGACAGAATTCTAGTTGACAATAGAAGTGCCCCTGATGTATTATCCTATGAATGTTTCCTTAAGATGGGGGAGGATCCGTCTAAACTCCGCCCGATCCGAACCCCCCTGTGTGGGTTCAATGGTCAGGCCACTTATCCCGAGGGAGCCCTAAGCCTGCCGGTTACTCTTGGCACCCCACCCAAAACCGTTACGGTCATGGTGAACTTCATAGTGATCAAAGGTATGATAGCATACAACGCAATCTTCGGCCGGGGAATCCTCAGCCGAACGAAAGCGGTGCCTTCTACTTATCACCAAAAGATGAAGTTCCCCACCAAAAATGGGTTGGGAGAAATCCGAGGCAACCAGGCCATGGCCAGAAGGTGCTACAATATCTCGGTTGAAGCAACAAGGCCGGACAGGAAGAAGAAGGGGCCCTGGGAAGTCGAGGAAAAATCCGCAATCGCCGAGCCTGGAGGTGAATTGCTAGCGGTTTTCTTAAATGACGACCCGACCCTAGGAGTAAAGATCGGAGCCGACCTAACATCTGAGGTGCAACAGCAATACAAAAAGTTTCTTTCCATGTACATCCAGGTCTTTGCATGGTCTGATGATCAACTCCCCGGGATACCGGAGGAAACGGTGATGCATAAGCTCAACCTCGACCCAGCCATGAAGCCCGTGTAGCAACGCAGAAGGAAGCACGCGCCAGAGAAGCAGGCAATTATCAAGGAGCAAGTCACCAAGGGACAAAAGACTGGCCTTTTTAGACCGGTCATGTACCCGACGTGGCTGGCTAACGTCCTCCTGGTGCCAAAAGCTTCGGGAAAGTGGCGGATGTGCATGGACTTCACCGACTTGAACAAGGCTACCCCAAAAAACTGATATCCCTTACCGAGCATCGACCAACTGGTTGACTCAACCTCGGGCAATGAGATACTCAGCTTCCTGGATGCCTATTCAGGTTACCATCAGATCCGAATGCACCCCGAAGACATCGAGAAGACCGCCTTTATCACCGACTTCGGCATACACTGCTACACCCGGATGCCTTTCGGGTTGAAGAACGCTGGAGCCACGTACCAGAGGCTGGTCAATCATATGTTCGAGGGACAGCTCGGTCGGAACGTCGAGGCCTATATTGACGACATGCTCGTGAATACCCCCAAGGCCGAGGACCACTTCACTGACCTAGCGGAAACCTTCAACACTCTCCTGAAGTACATCATGAAGCTCAATCCTGCCAAGTGCACCTTCGGAGTAAGGTCCGATAAATTCCTGGGTTTCTTAGTCACCCAGCGTGGGATCGAGGTCAACCCCGACAAGGTCCAGGCCATCCTGGACATGCGCCCACCCACCTGCATCAAAGATGTTCAACGCCTTACCAGGCGCATTGCCGCGCTTAGCAGATTCCTGTCCCGCCTGGCTAAACGATGCCTACCCTTCTTCAAACTGTTGAGGGGGCCTAAAATGGCATCTGCTACATTCGCGTGGGACGAGGAATGCCAAAGAGCATTTGCCGAGCTTAAGGAGTTCCTGACTTCACCCCCAATGCTTTCCAAGCCTGTCCCAGGTGAAGCCTTGCATCTCTATCTCTCGGCGACTCCATCCACAGTTAGCTCGGTCCTAGTCAGAAATGACTCGGGAATCGAGAGACCGGTCTATTACACCAGCAAGGTGCTCAATGAGGCTGAGAAAAGGTACCCCGCAATCGAGAAACTCCTGCTAGCATTGGTTTCCTTGGCCAAGCGCCTCCGACCCTATTTTCAAGGGCACTCCATCACCGTGCTGACCGGCGAACCATTGAAGAGGATCCTCGCTCACCCTGAAGTCTCGGGATGCCTCGTCAAGTGGGCCATCATGCTCGGGCCCTACGATATATCGTATCGGCCTCGCTCGGCTATCAAAGGCCAGGCACTCGCTGACTTCATCACCGGGAGCACCATCCCGACTGAAGAAAGATCTCCGTTTGCGCCCGGGCCGACCTAGGAACTGTTCGTCGATGGATCTTCCAACTCAGTCGGAAGCGGCACTGGGATTCTCCTGAAGTCCCCCGAAGGAGCAGAGTTACAGTACGCCCTGAAGTTTAACTTCCAAGCATCTAACAACGCTTTCGAGTATGAGGCCCTCATATTGGGAGCCCGCATGGCCCGGCGGTTAGGGGCAGAGCGAGTCAAGATTCACACTGACTCCCAACTGGTCGCTAGCCAGGTCAATGGTGATTATGAAGCTCGAGAAGCACCGATGATCAAATACCTCCAACTGGTCAAGATCGTGGCATAACAGTTCAAGAGTTTTGAGGTAGTCCGAATAGCTCGGGAAGAAAATCCGAGCGAACGCCCTCTCTCGACTGGCCTCCTCTCGTGACCTCGAGGGTACTCAATCGGTCCTTCTCGAAGAGCTAGAGCGACCGAGCATCGATTCAGAGCTCTTAGCTATTGACTCAGCCTCCCCAAGCGACTGGCATACCTCCTATCTGTTGTGGCTTCAAGACTCTCAGGAGCCTCCCAACCCTCAGGAAGCCCGAAGATTGAAGTACCAAGCTCGGTGATTCGTCACTCTGGATGGCACTTTCTATTAGAGATTCTTCTCCGGCCCTCTCTTGAAGTGCCTCAGCACCGACGAAGCCAACCGAGCGATCAGAGAAGTCCACGAAGGCCTGTGCGTAGCGCATTTAGGGGGAAGGTCGCTCACCAGGATCTTGGTACGGTAGGGTTATTGGTGGCCCACCCTGCAGCGTGACTGCTCGGCCTACACACAACACTTTGACCGGTGCCAGTGATTTGGCCACTTGGTCCATCAGCCAAAAACGGAGCTCGTCACCCTAGCCGAGCCTTATCCTTTCGCTCGCTGGGGAATCGACATCCTCGGGCCATTCCCCACGGCCCAGGCCCAGGCCCAAAAGAAGTTCATTATCGTCGCCATTGATTACTTCACTAAGTAGATCGAGGCCGAAGCCACAACAAGGATCACCGAGATAGTCGTCTGGAATTTCATCTGGAAGTCGATCATCTGTCATTATGGCATCCCCCGGGTGATAGTGAGTGATAATGGTCGGCAATTTGATTCTCGTTATTTCTGAGACAGATGCGCCGACCTTAACATTCGCAATCACTTCACTTCGGTCGCCCATCCTCAGGCTAACGGGCTGGTCGAAAATGCCAATAAGACTATCTTAAAAGGCATCAAGACTAAGCTCGGCAAAGCCAAGCGTAGTTGGCTTGAGGAATTGCCGAACGTACTTTGGTCACACAGAACGACTCCCAGAACGGCAACTGGTGAAAGCCCCTTTCAGCTAGTGTACGGTACTGAGGTCGTGATCCCGTTGGAGATTGGCAACCCCTCCCTCAGAGTCATCTGCTTCTCGTCCGAGACAAACGACCAGAAATTGCTCGAAAACCTCAACCTAGCAGATGAAGTCCGAGAGATTTCCAGCATCAGAGCAATGGAATACCGACGCCGCCTCACTCGATACTGCAAAGCCAAAGTCCGAGACAGACACTTTCAACCGAGATACTTCATCCTTAGGAAAGTCAAAGTCTCTCGACCACTTGAGACGGCGGGCAAGTTATCCCTTAATTGGGAAGGCCCCTACCGAGTGGTCGAGACGCTCGGAAAAGGAGCATACCGTCTATCCACGATGGAAGGAGAGCTCATCCCTCGGACATGGAACGCAACTACATTACGCAAGTTCTACTTCTGAATACTGAACATTGTGCAAATGACATGAGATAAAAAAGGCTCCTTTCTTTTATTCAAACAACCCGCTTGTACATCAGGAAGGCCGAAGCCAAGAAAATACATGTCAAAAAAGCAAAAAATCCATCTGACGCCGTCGTATGAGCCCATCGCTCGGCTGACTCGGATGACCTTCCTGCATCCAGCCACTGACTCTGCCTCGTGTAGAAACTGGCTCGGATAAAGGATAGTCGACCCCGTTGGCTCGGGTAGCTCGAGACAAAAGTGACAAAGGGATTAGGAAAGAGAAGGCTACCTTCCAAGTTGAACTTAGAAGAGAAGGGGGAGAGGGAAGGCATATGAAAGCATCCTCCCCGCCAAACTGCCAACTCTTTGGAAGAAAGAGAGTGCAGGCACCCTCCGAAGAGTGAAAGAAAGGAGGAGCAGAGCAGAAGAGGGAAAAAGAGGCTGCGAGAAAGAAAAAGAAACCAGCAGAGCTGGATGAGGAGGCAGGGGACGGCCCGGAAGGGAGGGAGCTTAGTTGGCTTCCTCCTCCCCTCCGTGAAGCAAGCAGGCAAGGACGGGCGGCAGGGATGTCTGATGCCCCCATCCGTCCACCATCTCGCCCCCCTGCAAGCGCCGCCAGAACTAATAAAGAGAAGACGACATGCCTCCACACGTCGAACCCTCTTCAAGTCCGTTCGCCGGCCGTCGAACCCTCTTCAAATCTGAAGCAGCAAGAACTCTTTGCGCCCCGTCGTCGGCAGCCTCATCTTCCAGAGTGTCTTCCATGCTCCAAATACCACGGCACAACGCTACGTGAAGAAGGAATGAGGAAAGACTGTCAGGGAAACCCCTAAGAGGTGGAGAGGAAAAGACGCCCTTCAGACCTTTTATAGGCAAAGGGAGGCTATTTGCCTTAAATGATTCTCTCCTCGAAAACACGCCAAAGGGATTTTTCCCTACGAACGGTCACCTCAAACTTCTCATCTTCCGCCCCAGCGGGATACACGAAGCGGTCAGGCATTCAAAGCATGAGAAAACGGAAAGACACCCTGTCAGACGCTCACCCAACCATCAGGCGAGATCCACGCAGAAAGTATCAGCTCTTTCCAACCACTGCAGATACGTTGAACAAGATACGTCAATGGTGATACGGAACAGATAAGTCTCCATGATAACGCTATTGCCTTATTTATTTCTACACGAAAGGGGAAGTTTTTTCTTTCAAAAAGAAAAAAAGGCATACAAAAAGAGGAAGCGAAGCAGATACATCAGGCCTCCGACCCACCTTCAAGCTCGGAAGTAGAGGGCTCGAGCGGTCTGCCCCCGGCATCCTCGGCGACGGCCGACCCTGGGACTGACCCCACCGGTATGGGAACTGCCTGGGTTGTGTGCCCTCCCGAGGCATCCGGAGTTGGCGAATCCTTGAATGATGAGCCCCCCTGATCCTCTTCATCTTGCGTCGAAGCAGAGGAACTAGAGGATGACAAGTCCGAGTCATAACGTTGCCCGGACTGGAAGTCAACTACTCTGGACGCCTGCTCCTCGGCGTAAAAGACGGCCCGATCGTAGCCCTGCTTGAACCCCTTGCGGATGCCCCGGGGAAGTCCTAGCTCGTAGTAGGGGAGGGCAACCTCCTTAAGGTCGACCCGATAGGCCTCTGAGCTCTTGTACTGCTCTAGAGCCTCCGTCCCGGCCGATCCCACCCTACCAGCAAGCTCGGCCTCCCTCCGCTCCGCCTCGGCCTGATCAGCCTCGGCCTCCCGTCGAAGGCGCTTGGCTTCCTCCGCTCGGTCTACTAGCTCGGCACGCTCGATCTCTCACCGGCCATCCAGCTCAATGCGTGCTAGGCGCTCCTCTTCAAGAAGCCGATTCTTCCTCTCGAGTGATTCACGGGCCTTGGCTAGGTGCTCGGCTAGCGCCCAAGTCTCCACTTGCCTCGACCGTACCAGCTGCCTGATTGAGGAAAGCTCCCGCCGAAGCCCATCACGCTCCTCGACGAGCCGAGCCAACCTCCTGTCAGACCCACCGAGGGTCCAGGCCAGGTTCGCTCGCTCCCACTCCGATCGAGCGTACGCTTCTGCCAGAGCAGCCCCCATCTGGGCCAGGGCCAGGCGGCCCTCCATAACCCCTGCGAGAGCCGTGGATGGGGAGTACTGCCTACCTCCCCCCCACACCAACGCAGATATACCGCGGCATACCTGGTGCAGGGGGCCCGAGATACCCAGCCTCTCCAAGGCCGCCAGAACGGAGAACCCCCAATCGCCCGGTGCCCCACTGTATGGCTCGGATCAAGCCCCAGCCTCGGTCGCCCCTCGCGCCCCGATCGGATTTTCCTGCGGCCCCTCAACCTGGACCGGCTCGGCACCTGCACCACCACCTGAAGCGCCAGCCTCGGCCACGGTCCCAACATCCCCCACTTCGGCCACGGCCCCCTCGGTTCCTACCGAGGGGAGAGCCGGGTCGGCACCGCTGCCAGTTGCAGGAGCATCCTCGGCCCCCTCGGTCCCGGCCGAAGGAGGAATTGAGCCCGCATCGTCGCCGCCCGCAGGGGCAACCCCAACCACCTCGGCCCCCTCTGACTCGGCGGGTGGGAGAGCTCACCCGATAGGGTCGGCCCCATCACGCTCGGCGGAGGGGCGAGCCGCGGCAAGATCAACCTCAACTGCGGGCACGACCCCGGCCTTCTTGGCCCGCTTCGTGGCCCTCGCAGCGGCCCGGATCATACCCTTCACAGGGTCCTTGCGCTTGGACCCCCGCGGTCTGGCGGATTCACCCTGGGCCGCTCCCTTGCCCTTATCTCTAGTTCGGGAGTGACCCATGGGAGCAGCCGGCTCATCAGTAGCCAAGTCATCACCAAGCTCGATCACCTCTACGGCCTCCTTCAGAGCTTCCCGCCTGGTGTCTGCACGAAGAAGAAGACATATTCAGCAAAAGAAAGATGACCCCCACATCCGAAGGAGAATCTAGTTTGTGGCACCTGAGCCCGACGGATGCAGCCGCATAAGAAGACACCGCTCGATATTCTCTGGAGTAACCAGCTCTTCGGTGGATTGGCGGTGCCTCAGTAAGATGATTGTGTATTCCTCCACATGTGGAGGGAACTCATCCTGCCTATGAGGGGTATTCGGGTGGAAATTGGGGATTACTGGGCACCTACAGGTTTCCTCCACTGAACAAATCCCCACCCAGAAGAATTGAGTCTTCCATCCCTTATGGGAAGAATCCTTCGCCGCCAAGGAGATGCAACTCCTATTCCGCCTTGCCTGGATGAAGTAGAAGCCCTTCCCAGCCGAAGGATGTGCTTTCAACTCAAAAAAATAGTGAAAGAGGTCCAAGGAAGAAGGAACCCCACACTGGCGGCAGAGAATGCGGAAGGCGGAAAGAAGGAGATAAGAGTTGGCTACCAACTGAATGGGTGCTAACAGGAAAAAAATGAGAAGCTGAAGAATGAAAGGTTCAAAAGGAAGGCAGAATCCACCCTTCCATGATAGAAGAAACATACAGATGTGGCCTGTACGAGAGTCCAGGCTCGTCTCATATGGAGAAGTTGTGGCAAAACTGAACTTGTGGGGCAGGCGATACTGGTGCTCCAGCCTCCTCACATCCGCATCCCCCAGTTCGCTACAGTTTGGAACCAGCGCCCTCGCCACTGGCTCGTCTTCCCACTCCTCAACCTCCGAGCACTGGTCCGCCATGGAATTCAGAGAAGACTCTGAGGAAAGGTGATCTCGAGACTCTGAAGATTCCAGGGGAGGAGGAAGCCATCGGACTGCCTCCGCGGTTATCTCCGCCAACTCCTCGAACGCCGCTGCAAGCCTCTGCTCTTCCGTCGCGTCCTCACGGCACATCGAAGAGCCCCAAAAGCAAAGAACGGAGGAGAGCCAAAACCCTAAAGATGGAGAGAGTCTGGAATGACAATAAGCGCCCAACGCCTATATCCCCACGCGGGAGGTGGCGCGTCGTTCCGACCTCCGAGAAAAGGGGGCCCCTTCAGTTCAAATCCGTCAGGATCATCAATAACACGGGCCCAGGTGACCACGACACGTGGCTTACTAACACCGCCAGATCTCCACCCACCTGAGCCATGCTGGTCCAAAACCCCAAACAGCTACTCTTCCGAGCTTACTAAAGCTCGGGAGTAGGAGGGGGACAAGTGGAGGGGGGGATTTCTATAGCCCATCTAGGAGCATCCCAACTAGGCCCATCAGGACCGAACGAGGCTCAGCTCATCCAAGTGATAGCCCCACATGGCCCACTTAGGCTAAAAAGCCCAATAAAGATTACTCGGGATCCCACCCTTCCTCGGCGGCCCTTAGGCTCGGAAGGCCCGAACGTCAGAACGGAGGAAGACCCATGCCCGAGTTATACCTTCATCGGGATAGAGGCAAGCGCCTTGTGCCCACTCCGACTTGACTTCATCCGAGCTATGCCTACCACCCGGACAGGGCTGGCACCCTTTATGCTCGGACCGACTGACGAGTGCTTATCCACGCAGCCATTGAAGAGCCCTTTATGAGCAGGAGTTTATGAGGATAAAGGATTCATGATCTCTCAAGGACATGAAGAGCCCACGATGAGGACGTAACTCCCGCCTGAAACTCCTCAGCTTACAGGACTCATAAGGTGAGCACACTATATAAACTAGGGATTCCCTCCAGTGAAAGGTAAGGGCAGTACACGCCTAAAAAGCCCTGAGCAGGAACCACTTCACCACCTTGGTGTTGGGGGATCTCGTGCACCTCTTTCCACCTCCCTCCATATCTTCCACCATTGCTCTACTGACTTAGGCATCGGAGGGTTTTCCCCAGGGAACCATCCCTGGGCCTCCTGATCCGTTTCCCTTTCTCTGCAGTTCACTTTTCGATGATCATCCTACCAGCTCAGGACAAGCGTGAGATCACGCCCCTTCAGCACCCGTTGGACCATTTTTGTATATGTGCGGATATTTTGAGACCCAAGTTGTTGAATAAAGCCAGGCCTTAACCCATCCATGAATTGGTTAGCTTTTAAGAGATCCGTGCCCACCAAATGAGGAGCATAAGGTGCCAGTCGAGAGAATTGTAGTTCATATTCTGCTACCGACATCATGCCTTGGCGTAGTGAAGCAAATTCCATAGCCTTTTACTCCTTAACATGCTCGGAGAAGTACTTTTTTTGGAAAAGGATATGAAATTCCTCCCAAGTGAGCTGAGCATTTTGAGATTGTGCCTTCCACCAAGTATGGGCATCTTTATTCAGTTGGAATCTGGCGAGACGGAATTTCTCTTGGTCAGTGCATTGCATGACATTGAATACTCTATTCATCTCATCGGTCCAATTCTCCGCCTCATTGGGGTTAGAAGACCTAGAGAATCGTGGAGGATTTAAACTCCGAAAATTGCCGTGTAAGTTACCCGCGCCAGCCCTTGCACCAGTTTGGGCCACGGATTGGAGAGCTTGGTAAGACCCGTAACTGTTTATCGCATCTCATCCCAGTTGACACGGTGAGCCATTGAGAGAATAAAGTACCTGAGAGGATAATCAATTAGTTAATTCCCATGGAATTAATAGATTTATCCTAGAGAAAATCTAATTTAACTATCTCATCCCGGGTTCTACCCAATTTCTCTCATGGGTAGGGAATTTCTTTCCTTATTTCATAGATATGGGTCCTTAAGCCTTGGACTTAGCCTATGACATGACATTGTCCTAGGAAAAAGTAAGTCCTTAGACCTAGGCTCTGATACCACTTTAACTGTCACGTCCCGAGATTATGCAGCGGAAACTAATCGAGAATGTGAACAGTCGGAAAGAGAAGCCTCTAGTGATAATAACAATCAGAGCACTAATCATTCACACATAAAAGTTAACACAAGAGGGTATAATCCAAAAACCTTGATTTTATTGAACCATAATGAAAAGTTTACAAAAACTTTTTGACTAACTAGACTCAATAAAGTAAAAATTACATAAATGACTCTTGACTAGACTTGCTACGGCTTCTCTCGAACCATCAATCGCTCTCGGACCCATCACTTGAGTAATCTGAATCCGACCTACTAGAATTTCCTAAAAAAAATTAGAAAAGTAGGGAATGGGCACACATGCCCAGTAGATATCTTCGTATCAACATGAAGGCAATGTTTAAGTAATTAATATTTTAGCTCTACAGTGTAAGATAAGTCATGAAAATACGATGAAACACAAATAACAAGATATGATCAAGGTGAGATATGAGAATTCATGTGGACTTGGAAATATGATCAAGCAAGAATATAACATGATTGTAATTTGGCCTTTCATGAACAAGAACGTAACGAGAATGCACTTTTCATAACTATGAAGGTTGTGCTCTAGAAAGTCACTTAACACACAAGAATGTAATGTCACTAGATTGCCACGTGGTTTTCACTAATTTATAAAAGAAAGTACTCCTAGCGCAATGCGACGCCAGTATCATCGTACCCCATGATTTATAGCATGTTTCCGACAATCAGCGAGGGGGCTAGCATTGAGCCCTTGGACACAATCAGTACCCGATCTGCATCTTCACATTATAAATCTAGCTACTTCCACGAGTATAACAACAAAGTATGGCCAGCAATATTCAATTCAACAATAGTTTCCATGATAATGTAACCAAGGCAATGAATGCACCAATAAACGATCATGAGAGTTCAAGAGTGACTTAAAGCAAGGTCATGCCACGGGGAGAATCTGGCAGCATAACGGCATATTCTTTACCCTCCATAATTTATTAGATAGCTTGTTGAACAAGGTATTAGGCTCTATATAATCAATAGACCATCTAGGAACTTAGGAAAATCAACTCTTGGGTCAAACCATGGGTTAAGATCACTTGAGACAGAAACTGTCATGCGAGGGCCGTAAAATAGGGTTTAGCGGTCAGTACTGGACGGTTTAAGTATAGTTCGATGAAACGAATGAACTGGAATCATGCAGTCAAGGCAGGGCCGCTAGGCATCCTTGGCGGTTGAGTAAATGGCCGCTAAGAGACTCATGCGGTCTAGTGGATGGCCGCTAAGATGTAGAACACATAAAACACCGGTAAAGTGCTTTCTAGACAATTGGGCTTTAAGGGTACAACAAGCGCGGCGTCCTAGTGAGAATCCCAGGCTCGCAGAGTTTTATGGAGGCCTTGAAATAAGATCACCTAATCCGGTGGAAGGAATATCCAATGGAGAGGATCACAAGTCCAATATTATGTGCTTAAGTGCAAAGTGTATCTAATGACATCGTACCGAAATACGAGCCATGTACTTAAGAAAAACTCAAGATGAGAGTGAGATCGTGATAATACAGCGATCAAATCAAAACTAGATAAGTCCATTATCCATATGAAATTTAAGATTAATACAAGAGTATATGGTTTTGGACTAAATTTAACATAAGTTTAAAATATGTCCAAAGTGCATAAAGAACATGAATTCTACTCGGATGAACAATTAACATAACCAAGTGTATAAATACAGTACTTAAAACCGGAGTAAGACCTAATTAGCTAGGCTTATCATATGATAAATAGGACTGTTCTGCATTATGTTTCGGGTTAACAGTAATACAGAACTCAGAAAATGAAAGAAGTCTCGGGATGACCAATTTATGGGCGCTAGCGGTCTATCGTAGGGCCACTAGGGAGACTCTAGCGGTTTCAGGAAGACTGTTTCTTCCTACCTACATGAAATAGTAATAAAACCAAGATATAGGCTAATCTAGGGTAGATAGATGTACGGTAAAACATATCAACATGTAAATATGGCTTGATAAAATCATATTAAAACATGGTTTGAGTAAAGTAAGCCAAAATTATCAATTTTTTATTAAGGGCAAGGTTCATGCATGCTATGTTAACCCTATATGCGCAGTCATAATAAAACTCCAAATTCGTCATGTACAATCAATAAAAATAGGAGGTAACGGAGGGTTTTTATTCCTAATACGTTAGTTTAGCCTTTTCATGAGATAACCTACCTTTGATTCGTTCCCTAGACTTTGGATTTTTGACTGGAAGTAGACCCTAGTTCCTGCACGTCCCGTGCCAAACCAGCAACTTCCCGTCCCCCTATCTCTCGATCCTCTTGACCTAAATCCATGAAAATTGGAGGGTAGATAGAAGATACGAAAGGGAACAGAAGGTTCTAAAGGGCCAATTTCAAAATACCTCGAGTTGGACTTCTATTTTCCAGATCATCACTAGACCGTCACACTAGTTCCTGTGTAGTCTGTTACGAACCAGCAACTTGCAGAGGCTCTAACTCTCCAACATCTGGGTCATCACGCACGGAAATTTGAGGCTAGTTAGATAAAACTTAGAAGAACATAAAGTTCTAAATAACCAACCTGAGATAGGGTTTCCTTACCTTCGAAATACGCGAGCCAACATTAGGGTTCGCATGAGTCGAAGTTAGGGTCTATTTATAGGGTTCACCTAGGGTTTAAGGGATTAGATCGAACCTAGACTCATAAATTTGAGTAGAGTTAATCCCTACAGAGTTCTAGGGAGTCTTTCATGCTAGGTAGCTTCGATATAAGGTGTTCTGATCGTCAAAGATCCAAGCTTTTCACGTTTTCTTCCATTCACAGAACTGGGGTTTCTTAGCGGTCATAAAAGGACTGCTAGGGTGGGTCTGGCGGTCGCGCGATAGACCGCTAGGCTTCAAAAGATTTGAAAATTTTAAATTTTTATATTATCTCCCATTTATCCTCTAATTGATGTATATATACCATTTTAAATTCGTAAATTACCTAATTTACATTTCTATTAATGGGCTTGGGTCTAAAAGTCATGAAATTGGGTCTTTAGGCCTATTTAAGTTGGGCTTAGCCCTTTGGTAAACATATGGCCTTTAAATGGATTTAAATAACTCACTAGTTCCTTCTTAACAGCCCAGTAAGCCTTTTTAATTGCTTAATAATTATATTTTAATCCCAGAAAAGTCCTGAAAAATTTCTAGAAAAAATTTAGGGGTGTTACAAATTTGGTAACCTAGGACATTGAAAACCTAGGCTGTGATACCATAAAAACTGTCACGTCCCGAGAGCGGAAGGAACCCAGGAGTGAGCGATGAGTTTATATCATTCATGTCAATCAGAGCACGAGGTAATTCGATACAGAAGACAGAGTGCGCTAGACAAGATAATACCAAGTCCTTTATTCATAATAACTTCAAATAACTTTATTACATATATCTTTCAAAAGAAAGAGTACTTTGATGACAATCTAGACTCAATAAAAAGAAAATACAATAATTGACTCAAGAAAATAGAAAAGACTCGATGTAGACATCTCGGACGGCTCAACGCTCATCACTCTTGGCCATCCCCGTCCGATTGGGCCTCGCTATCGAAATTACCTAAAAAATAGGGGAAAACACTTGGTAAGCAAATAGTTAGTAGGAATTATATCTCTAATCCAGACTTGCTTAAAGTAATTAACCAATTTTATAATGTGGCATGCTCATGAGTGCAAGATAGCAAGAGAATATTGAATGTAGAGACAATTATGAATAATGGAGTGATCTAGCAAGATATCAAGATTATTCAAGTAAAATTATTCAAGGCATCAACCATGTAATATCAAGTCATGTCATGCGATATTGGCTATTTCATTTCACGAGTAAATACCCGAGTCCGGGCCACGCAAGTCACATCATGTCACGTCAAGTAATATCAAGTACAAAAATGTGGAATGCCATATATTAATCTAGAAAGTCACGCACTTCAATGTAATGCCACACCATGGTCAATATATCTCCCATGGGCACAAGTACTTTCAGGTGCTCCTCCCAGGACTAGATCGGGCCCCATTAATGCCAGGTATTGAGTCATGTAAATATCTAGACATCCACAATAGTTTGTAGCCAATAGAGTTCCAAAGGGATAAGCCATTGTAGGAAGATAAAGGTACACTTGTGGAGCAGATAGTTCAAGGATAGAACATTGAGTAGGGACAATTATCGATAAATCTTTCATGAAAATCTGAATATTCATAAAACTAGGTTAAATGGCGTCGATACAGTTGCCACAGATTCAAGAAAAAAGCGTCACCTGTGTGGCCGCTAATTCCTTATGAACAGAAGGCACGAAGGAAATTGTGTCACCTGCCAGGGCGCTAATTCCAATTAGCGTCATCTGCCTAGTCACTATTTCCAGGCAGAGATAGACTCTCACAGAATGCCAGAAACAACGCTTCTATGAGGGCTAGGACATCATGTTTCTTCAAAGTGACATGACTAGACATGGTTTCCACGATTTTTAGGGTACAACCAGCTCGGCTACCTTGAGGGATTCTAAGGCTAACGAAGATTTACGGAGGTCTCAATGAAGAAAGTACCAGTCCGACGGAAGGAATATCCGACGGAGGGTCCAAACCTCACCAAGAGTTAGTGTGTAAATGGTAGAAAGTAGAAACAACGACCATGCCTCAGTCATGAGACAATGGTGCCAAAGATCCACGGTCAAAGGATCAAAACACGTGAGTGAAACGATCACAGAAAACTGTGTCTGGATAGGGGTCGCTAATTTAAATTAGAGCCCACTATGTGGACGTTAATTCATAAAATTTCTAGAGTTTATTTTATTTTCCAGGAAATTGCAACTTTCCAAAGAGGCGCAATATCTTAAATTTGCGCCTTCAGATAAGGCGCTAATTAGTTATGTATTTTCTTCTATTTGAAAAATTCAGGAAACAAAGCCTTCTTGGAAGGGCGCTTATTCTTTACGTCAGGAAGTAGCGCCTTGGCAGAAGGTGCCAATTCATTAATACCAAATATTTATTATAAATATTCATAGAAATAGCGTCTGCTTAACAGACGCTAATTCTTCTTTTATTCCTTTTTAATAAAAGTTTAAGAAAGTAGCACCTCTATACGAGGGCATTGATTCTGGGATAGCGATCGAAGGACAGACGCCAATTCTTGATTTGTTTTCTTTTAACAAGAAATAGCGCCTTTGGACACGGGCACAAGTTTTAATTGACGATAGAGGTCTAGCCTCTATTTTTTTTCAGTGTTGCATACTGTAACATATCACGTGGATACGCTTGCAGACTCAAGGTAACTATTTATTTCGATTGATACTGTTCATTAGGGAATGAACAGTGCCATTTTTAGTCTGGCTTGATTTCCAGGAAACAAAAATATATGGAAATTAAGGGAAAATTATGAGGAATCCATCTATATGCATATCAAAAAATTTAGTGACATGGTTTCATAGATATAAATTTTTTTACATGCTGGCATTTATAAATTTGTGAAGGAATTTACGTCAGGGATGTAGGCGCTGATTAATATGCGGCCAAGGCACAGCCACAAATTAAAGAATTTGCGTGTGTGGCTCAGGCGCAATTTTTAATTAACGCCAACCGCCCTGGCAGCCAATTTCTATAACATGCAGAACGTATAAACCTCATGCAGGAACATGCGAGGAATATAAGCAGGGACATGATACATGAACATGGAGATCGGTTTGCAGGTGTCTTATTAAGTTGATCTGGGTTAGGAGAAAGCCTACCTTGTTGGGTTGATGACGAACAGAGGGAAAATAAGGAAGAGGAAGAAGACGAAGATCGATGCTGGTAACAGCAACTACAGCAGCAGCAGCAGCTCACGATCGTCCACGCGAACAACAACAAGAAGAAGAAGTAGAGTCCTTTCTCTACGTACAGCAGCAGGAGGAAGTTGACGCACAGCACATCACCCTTCGAATGCCCAGGCAGTAGCAGTCCTGTCTTGTTCGACGGGCTAGGTATTTATAAGGTTTTGGGGTTCTAAGAGTCCTATACGTACAAAGTATCCTAGTGGGATTAAAGTTTCCCATGATAAATCCTATCATACTATAAACCCAGTTGCTTTCCTAGTTAGATTAAAACACTAAAGCCCCTCATGCATGACCGAACGTGATAAGGCTTTGGTGTACACAAAAGCCCTATATATATATATGTGTGTGTTTATATATATATCCTTAAGCCCTAACTGTAAGGCCCATTTGGCTAACCCCCTTTTAGTTAATGTGTGGGTTGGGCCAAATCCTTGTAAGGCTTTTCATTTTGGGGTGGGTCCCTTTTTAATTAATTTGAAGACATGTGCTCCTTTAAAACTGTATATAGAGGTTTTATTACATATAATTTTATTGGGGTGTTATAGTGTGTGTGGTGTAAAGAGAGAAAGGGAGAGGGAGAGTAGAGACGAGGGAGTGCAGAGAGATGGAGAAGAGACAAGAGCAGTGTGACGGAGAGGGCGCCGTCGGTGCGTCTATGGGTGCGTGAGTTATAGAGAGAAAGGGAGAGGGGGAGTAGAGAAGAGGGAGTGCAGAGAAATGGAGAAGAGGGTGCGGTGGTCACAGACGCCGGAGGAGATGACCCTATGGTGAGGGGAGCAGGTGGAGCAGGGCGCCGGTGCAGGCGGAGGCGAAAAAAAGGCTATCGGTGGAGGGATGAACGGAGAATGGAGAGAGAGAGAGCGGCATCGGAGGAGTGAGACGCTGCGAAGCCGGACGCTGATAGGGGGACACCGGTCGCGGTGGTGCAGGTGAACGGCGAAGGTGGTGGCCGTGGTGCATGCATGCGTGTGTGAGGGTGAGAGATGGAGGCAGCGTGGGAGAGAAAGGAGTGAAGAGAAAAGAAGGAGAAAGAGATGAGAGGAGCAAGAGGAGGTTGGTGGTGTTTGTATTAGAGAGAAATAGAAAGGGGGGGTGTGCGACAGGAAGAGAGGAAGGAGAAGAAGGGAGTAGGAGGAGGGAGTAGAGAAGAGAGAGAGAGTGAGGGAGTGAGTGAGAAGAGGGAGAGCGGGGGGGGGGGGTGCGAAGGGAAGAGAGAGAGGGCTAAGATGTGGGAGAAGGAAAGAACGGTGCCCTTGTTCAAAACAGGGGCGTCGGACCGCGGTGAAGAGAAGGGAGGCATAGAAGAGAAGGGAGAAGAGGGAGAGGGATAAAGAAGAAGGGGAATAGGAGGCAGTCAGAGGAGAGGGCAAAGAGAAGTAGCAGAGGATGTAAGGTTTCGATTAGAGGAGCAGCGGAAACAACGAAACCCTAATTTATGGATCGTTGATGGCAATCAAAATTAAAGATTATTAGTCGAAGAACCCACTTACGAAGAACAGTTCTATACCTTTTCGGGATTAATTAATTCCCAGATGCCCGAAGACGATCGAGTAGAGGCTCGTCGGGCTGCTAGCCGTCCACGTGTCCGGCCTCTAGATGTATCCACACGAGCAGCGGGAATAGATGGATTCTCCTTGTCGATCTCCACGCGTCGGCCACTGCTTAGGTGCACCATCCACCACAGCAGGAGGGGGAGAGGTAGAGGGGGGCGGCCAGACCAGGGAGGAGAGAGAGAAAGAGAGGGGCGGCCAGAGGAAACCCTGATTGCTTGGATCAGGGTTTCTCTCCTCAGCGTATATTTATAGACTCTGGCATTTTTCACAAAAACCCAGACACAGTCTATAAATGCCATCTTTATCCATCTAATCCACTACTCTATTGTGTGTGACCCTCTAGGCCCAATAGTCTGTTTTGGTTTTTAGGCTCATTAAGCTAAGAACCCTTCTTAACTTAATTCAATTATAATCCATTAACTCCTACTGGAATTAACGGGCTTTCCGATCGTGAACGGCACCAAGCAACACCTCGTGATCCCAAATGACTTTGGGATGGATGCAACCCATATTGAACCTTTCCGTCATCAGATTCCACACAGTTATAGATCCTCATTCATACAATGCTCCAATCAGAATTAGGGTATGGCCAACTGTCAAACCCTAAAGCATCCTGATCTTATGGACCCTTGTACTCTTAAGTACAGTTCATTGAAAAACTCCATTTATCAGTGAACTCCCATACCCTGGCCAAGGATTTCTAAGTACATGTCCATAGAGCATTCTTTCTCTTAATCCATGCAGAGAGTGAATGATCCCTTGTTATCCAGCAAAGTGTGTGGAAGCCGAGGAGGGATCCACATAAAAGGAGAAAGAAGAAAGCGAGCGACAGGCTACAAACTCGCAGTAACTAAAAAGCTAATAAGGGACATGAAACGTGCCAATAGAGAAGAGAGCATACGTAGGATGCTAAAGGGATGTGATCGCCAGAGGGGTTACCTCAATGAAATGAAATGATCGCGTGTACCTGGTACAAGGCACGGAAACTGTGAATCATCAAGTGCGGGAAATGGCGGGTTGCTTCTTCCTCCCCCTTCGACCGGCCGACGGAGAGGGCTTTCTTCAATTACCCTTGCAAAACAACAACAAACAAGTAACGGGTGGATCAGAAAGACGAAGGTGAAGTATTCAATTCTAACGATGCAAGCAATGAAATGATGGCAGGACACACACCTGGTTGGTGTTGTCTTTTAAAATCCCTCTCGGACACGAGTAGGAGGAAAATGCTTATGATGAATGGCGATTATGCCAACGTAAGAACGGGGAAAAACTCCATCATAAAAAAGGGGGGGGTGGAAGATACGATATGATGAATGCAAGATAACTTGGGAAGAAGAGAGGAGAATGGCTTATTGGATGGTCGATGGCGAGGCCCGGCGGAGCTTCGGCAGCACAAGGACGACGCGGGAGCACGACGGGCGAAGACGGCCTTTCTCCTGCGAGTGCGGGCACCCAGGAATCTGGCAGAACTTCCCCCCTACAAAACACCCACGGGTTAGAAATAGAATTCGGCAGCCTATCGGCTCTCTTTTTTCGACTCTTGGACTGAGGGGGGTAGGCCTCTATTTATAGAGCTCTGGAGGATGGAGGCGTCCAGGGGCCTGGACGCCTCCATCACTTGGATCTTTTTTAAACGACAATCCGACCGGCTGACGGATAGTCAATGGCCAGGGGCACCCGTGACCTGGATGATGGAGGCGTCCAGGGGCCTGGACGCCTCCATGATATTGGATTCCTCTCAAACTACAAGCCAGGCAACGGATAGTCGGGGATCAGGGGTGCCCGTGAGCTGAATGATGGAGGCATCCAGGGGCCTGGACGCCTCCATAATTTGGATTCTTTTCAAACGACAGGCCGAGCAACGGTCGGGCAGTGGTCAGGGACGCCCATGAGCAGGTTGATGGAGGCGTCCAGGGGCCTGGACGCCTCCATAACTTGGATTTTCTTCAAACGACAGACTGAGTGACAGACTGAGCAACAGTCAGTCTATGGCCGGTGGTCGCCCGTGAGCAGTTTGATGGAGGCGTCCAGGGGCCTGGGCGCCTCCATGATTTTTCATTTTTTCTATTATTTTTTATATATATGAATTTATGGAGGCGTCCAGTCTCCTGGACACCTCCAAGATTTTTCACAGAAAAATTCAGAAAAATGTAAAAAAAAAATAAGAAAATAGGAAATCACCAGAGTAATTAAAATGTGAATGCCGCCTTGAGGTATCATAGTGTAATATGAGATTTACTCAATGTAATGTCAAGAACGGTGTGTCTACAGCTGCCCCGCCTTGGCGTCTGCTTTGCAAGGGAGTGACACGTAGTGGAATGGCATTGAAGTGAAGTGGAGTGGAGTGAGAATGGACTAAAAAGTAGATGCCAAGGTGTGATGAGACACGCTTTCAACATTATGATTTTTGGAATGTTTTCAGAGTTTTCAACGAGACGACCTGGGAGAAGGTCTTTCTAAGTCAACAATTGTTTGGACGGAAATCAAACAATGGAGGAGAAAATGTGCGCTCAGGCACGAGTAGAAAAAGGGACCAACTTCTCTGTGTGGAAGTACCTGGGTTGTAAACCTACAGGTTTTACCTTGGGGAGCGGTTACCAGCCAATGTGGAAGTGCTGCGGCCAAGATGGGTCGAATTGAGTAAAAGTAAAGGAATATTTGAGGATCAATCTAAACAAGGGTCTCCCTTGGAAGAATCAGCGTGGGGCTGTCTCAAGGAAACTCAGTACTTCATTCGGAATGGAATATCTCATATTATGAGAATCTAAGCACAGCGGCCTTCGCAATTGAATTACTTTGAATGATTTTCCACAATAGAATCAAAGTCCTACATGAATGCATGCTGGGTTTAAAGAAAAATTAAAAATAAACTAAAATAGAAAATAGCCAAGGATAATATTGTCAACTTGTTAAGAACGGGTCAGGATACCAATCCGGTGAGCTGATATTGAGCTGGGGCCCGTTTATCCACGCACCAGCTCACTGAATGGAATCGTCGTCCCCATACTGTCACTAGTTAACGGCCTATCCGTACAACCCAAATTCTTCTGGAATCATCACTATTTTTGTTGAAGGGGAACTCAAATCCCAGATCCGTTCGGGTCACAAGGTCGTTGACGTGTTCTAATAGCGTAAATATCATATAGTATGATGCTTGACACGGGGAATCAAACACTGAAGGATGGTATACAAGATAGGGTGAAAAATGTCCGTTGGTAAAACCTGCACAGACCATCATAGATTAAATACATCATAAAGTAGCAGAAATATAGCAGAATCGTGCCACAGTACAAGGATAAAACACTGACGACTTGGACACTCATGTGACACGTCCCGTCCCGTAGCACCTCTCCTTTCCTATAAGTACCTCCCTTAGGCTAGTTTATTCAAATGTACCAAGGGGAGTTTTGAAGGTTCAGGAGGAGGAGAAGAGGAGGGTCTAGGGATTTCAGGATGGAAGGAGAGTCTTCCCGCGTTGTGAAGAGGGGCAGGCCTAGCAGTGAGATCAGGTGACTTTCCGACCTCGAGGGTCATCTGAGTGGGACGATCCAGTCGCATATGGTAAGTTGATTTATTTCAAATTTATTGCATGGACTCTCTCCTCACTTTCCTTCTTTTCTCTTCTTTTTTCCAGCCGTATCCACTCTTTCCGGGCCCGAGGAAGTTTTCCAAACTGCCATGGCTTTCAGAGCTGACTTCCAACATCTCCATTGGCATGAGGGCTATACTCTTGAAGTGGCATCTTCAGGGGCTCCTTATTCACGCCAAACACTACGAGAGAATCCGTATGGACTGGGAAGCTATGGGCGCCTTAGTGGAGATCTGGCATCCCCAGACCCACACTTTCATCTTCCCGACGTTCGAGGCGACCATTCTCCTCGAGGAGGTGGAACTTCTGCTCAGATTGAAGAAATTCAAGAGTGACGGGAAGACGAGGCCTATGCGGATGTTGACAAGGGTGACTTCCAAGAGCGTCCTTGGAAGCTTCATGCCGTCCTATGCAGTCAGAAAGGTCCGCACTCAAAAAGGAATTGACTTGCAAAGGCTCGCGGTATGGGTTATGGATGCCCTGAAAGGGTCACCAGACGATGATCACTTGGAAGGAGTCATGAAAGGTTTTACCATCTGTCTGGAGGGGGCTCTTCTGTTCCCTTATGCCGACAACATAGTGGAGGAGGACCAACTGAGTGCTATCCATGGGTTTTGGAGTGGCAAGAGGGTGGGACCTGCCGTCCTCGCCTATCTTTACAGCGGCCTTACTGTCTCGAGCATGGGTAAGCCTCCTTTTGGTTGCGCACTCATCCTGAATTGCTGGCTGGATTTGCATGTCAAGTTTGATCACCGTGAGGGAATGCCAACCGCTTTCAACAAAGCCCGCTTCATCACATAGCCGACGTGTTAGGCTTTGGTGGCTCTGTAGCGAACCGTGTTCTGTGGCTGAAGAAACGTGAAGACTGACGGTCTCACTTCCGCATCTTGACCCAAAGCTTCTTCACTTGCGCACCGGCATGTCTGCTTTCGCTTGATCTCCTCATGAGGCCTTCTCCCGAAGTTGATCTTCAACTAATCGGCGCGACCGAGTTCGTCCTTTATAATGCGCATCGGTGCTGCCTCCAGATTGGCATCCCACGCCATTCGTTCCCGCTATCGACTGACATCGTTCCTTTGAAGAAGAGGGAGTTCGGCACTGAAGCGGACGCGAAGGAAGCGAAGGCCGTCAAAGCGCCCTGGAAGACAAGTGTTGCGGGAAAGGCCTTAGTGCATGTGGGGGAAGAATGCGAGCTGTGGAGGGCTTATGTAACTGAACTGGGGAAGTTAAGGCCTAAGGCGCCTAAGCCCCTGATGTAGTTCATTCTGCTTTTCTGATAGAATAAAATCTGGCATTTGGATGTTTTGGACCCTTGTCCCCTTAATTGTTATTTTTTTTTGGTGATTTTTTCTTTTTCTTTGTGTTTTTATTCTGTGCTTTTGTTTGGATTATATACATACTATTGTCTTATTTCTCTTTTATTATTTTTTTTTTATTATTATGGGGGCGTCCAGGGGCCTGGACGCCCCTAATTTTTTTATTTTTCGTTTCAAATTTATATATATATATTTTTTGGGGGCGTCCGGGGTCCTGGACGCCCCTAATTTTTTTATTTTTTTAGTTTTTGTTTTGGGGGCGTCCAATCGCCTGGACGCCCCTAATTTTTTTGAATTTTGAAAAAAAAAACGTGGGGGCGTCCAGGCGCCTGGACGCCCCAAATAAGGTGGATTCTATATATATGGGGGGGCCTCACCCCCTTGCTCATTTACTGTTCATTCAGACGACCCAGCCAAACCAGACGACCCATTCTTAGTCCCAATGGAGCAAGGAGGCCCGAGCCAGGGTGGAGAGAAGCGAAAACGACGGGCTCGTCGTCCGAGGAGGCTGAGGGATGATGCCGAGGAGGCTGCTGCGGCGGAGGAGATTGTCATGGAGGAGGAGGCTCCTCCTTTGGCCGTAGAGGCTGCAGTAGATGCTGGCGACGTGGGAGAGGACGGTCACGACCCGGTAAGCCCTTCGGAACTTCAATCTGTTGGTTCAATAGGCTGGATAGGCGGACGAGAGGCCGTGTGGTGAGGGCCGGTGAGTGAGGGAAGGAGGCGTCCAGGGGCCTGGACACCTCCACATTTTCTTTTTTCTTTTTATTTATTTATTTATTCACGTAAATAATAAAAATAAGATTAAAAATAAGGAGGCGTCCAGGACATAGGACGCCTCCATGATAATATATATATATTTTTGTTTATTTTTGTTTTTTGTTTTTGGGTTTTCCTAAAAATAAAATAAAGAAAATAAAGAGGAGGCATCCAAGGGGTTGGACGCCTCTAAGAAAACATAAATAAAAAATAAAAAATGAAATAAATAAGTAGCATATACAGTGTTATTGTTTATTACTATCCATGCTGCTGATGTGTTCTTTTGTTGGTTTTGTGGTGTGCAGGGCGTGATGAAGAGCCGGATCATCTGGTCCCTAGTGGTGGCAGCATACCGTGGGCTGCCAGACTTCCAGAGGGCGCGTGTGGACGCCATGGGCTTTGGAGCCTTCCTCAGGATCGAGCCCTTCCGGCTCGACCTTCCTCTTATCCAGGCATTGAGGGAGCGGTGGCATGCGCCGAGTCGGGCGTTTCTGATGCCCTGGGGGCACATGGTGCCGACGCTTGAAGACGTAGCTCGGATCACTGGGCTACGAGTTGACGGAGAGGCGGTCAGCGGGGTCACCTACCCCGACTACTGAGAGAGTGCCCTGGACCTGCTGTGGTTAGAGACGAGCGTGACTGATAGAGACAACAGGGTAGTCGGCCGAGTGGAGATCATGGAGGCGCTCGGATTCGGTGACCCGCGCCAGCGGGTTAGCGAGACTGGAGCGGAGTTTCTGGCACGACTGGAGGGAGATGCCCGTGCAGCTTTCAACCAGGACCCGAGCGAGCGGGAGCTGGTGGATCTAGACCTCCGGAGGTTTCTTTTCTTCTTCCTGGGCCACCTTTTGCTAGGGACAAAGGGGGATGGCATCCACTGCCGCTTCCTCGGGATCCTGGCGGACCTTGACAGAGTGGGGCACTATGCATGGGGAGCGGCTCTGCTTGCCCATTTGATTGCTAATCTCTCCCAGACTTCAGAGAGGGAGACGACAGTCAGCGGCTTCGCACCTTTTCTCCAGGTACACAATTTATTTATGCATTTTACCGTAGTTAAATATGTAATTACTCGTGCTAATGATGTATGATGGATGCAGGTGTGGAGTTATTACTACTTCCCGATGGGAAGGGCCAGGCAGGGGAACAGGAGGGCCGTTCCTCTAGCGCGACAGTGGAGGCCGGTCGTGGTAGCGGCACCACACAGCTACCAGCTGGCGTCACTTCGTCGGGAGCTGAGCGAGTATCCCGAGGCCATGGTATGATGCGTATGATTTTTTGTGTTTTTATGCATGTGACTGAATGGTAACTAACATGATGTATGTATGGTGATGCCGGTGGTGTGGAGACCCTACCTGGGCATGGGTGACGCTGGCCAGCCTTGGGTTGTAGCGGGTCTTCCTCGTTTCGGGCGGGACGTGTGGGTCCATTGCTTGAACGAGATCGAGCCGCTTCGGCTGAGGCTGGTTATGAGGACGTTGGGACTAGCCCCGGAGTGGGTTGATGTAGATGAGCCGGCCCGCATCGGGCGGAAGACCAAGGGGAAGGCAAAGATTGTGGACTGACGTACGCGCTTCCTGGCACAGTACCAGGACTGGCAGCAGGGCGAGGTCCCAGTGGTGTCCCATGTACAGGACAGTACTGATTACCTGAGATGGTACCGGGCTACGTACGGGGACCGCCTCTTCCTTGGTGGTATGGCAGGGGTAAGTGAAATGAAAATACTTCACCCTTCTATATGTATATGTTTGTGGCACTAACTTATGTGTAATGCAGGATGCTCGTGACAATATGATCGCCGAGCTGAGGGCCCAGTTGGCGGACGCCAGGCGGCAGTTGGTGGCCATCCGACAGGAGTTGGAGATCCTGGTGAGTCTATGCAATGCATTTCTTGTGACCTGGATTTTGATGCTTAGCCCCTGACTGTCGTTTGCCCCGTGTTTCAGCGGGCCCACCAGGCAGCAGCAGCCGTGACGGCTGGTGGAGCGGGTTCCAGTTCATGGGGCCCTCCTCCGGAGATTTCTGCGCTTCAGGAGCAGCTGGCCTATGCGGTGGCCCGGGCTAAGGAGGCCGAGCGCGATCGCGAGGCTCGAGTGAGTGCCTACTTGGCCCTGACCCTCCTCTAGTTACTCTTTCATCCTTCACCTCTCTCTTACGATGTATGCATGCTTCGACAGGTGGCCGAGATTCGAGAGGCACTAGCCCGTGCTATTCGTGCCGAGCAGGAGAGCGATGCTCGGGTGGCGGAGCGTGACGCCCGGATTGTGGAGCTGGAGGAGGAACGTCGACGGGAGGCTGACGAGCTCTCTCATGACGTGCTAGATTTGCGGATCGCCCTCGAACTGTCGAGGAGGGAGGCGACGCGAGAGAGAGAGGAGAGGGAGAGGGAGAGAGAGGACAGAGAGAGAGAGAGAGAGAGGACAGGAGGGCGGAGCGACTGCGAGACTGGGACGAGAGGAGGGCTCTGTTGGCCCAGCTGATGGAGCTCCGATTGAGTCTCTGCACGACGGAGGGGAGGCTTCGAGAGATCAAGGAGCGGTACTAGAGGGCGAAGGAACGCGGGGCGCAACTTCGTCAGTCTGGTTCTTTTTCCATGGGCAGCTATCTGGTTTCTACGGCAGAGGAGCGTCGTCATGCCTTCGAGGCTGGCGTGCCACTACAGGGCGTGGTGAGTATAGCTTCTCAGGGTTCACAGAGGTCGCAGAGGCCCCCTAGGGATCCCCGTCAGAGAGGGGAGGAGAGAGATGACCAGGAGGGTGATGGTGAGAGTTAGAGAGTTTCTTGTACACTCCACCCTCCTTACTGCATGATGTACTTTTGGCTATTATATGAAATGAAAATGGCTTTCTTGTGTTGTGTGTACTTTTCTCTCTCCCACACTTTCTTCCTTGCACTTGCCCTTCGAAGCACGCTCCACGAGACCTTGCCCTGAACAGCGGGGAACTATGCTTTGCACAGGGGGATTCTGTTTCCTTTCTCTCTTTGGGCGCGTCCAGGCGCGAGGACGCGTCTTAATCCTCGAATTCAAATTTAAAGCGCCGGGTGGCCTTTCTTCTCCCGTGCCTTACCCGCAAACGAGCCCGCCTTCCGCCGAAACTCGCTTACCCCCTTTTCGTCTTCCTCCTCTTTTGATCGATGGAGTTCGGTGGGCCCGACCATGGTGAAGGTGTAGAGGGACGAGGAACTCCTTGCCCGAGGAGGGACACGCAAGAACATGGAACGTCGTCCATAGAGGAGGAAGGGCCGCTTCGGGCCCCCGAGGGACCCGAGGGGCCTGATGGTGCGGAAGGAGGTGAACACGGTCTGGTAGGTCCTCGGATCTTCTCCTTTGATCCATTTTGAGTTTTGAAGCGAGCCGTGCGAGGGGGAAAGGGTTCGGCGAGTGTTGCACTCAAATGATGGACGCGTCCTAGATAGGGGACGCGTTCTTTGTTATGATGCGAGGCCCTTCTTTCTTGGTGCAGGACATGGCGAGGATCCTGGGCCTGGCCGATGAGTGGGCGAGTGCAGACGAGCCGAGCCGTGTCAGGAAGGAGAGTCGTGGCAAGGCGAAGCTCGAGGATTGGCGTATACGTCTCCCTGGACAGCAAGGGAGCGTACTGGTGCAGGATAGTGCCAACTTTCTGCGGCGGCAGAGAGAGAGTTATGCGGGGCTTCCCCAAGCCGGGGATACGCGCGACGTCAACGGGTCGTGTGCCCAACTAGTCGAGGTCAGGCGGCATCTGGCCGCCACTCAACAGGAACTGTCGCTCCTGGTAAGCTAAGTGCTGCATTTTCTATTTTTAAATGTGGAGCTTAGCTGACGGCTATTGTTTGTTCGTTCCAGCGTGCCCAGCAGATAGCGATGGTGGGAGTGACTGGCGGCGCATCTTCCAGTTCCTCAGCCCCTTTCCTCGAGATTGCCTCCCTTCGGGAGCAACTTGCTGGTGCGGTGGCTCGGGCTGCCCAGGTGGAAGAGGAGCGTGATGCCTGGGTGGCGACTGTAGCAGAGCTGCGATATCGCGGTGAGGAGAGACCTTCTCCAGACATCCTGGAGTTAAGGGTTCTTCTGCAGACGATGAGGAGAGAGGCAGAGAGAGAGAAAGCCGAGAGGAGGTCCGAGCGACAGCGGGATCAGACCGAGAGGAGGGCCTTGGAGGCCCAAGTGAGGGAGCTCCAGCTGGGCCTTCAGGCCGTCGTGCAGAGGCTAGGAGGGATGGAGACGCACTACGAGAGAGCGCGAGAGTTCGGGAAGCGACTGCGCCAGTCTGGTCGCTTTGCCGCTAGTGGCTTCTTTGCCACGCCAGGGGAGGAGCAGCGAGTCATTGCTATGGATCCGGCGCCACGAGGCGAGGCGGGTGCTACTGCACGGGGATCCCGGAGGCTTCTGAGGGACCCTCACCTCAGGGGAGAGGAGAGGGACGCCTAGAGGGACGAGCATGAAGATAATGGCACGAGTTGGCGAGCCAGTGGACCCGCCTCATCTCTATGACTGTAGTGTTTATGACAGCTTATGTAGAATGGAGTGATTTGATTTTCTGCTACTTGTTTGTTCTCTTGTGCGTTCCTTCTTCCCTACACTCCTTCTCCTTTGCACTATTCCCATGTGATGCTTCTGGCGACATCCTGCCCCTAGATGGAGGATGGCATCTTACTGCGACTATTCTTTCACGGGAATCTGTCGTCAAGGTCAATGATGACAGCTCAGACCTCTTCTCCCGGATGATTTTTCAAACTTTGCGGATGACCTCCACGTTATGACAGGGCGCCACAGGGAGCAGGTCATCATTTTACACCGTCCGATCCATCACCTTATGCAGGTGGTGAAGTGACTCATGGGACCGCAGGGGAGGCACCCTATTGTGGGGGCTATCTTTGGAGGCAACCTTGACCTGCACTTCTCCTATTGGTATAAATGCCTGCCTCTTTCATCCTCCGAGGGACATCGAGGGCCAACTCGAAGAGTGCTAGGAGGAACTCGGAATTCCAGATGGAGGGCGAATCTTCCCACTCCTCAAAGAGAAGCAGATCCAGCGGTAGCAGTTCCAGGAAATTCTCGGACCTCGAAGGGCAGTTCAGCAAGAGCACCCGATCGCAACTCGTAAGCTGAGCTTTCTTCCCCCTTTTCTAATTCTTCCTTTCTTTCTTTCCTTCTTTCTTTCCTTTGGCAGAACCCTTCTCCATTCCCCATGCATGCGCATAGTATGATGAAATCGCATGTTCCATGGGAATTAGTAGTGGCAGCATACAGGGGTCTCCCGGATTTTCAGAAGGCCAGGTTAGACGTGATGGGATTCGGTGCCTTTCTCTGGATTGAGCCGATCAAGCTCGACCCGGTCCTCATCCAAGCCTTGCGCGAAAGGTGGGACCCAGTGAGTCGGGCATTCATGATGCCCTGGGGGCATATGGTGCCCAGTCTAGAAGATGTGGTCTGAATCACAAGCCTCAAAGTGGATGGTGAGGTAGTGACCGGAGTCACCTATGCTGACTACCGAGAAGGTGCCTAGAAGCTACTGGGGTTGGAGTTAGACGGTCGGAAGAACAGGTCGGTAGCCAGGGCATCTATCATGGGGGCATTAGGGCTCACTGATACCCGTCGGCGGGATGACGAGTCCTCGGAAGAATTCTTGGAGAGGATGGAAAGGGGATGTCGTGCTGTGTATTGCACAGATTTTGGCGATTGGGAGAGATCCAACATGGATTTGAGGAGATTTCTCCTCTTTTTCCTGGGAAGGTTGGTACTGGGCTCGAAGGGGGATGGCATCCATTGTCGTTTCTTGGAGCTGCTATCTGACCTTGAGAAAGTAGGGCAGTACGCCTGGGGAGCTGCCATGCTAGCGTACTTGTTTACGGGTCTGTCCCAAGAGGCAGATCGTGAGATGACTGTGAGTGGGTTCACACCACTTATCCAGGTATTTTTGGTTTGTTTATTTTTTGTTTATTTGTAATAGTCCACTTGAGGCATCGATGGCGCATGATGATGTAGCTGTGGAGCTATTATTACCTCCCGATGGGGAGAGCTCGGCATTGGCGACCGGTGATGGTGCCGTTAGCCAGGCGGTGGCAACCTATCCTGAGTGCAGCGCCTGTAACCTACCAGCTGATGGTGCTAAGGCGCGAGCTACAGGAATTCCCTACAGCGATGGTGGGATTTTTTTGCTTTTATTTTGTTATATATATTTTTCTTTCTTCTTTTTTTTTCGGTTCTAACCCGCTGAACGGGTACGTACAACCTCACCTAGGTAAACTGGAGACCCTACTCAGACATGATCGATGCCGACCAACCATGGGTTTTAACGTGTCATGCCCGGTTCGAACGAGAATTGTGGATACACTGCCTAAATGAATCGAACCGCTTCGGCTACGATTGGTTATGAGGACCCTAGGGTTGGCCCAAAAATGGGTGGATACGACTGCGCCACCTCGTGTTGGAAGAAAGACACGGGGACCGGCAACTTGCATAGATTGGCGTGTGCAGTTCCCTGAACAGTATGAAGACTGGCAACGAGGTGGCACAATCGTGGAATCACATGCGCAGGATAGTGAAGACTATCTGCGTTTGTATAAGATAATGTACGCAGAGCGGCTCCAACCTCAGGGACTTGTGGAGGTGGGTCTCCACTTTCCTCTTTTCTTCTTTTCTCCTCTCCTTTTTGTGGAAATGCTGACTCTTGCGGTTTGCAGGATGCCCGTGATACCATGATAGCGGACTTGCGATCGCGCCTGGCAGAGATGGAGCAACAATTGGGCGACACCCGTGGAGCCATGAGCGCTTCGGTAGGTGCATGCACAATGCGCACTCCTAATTAAAACCCTAGATTGATGGTGCTCGGCCACTAATTGTCATCCCATGTGGTTATAGCGCGCCCAGATCGATGCGGCTTCGTCAGTGATGGGAGTAGGTGGCGTCTCTTCCAACTTATGGATGCCTGCCTCAGAACTTGATTTGCTTCACGAGCAACTTGCTCGGGCTACACAGCGTGCCGCGGAGGCAGAAGGAATGCTCTCTATTCATGTAAAAGTTTCAGTGTTGAGTTCTCCTTGTTTATGCCTTGCCACATATCTGAGATGGTATATCTGGCAGGAAAAGGAGATACAGGAGGCACTTGCCCATGCTACGCAGTAGGAGGCTAGAATAGTAGATCTGGAGGAGGAACTGCGGCGTCGTCCAGACGACTCTTCCAAGGATGCAATGGAGTTGAGGATCACTCTCCAGTTGGAGAGGGAAGACCGGGAGAGAGAGCGGGCGGAGAAAGAGAGGGTCAGAGAAAGAGAAAGAGCCGACAGATTGGCTGAAAGGGAGGAACGAAGGGTCATGGAGGCCCAGTTGTTCGAACTCCGAACCAGCCTTGGCCTCGCTGAACAGTGGCTCAGAGATGGTGAGGAATGCTACTGAAGAGCACGAGAGTGTGGCTTTCGTGTCAGTAGCTCCTTTGCTGCTCCCACGGATCAACGCCGGGGTGTGGGAATGGCAGGAGGTGTACAGAGCGGTAGAAGTACCGCTTTTCGTAGCTGGGTAGCACCCTTGAGGGCGTTTTGCCCGGAGAGTGGTGGGACAAGTAATGTAGAGAGAGAAAGTGGAACTTAATGTACAATTTCTTCTTTTGGAATAGAATAAGAGGCTTGATCTCTTTTTGGTTCTCATCTCATTCTCACTATCTTGAGTCCCTGCACACACCACTGAAACAAACAAGTCAGTAACTCTGTTTTGACTTGGCCCCTTGCTCAATAAACAAGTGTTTACTTCAACCGTCCTTGATAATGGGTCAAGGGGCCAAGCCTTTATTTAGCGAAGGCAAGGGAAAGATGCGGTGATGATAAATGCGATAGGCAAGCACACGAATGCAAGCGGTATTAAAACTGAGATGCTGCACGTAAATGCAATCATGCAAAATTGATTTATTTTCTTTTTTATATTTATCATTTTTTTGTTTTATCATAAAAAAGATTTTTTTTATTTGCAAATATGTACATTTTCATTTTTTTCTTTTTTGTTGTTTTTATCATTTCAATTTTTTTTGTTGCTAACGCCAGGCAAGCACCCAAATGGCACCTAACCTACGTGAGAACAGGGGTTTCTTATAACCTCCCAGGTATCCTAAGTGCACATCTAAGTTGATTTGTGCCTCTAGACCCCTCGAATGATGATCCCGCCGGCTAAGACTTACCATGATGACAATACCGTCATGCCATGCTTAGGCTCCCAGTCGCTTCCGACCACAGGGATTCACCCAAAAGGTGTTTGAGGTAAGAGATTTGCCCGACCCGGGTCTGTTTCCTCACAACTCTAGATGGTATATGATGGAACACCCTAGAACCCCAATGACCAATCGCGCGACGCTGACCCGGAATCAGACGCCGTCGCACCCATAGGTGACGCGGTTGCATTGGCCTAAGCCCGAGGTTAAACAAGAAGACATCAAGGTGGTAAACAGGGGTCTTGACCAGCCAAAAATACGGAGACTCCTTTGCAGCGATAGCTTTTGCTTTTCAAAGTAGGCAACCAAATGTGTATATTAAAATAAGGTCGCAGACCCTGGGCAGTTTTCACCCTTCAGAAACTCCATCGAACCTTCATCTTTAGAGGGAGAAGGAAGAGTGTAAGGGATAAACCTCCTGAGAGGACCGACAAAGCCGTTAACCCGGCGAGCGAATAAGGGCTCATTAACTCTTTCCTTTTGGACAACTTCGGACCAAATCTCGAGCATTTACATTCCACGGCCCCTTTTATGGATTCATACTTTTGCTTTGAGGGGTTCCGTTTATCGCAACAGGCACGGTCACGACCAGGCTTTTCTCTTGATTTTAATTTTGTATTTCTTTTTGTGAGGGAGATATAGTTGTTTGACGTTTGTGGGCTCCCTTTTCGTATGCCTACGGGGACACTGCCCTCTTCTCGTGCTCTGATCGATGCTCGAGGAAATGGATCCTACTCTTGCCTTTGGGGTTCGAGTTTCGGTTTCTCATGCTCAGCGTTTTAAGGGCGCCGACTGTCTCATTTGGTCGAAGAGAAGAGAATAAAGATTACAGCTTCCGGAGATCTTCTGGGTGGATTCCCACCGTAGGTGATGCTACCGACTTTTTTGAATAAAATACATAAGTGAGCACATGTTAGCTTCCTTCGAGCGAGTATAGGCCGACGTGGCCGGACAGGGATCTCCACGGTTCTGGCAAACCAAGACCCGGTGCCTACCAAGCCTTAATGGGCCCTATCCTATCATGAAGGTTAGATGCAGTGACTTGACTACATGGTGACCACCAGGCATTGGCATTTTGAATTTTCCATATTTTTAGTGATTTTTAATATTTCTTTGTTTTTGATGTTTTTTATATTTTCATCATTTTTTTTTGTTTTGTGCTAAGGGTAGTATTTCTTAAGATAAAACCCATTCCAAGGGTGGGATAACTCGGTCCCTTCGGCGTTGACTAGCTTGTAGGCGTTGCCAGGGTATATGGCTTGAATTACAAATGGTCCTTCCCAATTGGGTTGGAGCTTAGAACGCGGCCCTCCAGGTTTGACAAAAATTCTTTTTACGACCATCTCACCGACTTTGAATTTTCTCTCAACGACTTTCTTTTGGTAAAAGCGAGCGAGTATATTTTGATACACACGCGAGTGTTCGGCAGCGGCCAGCCGCTTCTCATCCAAGAGTTCCAACTGGGCGAGGAGTGAATTACGACGATCATCGAGGGGAAATTCCTCGTCCAATTATACCCTGAGAGAAGGGATCAGAGTTTCGTACGGGACTACCGCTTCCATACCATAAGTAAGGGCAAATGGAGTCTGCCCGGTGGGGGTACGGATTGAAGTGCGATAGGCCCATAGGGCTTCGATAAGTTTTTCTGGCCAGTCTGAAAACTTACTAGACTCGCAGGTTTTTTTGATGATTTTGAGCAATGTTTTATTGGTGGCCTCCGCTTGGCCGTTACCTTGTTGGTAACAAGGTGATGAATGATGCAATGCAATTGCGTACCTTTTTCAGAGGTCCTGTAGGTCCTGAGAAATGAACTGTGGCCCATTGTCGGTGACGATTGTGCTTGAGACGCCGAATCTGGCGAGGATATTCTTCATGATGAACTTGCAGACTGTTGACGCCTTGATTTTTGCGTAAGCTTCAGCTTCAGCCCATTTGGTGAAGTATTCCGTCGCAGTAAGGATGAAAGATTTCTGCTTGGTGAGGGAATTGGGATCACCTAGGGGACCAATGATGTCGAATGCCCACATGGAGAAAGGCCACGGGGAGGATATTGGATGAAGTGAGGAAGATGGTGAATAGATTTTATCGGCGTGAAGTTGACACTTGACACACCTACGGACATAGAGATCACAATCCTCTTCCATAGTGGGCCAGTAAAAGCCTTGCCGAATGATCTTCTTGGCAAGCATCTGACTATTCACGTGGCCACCGCACACACCCGAGTGCGTCTCCTCTACACATTTCTAAAACTCATCGTCACCAAGACATCTTAATAGAATACTAGTAAGGCTCCTCCTATAGAGTAGACCTCCAACCAAAGTATATTTCTGAGCCACCTTTCTTATGGCTTTCTTGTCCTCTGTGGTGGCCCCTTCAGGATAAGACTAATCTTGGCAGTATTTGACGATTTCATAGAACCATGGTTTCTCTTCATCAGCCAGTTCTTCTTCAGCCTCTGCCAACATGATTTCCTTCTTTTCAAGGATATCTTCCTGCAGGATCTTCCTTGCTATCCTGTCGTTGATATTTATGTAGGAAGCATCATCGATTACAGGGGCGTGAAGTTTGTAGATGGAAATGGACTCAAACCATCTTCCTAGAGGGAACCTTATGGATGATGCCAACGAGGCGAGGGCATCGGCGAGAATATTCTGATGACGAGGGACATGAACAAAGATCAGTTTGGTGAACAGTTTGGCAAAGGCAGCAGTGAGTTCTTGGTATGGCTTGAGTTTGGGATCGCGAGTGCGATACTTAGTGAGCACCTGGCGAAGGATGAGTTGACTATCACCTACAACTCGCAACTCAGTGATACGAAAAGAATGAGCGATTTCTAGGCCAGCTAGAAGAGCTTCATATTCGGCTATATTGTTGGTAACTGGAAATTTGAGCTGGTATGCCAATGGGAATGTGAGGCCTTCAGGCGACAGGAGGGCGACGCCGATTCCTCTCCCTTGAGAATTCATAGCTCCATCAAAATATAGCGTCCACATTGGCTCATCTGATTGGTTGACGGACATTAGTTCCTCATCTGGAAACTCTGATTGGACGGGGTCGAACTTGGGAAGAGGATGGTGAGCGAGATGCTCGGCTATGGCATAACCTTTAATCGCCTTTTGCTGGATGTAGGTGATGTCGAACTGAGAAAGAAAACTTTGTCAGCGTGCTAGCCTATCCGTAAGGACGGATTTCTCCAGAAGGAATTTGATAGGATTCATTCGAGCAATCAAGTGGACCTCATGAGCCAAGAAGTAGTGCTTTAATTTCTGCACTACCCAAACGAGGGCAGCACAGGTTTTCTCCATGACGGTGTACTTCTGCTCACAGGGATTGAGAAGTTTGGACAAGTAATAGGTTGCCCGTTCCTTGCCTTCTTCATCAGCTTGTGCGAGGACGGCTCCCACGGAGTCATCCAAGACTGAGACGTAAAGGATCAGAGGTTTTTCTAGTTTAGGTGGAATGAGAATGGGTGGACTAGCCAGATATTCTTTCAACCCTTCAAAAGCTTTCTGACATTTAGAATTCCAGTGGAATTCTACTCCTGGCTTGGTCAACTCGTAGAGAGGTCTACACCTTTGTGAATGTTGGGACACAAACCGACGAATAAACTGCAACCTCCCGATTAAACCTCAGACTTCCCTTAAATTCTTGGGAGGCGGCATATCCCTGATAGCCTTAGCTTTGTCGGGATCTATCTCGATCCCTCTTTTACTCACAATGAACCCCAGCAATTTACCCGATGACACACCAAACAGACACTTTTTCGGGTTCATTTTCAATTGGAACTCCCTTGACCTCTGCAAAACCTTAGCCAAAACTTCTAGATGTTCCATCCTGGTCCTTGATTTCACCAATAAGTCATCCACATACACTTCCAGATATATGTGCATCATGTCATAAAATATGGCCATCATCGCTCTTTGGTAAGTAGCTCCAGCATTCTTTTATCCGAACGACATGATCACGTAACAATATGTTCCCCAAGGGGTAGTGAATGACGTCTTTTCCTAATCCTCTTCTGCCAAACGAATTTGATTGTATCCTGAAAATCCATCCATGAATGAGAGGGTTTCGTAGCCTGCCGTGTTATCAATCAACACATCAATGTGAGGTAAGGGAAAATCATCTTTTGGACACGCGCGGTTAAGGTCCTGGAAGTCGATACAAATCCTGACTTTCCCATCTTTCTTAATGACCGGGATAATGTTCGCCACCCATTGATGATAAAGAACGACTCTAATGAACCTGTCTTTGTGCAGCTTATCGACCTCTTCTTTCATTTTCAAAGCCATCTGAGGGTGGAAACGCCTTAACCTTTGTTTTACCGAGATGGACCCTGGTTTTAGGGTTAAACGGTGTTTGACCAAGGTTGAATCTAGACCCGACATATCCTCGTAGCTCCATGCAAACGTGTCCTTATATTCCTTGAGAATCTCAATTAATGCCTCTTCTTCAGAGGGTGGTAGGTTGTCACTTATGAGGATGATCCTAGGGTCTTCCTCAGTTCCCAAGTTGACTTCTTTGGTGGATTCTTCTATGGCGGTTGACGGCTCGTCGAATCTCCTCATTCCACTAGCATATGCGCCTGCCGCATCCTCATATTCTTCACCCTCATCTTCAGTGGGGCATTCGTCATCCGTGATCTCGTAGACTCCATACCCTTCATCAAATGCACAGTCGCTCTCACATTCTATTTCCGATAGCTGGATGGAATTTACCAACAACTGGGGGATGGCAAGAAGGGCCTGGCACCTGGCGGCTAAATCCAGAAGGAATCGACGAGGGATCTGCCTACCCTTAGATTTCTTCCTAGGTACTACCCTTGGCCTATCATTCCTAGATTGACTGACAATATTTACAGAAGAAGAGGAAGACGAAGGGGATGGTGTAAAATGTACAAGAGAAGACCCCTCAGAGGAGGGGTAGAAAAGGTCACTCATCGGACCTTGGACGGGTGGTCCGCAGGGCGGTACGCACCTGTGGGAGATGTAGGAGGTTTCCTCAATGAAGATGTGTTGTTGGGGAGTTTGAAAATTGACGTTTTTTTTTTCGTTTTCATTTTTAATGACAAAACAGTGAAAAGAGATTGGAGGAGAGAGAGAAGTGGTTATGGCTAGAGAATTGTGAGGCTCATAGAGCAGATCATGGTTGAAGACCTGGCGCGGGTTGAGAAGCCCGCGTAGGTATGTAAGCAGAGAAGGGGATCTGGGAAGATCATCAGACAATTGTCTGGCCCAGGAAGATGATATCAGTAAAGGTTGAGATGGGTGGATGGAGAAGATGGCGGCTAATGAGCCGTCGACGGCAATGTTGAGGAGGGATGATGATCCGTCGATGACAGGGTCCTTCTTGCAAGGACGAGGGTAGTTTGGAACCTTGGCAAGAGTGATAATATTCTCTCGTATTTCAGATATCAATGGTCGTCCTTCAAGCTATGGAGACGAGAACATTCTTTCCAGTGCAACGGAAATGTCCCGTATGTCGAACCATTTGTTCCACTCGCATTCCGGATCTTTGATCTTGCCTCTTTTGGTGATCCTCAGACATTTTTCAGCCAAATATACAGCATGTGATCTCCCATATGCTTCTCGTGGGTAATCTCCCATCTGAAAAATGGGCCCTCTGTTGAAGTGGTTTGATAGAGTCCATGTAAGGGGCTTCCAATCCCCCTTGAACGGTCCTTTGAAGCCTAGGCCAAACCTACGGTTCGGCCTAATTTCCTTTGGCGGTTTGAGCCTACCATGTAACTATGTGCCCAGACCTTTACCTTGTTGGTAGCCGATGTTCCTCATAATCTCCCACCCTTTGGAGTGAAAAGGGAGATATGATGTTGCGGTTGTCCTGATCGGCTCCTTTGGTGCTAGTGGAACGTGAGATGAATCACGTACGTCCAGTAGCGACAATATGGGCCGATGAGACGGCCAAACAGAGGGCAGAGAGGTGTTGATAGCATCCACTGTGTGAAGGATAGGTGTACTGACCACTTTAATAATCCTCCCATTGTAAGGAAACTTCAGGCACTGATGGTTGGTGGAAGGCACAGCGTCCATGGCTTCGATGTAAGGGTGACCCAGTATAACCTTGAATGTAGGGTCCATGTCGAGGACATGGAATTCTGTGGGAATTGAGATGGGGCCTAGTTCTGCCTTCAGAATAATCATCCCCTGCGGCGGCCTTTTACTATTGTCATAAGCTGTGACCGTGATCGAGGAAGGTCTTATTTGTTCCTCGTTGACCCCACATAACTGAAGGGTGTCCATGGAGATCACATTTATGGACGCACCCGTGTCCACAAGACACGGGTTTATGGATACCCCATTATATTTTATTGAAATGCACAGTGCATATTTTCGAGCTTCCTTGGGAGCGAGCTCGTAGTTGTGGAACATGATGGCCGGTTGTGTGTCCGTAGGGGTCAGGACGGTAGAGATCTTTTCTATAGGGAGGTCCTCATTCACCATGACCCTTTGAAGGTACTCCATTAAGGCTGCCTGGTGGGATGTGGATCTTTGAAGTAGCTCCAGGATGGAGATCCGAGCAGGCGTCTTATCCAAGTGTTTCAATAGATCATACTGTGTTCCAGGGATAGCTCTTTCTGGTTGTTCTCCATCATCCTTCTCTGGCTGAGATTGCTCAGGATTCTGACTATTGTGGGAGAAAACCCTGTGGAAAATCCTTCCACTCCGGAGCACCATTGCCTGCGGCTTTCGTACCTCTGTGGGGGTAGCAGTGGGTTTTAACAGGGATTTGAGGGGTAGTGGTGGAGGAATGGTTGATGAAGCAGGGGTGATGACGGGAGCAGGGATTCTGATGAGGGGTTTGTTAGGTGGAGGCATGGTGGGGGTAGAGGGGATATCGTGCGGATTATGAAGGATAAGGGGTCTGGAAGGTGGAGGTGGAGACGAAGTAGAAGTGGGTAGGGCTTGAAGCGGGCAATGATTTTGAGGTGGGTGATGGGTAATGAGTGGTTTTGAAGGCATTAGTGGTGATATGGTGGAGAAAGACGGGGTTATGTATGGTTGACGGATGATAAGGGGTTTAGAAGGCGTAGGGGTAAATGTGGTAGAGGCGGATGGTAAAGTGGGGGAGTGGGAGAAGATGAGAGGGTGTGAAGGCGTAGTGGAGAGTGTCGGTTGATAGGGGATCAGGGTACAGATGAGAGGGCGTAATGGTAGTGGAAATGGTGAAGGCGATACTGACGCGGTTTGACGAGAAAGAGGTGCTACCCGGGCAAGGCAAGAGTGCTGAGTGATGATAGGATTGGCGGTAGAAAGAATGGCGGTACTTTCCGGGTGCCACACCTGCTCTCTCCCGACTTCCGGGAAGGAGGAGATGGGGTTAACCTGATGATCGGGCTGTTGGTGCTTCGGTAATGGATTCTGGATTATGCCCATGTTGGGCTTTTGTTGTGGGGCCTACTGAGGCTGTTGTTGTTATTGTGGTTGCTGCTGCTGCTGCTGCTGCTGTAACTGCTGCTGTGGCCTATGAGGAGGTCTCCTAGCCTTGAGAGCGGTGACGTATCGTCTCATTTCATCCCAATCTATTTGTTGTTCATCATTCATATCGTGGATGTAATCTTTGAAATGGAAGCAGTAATCTACTGTGTGTCCTGGCTGCCTGTGGTAGACGCAGTATTTAGAGGTATCAACATTCGGGGGCCACACGGGTCTTTCTTTGGGTAGGGCAAGCTGGTTTGATGCCATGAGGGCATTAAAAATGTCTGCTAAGGTTTCTGGCAATGGTGGATAGTAGGCTCTCTTGGGACCGATCGGCCTCCTTTGTTGCCGTTGGGGACCATAGTTCCTAGGGGCTGGAACTTGGTTGTACTGAAGCGGTGGTTGTTGTTGCTGAGGTTGTGGTTGTTGTTGCTGGGGTTGACGTAATGGAGGCATATTATCCTGGGGTAGATTATTTTGGGGTGGAGGACGAAGAGGGAAAGGACCTGGTTGGAGGGGAAGTCGGGGCATTTGTGGAGGCCTTGGGTTGACTGCATAGTTGGCATTGTTGACCACGCCCACTTGCTCATTTGTTACGACCCCTTCTGTGGCTCCGCCCGGGACACCAGCGCCTGTCTTTTTGACCACTTTGGGCTTCGGTGACTCAAACATGTTCATAATGGGGGAGTCTTTCAACTGGGTTTGGATGTACCGGGCCCTTTCATAGAGTTCCTCCATTGTAGTAAGTTTATTCATGGCCAGGACGTGTCTGAACTGTGGGGTTGCATTAGACACAATCATCTTTACTTATTCAGGCTCGGAGAGGGTATCCCTTATTCTTTCTGCCAGAGACCTCCATCTATCAGCATAGCGGACAAAATCTTCGTCGGGCTTCATCTTTTCGGCCACTAGGTCAGTAATGGAGAGTGAGGGACCGACCATATCCCTATATTTCTGCAATAACCTTCTATGGACTATTTCAAAATTCTCGGCCTCGCGGGGCTCCAAGGAATAGAACCACTCAAGCGCGGGACCATCCAATGATCTCTGAAAGAGGTATGCCAGGGACCTCTGATCGTTTTGCCAATAGGAGGACTCATACATGAAATCCTTGAGGTGAATGAAGGGGTTGCCGGTACCATTGTATCTGCGGTACGTGGGCATTTCGGAGGGAGGAAGATGAATGACAGGAAGGATTGGCAAAGCAACCTCCGGGGTGGCTTTCACGTCCACCATTCTTCTCAGATTTTGAAACTGCTCATCCATGTGATTGAACCTATTGAGGAGCGATTGGGCGAGCTCCTCTGGAGGTGAAGGTGGCACTTACCACTGGGGGAGAAACTGTCTCCCGGAGACTTGAGGGGGAAACCCCGAATGAGAGGGAGCTGTCGGACCGCCGACAGTTGGCCCCGGCTGAAGCGGTATGTGGGGAACAATGGGAGTTTGAGATTGTGACGGGAACTGGAACGAGGGTGGTTGTTGGCTTGGTTGTCCTTGAAGCGAGGGAGACTGGATGGCTTGCGCCAATGAAGGAGATGGAATGGCCTGCACGGACTCTTGGAGAGGTGCGATGGCCGGAGTTGATTCCTGGGGCGTGGGGGAAACAGATTTCCCCTTCAGAATGGCCTGGAAGGCCCGAAGCTATTCATAGGTAAGCTCCGTGTTGGCGAGCACGCCCAGTAAGGAAGAGATATCCTGTGGTGGGGACGTGTCCCCGGCAATAACCTGCACCTCATGCGAGGGCTCATGAGAAGGACTCGAGTCCATAGCATAGACTCGCGGGCTCCTCAAAAGACTCATGAGCCATGCTCACAGTTTTCCCAGAACGCAAAAACATACACTAGCAAGCAGGTAGCAGAGATTATCAAACAAGTGGATGCCTTTACACCTTTTTTGTGTTTTGATTTTGATGATTTTTTTGTGCTTTTAGCGAGATCCGAAGTTCACACAAAATAGGGACCCTAGTTTATTTTTGTTTCACCGCAGTGTCAGCTAGGGTCTCTCGTCTCACCACGAATGGGATGACTAACTCCGGGGAAGTTCAATGGTACAACCAGCCCAGTGAACGAAGAGGAGATTCTTCGATGTCGGGGACTTACGGAGGTCCCAGTGAAGGAGATCCTAGTCCGTCGAGAGGAATTCCCGACGGAGAGTCCTTCCTTCACCGAGAGGGGGTGGTCCTTAGAAAGAAATAAAAAGAAAGATAGAAAAGAGGGACTGACGTATGCGATGAAATGTTGACAGATATATAGAGCATAACAGAATAACAAGACAATCAAGATATAACAACACACAAGAGATGATAAAGCAAATCACAAGAGGCGGCAAGAGTAACTAAAAGAAAGCAATTGAACTCCCACCGTGATCGCCAATCTGTGGAAGCCGAGGAGGGATCCACTTAAAAGGAGAAAGAAGAAAGCGAGCGACAGGCTACAAACTCGCAGTAACTAAAAAGCTAATAAGGGACATGAAACATGCCAATAGAGAAGAGAGCATACGTAGGATGCTAAAGGGATGTGATCGCCAGAGGGGTTACCTCAATGAAAAGAAATGATCGCATGTACCTGGTATAAGGCACGGAAACTGTGAATCATCGAGTGCGGGAAATGGCGGGTTGCTTCTTCCTCCCCCTTTCGGCCGGCCGACGGAGAGGGCTTTCTTCAATTACCCTTGCAAAACAACAACAAACAAGTAACGGGTGGATCAGAAAGACGAAGGTGCAGTATTCAATTCTAACGATGCAAGCAATGAAATGATGGCAGGACACACACCTGGTTGGTGTTGTCTTTTAAAACCCCTCTCCGACACGAGTAGGAGGAAAATGCTTATGATGAATGGCGATTATGCCAACATAAGAACGGGGAAAAACTCCATCATAAAAGGGGGGGGGGTGGAAGATACGATATGATGAATGCAAGATAACTAGGGAAGAAGAGAGGAGAATGGCTTATTGGATGGTCGATGGCGAGGCCCGGCGGAGCTTCGGTAGCACAAGGACGACGCGGGAGCACGACGGGCGAAGACGGCCTTTCCCCTGCGAGCGCGGGCACCCAGGAATCCGTTAGAACTTCCCCCCTACAAAACACCCGCGGGTTAGAAATAGAATTCGGCAGCCTATTGGCTCTCTTTTTTCGACCCTTGGAATGAGGGGGGTAGGCCTCTATTTATAGAGCTCTGGAGGATGGAGGCGTCCAAGGGCCTGGATGCCTCCATCACTTGGATCTTTTTTAAACGACAATGCGACGGGCTGACGGATAGTCAGTGGCCAGGGGCACCCGTGACCTAGATGATGGAGGCGTCCAGGGGCCTGGACGCCTCCATGATATTGGATTCCTCTCAAACTACAAGCCAGCCAACGGATAGTCGGGGATCAGGGGTGCCCGTGAGCTGAATGATGGAGGCGTCCAGGGGCCTGGACGCCTCCATAATTTGGATTCTTTTCAAACGACAGGCCGAGCAACGGTCGGGCAGTGGTCAGGGACGCCCGTGAGCAGGTTGATGGAGGCGTCCAGGGGCCTAGACGCCTCCATAACTTGGATTTTCTTCAAACGATAGACTGAGCGATAGACTGAGCAATGGTCAGTCGATGGCCGGTGGTCGCCCGTGAGCAGTTTGATGGAGGCGTCCAGGGGCCTGGACGCCTCCATGATTTTTCAATTTTTCTATTATTTTATATATATATGAATTTATGGAGGCGTCCAGTCTCCTGGACACCTCCAAGATTTTTCACGAAAAAATTCAGAAAAATGTAAAAAAATTAAGAAAATAGGAAATCACCAGAGTAATTAAAATGTAAAGGCCACCTTGGGGTATCATAGTGTAATATGAGATTTACTCAATGTAATGTCAAGAACGGCGTGTCTACAAAGTGTTTTCACATGAATCCCAAAGAGTCCGAATAACTAACTATTAAGAACCACAAGGTTGATGTTCATAAGTCAACAATCAAACGCTCAGTGGAGTCCATGCAAAACCTCTTTAGTGACTTAGGTCAAAGATCCAACTGTGCTACTGTGGCACTAGAATCTCCTGATTGACAGTCAGCATGATTACCATTCAGGAATTCTAGATCGGGTCAGTTCAGTGAACTCATTCTACTAACGAGCACATGCACGTGTACCTTGATGTCACCACACTGGTGGTTATGAGATCGACCACCCTCATCACATGAGTGAGTACCACGTGCACCGGTCTATCCGGATCTTCAATGTCCCTTCTTGAAGATCCCACAATTAGGAACATTTAGAATACAAACATCTAGATGACTGATCTCATTATCTTAATCGCATTATGAACCAGTCATCATAGCTCGTATTCAGGGACTTCATCACATTACACAATATACACTATAACGTGCTAAGACCGTAATGAAGAAATGCCATTATTATTATAACTGAATGAAATTATACAAGAAATGTTGCCATCACAACACTTGTGATTGGCTTGAAGGGCATACATCTCTAACAGAGGCGAGGGAGAGGAGAAGGAGGCCTAGAGGGGAGGGGAGAAGTCTGCTTAAAGAGGGGGGAACAATGGGTTTTATAGGAGCCAGGGGGTGCCCACGTCCTGCTTGTTCACCGCTGCTCATTGTTCGCTCGCCACCGCTACCCTGCCATCACCTGAGTGCATTGCGGCTGCCCGCGGTTGCCATCACTCTGTCGTTGTCTGCCCAGTATGCCACTGTTGCACCTGCATGCTCTGCTATCGATTCTGCCATGAATGCCTATCCACGTCGGAGCTGCCACCGTGAAGGGATCGCTACCCAAGATCGTTGCTACCATGAGGGGATGCTACCGCCATGCACGCCAGCGCCTGCACCGCCTGCTGCCGCAAGCCGTTTGCACACGCCGGAGCTGCCAGCCTGAGCACGCCACCACCGTGCCCTTGCACACACTGCTACTGCCATGTCGAAGAGTACAACCACGTTGGTGCCGTTGCTGTGTCCACATGCGCTCACCTGCATGCGCAAGCGAGAGGGGGGCCCATTCGGCCCTGGCCTTCATGATACCAACAGTTGGAGAGCCTCTTGTTGCCACTGTTCACAAGGTTAAAAAGAATACAAAAGATTATACCTAGGCCCCTCCAACAAAAGAATTTAGCAATCATATAATTTTATGTCTAAGCTCCTTAATACAAAATGAATCAATTTTATGTAGAAAACAATCATCACAAAATTTCATATGAAGTAATTTTATCAAAATTTAATTATGCAATTTTTTATTTATTTTAAACAAGTCTCAAGTTCCATTAGTTACAACAAAAGCTCCATTTTATGTGAGACTGAGATTATCATGTAAAAACTGCATAATTAACTTCATTAAAGTCCAAAAATGATGTGTGTGATATGAATAAAAATAAACAATTAAGCACTTATCATGATGGACCATACGCATCCCTTGATAAATAAATGATGTAGGAATTTAATCTGGACCTGTAGCATGCCATTTTCAAAAAGGAGAGTAGCAAGAATTCAGTGCAAGCGTGAGGGGGAGTCGACATGCCTAACCTCTAGGTCGACCCACCAATGGGTTCGGTCGACCGATCGGCAATTTCAGTCGACCAACCCCTGGGTGCGTCGACGCATGAGGCAGGCTGGGTCGACACACCCGCCGCCTGTCAACTTGTTCTGGCTTGCTTGCTGCCCTCTGGTGGTAGGCCTTTCGCCCCCTTCTCCTATATATATATATATATATATATATATATATGCATGCCTTTCCCGTATCTCAAAAAAAAGATGATGAAATAAATCAAACAAAGAAAAGAAGCAAATGAAAAGGAACAAAACAGCCCACATCAACAAAAAAAAGAAGGAGAAGAGTGGAAAAAAGAAGAGGGGAGCAAGGCGACGTCGACACGCTTTAATGAGTGCGTCGACACAACCTACCCCCCCCCTTTTGAACTACTGTGAACAAAAATGAATGAAAGATAAAAAAATTGACGATGAACAAGCTAACAAAAAAAGGGGCAAACAGTCGCAAAGTAGAAACAATAACAAAAAGGAAAATTATATAATATATATAATAATAATAATTAAATTAAAAAAGTATTAAAGTAAAAAATAATAATAATAACATAATAATAATAATGCACACATGCACACAAATAGAATTAAGCAATAAAAGATAACAAACTCAATCATATCCATTCCGGAGCCCTCGCTTCCCCAGACCCGGTGTGAAGGAGATATCAACGATGCCTCGGCAAATCGTGCTTAGACCTCGGGGACCACCCCCATCATGGCCATGTCCCGACTTTGCCCTAGGCCAATAGCCCACTAAATCTAACTTATTTTCACTGGGGTCTAACCCCGATTCTTTATTCTTTAAACATCAAACATGCCATGCCTCGGTAGACATCTAACCAGGTATTATTTATATACCTGTCATATTTTCAACCCGGACTCCTGTCCGAACATGAAATGGTCAATGAAATTACCAACACGATTTAAATGTTTTACCCCCCCCCCCCCTAATATGGGCTGATCTTCTGCAAACTTAAGATATCCTTCATTTATTTCACTGGTGTCAATTTCAGGCCATAGGCCCCCTTCTCCTGGCGACTAATCAAAGGTTTTATCCCCTCCAGGGAGATGTAATTACGTCGTGGCCTTTATGGCACGGTGGGTTCTAGTCCCGACACGATACTCACATTGTCGGACTAGTCAGACGGTGCGCACCAACGGCTCTATACTACCTCGGTATTTGGAGTCCGGATATATTGTCACTTCGTGACTGCCACGCCTACGCACTAATAAATCAAAAGGTGATATAAAAGATAAAGATTAGAAGATGAACGATAAAAAATGCATCCATAAGTTTGGCATGCCCGGTGGGACTAGGACCTCCGTTCATCTTTTTGCCAGGATTAAGGGCCCTTTGGCCTCTTCCTAAAATTCTAACTCCTTGGTTCAAAACTATAGGGAGGAAGTTGCATTCCAACGATCGCAATGGTAGTTGTGTTCGGACCACTCGTTGTAGTTGACCATGCCAAGAACAGCTACCTGGCGGTACCAACAACGCTCGGCGATTTCCTACCCATCGTGGGCTTCCCCAAGTTTTTGGGGGTTGCATTTGTGAAACTCCTGGATGCCCAAGAGATGGAACCGGTCACCATTGCAAAGGTGACTCCAACTGAAGTTGCGGTGGTGGGCTGCCACGTCCATCACATCAACTCTTGTGCTTTCACCAACAAGAAATGCACACCGGTTGCCAGGAGGGTGGCCAGGAAGATCTCCGACATGCTGCAAGGCCGGCTTTCAATATCGGGCAAATCTAGCTTGATAGGAGGAGTCCGAGTGTTCTTGAATAGTCGGCAGGCCAAGATCAGACCCGAAAGGGTAATCCCAGCTGTGCCAGTGCACAATTCATTACAAGCATTGGCCCAAGATAAAGCATATCGTTTTGAGTCTGGATGAAAGGGAGGGTTGGCCCTCAAACTAATAAAATTCAAGTAAATTTAGGTGCCCAGGCGAGTGCGGGCCCCAGCTCTAGTTCAACCGGACCCTGTCATGGTTGACAGGTTCGGAAAGAAAGGAAAAGAAGAAGAAGAGAAAACGAAGATGCATGCTTGGGTGTCTCACAAACCAACCTACCGTGCCTATGGTCGGTAGGCAAATATTTGAAGCATACTGTAGTTCGAATTCCATTCAGTCTAGGTTACCGTTGTAAGCATTTTGTTAAGGCTAACTGCTTTTTTGGATTAACTTCATTAGTGTGCATCAGTTTAATTTAGTACTGGCACACCCCCAGGTGTTTGACAGTGGTTCTGTCTGAACCTTTGATTCTCTAGTTGGCTTCTATTTGACAGAACCATTTGCAACATCCTTGTTCCTACCTGAGCATTTATTTTTCAGTTTAGTTTAGTGATGTAAGCTATTTAATATATGAGTTCTGCATTCCAGTTCCTTTAAGATTCAGTTTGGCTGTGAGCTACATTATATCTTCAGTTGGTATTCTGAGTCTTTGCTCATTTCAGCAGTTTACTTTCTAGCTTACCTTAAGAATTGGTGTTGCTATAATCATACTTCTATTTTCAGTTTTGAGCATATTGATTAGCTATCCGCATATTTATTGTTGTTTTGATTAGAGTACTACTATGAGCATTTCCTTACTTTCAGATATCTGCATATACCTTCAGTTTAGTTCAGTGAAAAGAATTCTGAAATATTGATTTCAGTCCAGTTCGAATTGGGTAATTTTTAATTAGGGCTTAATTGTGTAAAGGGATCTATTCACCCCCCCCACTAGATCCCCCTGTGCACCTAACACTTGCTATCAGAGTAGGTCTCTGATAAATCAGATTCAACAATCTACAGAGAGGATCATGCTATCTTGGTGCATTGTGAATCATGGATTACTGCCTTGATTCATTTTCAATAATGTCTCCAACCATGTTTAATGGTTCCAACTTTAATCACTGGTTAGGTAATATGTGCAAGTTTGTAGACTCGAGTAGTCCACACCTCCGGAACCTTATCTATGATGGTCCACATAAATTGCCTAAGGATAAGTCTAAGTGGACTGATGCTTATAGATCAAAGGACAATGATAATCTTAGATCTCTAAATTTAATGAAAGTCGCTGTTGACACTAATATATTTCCTTCTATTTCTGCATGCAACACTGCTAAGGATATATTGGACAAATGCATGGCCATCCATCAGAAAAAGGAGGATAGATGTCTTATGGCAGATAAAAGTGATCAAAACAATGATCAAAAGGAGGATGAAGAGGTAAGCTCTTTCTTCGAGAACTTCTCCAAAGAAGAATGGGAGGGTGCATATACTATGTTGTTTGAATCGCATGAAAACTAAGAAGACAAAACAACACATTGAAAAAGAAATTGAACACTATTATGAACACAAGTTCAGAAAATGATGATTTAGAAGTTCTGAAAATTGAAAATGATAGTCTCAGAATGCAATTAGAAAACCTTGAAAACTGTCGATTCAGAACTAGATCAACTGAAATCTGAAAATGAAAACCTTAGAAACAGATTGTAGAAACCGAAGAAGAACTCAAAAATCTTGAGAAAGAAAACAATTTGATCTCTGAAAAATTCGAGGCAGTTAGGATAGTTAACTTGGAACTTCAGAAAAATCTGAAAAAATCTGAAACTGAAAACAAACAGAGAGCATATAATGACGATGAAACTTCGATTGATGAATTAATTAAAAATGAGCAACTGATAAAAGAAATTGAGAAACTAAAGCAGTTGAACACTGCCCTATCTGACAGATTAGTTGGCCTTGAAAAAGGAAAATGTGTGATTTCTGATAACCTTGAAAAGCTGTCCATTCTTGAACAAGAAATTGAAAGTCACAAGACAGTAAATCACATGTTAAATGAAAGGCTAGCGGCCTGTGAAGAAGAGAATTCCAATTCTAAACTTCTCATTGCATCCTTGGAAAATAAAATCCAAAACTTAAACAATTCCCTATCTAAATTTGTGAAAGGCCAAGAAAATTTGAATAAAATATTGGTGTGTAAGGTTAATGTTCAAGGAGATGGGCTAGGATACAACCCTGAAAATAAGAAGACTGTTGAAAACAAGTTGAACACATCCTTTGTGCATGGCTCACATAAAGCCAGCACTTCAAATGTCTCCCCAAAATAGAAAACCCAAAGACAAAATGAAAAACAGAAAAAGAAAAACAATCTGTAGCAAACACAGAAAAGGAAATTCAATAACATGCATGTCAAGAACTCACATGAGAAATGCCATGCTCTAAAATCAACAAGTGTTAGTTGTTATTATTGTGGTAAGCATGGTCACGTAATGCATGATTGTAAAATGATGATAATAGATGATATGACTACTGGTAGAATGCATGCTAGGGAATTTCATACTCATTAGATAAAGAACGTTGAATGTTTTTAATGTGGGGAATTAGGACATGTGATGTAGAATTATTTTGTGATGAAAAATGATGTTTTGAATAAAAAAATGTTCTTAAACAAAAATATATTTTCATATTACAATTGTGGAAAGTATGGCCATACTATTAACAATTGTTGGCAAATGAAGAAACGAAGTAATTTCTAAAGCAAAAATGGCAACATCCATGTTTATCCTCAGAAAGTCCATGTCTATTCTTATAAGAAAACTGTGAAAGGTTCAGGTTGTTGTCATTACTGTGGCAAATTTGGGCATAACATAAATAATTGTTCATTAATGCAATATGACAATTTCAGTGCCTAGAAAGTGTAGAAACCACCCACCAGAGATGCTGCTAACCCTTCACGACCAAAGAAATATTGGGTACCTCTGTGTGCAAAATGAGATTTTCTTTGCAAGAGTGCCTTGGAGCAAGAAGAATAATAAAGGGGTTCAACAAGTAAAACAAGGCATCTCTTTGGTAAAAACCCCAATTCATGTTTACACTATTCTTTTTAATAAGTTGCTTCTTGATAGTTGCATATCTGGTCAGATTGGATTCATGTGTTCATTCTTTCAGTTCGTTAAATAAATAAGTGGGGAGTCTTGAAAATTTGATCTGTTATAGATATAAAAAAAATGTGTCTTTTGTTGAAAATCTGATCCATACATTCTTGAGTCCACATATATGTTGTCATGTAGTGTCGTGCACAATTTGAATAATTTGTTTATCATACACAATCTGCACTGCATCTCTTATGCACATTCATGCATGACCTCATGGTATATAGCATGGTGACATGAAAAAACACAGGTTAGGCCTGTCTGGAAGCCTTCACCATGCACGAGGATATTCCTCCGCCTAGTACCATGGGTCAAGATTGCATTTTGAGTTATTCTGATCAATGTGAGTCTAGGTCAGTCAACTTCCCTACATGTTTTTCAAGTCTACTGAGATAGGGGGAGTCAATGCATACATTGGTCTGCTTATGCATATAATGTTTAGAAAATTAGTTGCATATCATTTGAGTCAAAAATTCCAAAAGGATTGACTGAAATGCATGCACACTCTTAGGGGGAGTTAGATTGAATAAATTTATGATATATGCAATTAAGTTGCATATTTGATTTTGCTGCCAAGTGAAATAAAGCTGGATTTATTCAAACAGAAAACCTATCCTTGAAATTCCTTCTATCTGGAACAAGTTAGTCGACAAACTAATCATGCTGTGTCGACCCAACAATTTATTTGATCAAAACTTGATGTTTTGTGAAAAGTCTCTGAGTCGGCTCATCTGCTTAAAATAAATTGTTTCACACATTCTAAGCTGTTCAATGATCTTCTATGGTCAGTTGCGCTCTTATGTCTTCAAATATGGTCTGAAATACCAAATCCTTTGTAATTCATTCACATTCAACATTTGGTATCCTTGAAATTGTGTTGAGCTCAAATTCCAATCTTATGAAAATTATGTCTGCACATTCCCTGCTCTTGCTAAGGGGGAGTCTTGTCTGAAAAAGCTTTGAATTGCATTGTCTCAGGGAAAGAGTGTATTGTCCTTGATGCTTCAAACTTCCATGAGAACTCATCCCCTTAAATTATTCATAAAGCTGCTATCTTCTCAATGACTGCAAACAATCATTCTCCGATTCCTGCACACCTTGGTTGCATCTTCAATTTACTTGAACTACCTGTAATTCAAAAAGATTCAAATATGTATACCATGATCATAAATTTGAGCACACTCTAAATTAGGAATCTTCTATTAATTAGCCTTATGATTGTTCAAAAAAAATTGCTGGTTTAAGCTTAATGAATTCATTGTGTTCAAAGATGAATGTCTTTAAAATGCTTGTATTCGACTTTAATAGACCTGAACTAGCTTTTACAGGTTGTGTCCTGCAAAAATTTCTGAAATCTGAAAAATTCATAGATCATGGCAATTGTGGTTGAGATACTCAAATTGAGTATTGTTTATGGACATTGAAATAATCTGAAAAAATTTCTAAGGGCAACAAATGTTAGAGTAATGACAATGGTTCACTGAGAAACCATGTCCCTTGACCTTCAAGTTTGGTGGACTGTTTCATGAAGTGCCACTGTTAACTCTGCATAAATCTAGTGAAAAATCTAGGCACAGCAATAGTAAGTTCACTGAGAAATATATACCACTCATCAATGAAATGAGTTGAGAGATGTCATGAAGTGTCATTATCACCTCTGTTCAAATGTGAAACATGATAGTCAGTCATACTAAGTATCTAGGGATACTGGCGTCTAAACAACGTGTATCCTCAAGATGCAAAGTATGTGATGGACTTTACTATTTTTAAAGAATTTACTGAATGAAAGAAAATCACAATATGGTAGCAAAAGGGCAAGAGAAAAGGAAAATTGTTGAAACCCTGGATTTAAATCAGAAATATTTTGAGTGTTTAAGCTCAATACTAATTTTGGTAACTCCCAAAGGAGTCAATGGTTTTGAATTAATAAGATAAAGGAGGTTAAGTAGAGTATTAATATGAAAACTGGTTCACTTCTATTAAACATGAATATAGAAATTCTTCAAAGAAATTTCATTGATAAACTCAGAAATCATTAGATTTGAACCATGCAGTTACATAAGGAACAAATCATGAGTTGTCTATAATAGAAGAATCTGAAAATCAGTCCTCTCTGATTTATGAAATTAGTAACAGATTGAGAATTCTTTTGCATTATCCTACTTGGAATTATCTGCTTGAATTAATTCTTCCGACTCTTCATGCTTGCTGAATCTCCCTCACTCCAAGTCATTTCAAATCAATAATATCTGCTACTTCTGTGTTATCTACAGCAACCTTCTATGTTGAAATCGTATCTAGTAAGTGGTACCAAAGACCTTCTTGTTCGATTGCTATTTGTCAATTTTTGACCTAGCTTTCATTGTCAACTTCAATAACTACCTCAACACATGTTTTGATGTGTCCTCTAGTATGCATTTATGCAATTAAACTGTTAGGAATTCAATTGATCATCTCCGGGTTCTCAAAGTGGTATCAAACTTTATTTTTTTTTCTGATGTCAAAGGGGGAGACAATTTGATGAGTCATTTTTTTGTGTATGGAGAGTTGTGTATTAACGTGGTTAATATTGATCATATAATGACTCATAGTTGCCATCATCAAAAAGAGGGAGAATGTTATGTCCCTATGATTTTGATGATGTCAAACTATGATTCATCTATGAGTCTTTTATGGTTCTGATGATGTCATGGTTTTGACAATGTCATTCAAGAGTCAAAAGACAGGTTGCAGAAATTATCTGAAGACCTTCGTCTACAACAATCCCAAGTTGACAAAAGTTTCATAGAAAGATCAAATTTGTAGCTAAGCTTCATGAAGAAGTCATTAGGATCAAGAAGGAGTCGACGTAATGGAACACATGGAGTCGACGCAATGGAACACATTTACAAACAAAATATGAAGATGGAGTCGACCCCATGGTGATATGGAGTCGACGCAGCAAGCGTCTTCTGCGCGATGGCATTCAAACTCAAGAAGGTGGAGTCGACGTAGTAAGGAGTTGAGTTGACACCTCAAGGAAGCAAATGTCTCAAGAGTCGACACTCAGAGTTGACTGTTATCAGCTGAGGTTCTGTCTGAGCGTTTGCAGCAAAAGTGGAGTCAACTCATAGGTGATATGGAGTCGACACAACATGAACTTCAACGCCAATCTGTAAGAGACTAGAAGATGGCATCGACATAGCCAAGCCCTAGAGTCGATGCAAAATATTCAAACACTAAAGCACATCAGTGTTCTTCAGACAAGGAGTCGACACAATCAGTTCTTGCGTCGACGTAGCAAGGCTATCCAGTCAACCACGTGAGGAGTTCAAGTGAAGCGTGTGCCTTCGAACTCAATCATTGGCACGTAATCCTAGAACATGTGGCACTTATTCCAAAAGGCTCCTGGAGGAGAATATTCGACTAAAACACCTGGACCAATGGAGAATCAGATGTAAAGATAATTCTATTCAGAAAATCCCTATTTTTCAGTTCTATACATACATGTCCTTTTCCTTCGAAGAGAAGTGCTGCAAATAGAGGGACTGCATGGGTTATTGGAGAGCCACTGGATAGAGAAGTCCGAAGAAGGATTTGAATGAGGTTTGGAGAGAAGATGAAGAATGAAGAAGAGAGAGTTTGAGAGCCTATTTTAGAGAAATTGTAGAATAGTGCGAGAGTGCCTGATCACAGTGCAGCCTAGTCCACATTGAAGATCTGCTTGAAGAAATTGGCTTCTGGATCACATCCAAAGCCTTACTTCTTCGGAGCTATAATTCGTTTGTCTTATTCTTTGCTTTTCCCTCTTGTTTTCTATTTTATTTTCTCATTTCTATCTTGTATTTCCAATGCCATGTTTGGGGATCGGGGGAAGCTGTGTAATAGCATAAAGGAGTAGTTCCTTGTCTAACTGCTAAGCAGTCGTTCTGATTGTGTCGGGGCACAGTCAGGGGTGTGTACAGCTAGGTGTTGTGCACGTTCCTTCTGAGATTTCAGAAGAAGGGAGGATTGGTTCCTCCGGTCACTGCCTGTGGCAGTGGTACTGATTTTTGCTTGGTGCGACATCAGGGGTTGAGGGATTTGTTTCCCTCGGTTTAAGCAGTGTAATCAGAGTCTGTAGCATACTGAGTCTGTGTTATTGCTTGGTGCAAGGGAATCCTCACTCGGTTTGAGTGGGGGGTGGATGTAGGTCTGCTGGTTGCAGACTGAACCACCTAAAAATCACTGTCCAAATGTGGTTTGCCTTGTGTGATTGTTCGTTATCTCCGATCTACTTTCAAAGGTATATATATTTATGTTTGAGTCTCTTGACTAGTATATCGAAAGGTGTGTTCACACACCTTGCGTGAGGAGAGTTTCTGAACTCAAACCACCGCCCAGTACCAGTTCAATTGACTTATCATTTGTGGGATTTGATAATCATGGTTTCTTTGAGTTCTGATTCATTTCTGCACTGTAATATCATAATATGCTAAGTGGTTGATATATGTTCACTGTGAACTGCTAGATATTCTGATCAGCTCAAATTGAATCCTTAGTTTGTTCAACTCACTACTTGGTTAGTTAACAATCGGCTAGATCAGAAAGTTGTCTTTAACTTGAAGCATACTGCAGATAAAGTTCCATTCAGTCCAGCTTACTACTGTAAGCAGTTTGTAAAGGCTAGCTGTTGTTTTGGATTAACTTCATTAGTGTGCATCAGTTCAGTTTAGTACTGGCACACCCCCAGGTGTTTGACAGTGGTTCTGCCTAAACCATTGATTCTCTAATTGGCTTCTGTTTGACAGAACCGTTTGCAACATCTTTGTTGCTACCTGAGCATTTATTGTTCAATTCGGTTTAGTGCTATAAGCTATTTAATATCTGAGTTCTGCATTCCAGTTCCTTTAAGATTCAATGTTGCAGTGAGCTACATTTTATCTTCATTTGGTATTCTGAGTCTTTGCTCAATTTAGCAGTTTACTTTCCAACTTACCTTCAGAATTGGTGTTGCTGTAAGCATACTTCTATTTCCAGTTCTGAGCATATTGATTAGCTATCTACATATTGGTTGTTGTTCATATTAGAGTACTACTGTGAGGATTTTCTTACTTTCAGATGTCTGCATATACCTTCAGTTCAGCTCAGTGAAAAGAATTCTGAAATATTGATTTTAGTAAAGTTTGAATTAGGTAATTTTTAATTGTGGCTTAATTGTGTAAAGGGATCTATTCACCCCCCCTCTAGATCCCACTGTGCACCTAACAATATTTACTCATATGATAAAAAGTGTGACAGGATGGCCAAACAGAGGCGGCTCGCCTACATGATCTACCGCACGAGCCAACATGTCACCCCCTATGATCTACCCCACCAATCGGCAAAATGAGATCATGCAGGCCGTACAGGGATACTTCCGCGGCCTTGGAAACATCTCTTTGGGAACACAACTGTAGACACGCCAAAATTGACATCATTTTGAGCACATCTCATATCGCATTACGATGCCCCAATTTGACTCTCAAATCGACTCATTTCAGTGGTATTTCTCTTTTTTTTTCTTGATTTTTCAACTTTCCCGACTTTCCCATATTTTTTCCTATTTTTCCAAAATTTTCTTGATTTTTCTGGGATTTTTCTCTAATTTTTCAGGGCATTTTTAATATGTGGCGACCGGATTGGCGCCCATTCTTAATTGGTGACCTCCTGGAAGGGCGACCATTCTGGTTTTCACATTTTTAACCCATTTTCAACCGATTTTGAATTGGTGACACTCTGGAAGGGCGCCAATTCTTTACTTGGCGACTTCATGGAAAGCGCCAATTCTTTTCTTCCCGTTTCGAGCCGAATTCGGATTATTTCTTATTCTGCGACTGCCCGAGTCACGTCCCGACGTGGGAAATTGGAACATAGCAGTTTATATCATTCATGTCAATCAGAGCATTCATGGCCACAAGAGACCATATCACAACGCTAAACATTAAGAATACGCATAACCCAACTTTTGATAATAGCAAAGAAAAGTACTTATTACACCCGACATCTTGTGGACTTTCTACTCTAACATCAATTTAAAGAAAAATTACATCGACTCAAACAGAAAGAACTCAACTGACTACTCTAGATCAATTACTTAGACATAATTCGCAAAGGCTCGCTCCAGTATCACTTGTTCCCATCCCCATCGGCACCCACGTCTTCGTCCGAACTACCTGAAAAGGATTGGAAAGTAGGGGTGAGCAAAGCTCAGTAGGATTTTACATCTCTATCATCAGGCATAGTTAAATTGATTAACCATTTTATCAAGAATAATACTATGATAAAGAATGATAAAATAATTGGCATGCGATAGGTTGATAAAAGAGATACAAATTTCCATGTAAGGAACAAGTGCAATATAACAAGAACTTTCATGAGATTGCAAGTAAATGATGAATTGAATTGGCCATAACAAGCATGCAAGTCATATCACGTAAGAAATTTCAAGTGATTGAGTGAAGTAGAATGCCATAGACCAATCACGCTAGTTATGCACTTCGGTGCAATGCCACACCTTGTCATTACAACCTCCCCGGGGCACAAGTACTTTAGGGCGCTCCTCCTAGGACTAGACCAGGCCCTTAATGAGGCGTTGGCATTGAAAAGTTGGATCATAGATTCTAGTCTAGACATTCACAACATTAAATGGCCAAGAATTCCAAGGTATAAGCTTAAGAACTTACTTCTAAGATCAAGAGAAATCCCAATAAAATTGGAATGAGTATCAAGTGGAATGACTAGAAAGTCTAAAGTGGACTAGGATCAAGCAAGATTTCGCAGTTCAAGACCAACCTTGATGTAACTGCTATCACAACAACAAACACAGAAAATCACATTAATCTCGACTTTAGCGGTCAATAACCGGGCCGCTAAGGTGATATTAACGGTCTAACACTAGACCGCTTACGGTTCAGTACAACAGGCTCTTAAAACGAACCCAAAAGGGTCCTTATTTCAGCCTGATTTCAGAATGGGTCCGAACCAGAGTTCAGCCCACAAAGCTAAGGTCCAATAAAGCGAAATAGGCTAGGTTAGAATCGACTAGGTTGAAATAATCCGACTTAACCCAAGCCCATTACTTTAAGTAGGCCAAGAGGAAGATAGCGGTCTAAACCTGGGCCGCCAAGGATCACTTAGCAGTCTCAAGTTGGGCCGCTAAAATCACAGAACAGTTCAGATTTGGACTGTCCCATACACGAATCAAAACACGTCCAAGGGTTCAGGTCTTGGGGTACAACCCGCCCGACGTCTTGGTGGGAATCGCAGACTCACTGGGACTTACGGAGGTCTCATAATAGTGGTCCTAGTCCGATGGAAGGAATATCCGGCGGAGAGTCCCAACTATTACAAGATTGAGGCTAGATGAAACACGGAAAACGGGACGATGAGGTCAGTCATTCCCACCAGGGTGGTATGACTATCAAGTGGCCGAAAAGATACCTCTTGTTGCCAGAACTCACATTTACTGAACTTGGCATATAACTGTTGATCCTTCAATATTTGCAACGCCATCCTCAAGTGTTCTTCATGCTCCTCCTTGTTCTTTGAGTATATCAAAATATCATCAATGAATACTACGACCCACTGATCTAAGTAGGGTCAGAACACACTATTCATCAGCTGCATGAAAGTTGCAGGAGCATTTGTTAGTCCGAATGGCATCACAACAAATTCAAAATACCCATATCTGCTACGAAATGCCATCTTAAAAATATCCTTGTCTTTTATCCTCAACTTGTGATACCCCGATCTGAGATCGATCTTCGAGAAATACTGGGCTCCCGATATCTGATCAAACAACTCGTCAATCCTTGGTAAAGGATACTTATTTTTCACGGTGAACTGGTTCAATTTGCGATAATCAATGCATAACCTTAATGAACCATCCTTCTTCCTTACAAAAAGAACAAGAGCACCCCATGGAGAAGTACTCAGACGAATGAACCCTTTTTCTAGTAAGTCTAGCAGCTACACCTTCAATTCTCTTAACTCAGCAGGGGACATACGATAAGGAGCTATAGAAATAGGTGAAGCGCCAGGAATTAGATCAATAGAGAAAACCACCTCCCTCTCAGGGGGAAGACCTGGCAACTCATCAGGAAACACCTCCAGAAAATCTTGAACAACCGAGATGTCCTTTAACTCCACTTCCTTCTTATTAGTTAAAGAGATCAAAGCCAAGAATGCTTGACATCCTTTCCTTAATAACTTATCTGCCCGGAGTGCCGAAATAAGTGGCACAGACTTCGATTGTCTAGAGCCAAAAAAAGAAAGCTCAGGGCGTCCAGGGAAAGACACTACTCCTGATTTACAATGAACACTAGCACCATGCTTAGATAACCAACTAGCCCCTAAGATCACATCATAATCTCTCATCTTCATGCATACTAATTCAACAAATAAATTGCAATCATTAATCAAAACCTCACTGGAAGGGTAATAATATTTAATCTCGGACCCCGAACCAATAGGGGTAGATATCACAAGATGAGAATCCAATAATACTGGTTTCACAGGTAAAGTCTTAGCAAATTTCAGAGATATAAAAGAATGTGTGGCTCTAGTGTCGAAAAGTACAAATGCTGGATTTGAAAGAATAGTAAGAGTACCTTCGACAATACCTCCTCCTTAGTAGCTTTGGTCTCAGTTTTTGTATCTTGAAGGGCTTGGAGCTTGCCCTGGCGCTTGAAACTCCCTTGCGGCTTGTCAGATGCTGCTGGTTCATTAATAAGGGGCACTCAGGTATTCTATGGTCCCTACTACCACAACTCAAACAAGCGCTTAACTTGCACCAGCACTCTTCCATCTTGTGACCCAAACGGTCACAATACTTGCAAACTGCCTTAGATGACACAGCTGGTCCAACCTTCTTCTCTCCTTCCTTTGGTTTCTTGTTTTGAGAAAAACTCGGCCCACCATTGGGCCTCTTCTGGCCATTACCTGGTTTAAAGCTCCTGGAACTGGTAGTCTGCTCCTTCTTCTTATCCCGACCTCTTATTCGGTCAGTCATTTCTATCGTATCTTCCAGAACTTGTGCTTTCCTTATAATCTCAGTATAAACATGGATTTCCAAGGGCGCCAGTTGATTGATGTACTGAAGCTTCAAACAATTCAAAAATCTTTTGGCCTTCATCTTCTCAGTGGACACCAAATGTGGTGCATACTTTGATAATCTAGCAAACTGTGCCTCATACTCTGCAATGGATAAATTTCTCAATTTTAATGCCGCGAACTCAGCTGCTTTCTTCTCCTACACTCGATCTGTGAAATACTTGTTGTTAAACTGTTCTATAAACTTATCCCACGTGGCACGTCGATTACCGAGCGTGGCTTCCACGGCTTCCCACCAAGCACGTGCATCGCTTTCCAACTGGAAAGTTGCTAAGATGACGCGATCCTGTTCTCGACATTGCATAACCCTGAAGATACGCCCTGTCTCTTTTAGCCAATTCTCGGCCTCATCTGGGTTTGAGGATCCTTTAAAACGAGGAGGATTCAAGCTTTGAAAGTTTCGATGTAGATTGCCCGCTCCGTGCTGTACACCGCCTTGAGCTACCTGCTGCAAGGCCTGGGTCAGGCCCTGCACCGTGTGTTGCATATCTCGCCACTGCGCGCGCTCTGCCGCCATTGTGGAAAAATCCTACAATATAACCAGAATTAGTTAAGAATATTTTCTTGACTATATATTCTTAAAGCTAGTTAATTAGCTTAACCCAAGTCTCTACCCAACTCATTGGGTTAGATTCCTGACTTTACCAATGTAATGGGTTCTATAACACTACTAGAAACCTAGGGTCTAAAGAAAACCTAGGCTCTGATACCACAAAAACTGTCACGTCCCGACGTGGGAAATTGGAACGTAGCAGTTTATATCATTCATGTCAATTAGAGCATTCATTGCCATAAGAGACCATACCACAAGGCTAAACATTAAGAATACGCATAACCCAACTTTTGATAATGGCAAAGAAAAGTACTTATTACACCCGACATCTTGTGGACTTTCTACTCTTACATCAATTAAAAGGAAAGTTACATCGACTCAAATGGAAAGAACTCAACTGATTACTCTAGATCAATGACTTAGACATAATTCGCAAAGGCTCGCTCAGTATCACTCGCTCCCATCCCCATCGGTACGCACGTCTTCATCCGAACTACCTGAAAAGGATTGGAAAGTAGGGGTGAGCAAAGCTCAGTAGGATTTTACATCTCTATCATCAGGCATAGTTAAAGTGATTAACCATTTTATCAAGAATAATACTATGATAAAGAATGATAAAATAATTGGCATGCGATAGGTTTGATAAAAGAGATACAAATTTCCATGTAAGGAATAAGTGCAATATAACATGAACTTTCAAGAGATTGCAAGTAAATGATGAATTGAATTGGCCATAACAAGCACGTAAGTCATGTCACGTAAGAAATTTCAAGTAATTGAGTGAAGTAGAATGCCATAGACCAATCACGCTAGTCATGCACTTCGGTGCAATGCCACACCTTGTCATTACAAACTCTCCGGGACACAAGTACTTTCGGGCGCTCTTCCCAGGACCAGACTGGGCCCTTAATGATGCGTTGGCATTGTAAAGTTGGATCATAGATCCTAGTCTAGACATTCACCACATTAAAGGGCCAAGAATTCCAAGGTATATGCTTAAGAACTTACTTCTAAGATCAAGATAAATCCCAATAAATTTGGAATGAGTATCAAGTGGAATGACTATAAAGTCTAAAGTGGACTAGGATCAACAAAGATTTCACAGTTCAAGACCAACCTTGATGTAACTGCTATCACAACAACAAACATGGAAAATCACATTAATCTCGACTTTAACCGTCAATAACTGGGCCGCTAAGGTGATATTAACTATCTAACACTAGACCACTTACTGTTCAGTACAACAGGCTCTTAAAACAAACCCAAAAGGGTCCTTATTTCAGCCTGATTTCAGAATGGGTCCGAACCAGAGTTCAGCCAACAAAGCTAAGGTCCAATAAAGCGGAATGGGCTAGGTTAGAATCGACTGGGTTGAAAGAATCCGACTTAACCCAAGCCCATTACTTTAACCAGGCCAAGAGGAAGATAGCGGTCTAAACCTGGGCCGCCAAGGATCACTTAGCGGTCTCAAGTTGGGCAGCTAAGATCGTAGAACAGTTCAGATTTGGACTGTCCCATACACGAATCAAAACACGTCCAAGGGTTCAGGCCTTGGGGTACAACCCACCCGACGTCTTGGTGGGAATCGCAGGCTCACAGGTACTTATGGAGGTCTCATAATAGTGGTCCTAGTCCAATGGAAGGAATATCCGACGGAGAGTCACAACTATTACAAGATTGAGGCTAGATGAAACACGGAAAATCGGACGATGCGGTCAGTCATTCCCACCGGAGTGGTATGACTGTCAAAGATCGTAACAATTTATAACAGCATGGTTCAAAATTTTCAAGATTAATAACCAAGCCTTCATCAAGTTTCATATGATCATTTAACTTATGATTGTCAAAGCAACTTTCATGTAAATAAATGAAAATCAAAGGCCCATAACCATGATACTAGACTAATATCACTTTCTGCATCGTCATAGGTCAAGGTGTCATACTAAAACATGGTAATTTCCTTGTCAAAAATGCATGAACTAGGGTTTGAAATACCCTGCCAAAGGATAGAAACGGTCTATATAAGGATCGCCAGAATCATAAAACGGTCTATCATGGGGCCGTTTCTTTTTAGAAGATAATCATACATAAATTTTTAAAATTTTGAAAATGCAGGGATTGAAGCGGTCTGTCGTGGAACCGCTAGAGGACTAAAGACGGCCTATCGTGACACCGCTACTTGTCTAGCGGTCATTGGAAGGACCGTTACTCAACCCGAGACCTCGCCGTCCACGATAAAATCTCAATTCCACATAATAGGGTGAACGAAATTTAGGGAAAATGCTACCATTAGAAAGAGCATTAAAACTGTATAAGATGGCATATTTTGATTAAAATTTAATAAGAATAAATCATACAAAGACAAGTTCACATGGAAGTTACCCTTTCGGGTATACCTCGGCGTAAATCATGAATTAGGGTAACATGGTGCCTGAAATTTAGGCAATTAGGTATCAAAAGAAAGGGCTTAGGAGGACGATCAAGATAGTATCTAAACTTAGTCTTTACGCTTGAGAGACACCTACCTTTGAGCGATGGAAAGATGGAAGAAGACAAGGGGTCATCGGAACCCTAGGTACCCGCTCCTAGAATGTCCAAATCCTCCCTCATCCGGCCACGATCGGTCACGCCCCCAGCCGTCGGAGCAAATAGGGTTTCAGGGGGTCGAAAGCCCTTAATTTATAGAGCCAGAGGATGCTTCTAGCGATCGAATTCAGGTGGAGAGTCCAAGAGGGAAAATGGTGAAATAATCGGATAGGGCTCTAATCTACCGCCGCCGTCGTCCATAGAAGGCTCTAGAATTAGGGTTTTTGAAGGAGAAACGGTGCTCTACAATTGGGCTAGGGTTTAGCTTCGATTGGGGCTCGAATGGGCTTGAATTTGGGTCCAATTAAGGATGATTGATTCGGGCTTTCAAAATAATGGTTTTTAGCTTAATTTGTGAATTTGGGCCCTAATCAATTTTATTCCGGGTTCCTTCATGAAGACAAAAATGCTGGAAATTAAATTTTACACAAGATACATATTTTTCTATATTTTAATAAAAATTTTTAAGATTTGAGCTGATTGAATAATACGGTAATATTAATAAAAAAAATTCAGGATGCTACAGCCCGGAAGGTCGCTAATTCATAAATGAGCACCTGGACAACAAGTCGCCAATTTCTTTGCCTCATTTTGAGCTTTTAACTCCGTCCAAAATTCGTATTAATTTATAATTGGCGACCGGCCCATGGGCGCCAATTATTTTCTAATTTTGAAAAGTCCTAATCCATCCCAAAATGCCTCAGAATTGGCGACACGTCTATCTGGCGCTATTTTAATTGGCGACCACTGAGTGATCGCTCATTCCTACAGAGTTCCGAATCTCGCCAGAACCTCCTTCTTTCTCTATTTTGAGCCCCTTTTTCTTTTGGGAAAGGGTCCTAAGACTTTGTAAGGTTGAAGGGACACTTGACCAATGAATATCTTCTTTCATATCCAATTAAAACTTGATTTCATAATTTCTCTTTGTTTAACTCTGAATTTTGGCCCTATAAATAGGACCCCTCTCTCCCTTGTGAAGAAGGCTGCTCAACTAATCTAAGGGGAGGTGCTGCTGGTTTGAAGGCTCAAGGAGGAAGTCTCCCCATGCCAATGCTACATCCTTTGGAGGCTTCATCCCCATTGAATATCTAAAGACATGGAGAAAATCCAATAAGCCTAATTCTTCCCTTATCTCTTTTATTTCTTTCATACATTTCAGTTAGTTCATGCATCATGCTTCTTCCTCTTTCTTTTATCTTTCTATCTCAACATTGAGATCTCTCACATGTGCACTCTAGCACACCTCCCTTTGTGCAACACTTGCACCCTCCCTATCTTCATTCATCATATTTTTATGTACCCTTTGCATAGGGGTTTAAAAACTAAAACACCAACAATGTGTGTTCTTATACATGGTTTCATTGTTTATTTCTATTATGAATTTGATGCTACACTCACCTTGGTTCTAATCCATATCTTTATTGGTGTTTTATTTATTTTGTAAGGGTAATCTACATAAGAAGAACTCTCTTCATCGGCCGACTGATTGGAAGAGAAGGTGAACACTCACATCTCCCCCCGCATTTAAAGGTATTCTTTGCGATCCCTCCTTTGTTATTATTGTTATATTCTTTTGAGGTATCCCCTCTGGCGATCACACTCCTTATAGCATCCATGCATGCTCTCTTTTGATCCCTTTTCTATCTCTTTCCCCTTCTTTTCCCCTTATTATTCATCCATATTTATTGTTAATTCTTATTTTCCTAAGTGGATTTTCTCCATAATCTACAAATTCGCGATCACGGTGGGACCACCATTATTTTTCTTTGATTACCCCTCCACTTGGCACCCACGTGTGCCGTCTCCTCTTGCACCAATGGTGCATCCCCCTTAGTGCTCCACGTAGCACTTTTTCTTATTATTCTCATCCCTTGTTCACCACGTGCACAACCCCCCATGTGATTGTTAGTTTGATAGATTTTCAGAATTTTCATTTTTCTTCTTCTTCTTCTCTTAAAAAAAATGATGAGCATGCGATGCTTTCTTTCTTACTTCCATTGATTGCCATGATCCATGTTATGTGATTGTGAGTGTTTTGCCCTTTCCATCCATTGGTGTCTTCATTTTTAAAGTTTTCTGGCCGTTGATATAGTTTCTGGGACGAAGAGAATTGGCACCCAGGTAGAGGGTGCCCATCCTGGAATTGGTGGCACTGTGCAGGGTGCCAATTCCTAGTTTTCTAAAAAAAAACAACAGAATTGGCACCGCGGCAGAGGGCGCCCATTATGGAATTGTTTCTAAAAAAACAAAAGAATAGGCGCCCAGGCAGAGGGCGCCCATTCTGGAATTGGTGGCATTGAGCACGGCACCAATTCCCTATTTTCTAAAAAAAAAGAATATGTGCTTAGGCAGAGGGCGCTAATTCTGAAATTGGTGCCCACTGTCCCAGGCGCCAATTCCCTATGTTTTTCATAAAACTCCCTAGTTCTGTGAGTTGTTTGGCATGATACTTGCACACCTCTGTTCATACATATATGTTCTCTTCATTTTGCATTAGTTCTTGCATTTAGGACCTCTTGGCTTGGGAGATCTCGTCTCCCCACACTTTCTAGGAGACATTTACCCCTCTTAGTGAAGGAAGGACCCTCCATTGAGCACTCTGTCTCGTTAGACCAAAAATTCCTAAACCAAGCCTCCATAAGTCTCCGCACCCGTGGATTCCCTCATGGACGCCGGACAGGTTGTACCTTGAAGTTCCTCGAGTTTAGTTGGCCTATACGTGGTGAGAGAGTATACCTAGTTGCCATTGAAGAAAATCACATTAAAACTAGGTTCCTACATTATGTGGATCATAACATATTTTGTCAAAATCATCTCATTCACCAAGGTTGAACTTAAAAATCAAGCGTAAACATCCACTTGTTTGATCTTTACAAATTGCTTTGATTGATTTGCATAATGTTTCACTTTTTATAATCACACCAACATGTCTAATCATTCAATTTATAATCATGATGATGACCAACCTAGCACATCTTACACTCCTCAATTTCATAATTCTCACTATAAGTTTTCTATGGGATCACGTCCTTATCCTCATGGTCTTGCCCGACCCATGGGCAATTTCCAATCTCATGGTCCCCTGCATCAATCGTGAGCAACTATTCCCCCGGAACCGTCTCCTCTACCCGACGAGGAGGTTTCCCATGTCCTACATGCATTAGATAATCTCACCCCTCAACAAATCCAAGCACTTAAGGCCATTGTTGTGGGTGCATCTTCTTCTCATTCTCCTTCCAATCCCGCATGGGTGGCCCATCACCCACCTTCTACTATTCACACTCCCACTCGGGTGGTCCATCACCTGCCGCCCTTTTCTTATCCACCTTCTCCTTCTCATCCTCCTTCTATCCCCACTCAGGTGGCCCATCACCCGCCTCCTTCTTCTATTCACACTCCCACTCAGGTGGTTCATCACCCGTCTCCGCCTTCTACATATACTCCTCCTCGGGTGATTTATCATTCGCCGCCTTCTATTCAACCTCCTCCTCCACGGCCCCACGGCCCACATATTTCTTGTACCCCGGCCCATCCAGGTCCTTCCATGGGCCGGCCCATTAATCCTCTTCCACGGCCTTTACATCAACCCCTCCAGGCTCCAAGGCCACCATGTCAACCCTCCGTTATTCATGTCACTCCCCTCCAACAAACTCTCCTTAATAAAATCGCTTCGATGGAGGCACAACTGAAGAGGGCCACAAGCCCACGGCCCGCTCCTCCTCTTCCTTCTCAAGTTAATCCCCTTCGTGCATTTATGAATAACATCACCAAGATGGAGAAGGATTGGAAGTAGAGGAGAGATGATAATGGCATCATCAACATAAGTGAGCAAGAAGATGTCACAAGCTCCAATGATCAAGTGGATGCCGTCCGCCCTCCACTCATTTACTCCACTCATTCATATGGCCCTCCGCCTCCGCTTCCACATCCATATATGCAAAAACCTTCATGTCATTATACACCTCCTCCACCCACACATCCCACGCAGTCATGTGGCCCTCCGCCTCCGCATCCATGTACACAAAATCCTCCACATTACATGCCACCATCACCCATTATTTCACCTTCACCACGGCATCCACTTGAATCCAATAAGGAAGAATTAGAAGTTCTTTATGATGAATTGGAGATGGCATAAGACATTGAAGTTTTTCAAGAGAAACCCACTCCGAGATTTCTCCGTTTTCCACTCCCTCCATTACCCTATGAACCCCTTGCTCAAGACGACAGCACCGTCCCTTATCCCATCTATGAAACCAATTGGTGTTAGGATGATGGGTCGATACTTCAATCACCCACACCGGCACACCATGACTCTCCCCCTACTCTTCAAACCTCTCGCCCCATCAAAATCTGACATTTCCTACTCACTAAGCCTCCTTCTTCCACACTTCCAATTACCATACTATTAACCTCCACTAAGCCATCCGAGTCTACCTCCACACCATCGGCCTCCGCCAAACCTCCCGTCAAACATTTTCGTAAACCAAGTAACCCTCCATTGCCTCCACCTAAGGCCTCCACCTTCTTTATAACCCCAAAGCCAATTACACCAAACCCCACTTTGCCTAAACCTCTACCAGAACCCGTGGTTAATCCTGAGCAGGGTCCATCCCTTGTTGCACTCGATCCAACCTCATCCGCTTCCGAGTAAAGGGAGAAGCCTGACGTGCTTGAGCCCCCACTTCCACTTATACTTCCTTCAACACCATCCATTAAACCTTCATTATACATTGAGCCTACCGCTTCCATCTCGCCTCCTTCCGCTCGGAGTGGATGTATAATCATGAGCACGTGTGCCGAGAATATTCAAGAGCCAGGCAAGAGGGATTTGGCTATGGCTATGTTATTCAAGATCCAAGACTTTATCTACCGGATGCCGATCTGTGTTCTTGTGATGAGCATCTTTGAAGAGGCTAAGTCCCTACTGATGCTCACTGAAGAAAAATGTCAAGATTTGATGCCATGTCGGCCTAAGGCCGTTATCAAAATCACCTTGCTCATTGGTCGACATTCTTTTAAAGCTCTCATTACCCCTTGTTCCATCAGTATACAAATTCCTAAGGAGGGGTTCTTTTCTTGCATTACCATAACACATTCTGCTACCAATGAGAGCACTTGCACATTATCCTTTGAGTCGTTTGGCCGGGCACGTCATCTGCCATGGAGCGGTGGGCATTCCTTTGAGAAGGGCCTTCCACCAATTTATTCACCCATTTCTCTATGCCATCCACATTTTTATTAATCACCAACTTCTCCTTATGGGCCACTCAAGGGGTGAGAAGGAGACTTCCTTCCTTGCACTCCTTGCATCCTTTGCATTCCATGCATTCCATGCATCCATCACATTCATTGAATTTCATGCATTTGCATTAATCCTCCTTTCCCTGGTTTTTGAGCCCGCACCTTCCCCGTCTTCCTGAACCTCCAGATCCTCCTCGTCTATTTTCTCTCTCCCTCTCCCAGGGACATCGCGCCCTTCTTATTTTCTCCACCATCAATTTCTAGGGCATCGCGTCCCCTCCTATTCTCCTCTTTCGGAACCTCCGGACTTGCTAGGATATCGCGTCCCTCCTCATCTCCTATCTCCAGAACCTCTAGACCAACTTCTATCTCTAGATCTTTCTCCTCTCCTAGGGCATCGCATCCTACCTTCTGTCCACCTTCCCTGCCATTCTCTTCCTCCGGACCCTCCTTCCTCTGTTGATCTACTTTCCCCAGGGCATCATGTCCCTTCATACCCTCTGGAACCTCCGTACTTACCTCTTCTCACGGGACATCGTGTCCCTTCCCACTCTATTCCTCCGAAACCTCCTGACTTACATCTTCTCACGGGACATCGCGTCCCTCCTCTCGATCCCAGGTCTAACCTGACTTCTTCCGCCTCCACTGCTCTAGGCATCTACTCGTTCTCTCACTGCTTTTGAGACTTTAGTCCTCACTCCTCCTCTTAATTTCTCTTTTCCTTCTGTAGACCTTCATGTGATCAGGGTCTCTACACCTTAGTGAGAGAGTTCTAGCCTTCACCGCTTTTTCTTTTCTCCTGATTCGTCTGAGTCTGGTTTAGACACCACTCCTTGTTAAGCCACTTTCAAACTTTGCTTCCTTCTCTCTATCCGCTATGAGGACCACAAATCCCTTGTTTATCAAAATCACCTCCGGCAACTGCTTCAACAATGGTCGCAAGGTAACATGTTTGCATAAGTGTGCATTTTTATGCATTTTCATCATTCATCACTTTATTCACGCATGATTTTAAACATCAAGTGCTTCTTAACGTGATTAAGAGTGGTTGTTCTAGGCCTTTATCCTAGGTCTTTGCTTAAGTCAATGTCTAAAAAAAAAGAGTCTTTAGGCTTGCTTTTGTAGCACTTTGGTTATAAAAACCCAGTGCTGGGAGTTCGGCATTCTCGCCCCACTTGTTAAGGGCAACCCTTAGCTGGGCACCGCACACACTACACGGTGTCCTTAGCCGTCTCCTTTGGTAGAACACTGTTGCTACTCGGGCCATGCTCGAGGGCATGAAGTATTTTTCTCTTCTCTACTCGACTGAAATACGAGGGTAGAGATATTCTGGGCAAAAACAACCAACCTAAGCACACCCCGACAAGAAGAAGTCTCAAATAGGGACAGTCAATTATGACCTTATTCTCAAAATTTCAAGCTCAATTGTGACATCTTCCAAGTCCAAAGGACACCAAAAGGAAAAATGATGATCAAATGAAAAGAAAATGAGCAAAAAGAAAAAATAAATCAAGAATATGGCATGGCAAGAGGGCAGTACAGTTTTCCCGTGGGACGTTATGAGCCCGGTCGTATATGCCTACAAGAGAATTTAAGGTTCGATGATATGACACAAAGCCCTGGCGCAACAGATCAAATCTCCAGGGGTTGTGCTATGGAAAGAAGTTAAACCCGATGTCTTATTAGCTGGTATCAATCTTATCCCCAAATTTTTCTTATCTTCTCCTACTGGAACTGAGTGCTTCTCTGGTATGGCCTTGGTAGGGGCACCGTTAATCAAGGGCAGCCAACTATAGGGCACCACCTTTCAATGCACGCCCTGGTTTGGATAGTTCTTAGCGAAAGGGGAAGGAACAATGACCCCTAGCCAGTGGTTTAAACATCCTTTGATGCTATATTAGCAAAGTCTAAACCAACGAAAATTTTTTTTGAATATTTCTCAACAAAAATTCCAAAAAAATTGAATATTTCAAAAAATCCACAAAAATTCAAATATTTTCTAAAAATCTATAAAAATTTGAATATTTTTCAAAACACATAAAAATTCACATATTTAAAAATCTACAAAATTGCATTGTATTTCTTGATGGTGATATTGCAGGAACAACATTTACAAGGACCAAGAGCACGGGATGAGTCCTCTCCATTCATTGATACCTACCTTTCGATTCTTCCCTATGTTCTTAACATCAACATCTTTATGCTTTAATCACTCTGGGAATCATCACTCTGATCTTTCTAAAAATAACTCCTGTTGACTTCACTGGATCACTCCTTCTGCTCTGGGCATTACTTGATCTTGATCATTCAACTACAAATCTTATGACTAGCCAAGTTGTCATCCCATGACAAACAATAAACAATGATTGATGCTTTGACGCTATGCATGCTATTCATGCCAGGCCTTCCATTTCGTGCTTTGATGCTATCCATGATTGAATGCTTAAATCAATATTATTCATGTCTTTCATACTATGCTTCACATGCCTAATGCTATTCATGCTATGTTGATCACAAGATTTTGATTCATGCTATGGTTGATACTATGATTTGAAAGGTTTATTGCTATTCATTGCTTATTACCCATGATATCTTGTCTAACGAATCTTTGGGCGCAGGAAAAAGCTATCTTTGGTCCCACTATCCGGACATCATCACTCAGGTCCCATGGTGCTTGCATTGCACTATTGCTCAGTTCCTGCATGCTTATTGCCTGACCATCTTCACTGTATGTATTTTTACTATATGTTATCTACGCTATTAGATTATATCAAGGACCTTGTGGCTTTGATAAATCTGGAATTTAAGTTCCCCTTCATCAAAAATAATGATGATTTCAGAGGAATCTTAGTCACACGGATAGGCCGTTGAGCCTTCTAAGACTGGGGATGATGGTTCATCTTTAGCGAGTTGGTGCGTGGATAAACGTGCTTCTGCTTAGTATCAGCTCACAAAATCAGTATCTTAACTCAGTCTGGACCGCTTAACAATATTATCCTTGATTACCTTCTATTTTTCATTTGTTTTAATTTTCCCTATAGACCCAGCATGCATTCATGTAGGACTTTTAATAAACTTTGGAAAAACCCTTTTTAATAACTCATTTTATGGTCAATTGATCTTTAATTTCCAAGATATGAGATATTCCTTGCCTAATTATGTCCTCAGTTCGCCTTGTTGCCGTTTTGGGCTATTTTCTTGAAAACTCTTTTGTTTAGATTTCTATCTCCTTATTTTTCCCTTTGATCCACCTTGGCTGCAGCACGTCCACACTGGCTGGTAACCGCGCTCCAATGGTGAAACATACAAGTTTGTGACCTGGAATACTTCCACCGCGATGTAAGTTGATCACCTTTCTTTATCTCTCTCCTTCGTGCCAGCGTGCACACTCTTTTCCTTATCCAAACGATTGTTGCTTTCATTGAATCTCCTCAAGATTACATCATTTTGAGCTTTGGATCCAATTCTTATGAGGTGATGTTGCTTGCGTGTCTCATCACACCTTGGCATCTACTTTTCAGTTCGTTCCCACTTCATTCTGCTTCATTCCACTTCATTCCATTCTATTCCACGCCATGTCGCTACCTTATAAAGCAGACGCCAAGGCGGGGCAGTTGTAGACACGCCAAAATTGACATCATTTTGAGCACATCTCCTATCGCATTGTGATGGCCCAATTTGACCCTCAAATTGACTCATTTAAGTGATTTTTCTCGTTTTTTTTCTTGATTTTTTAGCTTTCCCGACTTTGCACATTTTTTTCTATTTTTCTAGATTTTTCTGAGATTTGTTTCTAATTTTTCGGGGGCTTTTTAATTGGTGGCGACCGGATGGGTGCCCATTCTTAATTGGCAACCTCCCGGAAGGGCGCCCATTCTGGTTTTCATATTTTTAACCCATTTTCAACCGATTTAGAATTAGTGACACTACGGAAGGGCGCCAATTCTTTCATTGGCGACTTGATGGAAGGCGTCAATTCTTTTTTTCCCGTTTCGAGTCAAATTCAGATTATTTCTGATTCTACGACTGCCCGGAAGGTCGCTAATTCATAAATGAGCACCCGGATAACACGTCGCCAATTTTCTTACTTTATTTTGAGCTTTTAACTACGTCCAAAATTTGTATTAATTCCTAATTGGCGACCGGCCCATGGGAGCCAATTCTTTTCTAATTTTGGAAAGTCCTAATCCGCCCCAAAATGCCTCAGAATTGGCGACACGTCTATCTGGCACTATTTTAATTGGCGACCACTGAGTGGTCGCCCATTCCTATAGAGTTTCGAATCCTGCCAGAACCTCCTTCTTTCTCTGTTTTGAGCCCCTTTTTCATTTGGGAAAGGGTCCTAAGGCTTTCTAAGGTTGAAGGGACACTTGGCTAATGAATATCATCTTCCATATCCAATTAAAACTTGATTTCCTAATTTCCCTTGGATTAAACTCCAAATTTTGGCCTAATAAATAGGACCCCTCTCTCCCTTGTGAAGAAGGCTGCTCAACTAATCGAAGGAGAGGTGCTGCTGGTTTGAAGGCTCAAGGGGGAAGTCTCCCCATGCCAATGCTACATCCTTCGGAGGCTTCATCCCCATTGAAGATCTAAAGACATGGAGAAAATCCAATAAGCCTAATTCTTCCCTTATCTTTTTTATTTCTTTCATGCATATCATTTAGTTCATGCATCATGCTTCTTCCTCTTTCTTTTATCTTTCTATCTCAACATTGAGATCTCCCACTTGTGCACTCTAGCACACCTCCCTTTGTGCAACACTTGCACCCTCCCTATCTTCATTCATCATATTTTTATCCACCCTTTGCATAGGGGTTTAAAAGCAAAAACACCAACAAGGTGTGTTCTTATACATAGTTTCATTGTTTGTTTCTATTATGAATTTGATGCTACACTCACCTTGGTTCTAAACCAAATCTTTATTGGTGTTTTCTTTATTTTGCAAGGGTAATCTACACAAGAAGAAGTCTCTTCATCGGCCGGCCGATTGGAAGAGAAGGTGAACACTCACATCTTCCCCCGCATTTAAAGGTATTCTTCGCGATCCCTCATTTGTTATTATTGTTATATTCTTTTGAGGTATCCCCTCTAGCGATCACACTCCTTATAGCATCAACGCATGCTCTCTTTTGATCCCTTTTTTATCTCGTTCCCCTTCTTTTCCCTTATTATTCATCTATATTTATTGTTAATTCTTATTTTCGTAAGTGGATTTTCTCCATAATCTACAGCAGCGGCTCCTAGACATTGTGAGTGCTGCGAAAGGAAGTCGGGAGCAACAAGCCGACCCGGAAGAAGTAGAAGATGCGGAGTCAAGTTAATATGGGCCGCCCCTCCTCGAAGAGAGTACACCGAGGATTTTGATGTTTGATATATTAATCTTCTCTGGTTAGTTAGCCATGAGAGTGATTCGAAGAAGCAGGCAACTGCAGATCTTCACCTGCAATATGGCCGGAGTGACCGGCCACTATGGAGCTCTCCCCGGAGATCATGATGAACTGGCTAGGCTTGCCGAAAGGCCAAGTCCTGTTACCAGAAGAAAGAAGGCTGCAGCTGAGGTAGTACTAGCCCTTGCGGGTGAAAAAAATTCTGATGTGGTCATCATTGTGGCAAATGTGGTTACTACCGAAGATGACGGTGAAAGACCAGCACCTTCTCTAGATGTCTCATTAGAAGGAGGAGGCCAAGTCCCTAGCCCCTCTGCCCATGATCCAACGATGATGATGTTGGTCTAAAAATACCAACAGGAGGTCGAAACGCTGAAAAAGCAATTTAGCGAGCTGAGCATGCATGCTTCAGCCTCGAAGCAGGTCGAGGCCCCATCTGAAACATCGCGGCGAGGCACCGATGAGTTCGAGGCTTCACTTCAGATGGTGGCCTCTCAGACGATACCCAATTACACTAGGGGCATGGATCTGATCCCACATTTGGCCCCTCAACACCAGGAGACTACCGCTATACCTCAGGTGACAGTGTTGAAGAAGCTGCACATGCAACAAGTCCATTTCTACCCAGATCCTGTGGACCCAGCAGTGGTGAACAAGCTGATGATAGAACAAATGATTGAAATGAAGTTGGCTGATCGAGGCAGTGATGATTATGCCTCATTTGATGTGTACAAGGTGCCTTACCCTCTCCATCATACAGCCAAGAGATTGACTACCGGCATCAATAAACCTCCGAAGTTTGATAAATTCAATGGGCAAGGTTCGCCAAAAGAACATATAGCCTACTAGATCAATGTGATGGGCGATCTGGTGATTGATGAGTCCTACCTATTAAAGTTCTTCGGGTCCTCACTCACAAGGCTCGCCTTCGAGTGGTGCTCAAACTTGCCGGCTAGGTCCATCAGCGACTGGCCATATATGCAACGGAAATTTCAGGAACGGTTCCACGTTGCTGAAAGGAAGGTAATCATCGCCAAACTCTATGCAACCAGGCAGAAGAATGATGAAATATCCCTGGAATATATTAAAAGATGGTGGAATCTCAGTATGAGGTGTAGGAGCCCACCACATCAAGAAGATGCAGTGCAAATCTGTAAAAAAAATTGAAGTAGGAGGTCCTCGAAAGGATGATTGGGATGGAAATCAGGTCCTTCGACTGGTTGACCAACGTGGTGGCGAAAATTGAGGCTTTCCTCTCCAGATACTCCTCCGCCCCTGCTGTCTCAAGCCAGAAGACTAGACCAGCTGATAAGCGGCCCGTGCCCAAAGAAGTAAATACGGTCGACTTTAAGGTGTTCGAGTAGCAGAAGGATGAAGATAAAGGAGTCGATAGCCCTCCTCCTGCCAAGCTGGTGGAACAACAGGAAGGCCCCTCCTTGTGAGCCAGGATGAAGAAGCTATATTCTTTTCCTAGGAGAAGACCCAGGTCCTATTTGAATGGGCTACCAGATACAATAAGATTACTCTTCCAGAACCAAAGAGACGGGGCGATGCTAGGAGGAAAGATGATCCTCGTTTCTTCCCATATCACCAGATGCTCGGGGACCGCATTGAAGACTGTTATGTGTTCAAGGACACCATTGAAAGTCTGATCAAGAAGGGGGAGCCCCAAATGGGCGAATACAAAGTTGATCTCCCGCACCGGCATATACCACGCTTGGGGAAACACCAAACATGATATCTTTGTACCAACAACTGCCCAAAGAGGTGGTGGAGGCCTACACCCACCATACCTATGATGCCTATATCATGGCACTGACGAAGGATCAAGGAAATTGGCAAACTGTGCCATCAAAAACAAGAAGGAGGGTAGCACCTCGACGTGTCCCAGGAATTAAAATTTGGGGTGTCACACCTCAACTGGCTCCGCCATTTGTAATGCCGGTCTGGTATGAGATGGCTCCACAAGTGGTCATTAGAAGGCCCACCAGCAACAAGAAGAGACAAACCCCCCTGCGGGTGCACAAAGAAGCCAGTCCAGCAGTTGAACACCTTCAAGAAATTATAAATGGGATAGATGAATATGACCAGCCCAAAATCAGCCCTGTCCAGCTGAAGGAGTATGTCCCTTGGGAACATTTTGAATCTCTGGATCTGGCAGAAGAAGCTGAAGTTGAAGCTGAAGAGCCAGGTATATGGGATGAACCTCCACAAGAGTAGTCGCCAGCTGTGAAGGGGAATAAAAAGAAGAAGAGGTCAAAGAACAAAAGAAAAGGCATTACTACCTCTTGCAATACTTTGTCGGCCTTGTTCTATATGGCCCGAATTTCTGAAGAAGAAGATGAAGAAATATGCTTCGCGCCTGCCAAAGCAAATCAGGCCGAAGTTTTCACCTCCCAACATGCCACTAGGTCTGGGAGGAAGTGGGGATGTCTGCCCCTAGCCAATCACAATATCATGTTCAGGGGAGAGCAGCCATATCAAATCCCTGAACCTGAAATGAAAGGTGTGAGAGTCCCATCTCCGCCGGGTATTTACCCTGAAGATACAACTAGCAAAGGGGTTTCCTCATTCGCCAAATTTCTACACGCGAAAAAGGGCAAACAACCATGACAGTGTTGTGGGGAGATTGTGTGGGATAATGTGTGTCTAATGTTTTGTCTCTTTTAACTTGATTCTCTAAATTTAATTTCTTATTAAGCTTTGATGGTTGGCAACAATATATTTTGTCTTCAACTGTTGGATATTGGCAGGTTGTGATATTCTGAATCTACTCTTCATTATGTCAACACTGTTAGTATCTTATAGCTTCTCATGCTAGTGTGTATGTGTTTCTTACTGAGGTTGGTGCATGCTCATAGGGTTTCATATGCAGGTCAGTGCATGTTCATACATGCTGCATATGAAGGTCTGTGCATGCTCATAGGGTTGCATATGCAGTTCAATGCATGTTCATACATGCTACATATGAAGGTCAGAGCATGCTCATATTGCTACATACTAACGTCGGTGCACATTGTCATTGATTGCATACTAAGGTCGGTGCACATAGTCATTTGTGCATACTAAGGTCGGTGCACATTGTCACTATTGCACACAAAGGTCGGTGCACATTGTCATTGTTGCATACAAAGGTCGGTGCACATTGTCATTGTCGCACACTAAGGTCTGAGCATATGTTCAATTTTAGGTCTGAGCATATGTGCATGAGCTCACACTACGGTCTGAGAATATCTACAATTTTAGGTCTGAGCATATGTGCTAGTGTGCATTATAAGGTCGGAGCACCTTTACCGTAGTCAGTGCACATGAAGGCATCAGGTCAGAGCATACCAAGCATGGTCGGAGCACATGTTTCATACAAGTCTAAGAATATGTACTCAAAGTCTGAGCACATGCATAAATTCCTAGCTTCGCATGTCTGAGCATATTTCATCAAGACAAAGCATATGCATAAAGGGTTAAGTAATACAAGTCTGTGAACATTCACAAGACAGTGCACATTCATAAATTTAGGTCGGTGCATATGTACACATAAGGTCTAAGCATACATGTTTCATGCAATAAGGTCGATGCACATTGAGTAGCTACTCATGATGACTAAGTGTGACGACCCAAGATCTGGATACCGGGAAAGGAACCCGATACCATTCGAATCCTTGCCCACCGCCCACGAGCCGGGGCTCAGAAGGGATAAAAAGGAGTGTGGAGGTACAAAGAAATAGGAAATAAAGTAGGATAATTCAATAATTAACAGAAATAAATAAACAACTACAACGGTAGAGTCCAGTCCAATGAAAGTACAATTTATGGCAGAGAACGTACCCAACACCAAGTGAACACTCGGCCCGACGAGCTGGCAACTAAGAACCTCCGCACAGCACCCTCGAACCTCGAGGAAGAACCACCTCCCCTAAAAAGTAGGGGTGAGCCTCCTATCACAGGCTCAGTAGGGGTCCCGCGGAACCCCAACCGAGAACAACGGCGGTAGTGGAAAGGAAAGCTGCAACCACTACAGCAGGAACTACTAACTGGTGGCCGGTCAAAACTCGGCACTACAGCTACTCTTACTGTACTGGAAAAACATGCCCCGATCTCACAGTCGGGGGACAACCGAACTTATGGGAGAACCTCTGGCTACGCCACCAGAAGAAATGATCATGACCTCACAGTCGTGGACCTAACACCATCTAGGGAAAACCCTCGGTGACGCTCACCGGAAAACCCCTAGACCTCTACCTCGGGAACACTCCCGAAAATAGTCGGGGGAACCACGTCTCGTAGATGGAAAATGAAACCCGAAAATAGGGGAGTCACGCCTCACATGACCGGAGTACTTGCCACTAGAAGCAAGGCCGGATGTGCCCCCTGGTGTCTTAGTCCACGCCTCAAGTGTCTCGCTGTAGTGCCCCTAGCAGAGACTGCGAACACCGTACAAATAACCATAGAACAAGGGTCTAGGCAGGGTCATGCTCTTCAGCACGCGTCTGAAGTCCCCGACTACCTGTGCACACACTGACTGACTGCGCTACGTCAGGCCCTCTAGCTGGTATTTCTCCCAACCTTGACTCGAACCGCCACAGTAGGAGGACCTACGGCAACCAACCTAAAGCCGTCTCTCTCGGGTAAAGCCTCGCCACCACTCCCTGGTGGAACCACACGCGTGTCGAAAGGCTACGACTAGTGGGGAGTCACTGATGTGACCACTCTCCGAGGAGAAACTCCAAGAAACAGGCACGTACCCTGCGCGAGAGTCGCGAAGAACCAAGGGGCACCGAGCAACTAGACTCTAGACAGTCCTCTAGACATACGAAATCCAACGGTCCTTGAGTCACAAGACTCGGGGTCAAGACCGTTGCACTAAACGGCTCCACGCCATCAATCTTCCCTAACCCTAGGGTCAGAACCTCGGCACGATGACTCACGAGGCAGTTCAAAATTGTTGAGACCATTCCCTCAAAAAGGGAACTGAGAAACCCTCCAGCCCCAGGCTGGGTAATTGGACTCACAGTCCACAAGTCACACACACGGCCCACGCGGAAAACACAGAAGCATGATTCCCAAGGCAACTCAGAAGCCGCCACGCCGATTCCCCATCCAAGGGAAAAGTGGGAAACCGCCATCTCTAGGATGGGTGATTGGACTCGTAGTCCAAGGCCATACACTTGGCCCACTCGGGAACCATCTTCCGGAGAAACCCACGACATGCAGGGGAAACCCCACCGCACTAACACCGATACACGGTGACTCGATCAGGCGTAACACAATGCCTGAAACACACACATAGGGTCGCCCGGACCCTCTAAATCTATCAGCACGCTAATCGAGGTAACACGGTACCTTTAGACAGCCCAGAAACACGGTCACAGAACCCATGGGATGTCCAGGACACTCCCGAGGCCGATGGTCGATCACTGGGTCAGAACCGGGTCGACCGGAGGCCAACACGATGCTAAACGGGCACGGTAAGCATGAAACCCAAGTGGCGGCCTCCCCTAGGCCGTCTAAGGCAAAGGCGGTCAAGCCCTAGACGGCCAAGGGAAGAAAAGCGGTCCCATATGGGCCACAACCCTCCAGAACTCAACGGTCTTCTGTCACACCGCTCAAAGAGCACATCAGTTTATCGTCAGACCGCTCCAAGCAGAAGCGGCCTCCACTGGACCGCAACACTATGGGGTGCTAAAAAGGTTAAATGGTCTCTCTAGGACCGCAACTGGTAACGTGGCAGTCATCCTGTGACCACAAAGCGACAAGACTCGTTCAACGGTTAAAACGTACCCTCGGGGGTCGCGCTGACCCTTAGAGGGAAATGGTCGGCCGCTCGGCCGCCGTTGGCGATAGCGGCTAGTCACGCGACTGCTAACCCTGCCGACAAAATAGTGACCGAATGGCGGCCCCCCAGGTGGCCGCCTAAACCCTTGGCGACCGGTTCATAGCCGCCCATCCAGTAAAAATGGTCTGGCTTGGACCGCTACACCAACGTAGCGGTCTATCGTGAGACCGCAAACCAAAACACGGTGAAACGGGTGAATGTCAGACTCCCTGAGGGCCGCCTCACCTAATGGTGGTTCCTCTTAAGACCGCCTTTCTTCTGGAAACCATAAAATGGCAAAAATCGTGGAAAACTCCATTCCACACCCTGTTCACACCCACGAGAAGGGAAAAACAAGGGGAAACTAGCCCCCAACCTCTCTAGCACCGAGAGGGCCCATTTGAATCCCAAAAATGCGGTTAAAACGCTAGATCTGGCACACTCCCGAAAAATATGTATTTTCCCAAAAATGCTCAAATAAGCCCGCTCGACTCACCACAGCCTACCAAAATCGCGGGAAGGGAAGTACACGAGTTGGAGATCCATCTCCCAATCTCCACCAAAGATTTGACGCACCGTGGATTCCGATCTGTCAAGAAAATGTCGTTGGAACTCCGCCAAGACATGAACTCATAGACGAGCTTCCACGTGCCTCCACCGCCTCGATCCTTGCCCATCCTCGTCCTTGCCTCCCCCACGTCATCCCCGCCTCACCCGTGCCCCGATCCGTCGATCGCCGGAGAAGAGAGGGTGAGAGGAGAGAGCGTGAGAGAGGTGAGAGGGAGAGAGTGAGGGAGAGAGAAAAGGGGGTGGGGGTTTATATAGGAAAATCCAAAAATTCTTGAAAATACCAAAAATAGGGAAAAATATCCCCCACGATCCTCGAAAAATGCACAACGCAGTGATAACGTCCTGGAGTCGAAGAACGCAACGGTTCACCCTACACGGGGTTCCGAAGGTCCGACAGACAAAAACACGTGTAAACCGCTAAACTCAATCCGGGACCCACGAAACGATCCGACACCCATGGATCCTGATCCGATAAATATCTGAAAAAGCTAGGGCGTTACACCAAGTGTTTGACGAAATGCTTTATGTCTCATTAACATGGACTTAAGTCACTGATAGACCCAGAATCGAACATATGAAAGGCAGCATGCCTTACACTCAATATGATCACGTGGCTCAAGGTCTTTATCCACAGGCACGTGATCCAAGTCAAGTCTCAACTGGAAATTCAGCCACATGGAAAGTGAACCTTCAGCATCCGACACGTGGACATCCAGTAGCGCATTCTTTCAAAATTCCCTGGGCGGGAACGTGTTTTCCACGCGCCCAATCTCTCACGAGCCTATAAATAGATGCCTGATCTCTCAAATACAAATAGAGAACATATAGAAGAATTGAAGGAGATACAAAAGATATAGAGTGAAAAGAGTGAGGATAGAGAAGATTAGAAGCAGCGTCTAAGAGCTAGAGAATCTGAGGGAAGGAGAGTAGTCGAGGAAGAAGAGTCTGGGAAGAGTTCGAGAGAGAGTGTTGCTGAGAGGAAAATAGAGTACCGTAAGAGGAGTGAGATTGAAGCAGATAATCATCTCCTAACTTCTAGATCAGATCCAGAGTCAGATTGCTCCTGTGGAGCTACATTGCGTTATCATCTTTTGTTATGTCTTCTTGTTTTTCTTTTCAAATCTCTTGTAAGCTGTGTATTAGCAGAGCAAGCTGTGAAGCTCAACGGGCGAGGTTGAATCCTCAAACAACAAGCTGTAAAGCTCAACTGTTGAAGCTGTGAATTAGAAAATTGTAGGGATGTAGTCCCCGAAGATGTGGATCAGCGGATTCAAGCTGTGAGTTAGCAATAAGCCTTAATCAGTTGAGTAAGGGGTGGATGTAGATCTCTAGCTCGAGATTAAACCACCTAAAATTTCTTTGTTCATTGTGTGATTATTTTCACTACTTGTTAAATTCTTGCATCAACCTCGCTGATTATCTTTCAGATCTGTTAGATCCAATTCGTTGGATATTGCTCATAACTATTGGCTGTGTGAAGAGGTATATAAAAAGATGCTACTGGAAGGATAGGTTAGACCTATCTGAAAGGTAGTGTTTTTTGCGTGAGTAAACTCCTTGAGTTCCACCTTCACCTCGTATCTCTTCCAAAACCAATTTGCTTTTTGTCAAAACAGCAATTTATATCTGCCATCATTTACAACTCTCTGTTGATCATTTCTGTTCTTACATCGTACTAGATCTCATGTACAGTCATCTCAGTGGTTTGAATTGGTAGCAGTTGGTTAAGTCCTTTAATTCTGCATCTTAACAATTTATTTTTGTGAAATTTGGGGTAGATCTATTCACCCCCCCTCTAGATCTATATTCATTCGATTCAACACGTGGTATCAGAGCCTAACCCTCCCTAAGGGCTTCACAACCCGGAGAGGTTAGCCGAAATGAATGCCAGAGGATTAACCGCAGAAGGCCACTCAACTAGTAAGCCTCCTTACTTTGATGGAAATAATTATGCATATTGGAAAAATCGCATGCAAGTCTTCCTTCATGCGAAAGATTGTGAGATTTTGAAAGTTATGAGCAAGGGACCATTTCTAATACCCTGGATCCTTATTGGGTCTTTCGGAACTTCTTCGGAGAGTTTCGGATCGTTTTTGTGGGTCCTGAATTGAGTTTTACGATCCACGTGCGTTTTTCTCTCGTACACGTTACGGAACCTTGTGGAGAGTTTATTTCTCAGTTCATCGACTCGAGGACGCTACAGTTGCGATGTACTCTTTGAGAGGATCATTTTCACTATTTTTGCGTATTTTTTTGAATTAGGGGATTTTTGGCACAAAAATTAGAATTTCAGAAAATTAGAAAAATTCCTAATTTTCTTTCTATTTAACCTTCCTCACCCTCTCTCCACCCTCATTTCTCTCATCTATTTCTCTCTACTCTCTGGATGGTTCGGCGTGGGGTGCACACCGTTGCGGAGCTGGCCGAGGTGAGGACGCGATGGAGTGATCGGGACGCGGAATGGGGCGACAGTTTGAGCATGGCGAGGCACGATCCCTCGGTGGATTTCGAGATGGCGCGGTTCGTTGATTTTGCGTTTTCGACGCTGTTTAGTCGCTTCGGCGCACAATTTCTTCGGTGGAGGTAGGGAAATGGATCACCTACTTCTCCTCTATGTTTCCCTATAGTTTTGTGTTGTTCGGTGAGCATACGAGTGGGTTTCCTTCAAGTTCGGGAAAATCATGTTTTTAGGGTGTTCGCAGGGTTCACCGGAAAGCAACAACAATTTTTAGATCGGTTTGCATCAATCGAACCCCTAGAATGTCAACGATACATATCCACTGATTTCGTGTCAATTGGTTGTCATTTGGGGCCGGTACGAGCCCGGGAATCCCGGTGACTCAAATAGGGTTAATTCGGTAGATTTACCTGTTTCAAGCCATTTGTGCGTTGTTTTGATCCCTTCCAGAGTGTGGAAGGTCGGTATTCTCATTATGGATGTTTCCCCCTTCGATCAAAATCGAACGGGGCGTGGAATCGGGCCCAGAGATTAGGGTTTGGCCGGTTTTTCATCGTGACCGGTCGACCGGACCGGATGGGCCGGTCGACCGGTGGTTGCCCGTAGGACCGTGATGGTCCAGCTGTTGGTCCGGTCGACCGACCACCCTTGTCCGATCGACCGACCCAGTCTGGTCGACCGACCCCAGGGGCCTGGTCGACCGGAATGCTGTATTTTTGCTCATTTTGAGTCTTGGTCGGTCCGGTTGAGACCCAATGACCGACCTATGGCCTTGCGAGTGTTCCGGACACCCTGTGAGTTCCGTGTTCATGTTTCTGGGGTGTCAGGAGGTGTCGTGTTATCTTGATTAGCGTGCCCATAGGCATGTATGTTTTGAGCTTTATGTTACGTACGATCGAGTCACCGTGTATCGGTGCAAGTGCGGAGGGGTTCCCCCGCATGTGAGTGGCCTCCCTTGAGTTCCCGTTTTAAGGGGATGGTCACGACGACTCGTGAATTGCATCAGTGTTCGTGCTACCGTGGTTTTGAAATCTTGTCAAGAATTTAAGTCGGTTGGCCTTGGCGGCCCAACCTTCATGCGTTTCTTTGCTATAGCACGCCTTTCTTAGGCCGCTACATGTCGTTTGTCTTAGGTCAATGTTTTAGGGCGGTTAGTGTGGCGGTTGTCTCTTGGACCGCCTAGTCCGTGTGGCGGATCTATAGTAGACCGCTTTGGTGGTTTGTCTGAATAGGTCGGTTCAGGGTTGACTGGGTTTAGCGACCTAATCCTTGATCGATACAGTCACCTAGCGGCCCATTCTATGACCGCCAGCGTATGTTCCTCCGCTTAATTTTTGAGTGTTGTTTTCCGATGTTTTGACTTCTAATTATCTTGGCTTGACTTTGTGGTTTGCTCGCCTTCTCGTGGATGACTTCTGACATCCTATGAGGGCTACAACCATAGTTAGGTATCCAGGTGTCACGCCCCGACGCGGAATATCGGGACGTACAGTTAGAAACTAGCTAGAAAGCAGATAAATATTCTAAGCTAAACGATTAGACAAGTGCTAAGGAAGATGCAAAACTATTGATCAAGATGATTCCAAATTATTACAATAACCAACACGGCTAATACACGATCAACATGACTTCCAAATCTGAATTTTAATACAACAACTGACTCCAAAAGTAACAAGTGCTAACACAACTCTAACGAAATAACTAGAGGTAAACAATCATGCCAACTCGGCATCCACTAAGAAATACACTCAAAAGACATCACTCTTGCCCTTCCCCATCGGTATGTGCATCGTCACCTGAATAGCCTGGAAAGGGGGGAACAACAACTATGAGCTGACGCTCAGTAGGAAATAACATGCAAGTTTACGTGATTAACAGTTTAATAACATTTTCATATGCCATGCTAAATGAAAGAAATAAAGGACGGTACTATAAACAGCGTAATACAAAGATCTTGCAAGGTCAAGAAATATAATGATGACAAGAAATAACAAGATAGCAAGTACAAGAATTTACCACAGGAGATAGTAATAAAGAATTGAGAATTGGCCAAACAAGCAAGTATGTGAACAGCAATCCAAGCACGATCAAGTAACAAGTAAGAAGTAACGAGATATTTTTGTCATTGACGCAACAAACAAGCAAGTATTTCGGTGCAATGCCTCACCATGTCATTAACATCCCATGGGCTCAATAATTTTTCGGGCGCTCTCCCCAGGACCAGACCGGGCCCCTACGGTGCGTTGGCAATGATTTAGTGGGTCCAAAGCCCCATCCATCTAGACATTCGGTCACTCTTTAATGGCCAATTAATCAGAGGAATTACTGCCACAAGTGTGAGATTTAAGGACTAACTTGTCCTTGGATTCACTAAAACAAAAACTCGGTTATACGGTTACTTCTATGCCGCATTACAAGAATTGGACCAAAACTTGGTCCACGGGGTCAAGAAAGAACGGCTGACAGTGTACCGTTCAAGTGTGTAAGCAATCCATTATACTGGAGTAATAACGACTAAAACAGCAACTTAACAATCAACTTAATCCTAATTACCAAGTTCATATACCAAGGATTATCCATTATCATTTGCATTAAGACAATTATCAAAAAGATGATTCAAGATGGTAAGGTAAGGAACAAGCTCGCACAAGAGTGTAATAACATGCATTAATAGAGATTTTGTTATATAATTAACCACTAATCATGTGGGTTTCTATTTAACCATTGTATGTGTTGCAAAGGAGATGGTAAACGGCATGTTTTAATACCATAATCGAATGTAGGAACCAATGTAAATCGAAATCAAATGGATACATGAATAGGTCATTAGTTCCTCAAAAATATAGTTTTTAAATGTATTAAGTTGGATGAGTCGATCCCCTAATGATCCTGATCGATCCCCGGGTCACAAAACAACTTAAAACGGGTTTACAAGGTATGGGTCGACCCATTGGGTCGACCCCTGGAAAAATTCCAGGCATGGGTCGACCCATTGGGTCGACCCTTGGGGCTTCCAGGAGCCAGTCTGGTGATGGGTCGACCCCATGGGTCGACCCCTGAAGTGTGGGTCGACCCCAGGGGTCGACCCATGCAAGGCAAAAAATTTCTGCTTGCTGGGTGGTATGGGTCGACCCATGGGGTCGACCCCTGGGTTTCCAGACCCGAATGGGCTTCCGTAAAACATGAAAAACTCCATGATTTGGGGTCTAAATGTATTGGGATCTTAACCATATGCTCTAGGGTTCTTAATATACATGCTAGGGTCATAAAACACTGTTTTCAAACATGAATTTCGACAGAAATCAAATGAAATACAACCTATTCTATGAAGAACACATGAAAAATCTAGCTTTTTAGCATGCTTCTAATAAAACACGAAATACTCTAAGCATGATCTATAAAAATTGGGGCTTCTAACGCCAAAAGAAAGCTAACATGCTATTGATTACATTCATATATGTTAATTAGAAGTTGGGCTGTTATAACCTACCTGAATCGAAGAGAAACTAAGAAGTTGGAACCAAGAACGTCCGTTGACAGCCCTTCACTAATTCCATGATATCTCACTCCACACCTAATAACATTTGGGGCTTTTACTATCACTGGAAAGCTAACGAAGAGGGAGACAATTTGATATATCTACTTGCATATTTTGGCAAAGATTACCTACCTCAATCGAAGGAAGAAGAAAGGCCTAAGAAAAACCCACGAACTCGGACCCTCCTCCAATAATCGCAAGAGATCTCTCCAGATCTGAATTCTCTGCGAACACCACAGCTACCATATGAATCTAGACACGTAGAGCTTTCTTTTAATAGGTCATACTCCTTCTGGATTCGTCCAGGAAGGGATAAATCGACCAAGCAAGTGGCGTGTTCCAAACACCGCCGCCAACGTTGACCAAGCTCTTGCGCGCCCAAATACTTACCATATGGTAAAGATTTCGTGGCATTATGAGAGGGGAAATGTTCCTCTATGTAATACCTTTCATTTGCTTCTAGAATCACCTCATTTGGTTGAGAAATGAGCTCGAATTTGACTTTCTAAGTTGGGGTTAACAATGAACACGAATTTGGGTTAGGTAGATGTGAAAAATTGACTTAACCCATTGATTAGGCCTAGTTAATGATTTTATTAGGCTTAGCTCTAGAAGACAAAAATGTTAAACGAAATGGATTATATAAGAATATAATTTTTATGGATTTTTATAAAATAGTCGAAAAGTGACTTATTCTATTATTAAAGAATTAATCTAATTAATTCAAATAATTTTAAATAATTTCAAATAATTCCTATTAAATTTCTAAAATAATTCAAATAAGTTCTAATTAAATTTCTAAAAGGATTTGGGGTCATTGGTTGAGCATTAAGTTCAAATCTCACGTTTTAAGTTAAGGTCAAGTATAGTGAACTAAGTGTACACTTTTGGGTTTAATCCACTAATTAGACCTAATTACAGATTTTTGTTGGGTTAAACCCAGAAGATAAAGTTGCTAAATACATCGCTCTAGACCCAATTAGCATTTTTCCAGATTTTTTTAAGGTAGTCTAAAATTCACCAGTTCTATTTACTAAGGAATTAAATATTAAATTCCGAAATTCATTTATCTTGATTAAAAATTCAATTATTACAATTAAATTTCAGATTTTTAAAATCAGGGTATTACACCCTCCCCCACTTAAAGAATTTGGTCCTCCAAATTCACTGCACTAAATACGGAGGATAGGGGAAAGAGATCGCTCACCTAGAATAAGTCGGGATACCGCTTCCGCATAGTATCTTCAGATTCCCAAGTAGCTTCTTCGGTTCCACGCCGACTCCACTGAATCTTGACCATCGATATAGACCGATTCCGGAGTTGCTGTTGTTTCCGGTCTAGAATCTTGATAGGTCTTTCTTCATAGGTCAAATCTTCCTTTAACTCAAAATCCACATGTTGAATGATGTGAGTGGGATCGTACACATATTTCCGTAACATAGTCACATGGAAAATATTGTGTACGCTAAATAACTGAGGCGGTAATGCCAGTCTGTAAGCAACTTCTCCCACTCTATCTAGGATCTCGAATGGACCAATATACCTCGGACTCAGCTTGCCATGAATGCCAAATCTTCGAATCCCTCTCGAAGGAGAGACTTTCAGAAACACATGCTCGCCAACTTGATATTCTAATGCTCTTCTCCTTGTGTCGGCATAACTCTTCTGTCTTGACTGAGCCACTTGTAACTGGTCTCGGATAACACGGATGTTCTGTGATGATTCTGAAACAAGATCCGGTCCAAGCCATTGCTTCTCACCTATCTCATCCCAACATAACGGGGAACGACAACTTCTTCCATACAATGCTTCAAAAGGAGCCATCAGGATGTTGGATTGATAACTGTTGTTGTAGGCGAATTCAATCAAAGTCAAATGATCACTCCAACTGCCTCCGAAATCAATCATGCATGCTCTAAGCATATCTTCCACTATCTGATTGGTTCTTTTAGTCTGTCCATCGGTCTGCGGATGAAAAGCAGTACTGAAATTCAGACGAGTACCCAAAGACGCTTGCAGTCCTTTCCAGAAATGTGAAGTAAATCTGGGGTCTCGATCAGACATAATACTGACTGGTATGCCATGGAGCCTTACCACTTCCTTCAAATACAAAGCAGCCAATACATCAACCATCCACTTGGACTTAATGGGTAAGAAATGAGCTGACTTTGTCAATCGGTCAACAATCACCCATATTGCATGAAATCCACCACGAGTCTTAGGTAGACCCATAATGAAATCCATGTCAATACTTTCCCACTTCCATTGGGGTATGTCAAGTGGTTTCAACTTTCCTTCCGGTCTGAAATGTTCAGCCTTAACTTGCTGACAAACCAAGCATCTACTCACGAAGTCTGCAACTTCTCTTTTCATGTTCGGCCACCAAAAAGATCTCTTCAAATCCTTGAATATTTTAGTGCCTCTAGGATGAATGGTATATCTGGATCTATGTGCTTCCTCCAGAATCTTGTTCTTTATTCCAGCTTCATCAGGTACACATGTTCTACCCTGGAATAACAATCTTCCATCTTCAGCCATCATGAAGTCTGGTTTGTTGCTCAAGCTTCCCTTTATCTCTACTAGCTCGGGATCATTATCTTGCAAAGATTTGATTTCCATCAACAATTCGGGCTTAAGTTGAATTTGAGCAATCATAACCCGATCATTATCAATATTCAGATCCAGGATAGCTAATTGTTCTAACAGCTTCCACTCTTGTAACATGAGACTTGATAATCTAGCCACAAGCTTACGGCTTAATGCATCTGCCACAACATTGCCTTTGCCAGGATGATACTCGATTGAGAAGTCGAAGTCTTTCAAGTACTCCAACCATCTTCTCTGCCTCATGTTGAGTTCCTTCTGGGAAAACAAATATTTCAGACTCTTGTGATCTGAAAACATTGTGAATGTTTCTCCATACAAGTAGTGCCTCCATATCTTCAAAGCAAACACGACTGCTGCTAGTTCCAAATCATGAACAGGATAGTTCTCTTCATGCTTCCTCAACTGCCTAGAAGAATAAGCAATCACCTTCCCATGCTACATGAGTACACAGCCTAAACCAATACCTGAAGCATCAGTGTATACCACAAAACCTCCTTCACCCGAAGGTAAAGCCAAAACAGGTGCCGTAGTTAAACACTCCTTCAAGGTCTGAAAGCTTCGCTGACAATCATCTGACCAATCAAACTTGTTCTCTTTGCGGGTTAATCTTGTCATAGGTACTACAATCTTAGAGAAATCTTGAATAAATCTTCTGTAGTAGCCAGCCAGGCCTAGGAAACTTCTAACTTCAGTCACACTGGTAGGCTGAATCCAATTCTTCACTGCCTCAACCTTCGAAGGATCAACAGAAATATCATCTTTAGTGATGATATGTCCAAGAAAGGACACCTCTTGCAGCCAGAATTCACACTTACTGAACTTAGCATATAGCTGATGATCTCTCAACAGTTGCAATGCCATTCTCAGATGCTCAGCATGCTCCTCCTCATTCTTAGAATAAATCAAGATGTCATCAATGAATACCACGACACATTGATCAAGATAGGGCCGAAATACATCATTCATCAACTACATGAAAGCTGCTGGAGCATTCGTTAGACCAAAAGGCATAACGACAAATTCGAAATGACCATACCTGCTGCGGAAAGCTGTCTTTTAGATATCCTCTTCCTTGATCCGCAACTGATGATATCCAGATCGAAGATCGATCTTAGAAAAATATTGAGCTCCAGCTATCTGGTCAAATAATTCATCAATCCTCGACAATGGATATTTGTTCTTGACAGTCTGCTGGTTCAATTACCGATAATCGATGCACAACCTCATCGAACCATCTTTCTTCCTGACGAACAATACAGGGGCTCCCCAAGGAGAAGTACTAGGGCGAATAAAACCCTTCTCGAGCAATTCCATCAACTGTTGCTTTAACTCCCTCAGTTCCGCAGGAGACATACGATAAGGAGCCTTGGAAATAGGAGATGTGCCAGGAATGAGATCAATAGAAAATATAACTTCCCGCTCAGGCGGAAGTCCTGGTAGTTCCTCTGGAAAGACATCAGGAAAATCTCGGACAACAGAAATATCCTTAATCTCAATCTGCTGCTTAGGGGTTGCACAGACAAAAGCTAGAAAAGCCTCGCATCCTCGTCTCATCAGCTTATCAGCTCAAAGAGCCGAGATAAGTGATACGGAGTTATGGTGCTTAACTCCCACAAAAGAAAGTCTAGGGTGTCTAGTAAAAGACACGGAGCTAGAACTGCAGTGGACATTAGCCTCATATCGAGCCAACCAATCTGCTCCTAGGATTACATCATAATCCTTCATGTCCATGCAAACCAAATCTGCTGGTAAGTTTTGTTCACCAATCATAACCATACTAGAAGGATAGAAATATTGTATTGCTGATTTAGCACCAATAGGGGTTGATATTTCTAACGGAGAATTCATCAAAATAGGTTCCATAGCTAAAGACTTAGCAAATCTCCGAGAAATAAATGAATGCGTTGCACCAGTATCAAAAAGAACAAATGATGGCTTGTCGAGTATAATAAGTGTACCTTCGATGAGTCCACCGTCCTCATCGGTTCCTGCTTCCTCTACATGCAAAGCTTGAAGCTTGCCTTGTGGTTTCTTGAAGACTTGAGGTTTTGCCGGTGTAGCTTGCTCCGACATAAAAGGACAATCAGAGATACGGTGCTCTTTACTTCCACATCGTAGACAGGCGCCTAGCTTGCGCCAGCAATTCTCCACCTTGTGACCAGGATTATTACAAAACTTGCACACGCCCGCAAATGGGACAATAGGGCCAGTCTTCTTGTCTTCGCGCTTCGGCATCTTGCCCTTCCATGATCCGGACCCGCTCCACGAACCAGGTCCACTAACAGGCCTCTTCTTGCTATACCCGGGTTTGATATTCCCGGAACCTGTAGGTAGTTCCTTCTTAGTGCCTTTACCCCGGATTCTCTCCGTCATCTCAAGAGTATCCTCTAGAACTTGAACTTTCCTCACCATTTCAGAATAAGTGGAGATTTCCATCGGTGCCAACTGATTGATATAATGTAGCTTCAGCCCATTAAGAAAGCGCTTGGCCTTCATCTTCTCGGTGGAAATAAGGTGTGTAGCATAACGAGAAAGCCGTGAAAATTGAACCTCATACTCTGCCACGGATAGATCTCACTGTTTCAGGGCCACGAACTCTGCTACTTTTTTCTCTTGCACTCGGTCAGAAAAATACTTGCTGTTAAAGAATTCCTCGAACTCTTCCCATAAAACTTGATGATCACCAAGAGTCGCCTTGATAGAATCCCACCAAGTTCTTGCATCACGTTCCAGTTGGAATGTAGACAAAAGGACACGCTCTTGGCTGGTACATTGCATAACTTCAAAGATCCTTCCCATTTCATCCAGCCAATGTTCGGCTTCATCGGGGTCAGTCGAGCCTCCAAATCTAGGCAGATTCATCCCCCGGAAGTTCCGGTATAGATCACAGGTGCATGATGTGCCACTCCTGCTTGAGCCACTTGTTGTAAAGCCTGCGTAAGTCCTTGAACTATACGCTGCAAGTTCCTCCACTCTGCATGATCTGCTGCCATTGCAATGGCCTACACGAGGAATAGATTACTTAGGTTCAATAAGATAGATAATAACACTATTAAGAAACGAACTTAACCCAAGTTTCTACCCAATCTCACCAGGTCGGGTTCTTAGACTTTAACAAGGTTACGAGTCTAATGCACCTAGACAAGACCAACACTCGGTACCTGGCGGAGATAATTGATCCGAAGACTACTCGCGCAAGTATGCGACCTTCCCGATAGGCGTAGCCTAACGTTTGGACAACACCTGTTAATATACCGGGTTATTGGGATCCAATGCAGAACTTAGAAAACCTAGAACTTAGGAAAACCTAGGAATGTGAAACCTAGGGCTCTGATACCAACTAAACTGTCACACCCCGACGCGGAATATCGGGACGTACAGTTAGAAACTAGCTAGAAAGCAGATAAATATTCTAAGCTAAATGATTAGACAAGTGCTAAAGAAGATGCAAAACTATTGATCAAGATGATTCCAAATTAGTACAATAACCAGCACGGCTAATACACGATCAACATGACTTCCAAATCTGAATTTTAATACAACAACTGACTCCAAAAGTAACAAGTGCTAACACAACTCTAAGAAAATAACTAGAGGTAAACAATCATGCCAACTCGGCATCCACTAAGAAATACACTCAAAAGACATCACTCTTGCCCTTCCCCATCGGTATGTGCATCGTCACCTGAATAGCCTGGAAAGGGGGGAACAACAACTATGAGCTGACGCTCAGTAGGAAATAACATGCAAGCTTATGTGATTAATAGTTTAATAACATTTTCATATGCCATGCTAAATGAAAGAAATAAAGGCCGGTACTATAAACAGCGTAATACAAAGATCTTGCAAGGTCAAGAAATATAATGATGACAAGAAATAACAAGATAGCAAGTACAAGAATTTACCACAGGAGATAGTAATAAAGAATTGAGAATTGGCCAAACAAGCAAGTATGTGAACAGCAATCCAAGCACGATCAAGTAACAAGTAACAAGTAATGAGATATTTTTGTCATTGACGCAACAAACAAGCAAGTATTTCGGTGCAATGCATCACCATGTCATTAACATCCCATGGGCTCAATAATTTTTCGGGCGCTCTCCCCAGGACCAGACCGGGCCCCTACGGTGCGTTGGCAATGATTTAGTGGGTCCAAAGCCCCATCCGTCTAGACATTCGGTCAATCTTTAATGGCCAATTAATCAGAGGAATTACTGCCACAAGTGTGAGATTTAAGGACTAACTTGTCCTTGGATTCACTAAAACAAAAACTCGGTTATACGGTTACTTCTATGCCGCATTACAAGAATTGGACCAAAACTTAGTCCACGGGGTCAAGAAAGAACGGCTGACAGTGTACCGTTCAAGTGTGTAAGCAATCCATTATACTAGAGTAATAACGACTAAAAAAGCAACTTAACAATCAACTTAATCCTAATTACCAAGTTCATATACCAAGGATTATCCATTATCATTTGCATTAAGACAATTGCCAAAAAGATGATTCAAGATGGTAAGGTAAGGAACAAGCTCGCACAAGAGTGTAATAACATGCATTAATAGAGATTTAGTTACATAATTAACCACTAATCATGTGGGTTTCTATTTAACCATTATCTGTGTTGCAAAGGAGATGGTAAACGGCATGTTTTAATACCATAATCGAATGTAGGAACCAATGTAAATCAAAATCAAATGGGTACATGAATAGGTCATTAGTTCCTCAAAAATATAGTTTTCAAATGTATTAAGTTGGATGAGTCGATCCCCTAATGATCCGGATCGATCCTCGGGTCACAAAACAACTTAAAACGGGTCTACAAGGCATGGGTCGACCCATTGGGTTGACCCCTGGAAAAATTCCAGGCATGGGTCGACCCATTGGGTCGACCCCTGGGGCTTCCAGGAGCCAGTCTGGTGATGGATCGACCCCATGGGTCGACCCCTGATGCTGTGGGTCGACCCCATGGGTCGACCCATGCAAGGCAAAAAATTTCTGCTTGCTGGGTGGTATGGGTCGACCCATGGGGTCGACCCCTGGGTTTCCAGACCCGAATGGGCTTCCGTAAAACATGAAAAACTCCATGATTTGGCGTCTAAATGTATTGGGATCTTAACCATATGCTCTAGGGTTCTTAATATACATGCTAGGGTCATAAAACACAGTTTTGAAACATGAATTTCGACAGAAATCAAATGAAATACAACCTATTCTATGAAGAACACATGAAAAACCTAGCTTTTTAGCATGCTTCTAATAAAACACGAAATACTCTAAGCATGATCTATAAAAATTGGGGCTTTTAACGCCAAAAGAAAGCTAACATGCTACTGATTACATTCATATATGTTAATTATAAGTTGGGCTGTTATAACCTACCTGAATCGAAGAGAAACTAAGAAGTTGGAACCAAGAACGTCCGTTGACAGCCCTTCAGTAATTCCATGATATCTCACTCCACACCTAATAACATTTGGGGGTTTTACTATCACTGGAAAGCTAACCAAGAGGGGAACAATTTGATATATCTACTTGCATATTTTGGCCAAGATTACCTACCTCAATCGAAGGAAGAAGAAAGGCCTAAGAAAAACCCACGAACTCGGACCCTCCTCCAATAATCGCAAGAGATCTCTCCAGATCTGAATTCTCTGCGAACACCACAGCTACCATATGAATCTAGACACGTAGAGCTTTCTTTTAATAGGTTATACTCCTTCTGGATCCTTCCAGGAAGGGAGAAATCGACCAAGCAAGTGGCGTGTTCCAAACACCGCCGCCAACGTTCACCAAGCTCTTGCGCGCCCAAATACTTACCATATGGTAAAGATTTCATAGCATTATGAGAGGGGAAATGTTCCTCTATGTAATACCCTTCATTTGCCTCTGGAATTACCTCATTTGGTTGAGAAATGAGCTCGAATTTGACGTTCTAAGTTGGGGTTAACAATGAACACGAATTTGGGTTAGGTAGGTGTAAAAAATTGACTTAACCCATTGATTAGGCCTAGTTAATGATTTTATTAGGCTTAGCTCTAGAAGATAAAAATGTTAAACGAAATGGATTATATAAGAATATAATTTTTATGGATTTTTATAAAATAGTCAAAAAGTGACTTATTCTATTATTAAAGAATTAATCTAATTAATTCAAATAATTTCAAATAATTCCTATTAAATTTCTAAAATAATTCAAATAAGTTCTAATTAAATTTCTAAAAGGATTTGGGGTCATTGGTTGAGCATTAAGCTCAAATCTCGCGTTTTAAGTTAAGGTCAGGTACAGTGAACTAAGTGTACACTTTTGGGCTTAATCCACTAATTAGACCTAATTACAGATTTTTGTTGGGTTAAATCCAGAAGATAAAGTTTCTAAATACATCGCTCTAGTCCCAATTAGAATTTTTCCAGATTTTTATAAGGTAGTCGAAAATTCACTAGTTCTATTTACTAAGGAATTAAATATTAAATTCCGAAATTCATTTATCTTGATTAAAAATTCAATTATGACAATTAAATTTCAGATTTTTAAAATCGGGGTATTATACCAGGAATGTTGTTCTATCGTTTTAGAGCCATTATTTAGGTTCTGGTCAACCTGGTGAGACCCAATGGTTGACAAGTAACCTTGTGTGTGTCTGGGCTATTCTGAATAGCTCGAGACAGTAGTTCTGGACGCCTTAAGGTACTACCCTACCTCGGTCTATGTGTCTAGGTGTGCTTTGAGGGTCTTGGTGATCCCTCAAGTCTCCGTGTGTTGTTTTATACAGATGTGTCGTTTCTGTGACTTAGGATTAGACCGATTGGCGGCTTGTTCCGCTTGGTACGATGATCTAGACTCTGATTCGTGAGACTCAAGGATCGTTATGTGAGTAGGTCTAGTTGCCCTGTCTTGAGTCTGTTGGCAGTCATTGTGCTGCCCCGGTGCTTCGTAGTACATACGACGGTGCTTCCTTGCCTGTTAGTACGACAACACTTATGTTTCAGAGTTCTGTGTCTAGTGAGCCTCCACTAGTCGTAGCATGCCGACGCGTTACAGCGTGTCGACCCACCGGGAAGTGGTGGCGTGCCAGTTCCCGAGATACAATTTTTAAGCAAGTTCCGTGGGCCTCTGCTTAACAGTAGCATCCTGTTGGGGGGGGGAAACTATCTATAGGCCTAGATCTAGGCAAGAGTCGGTGTGTGCACACGTGGTAAGGGGCGTAGGACTTGCGCCGACAGGCGCGAACCTGACTGGTCACTCGTTACTATGGTTCCTGTTCTGGTTACAGTGTCTTAGTCTCTGTCGTGTGATGGGCAGCGTAGGCGAGACACTTGAGGCGCAACATAAGATGTCGGTGGACGCATCCTGGCTGTTCTTCTAGTGAGGAGGTGCTTCCGTCACGTGACGCGTTACTCTCGTGTTTCTCGGAGTCTGTGTTTCCCTTCTGAGTTAGCATGTTCTTCGTTCCGTCCAAGATCAGCTTCCCCTGCCGAGTTGGTCTGTGTTTGGCTTATCCAGGACTAGCTTGTTATGCCGTGCACGATGCTCCATTCGTGTATGCAGTTGTGTTTAGGGGGAGCTGGCACGGCAATCCAGTCGTGTGAGCTTTAGAGTCTGTCTCGTCAGTCTAGGTCTTTTCCCAGGCTTGTGTGTCTGGTCTCGTATGCCTTTGTCTTGGGCCTTGTGCTTATCGACAGATCGGTAACTCTTGACCTTTCGAGTTTAGGGTTATCCCTTCTTTCGTTGATTGGAATAGCTTAGGGGCTGAGGTCCTCTCAGTAGCCGTGTTTTGTCGGTACGGCTTCTTCCCTCTTCCTTACTTGATCCCTACTCGTGTTCTTCCTGCTTTCTTTTACAGCTTTCTAGCAGCAGTTTTCCTTGCTTTTCCTAATTTACTACTCCTGCTGTTTTACCTATTGTTCCGTGTTACTGCGTTATTTTTTAGTGGGGATCCGCGTAACCCCTATTAGACCAGTGACACGAGACTCACCCCTGCTTTTCAGGTGTGGTCGGCTCTTTTTCCTTGCGGTTCCTAGTGTGGCGAGTTCTTAGTTCCCAGCGGTACCTGCGTCGGGCTTCCCCTGACCTCAGTGTACATTTTCCTTTCTGTTAGACTTTACTTGTCTTTCCTTTGGACTAGACTCTGGTATAATTGTTAATTTTAACTGTTAATTAAAAAGTAATTTTATTTCTGCTGCTTTAGCAATCCTGATTAATGAAATTTAATTGCTTACTGTTATATCTGCAACTTCAATGTACTACACGACATTCCTTTTATCCCTTCGGAGCTTTACAGCTCTTGGGAGGCTTCACGGGTTCCAAGTGGTATCGGGTCTACTTGGTAGTCCTATCCGGTATATCCGGTATCCGGAGTCCGGGTCGTCACAGGTGGTATCAAAGCATTGTTGTGTGAAGTACATGGGAATCCGAGATATACAGTATCTAGAGTCCTTAAAGTCCAGTATAGTCTTCAGCTCGCATTAGGTTTCGCAATTCTTGTCATTTTATTTTTCATGTGTGGTTTTGTGCGTGCTGTATTAGCACTGTGCGAGATGGTTTTCGCTCTCGTCAGAATGTGATGGGATGCTCCTTTTCATCATGGTGTTCGTCTCAATCATGTTGTACTTAGCAGAGTTTGCCGGTAGGATCGAATCTACGGTTCATTGTTTGAGATTTTTCCGTGGTTTGTTCAGGTGGCTGGTGACTTTTCGAGTTGGTGTGATGGTCGTACATGTTCTTACGTTGTTTTGGTCGTCCCAACTTAAGTCTGTGTAGCTCCTGAGGTATTTTGCTTCTGTCAAAGTGGTCGATTAGATTCCTCGATTGAGAAGATGCTCAGGCGACCTAAGATTTACACTTCCTGGTGAGCTTTTGTGGTTGAGCTTGATGCTTCTCATCCTGGTTGCTGGAGACTTTTTCGAGGTAAGCCTTGGAATTGCTATCTTGGTAAGACCTTTGTCCCACATCTATTTAAGTATGGATAGTATTTATTTTGAGCCTGATCTGCTCTTTGTTCGACGGTTGCTTGGCTTTGGACCTAATCTTTGTGTTAAGAGCCGTTGTGCGCCGTGTTTGCCGTGCCGTGTCTAGCGGCCGATGTGTTGTGAAGGCTCAATGATTGTTTCAAGACGTAATGGTAAGCTGAGATTAGCCTTTCTTTGTGCTTTGTGCTGAAGCTGGTACTCTCCTTCGTTTGCACTTAGGCGGCTTGTGATCGATTCTTAGCAGGATCAGTACTCGTGGCATAATACATTACGATTTTTATGAATTGCGATGGCACCGAGTGTGTGCGGAGATGCGGATATCGAGGTATTTTTTATGCCTGTGTGCGTTGCTTGAGTGCGCAGCGGAAGTGTGTGGGCTGATAACCCACAGGTCGAGGATCGTTGGTTGTAAGATTCTGGCCAGTCAAGAGAAGTGTTTTTCTCGATGTAACTTCATCTTGGCTTCATGTGCCTTGATGTGGTCTCTTGCCGTGTCATTGCTGGAGTCATTCTGGTGTTGGCATCGACATTTGTGAGTATTGGGAAATCTGTCGGCATTCATGCTGGTTGAGTACCCTCTGCTCCTTTGTATTCTTTTCTTGGGCATCGTGTTCTCAGGGCATGATCATAATCCTTGAGATGCTTTTCCCAAGATTGTCGTTCTCGTTGTCGTGGGTCTATTCTTGGTAAGCTGCTCGATGCATGAATCATCCCTTGTGGTCGTGCGTTCAGCTGTCATTGTGCCTTGATGTGACCCAGCTTGCAGTTGTGTTCCATGGTTCTGTGTTCGGTACGGAGCCGGGATCCTGCAAGTGCTACCGTTGTTGTCGTTTTATCACTGTTTCTCCATGATTTTGTGAATCTGTCTTAGCATCGTGTGGACCATGATCTTGTCGGTTAGTTGTGTTGTACTCTTATTTCCTGGTAGAGTTAGCATGCGACTCGATCAGATATAATATCTGAGTGAGGACTGACTTGATTGTGCTTGTGGTCTGGTGTTGTCGTTGGCGTCCTGTGTGCCAGGTTTCGTGGTTCCTTTTGGCATTGGAGCCGATGTGTCGAGTTGTCAACTGAGAGGACTATGCTTCCTTTGTTTAAGCTGATGCTTGCCGTGTCTGTCATTTTATTTTCCCGATATCTATTTTCGTGGCATGAGTCGTGTCTCCTTTCCTGTGAGACATAAGCGACGTTGCCTTGTTGCGGAGGTGTCAGACTTGTGTTAACTTGGGTGCCGTGCTCGATCCAGAGCGTGTGCTTATGATTAAGGTCTGACAAGTGTTCCTCTGAATGGTATTTTCTAATATTCGTGCTGTTTCAAGTTGTGTCTTGGGGTTTGTTCGTCCCTGCTTCTTCTTGTTCGTTCCTTAAATTTTGAGAATGAAATTTCTTGAAGGAGGGGAGGTTGTAATACCCTGGATCCTTATTGGGTCTTTCAGATCTTCTTCGGAGAGTTTCGAATCGCTTTTGTGGGTCCTGAGTTGAGTTTTATGATCCACGTGAGTTTTTCTCTCATACAAGTTACGAAACCCTGTGGAGAGTTTATTTCTCAGTTCATCGACTCGAGGACGCTACAATTGCGATGTACTCTTTGAGAGGATCGTTTCGACTATTTTTGTATATTTTTCTGAATTAGGGGATTTTTGGCACAAAAATTAGAATTTCGAAAAATTAGGAAACTTCTTAATTTTCTTTCTATTTAACCTTCCTCACCCTCTTTCCTCCCCCATTTCTCTCATCTCTTTCTCTCTCTCATTCTCTCTCCTCTTTGGGCGGTTCGGCGCGGGGTGCATACCGTTGTGGAGCTGGCCGAGGTGAGGACGCGGTGGAGTGATCGGGACGCGGAATGGGGTGACAGTTTGAGCGTGGCGAGGCGCGATCCCTCAGTGGATTCCGAGACGGCGCGGTTCGTTGATTTGGCGTTTTCAGCGCGGTTTAGTCGCTTCGACGCACGGTTTCTTCGGTGGAGGTAGGGAAATGGATCACCTACTTCTCCTCTATGTTTCCCTGTAGTTTTGCGTTGTTCGGTGAGCATATGGTGCGGACACCCGAGCAGTTGAGCGGCGCGATACGCCGAGCCACCGGTACCGCACACGGAGCACGACTCGAGCCACCTCAGCATCTATTTGGCTCGGAGACAGCCTGGAGACGCCCCCCCTGAGTCCAGGCATTTTTCATATTTAGTTAGACTTTATGTGTGTGTAATTTGTGTATGCGGTTTGCTATTTTGATTGTAAGAGGGGCTTATGTGCAAGTTGGACCCCGTGAGCCCCACGGGCCCCCCAGGTCCCATCCCATTGAGCCACCTCACCCATGGGCCCCATGTGGGGTCAGTCAACATGTCAAATGGAGGCTTCTAGATGGGTGGGCCAAGTGGGGGACAAGTGACTTGGAAAGTCAAAATTTGGCCACCCACCCCACCTACCATGTCAAGCTTGTTCCCCCCTAGTCAATAGGCTGTCCCCCCCTTATTTTTTTATTGTAATTTTTGTGGAATGATCACATGGCATCCCAGCCCTCCATCTCACACCCCTAGATCCAACGGTGGAGGATGGATTAGATGGGTGACCTATATATGCTTGTATTTTCCCATTTTTATGAATTAATGCATTCATTTGGAAGAAAAAACCTTGGAGCTTCAGCTTGGTGCGCCCCTCCCTCTCCCCTTGCAGCTGTGAAGGTTGCTTCTTGGTGGTGAGACTCCAGCCTATCAGTTTCGGTCGCCGCCGCTGCCGCCACGAGCCGCCACCGCATCGCCACCGCCATCAACGAAGTTCTGCCTGCGCAGTACCACAGCAGCTTCCACGAAATTCAGCCATCAACCACGAGCTCAGATCGACCTGCGAATTTTACTGGATGTTACAGAGGTGTCAAGAACTATCCACAAATTTTGGTTTGTCATTCCGATCCCGTTTCATAATTTTAGATTTTCGTCCACTCTTCCACTTTGGTTCAGTCAAAGTTCTGTCCAGGTTCCCATCCGCCCTGAATTTCAAGTCTTAGGTCCATTTTTTGATTTTCTTTGGTTCGCCCAATTTTACGGGGAGTTCATTGCATCCACCCCTTCATCCACCATTTTTTTTAATTTTTGGTTCGTCCATTTCATATTTTCTAAAAATCGTTCTCAGTCCCAGCTACAGTTTTGTCCCCCTGTTCCCAGATCCGACCACCAGTCACCCTAAAAATCATAGTAAATCACCACCACCTCCAACTCAAATTCCAAAAATATTCCCAATTCCGTGGTTTGATCCTCTACAACTTTTAAGAAGAGCTTAAGAGCTGAATCGGAGGTTTACTAGGCGGTCAACGGTGGTTCTCAGACAAGTACCCTATCAATCTGAGGTTTCGGTTACTGTACATTAGGGGCTTGTAAATTCATTAAAGTTCTAATACGACCAGATCCAGCAGATCTCTCTGGCTTTATATTGAAGAATTTGAAGAGAGCTTTCCAACGATAGCTCATGCGCCCCGATCTGACGTCGGGATTGATCGCAGCGGCCGTTTTCGCCGGAGCGCGCGCCGGAAGACAGCAACCAAAATCCGTGGACAGCTAGCTCATCAGTTGGGAATCGGGGCCGATCGACCCCCGATCGGTGTTCCCGGCCGACCGCCGTCCGTGGAGGCGCGCCACCAGGGGTCACCATCATAGTGGGTCCCACGCCCACAGATCCGGAGGACAGCGCCATCCGTGGGCCCCGCGGGCCTGCAGAACCCGCCATTCGGAAAGCACGAAAACGCGGAGTTCGGCACCGCCGGGCGACATCAAGATACTGCCCGTCAACCCGAGTTGCGTGATTCCCGGGATCCACATGTGACCTTTTACCTCCCTGCGTGGAGTGGGTCAAATCTTTGTATTGCTGTGATATTGTTTAACCGGGAGTTCGTGATTCGGCCGGGGTTGTCTTCGCCACGCCGGGTGCGTGGAGGTAATGGTCCGAACCTCTTGGCGTTCATTTGCTTAGCTAGTATACGGTCTTTTGCCGCTACCGAGAGTGTAGGTACTAGCCCGTGTGTCCATGTCACCGCTGTGAGAGTGAGTGTGACCCGTCCCGTGACTCGATCCGAGTCCGGAAGTTGAGTCGGACTACCCTTGACCTCCGCCGGTTCCTTAACCGCGCACGGTCCGCGCTTTCCCTCGCTTGGGACGACGAGTGAGCTTCCACTTCTGTTAGCGACGTTTTGCCACTAGGAGCTCGTAGTGTCGGGCTTAGTGTCTCCCTGGTGTGTGCTGCTGGTCGCGTCTTCATCTAGAGTCTGAGGGTGGCACCTAGTAGTGTCGTCTCCCGTGTCCGTCCCGCATCAGTATGGTATTAGAGCGAGTCGAGTCTAGGGTAGTCATTGCATATGTCTTACATGCATCATGGTCTAAGTCGAGTCTAGGACCATCATTATTCTCAAAACAAAAAAAAAGTGTGTTTTAAATTGCATTTGCACCCTTTATTCAGTATCTTAAAAGGTGTTGTCCGAACGTTAGGCTACGCCTACCGGGAGGTCACACACTTGCGGGAGTGATCTTCGGATTGATTAGCTTCGCCCCGTACCGGATATTGGTTTAGGTCTAAGTGCATCATTTAGTGTGTGTTTGCATTAGTCGGTGTCTTCTAGGTCGTGTGTCAGTTGCATGCCCACCCGTCGAGGTACCCAGTACTCGCCACCACCACCTATGGCGGAGTCCCGAGCCCATAGTTCCGATGAGTCTTCCACGGCCTAGATGTTTCGGGCCATCATGGATCGTTTAGACACGCGTATGGATGGTCTTAGTACGCGTATGGATGGCATAGGGACGTGTCTAGAAGGGCGGATGAAGGTCCTCGAGGATCGGGCCGGGGTTTCGGAGCAGTACATTCAAGGCCTTGTTGGGAGGATTGCCGTCTTAGAGAGGGGCCCAGTAGCTGCGCAACCCGTGCCGACGAACGGCCAACAAGAGCCAGTGCAGCAACCCGCTGTGCCAAGGGCTCAGGAGGAGGATGTCGGGAGGCAACAGGCGCCTATAGTGGATGATTATGCCTCCGACAATGATCACTGGGGTAACGGTCGTCGTCATCAACGACGGAATCGTGACGACGAGGATGACGACCGCATTCTTAGGGGTGTGCGTGCGGACCCTCCCACTTTTAGCGGGTCCTTGGACCCTAGGGTGTATTTAGATTGGGAGGCCGGCATGGACCGGTACTTCGAGTGGTGTGAGATGACGGACCACCGAAGAGTCCGATACGCAAAGATGAAGTTGCAAGGGCAGGCCCAAACTTATTGGATCAATGTGGAGAGCCTGCTCAACCAGCGACATCAACCCCAGATCGGTACTTGGGATGATATGAAAATCAAGTTGAGGGAGAAGTACCTTCCCGCCTCATATCGCCAACGTCTCATAGACAAGTGGCAAAGCATCTCCCAAGGGAACCGATCCGTGACCGAGTACACCACCGAGTTCGATGAGTATTATTTGCGGTGCGGGGTCACGGAAGAGAGCACCATGACGATATCCCGCTTTCGGAGAGGTTTACGGCCCAATTATCAATATGAACTCTTTCACCGCAATGCCACCACTCTGGAGCAGGCATATCAGATTGCTCTCGAATTGGAGCAGTTCGAGGCTGAGTTTGAGTCACCCCATCGGTTGGGCTCCTTTCCCCTTCGTAGTGTCGAGTCCCGTGGCTCATCTGGCACGTATCCGAGGGCCCCCATGACTCGACCTCAGGAGCCCGCTCACCTCGAGCCCTTTGCTCCTAGGCCTCGTCCTCCACCCCCGAGGGACCTTCCTCGTCCCCAGCATCTTACGGCCCCACCCACAGTCCATCCACCGGCACCCGCACCTCCTGCACGTCCTTTGTTGCCTACGCCTCCTATCCGTCGGGAGGATAAAGGTAAAGGACCTATGATTGGGGAGCCTAGTGGATCACGGCAGCAGTGTTATCGCTGTAATGGGTTTGGCCATTTTGCCAACCAGTGTCCCACCCGCCCATCTCTTCACATTGGGGACACACAGGCCGAGGATACCACCCCTACGGGCCTCGAGTTAGTCAGCTATGAGGCAGATGAAGAGTTAGCTGACGAGTACTATGAGATGGGAGGTGAGGCCTAGGATGTCCAACAGTCGGATGATACCCGCGTGGGGGTCGTCAGATGTATCCTCACCCAGCCACAGGTCAGTGATGACTGGCGTCGGACCACTATCCTTCAGGTATTCTGTAGGCTGGGAAAGCAAATTTGCAAGGTGGTCATCGATAGCAGGAGTTGTATCAATGCAATCTCTTCGAACGCTGTCGCTCGTCTTGGTCTCACACCCGTAGACCATCCTTGTCCCTATCAGGTATCATGGGTGGATACCACTTCCATTTCGGTCAGGCTGCGGTGCTTGGTCCCGATGCAGCTCCACTCCTGCCGTGACGAGATCTGGTGTGATGTTCTCCCCATGGAAGTGGGAAGTATCATTCTTGGTAGGCCGTGGTTATTCGACCGGGATGCCACGCTCCATGGCCGGTCGAACACCTGTACCTTCTACCACGCTGGCCAGCGGGTCACCCTCCAACCCGTTCGGCCCAGGAGCCCATCAGTCAGGGGTCCTACTGGCCCTAGTACTCCAAAGCCTTCCGTACCCGGGCCTAGTACCCCATCCCCAGCTCGGACTATGACCGTTACCTCTAGCCCAGGAGAGCCCTCGACGAGGAGATTGATGATGATTAGCTCCCGGGAAATGGAGCAGGAGCTTAGTCAGGGCTGTCCGGTGTTTGCCATTACGGTCCGAGAGGTGGAGCGGGACTCCGAGGGTGAGCTCCCACCCGAGGTTGTTCCTATTCTGCAGGAGTTTGCTGATATTTTTCCCGATGAGCTTCCCGAGGGACTCCCACCCATGCGGGATATTCAGCATGCCATCGACCTTGTTCCGGGCTCTTCTTTGCCCAACCTTCCTCATTATCGAATGAGCCTCACGGAGCATGCCGAGCTTAAACGGCAGGTCGATGAGCTTGTGCAGAGAGGATCTGTCCGGGACAGCATGAGTCCATGTGCTGTACCCGCATTACTCGCCCCGAAGAAGGATGGCACGTGGAGAATGTGCATTGATAGTCGTACCATCAACAAAATCACCGTGAAGTACAGGTTCCCTATTCCCCGCCTTGATGACATGCTGGACATGATGGCAGGTGCCACTATCTTTTCGAAGATCGATCTTATGAGTGGCTACCATCAGGTGAGGAATAGGCCCGGTGATGAGTGGAAGACCGCATTTAAGATCAAGGACGGTCTATATGAGTGGTTGGTCATGCCTTTTGGGTTGACCAATGCCCCTAGCACTTTCATGCGGCTCATGACTCAGGTCCTTCGACCTTTCATTGGAGTCTTTGTAGTGGTGTATTTTGATGATATCCTTATCTATAGCCGCACCACAGGGGACCACTTGGACCACCTTCGGCAGGTCTCTCTACTTCTTCGGCGAGAGCAGTTGTTTGCGAACCCACAGAACTGTGCCTTCATGACACCTCAGCTTACCTTCTTGGGTTTCATTGTGTCTAGTACTGGGGTCTCCGCCGATCCGGAGAAGGTCTGGGCCATTGTTGAGTGGCCGGAACCCCGTACCATTCATGATGTCCACAGCTTTCATGGTCTTGCGACATTCTATCGTCGCTTTATCCGCGGATTTAGCTCCGTCACTGCCCCGATCACGGATTGCATCCGTAAGGGCACATTTGTATGGACGAAGGCCGCATCTGCCGCCTTCAAGGACATCAAGGAGCGCATGACCCAGACACCTATCATTCGACTGCCTGATTTCTCGAAGGTGTTTGAGGTCTCTTGTGATGCGTTGGGCGTGGGAATTGGAGGAGTTTTGAGTTAGGAGTCTCACCCGATCGCATATTTCAGCGAGAAGCTGAATGACGCAAAGCTGCGATATTCCACATATGATAAAGAATTCTACGCAGTTGTTCAGGCTGTTAGGCATTGGAGGCACTATCTTTTACATCAGGAGTTTATCCTATACTCCGATCATGAAGCATTGAGGTACCTCCATTCCCAAAAGAAGCTTAACTCGCGTCACAGTCGTTGGGTCGAGTATCTCCAGCAGTTCACCTTTGTGCTGAAACATAAGGCTGGAGTGGAGAACAAGGTGGCTGATGCCTTGAGTCGGCGAGCATGCTTGCTTACCACCATGAGTGCCGAGGTCATAGGGCTAGGGAAGATGAAGGAGGCCTATATTGATTGTCCTGACTTCGGTCAGATTTTTACCACCCTCCAGGCTGGACCCTCGAGAGACCTTGATGAGTATATGCTTCAGGAGGGTTACCTCTTTCGTGGTAGCTAGCTATGTGTTCCCCGAACTTCGGTTTGAGATTTCTTAGTGTGGGAACTACATGCGGGAGGTCTAACCGGCCACTTTGGTCGGAACAAGACTATTGAGGCAGTGGAGCATAGATTTTATTGGCCGAGCTTGAAGTGCGATGTTGCGAACATCGTGGCTCAGTGCCGTACATGTGCTACGGCCAAGATGAAGAAGCAAAGCTCGGGCCTTTATACGCCTCTTCCCGTGCCTGATGCCCCGTGGCAGGATGTTAGTATGGACTTTGTTTTGGGATTGCCATATACCTCCAGGAAGCATGATTCGGTCTATGTGGTGGTTGACCGTTTCTCGAAGATGGCCCTCTTTATCCCTTGCTTGAAGACTTCGGATGCTTCTAGGGTAGCCCGCCTATTTCTTACTCATGTGGTGTGCAAGTTCGGGTTGCCTCGTACTATAGTGTCTGACCGTGATGTTAGATTCACTTCCTATTTTTGGAAGACACTATGGCATATGATGGGTACTCACCTCAAGTTTTCCACTGCATATCATCCCCAGACAGATGGTCAGACCGAGGTGGTCAATAGGAGTCTGGGAGATCTTTTGAGGTGTCTAGTTAAGGACCGCGTTGGGGATTGGGATCTCATTTTACCCATGGCTGAGTTTGCATACAATGATTTGGTGAATAGGTCTACCGGCATGAGTCCATTTGAAATTGTCACAGGTCGTAGGCCTAGGAAACCCGTTGACCTTGTCCCCATGCCTATCCATGCTAGAGTGTCGGAGTCGGCCGAGTCATTTGCTAGGCATGTTAAGAGTTTGCATGACGACATCCGTCGTCACATTGAGGCCAGCAATGCACGGTACAAGGAGTTAGCCGATGCCCCCCGACACCACCGAGAGTTCCACGAGGGCGAATACGTCATGATCAGGGTAAGACCTGAACGGTTTCCCTCTGGAACCGTTAAGAAGTTGCAAGCTCGCGGAGCCGGTCCATTCAGAGTGTTGAAACGCGTTGGATCCAATACGTACGTTGTGGACTTGCCCGAGGAATATGGTATAAGCTCTACCTTCAATGTATCGGATCTTGTTGCATATAGGGACCCAGCGGTGATCCCTAGTGAGCCTTTTGAGCCATCTCCTCCCCTTGAGAGTGATCCCACACCTGAGTGCCCACTTCCACCTCCAGCCCCGCTGTTACGGCAGCGTGAGCATATAGATCATATACTGGATGAGCAGGTAACAGTTACCAGGAGTGGATCCTACCCGCGCTACCTAGTGCGATGGAGAGGACGGCCCGCTACTGAGGACACATGGATCACACATGGCGAGTTGCAGCAGATCGATCCGGACCTTTTGGAGCGATGCAGACCCTTACTCGACAGGGTCGAGTTTCTCCCACCCGGGGAGAATTGGTGCGGACACCCGAGCAGTTGAGCGGCGTGATACGTCGAGCCACCGGTACCGCACACGGAGCACGACTCGAGCCACCTCAGCATCTATTTGGCTCGGAGATAGCCTGGAGACGCCCCCCTGAGTCCTGGCATTTATCATATTTAGTTAGACTTTATGTGTGTGTAATTTGTGTATGCGGTTTGCTATTTTCATTGTAAGAGGGGCTTATGTGCAAGTTGGACCCCGTGGGCCCCACGGGCCCCCCAAGCCCCATCCCATTGAGCCACCTCACCCATGGGCCCCATGTGGGGTCAGTCAACATGTCAAATGGAGGCTTCTAGATGGGTGGGCCAAGTGGGGGACAAGTGACTTGGAAAGTCAAAATTTGGCCACCCACCCCACCTACCATGTCAAGCTTGTTCCCCCCTAGTCAATAGGCTGTCCCCCCCTTATTTTTTTATTGTAATTTTTGTGGAATGATCACATGGCATCCCAGCCCTCTATCTCACACCCCTAGATCCAACGGTGGAGGATGGATTAGATGGGTGACCTATATATGCTTGTATTTTCCCATTTTTATGAATTAATGCATTCATTTGGAAGAAAAAACCTTGGAGCTCCAGCTTGGTGCGCCCCTCCCTCTCCCCTTGTAGCTGTGAAGGTTGCTTCTTGGTAGTGAGACTCCACCCTATCAGTTCCGGTCGCCGCCGCCGCCGCCACGAGCCGCCACCGCACCGCCACCGCCATCAACGAAGTTCTGCCTGCGTAGTACCACAACAGCTTCCACGAAATTCAGCCATCAACCACGAGCTCAGATCGACCTGGGAATTTTATTGGATGTTCCAGAGGTGTCAAGAACTATCCACAAATTTTGGTTTGTCATTCATATCCCGTTTCATAATTTTAGATTTTCGTCCACTCTTCCACTTCGGTTCTGCCAAAGTTCTGTCCAGGTTCCCATCCGCCCTGAGTTTCAAGTCTTCGGTCCACTTTTTGATTTTCTTTGGTTCGTACAATTTTACTGGGCGTTCCTTGCATCAACCCCTTCATCCACCATTTGTTTTAATTTTTGATTCGTCCATTTTATATTTTCTAAAAATCGTTCTCAGTCCCAGCTACAGTTCTGTCCCCCTGTTCCCAGATCTAACCACCAGTCATCCCAAAAATCATAGTAAATCACCACCACCTCCAAATCAAATTCCAAAAATAGTCCCAATTCCGAGGTTTGATCCTATACAACTTTTAAGAAGAGCTCAAGAGCTGAATCGGAGGTTTACTAGGCGGTCAACGGTGGTTCTCAGACAAGTACCCTGTCAATCTGAGGTTTCAGTTACTGTACAACAGGGGCTTGTAAATTCATTAAAGTTCTGATCCGACCAGATCCAGCAGATCTCTCTGGGTTTATATTGAAGCATTTGAAGAGAGCTTTCCAACGATAGCTCATGCGCCCCGATCCAACATCGAGATTGATCGCAACGGCCGTTTTCGCCGGAGCGCGCGCCGGAAGACAGCAACCAAAATCCGTAGACAGCTAGCTCATCAGTTGGGAATCGGGGCCGATCGACCCCCGATCGGTGTTCCCGGCCGACCGCCGTCCGTGGAGGCACGCCACCAGGGGTCACCATCATAGTGGGTCCCGCCCCCATAGATCCGGAGGACAGCGCCATCCGTGGGCCCTGAGGGCCCGCAGAACCGGCCGTTCGGAAAGTACGAAAACACGGGGTTCGGCACCGCCGGGCGACATCAAGATGCTGCCCGTCAACCCGAGATGCGTGATTCCCAGGCTCCACATGTGCCCTTTTACCTCCCTGCGTGGAGTGGGTCAAATCTTTGTATTGCTGTGATATTGTTTAACCGGGAGTCCGTGATTCGGCCGGGGTTATCTTCGCCACGCCGGGTGCGTGGAGGTAATGGTCCGAACCTCTTGGCGTTCATTTGCTTAGCTAGTATACGATCTTTTGCCGCTGCCGAGAGTGTAGGTACTAGCCCGTGTGTCCATGTCACCGCTGTGAGAGTGAGTGTGACCCGTCCCGTGACTCGATCCGAGTCCGAAAGTTGAGTCGGACTACCCTTGACCTCCGCCGGTTCCTTAACCGCGCACGGTCCGCGCTTTCCCTCGCTTGGGACGACGAGTGAGCTTCCACTTTTGTTAGCGACGTTTTGCCACTAGGAGCTCGTAGTGTCGGGCTTAGTGTCTCCCTGGTGTGTGCTGCTGGTCGCGTCTTCATCTAGAGCCCGAGGGTGGCACCTAGTAGTGTCGTCTCCCGTGTCCATCCCGCATCAGCATACGAGTGGGTTTCCTTCAAGTTCGGGAAAATCATGCTTTTGGGGTGTTCGCAGGGTTCACCAAAAAATGGCGATGATTTTTAGATCAGTTGGTATCAATCGAACCCCTGGAATGTCAGTGTTCTAGATCCGCTGATTTCGTGTCAATTGGTTGTCATTTGGGGCCGGTACGAGCCCGGGAACCCCGGTGACTCAAATAGGGTTAATTCGGTAGAATTGCCCGTTTCAAGCCGTTTGTGCATTGTTTTGATCGCTTCCAGAGTGTGGAAGGTCGGTATTCTCATTATGGATGTTTCCCCCTTCGATCAGAATCGAACGGGGCATGGAATCGGGCCTAGAGATTAGGGTTTAGCCGATTTTTCGTCGTGACCGGTCGATCGGACTGGATGGGCCGGTCGACCGGCGGTTGCCCGTAGGACCGTGATGGTCCGATTGTTGGTCCGGTCGACCGACCACCCTAGTCCGGCCGACCGACCCAGTCTGGTTGACCGACCCCAGGGGCCAGGTCGACCGGAATGCTGTATTTTTGCTCGTTTTGAGTCTTGGCCGGTCCAGTTGAGACCCAATAACCGACCTATGGCCTCACGAGTGTTCCGGACACCCTGTGAGTTTCGTGTCCGTGTTTCTGGGGTGTCGGGCGGTGTCGTGTTACCTCGATTAGTGTTCCCATAGGCATGTGTGTTTCTAGCTTTGTATTACGTTCTATCGAGTCACCATGTATCAGTGCAAGTGCGGTGGGGTTCCCCCGCATGTGAGTGGCCTCCCTTGAGTTCCCATTTTAAGGGGATGGTCGTGACGACTCGTGAATTGCATCGGTGTTCGTGCTACCGTGGTTTTGAAATCTTGTCAAGAATTTAAGTCGGTTGGCCGTGGCGGCCCAACCTTCATGCGTTTCTTCGCTATAGCGCGCCTTTCCTAGGCCGCTACATGTCGTTTGTGTTAGGTCAATGTTTTAGGGCGGTTAGTGTGGCGGTTGTCTCTTGGACTGCCTAGTCTGTGTGGCGGATCTATAGTTGACCGCTTTGGTGGTTTGTCTGAATATGTCGGTTCAGGGTTGACTAGGTTTAGCGGCCTAATCCTTGACCGCTACAGTCACCTAGCGGCCCTTTCTATGACTGCCAGCGTATGTTCCTCCGCTTAATTTCTAAGTGTCATTTCCCGTTGTTTGGACTTCTGATTATCTTGGCTTGACTTTGTGGTTTGTCCGCCTTCCCGTGGATGTCTTCTGACATCCTATGAGGGCTACAACCATAGTCAGGTAGCCACGAATGTTGTTCTATCGTTTCAGAGTAATTATTGACGTTCTGGTCAACCCGATGAGACCCAATGGTTGACAAGTAACCTTGTGTGTGTCTCGGCTATTCTGAATAGCTCGAGACAGTGGTTCTGGATGCCTTGAGGTACTGTCCTACCTCGGTCTGTGTGTCCATGTGTGCTTTAAGGGTCTTGGTGATCCCTCAAGTCTCCGTGTGTCGTTTTATACGGATGTGTTATTTCTACTACTTAGGATTAGACCGATTGGCAGCTTGTTCCGCTTGGTACGATGATCTTGACTCCGAGTCGTGAGACTCAAGGATCGTTACGTGAGTAGGTCTAGTTGCCCTGTCCTGAGTCTGTTTGCAGTCGATGTGCTACCCCGGTGCTTCATAGTACATATGATAGTGCTTCCTTGCCTGTCAGTACTACAACGCTTGTGTTTCAGAGTTTTGTGTCTAGTGAGCCTCCACTACTCGTAGCTTGGCGACGCGTTACGGCGTGTCGACCCACCTGGAAGTGGTGGCGTGGCAGTTCCTGAGATACGATTTTTAAGCTAGTTCCGTGGGCCCCTGCTTAACGGTAGCGTCCTGCTGGGGGGAAAACTAGCTAGAGGCCTGGCTCTAGGTAAGAGTCAGTGTGTGCACACGTGGTCAGGGGCATAGGACTTGCGCCGACGGGCGTGACCCTGACTGGTCACTCATTACTATGGTTCTTGTTCTTGTTACAATGTCTTAGTCTCTGCCGTGTGCTAGGCAGCGTAGGCGGGACACTTCAGGCGTAGCATAAGATGATAGTGGACGCAGCTGGCTATTCTTCTAGTGAGGAGGTGCTTCCATCACGTGACGCGTGACTCTCATGTTTCTCGGAGTCTGTGTTTCCCTTCCGAGTTAGCATGTTCTTGGTTCCGTCCAAGATCAGCTTCCCTTGCCGAGTTGGTCTATGTTTGGCTTGTCCACGACTAGCTTGTTGTGGCGTGCACGACGCTCTAGTCGTGTATGCAATTGTGTTTAGGGGGAGCTTGCACGGCAATCCAGTCGTGTGAGCTGTAGAGTCTGTCTCGTCAGTCTAGGTCTTTTCCTAAGCTTGTGTGTCTGGTCTCGTACACCTTTGTCTTGGGCCTCGTGCTTGTCGACAGATTGGTAACTCATGAACTTTCGAGTTCAGGGTTAGCCCTTTTGGCGTTGCTTGGAGTAGCTTAGGGGCCGAGGTCCTCTCGGTAGCCATGTTTTGTCGGTATGGCTTCTTCCCTCTTCCTTACACCCTCCCTACTCCAGTTCTTCCTGCTTTCTTTTACAGCTTTCTAGCAGTAGTTTTCCCTGCTTTTCCTGCTTTACTACTCTTGCCGTTTTAGCTGTTGTTCTATGTTACTGCGTTATTTTTCAGTGGGGATCCGCGTGACCCCTATTGGGCCAGTGACACAAGGTTCACCCCTACTTTTCAGGTGTGGTCATCTCTTCTTCCTTGCGGTTCCTGGTGTGGCGAGTTTGTCATTGCCAGCGGTACCTGTGTCGGTCTTCCCCCGACCTCAGTGTACGTTTTTCTTTCTGTTGGACTGTACTTGTCTTTCCTTTAGACTGGACTCTGGTATAATTGTTAATTTTAACTGTTAATTAAAAAGTAATTTTATTTCTGCTACTTTAGCAAACCTGATTAATGAAATTTAATTGCTTACTGTTATATCTGTGACTTCAATGTACTACACGACATTCCTTTTATCCCTTCAGAGCTTTACAGCTCTTGGGAGGCTTCACGGGTTCCAAGTGGTATCGGGTCTACTCGGTAGTCCTATCGGGTATATCCGGTATCCGGAGTCCGGGTCGTCACACCATTCGAGCTCCTTGATGATGAGGAAGTATGGACGAGAGAACAAATTCACAAATCAATGTTAAATTTGAGTGCCATAAATGCAATTCAGTGTGTTCTCCATCCCACAGAATTTTCAAGAATTTCATCATGCTCCACTGCGAAGGAGATGTGGGATAAGCTAGAGGTAATCTACGAGGGTACATCTCAGGTAAGAGAAACTAAGGCTAACATGCATGTATCAGAATATGAAGCCTTCAAAATGAAGCCAGATGAGTCAATCTCTGAGATGTATGCCCGTTTGATGGTGCTAACCAATAGCTTGAGGAGCGAGAGAGAACCCGCAGAACCTTCAAGCTGTGGCCCCTCTGATGCTTTTCTGTCCCCCTCTGCTGGTATCTCGCTCGCCCCTCCTGCTCCGTCGACCGTCCAAGGTCCCTGTTGTATGAAAGTTGGCCTCAATCGTGCTTCTTTTGCTGTGGGAGGTGCATATGCTCCGCTGCATGCCCTTTCGCCCCTGCTGCCCCCTCCGACGTCCTCTGGAGGTCCTTCTGGTGGTGCTGCCGAGCTCTCCGCCGTGCCCAACGTCTCCCTCGCTGGACACATTTTTAGCCACTCCATCACGCTACCATTGGAGGGTACCTATCCATCGTGCGTTCCCCTCCCAGCTGGCCCCTGCGCCTCCCCCCTCTTCATAACTACCTCTCCGGGTGCACGGGTTCTCCTCCGGCAACTGCTTCTCCTCCGGCGACTGGGCAGCGGGCTGCGACTCTGGCCCCTACTCTTGGGCATCTTATTGCCCCTTCGTCCTCGTCCCTGCATCCTGACGTCGACGCCTTGCCCCCTCCGGCGATGCCGCCCAGTTCCCACGGTCGACACGTTGTTGGCCACCCTAACACGCCACGTCAGGACGTCGCTTCTTCTGCCGTTCTGGATCATCCCGTTGCCCCGCCTCTTTCATCCCTTGAACGAGCTCCGTGTTCGGTAGCTCCCCTCCACTCTGTCACTGCGACCTGCCCTGCGTCTGCTTCCTTCGTCCTGGGCTCGTCAGCTGCTGGTTAAGGTGTTGGTGCTGGATTGTCCCAGCTCTGTGCCTTAGCGTCGTCTCCTACTGGTCCCCCGTCTCGCCTCGGTCTCCTTGGCCCCGCTTTTGTGGTGTCCGTTCCAGCGTCCCCTTTCGGCGGTGCTGCAGCGTCTGTGATGCCTCTCTAAGGCCACCTGCCTCCTCGCCGGTCCGACCCTGGCTCTTGCCCGGTCCTTCGCCATGGACGTACGGATGCCATCTCGCCTGCTCCTCAGGCGTCTTCGCTTGGGGCAGCGTCTCTGCCCACTGGTGTAGCAACCCTGGTAAATTAAAAGACTAGAAAGTCTAAATAAATTAAAAATAATAATTAAACAAGGCCCATCCCTTGTACATGACCCTCTTACGTCCTAAAAAGTCTGACAAAAGAACTCATGGACACTACTATTGTATTATAATAAATTTAAGGATGACATGATATTTTTTTAGGTAAGTATTTAATGCACAACGTAGTTTTAATTGAATTAAGAATCATTAAATCTCAAAAAAAATGTCAATTTGTATTTTATTACTAATTTAGAAAAATTAATATTCCACATTCATTACATTATAATCTTATTAGAAGGGAGAAGGATATATATATATAAGATTTAATTACATTAAAGATATGTAAAAGATAAAAGAATGAGTATATATGCAATTTTGGTTCTTTCAAAGGGATTGTGAAATTGCCAAAACTCAATTGACGCCTCTTTGTGCAGGCGTATCCAACGTGAAAAGCGACCTAACACAAGTCGTTATTTATAAATTAGTGAAAATCAAATAAAGTATATAGCTAAAGAGTTACAGAGATGATAGGGATATATACATAATAATAGTCTTTTGGAAGGTCAAGAAGAAATGCCAAATGAAATTGACGCCATTACCTTGGGCGTGTATTTCAAGTGTGACGACTTAATAAAAGTCGTTATTTTATTCTAAAATGAATAGTGCCTGTTTTTGAATTAAAGAATTTTGGAAAACTAATTATATGGAAAAATAGAAAAAATTGAAAACCTCATACCCCTAAAATTTCCCATCAAGATCATATCAAGAAAAAAAGATAAAAATCTACAAAGATCGTTACACCTTAAAATAACAAATCAGGGAAAGGTGAATGACGCCTCCGAGAAAGTCGTCATTTAATTTTTGACGACTGTGTATACAGGCATCATTTGTTGAAATAACGCCCAAACCTTAGGCGCCATTTACAAATCAAGCCGTTAGTGTTTGGTTCGAACAAGGATGATATCTGGGTAAGTTTGATTAGGGAAAAGATCAATATGTGGAATAGCTAAAGTCTAATCGGATTCTAAGAAGGAAGTTCTAATCCTAATCGAACTCCTAGAACCTATTAGGATTCCTTCTCCTATAAATACCCACCCTTCCGTCGAACTTCCTGTTGACAATAGTGATCAAAAAAGCCTTGCTGTGGAAGTTAATCGTCCTCTTGTTGAAGAACGTAGGAGTTCTTCGTCATCTTCTTCTTCTTCCTTGCTGCATGAAGGCTTGAAGGGAAGGGGAAGGCCGTTCTCCCTCTGCTACTTAAATCCTTTGAACCAAAGGAGCCATCTACCTGCTACTATATTCTTCTGAGGTTTTATTGGTTTCCGAAGAAGCCAAACTGCAGCTTCCTAGCTATTGTTTCTTCATCAAATCACCCAGGAGAAGACTTCTTCTTCCTCCACTTTCTCCTGCAACAAGAAGGGCGCAAGAAGCCTTCTTCTTCTTGCTGAAGGAAGGCCGCCGTCTTCCTTGGGGTTTTTCCATTTACTATGCGTGAAGCCCTCAGAGACATACGTACTTACCAATTAGTACTACTGCTGCTACTGTTTTGTCTTCGATTGCTGAAGGGGCTATCATCTTCTTCCTGATATCTAGTGAATCGGTTGTGGTTCATCTTCTTCACGTTCAATCAAACATCATCAATCCAAGGTAGGTTTTCTCAAGTGTTAAGCAAAACATATTGTTATTAGGCCATCCGCATGCATGTAGAATTGTTAGCAGTGATATTGATATATCAGTTTTCCCTGATTTCTGTATTTCTTGAAATGACGCCCCAGCTTAAGGCGTTATTTTGATTTAACGCCCATACGAACAGTCGTCAATTGACTAGTTGGTTAATAATAACGCATGTTCAAAATTCAATAATTATGAACCCGTACATGTTAAACTAATGCATGATTATATTATAGAATTCCTGATAGTTTCTTGATTGGAAATGAAATAACGATCATGTCTAGGTCGTCAAATGAATGAACGCCCCTATAAACGGGCACCAATTTAGTGATAAAATGTGAAATTATAGAAATAATTGTAATATTCTTGGATATTGAAATGACGACATGTGCCATACCCTTTAATTTGTTATATGACGCCCTTGACTAGGGCGCTGTTTACTGAATTGAAGCTATCATGAAAGGCGTCGTTTTTATAAATATCAAAATGGGAAAATATTTATAGATATTAATCTGGATGAAACGACTAAGTGAACAGTCGTCATTTATGGAACTGACGACCCTGACAAGGGCACCAATTCATAAAATGAAGACTTAAGCTCAGGCGCCATTTGACTGATCCCTGATTTCCGTGGTTTTTATATAACCCTTGTTAATGGGTTATGCTTATCGGCACTATATTTCATTCCGTGAATATAGTCCTATGTTTCACGTTGTTTCATCGATTACCCACTATTTCTCAGTGATAGACGAACTCTCCATAGGACATTCCGTTCCTTTGGACCAGTAACTTTATCATAGAGACCTCCATAAGACTCCGCTTGTCTTGGATTCCCTCGAGGCAGCCGAGCTGGTTGTACCCTTAATACCTATGTCACTATTTGATTACCATGTCACTCTAAAGAAACATGGTAGACCGGCCCTCATGACTTGCTAAGAGGATGTCATGAGAATACTCTAAATTAATGGAATGGGAAACCATGCCATTAGTGTTCTTATGAATTAGGTGCCATACTTGGGGACCTCAATTCTATCTAGCTAATCATATCCAAGAACGAGCGACCATCGCTATATGAGCGCTTATTCTTATTATTATGACGCCCAATTAGGGAGCCGATTCCACCTAGTTTTATCGTTAATCGTGATTATACCATTATTGTTGTCTTTATACATCATGTTCAATCCTTGAAATTCTATTCCACAAGATCTATCTTAAAGTCCCTACAAGCTTATTCCATTGAAACTCTATATTGGCTATAACCATAGTGGATGTCGAAAAATACACGATCAATGCCTACGCATATAAGGGCCCGATCTGGTCCTGGGAGGAGCACCCGAAAGTACTAGTGCCCATGGGAGTTGTAATGATCACGGTGTGGCATTACACCGAAGTGTATGACTAGCTTGATTAGACATTCCACAATCTCATACTCGACTTGACATGACATGACTTGCGTGACCCGGAAAGGGTATTTATATACTTGCTTGAAACGTGATAGCCAATTCCCGACATGACATGATGAATATACTTGCTTAAATATCTTGACATTTATTGATATAAGTTCTTGAAAGACATGCTAGTTCACTCAATTATCTCTTATACTCTCTCTCTCTTGTCGGTTTACGCAAACATGCATAGCTTTATTGCATTCATGTAACATGTAATTTACTTAAAGCAAGCTAGCTCTTGAGATATAATTCCTACTGAGCATTCGCCCATCCAGTGTTTTCCCTTATTTTTCAAGTAAGTCCGATGACGAGACTCAATTGGATGGGGAAGGTCAAGAGTGAAGAGATTAGAGCTCTCCGTCTATCCAAGCGTCTACTAATCTTATCTTTCTAATTTCTTGAGTCAATCATTGTACTTTTTCCTTTTATTGAGTCTTAGCATTTTCATTTGTAATAGAAGTACTTTGAGGTTGTGATTGAATAAAGGATTGGGTTATCTTTACTTTTGCGCACTCTGTCTTTGTGTTGAATACACTAACGCTCTGATTGACATGATCGATATAAACTCGTCACGCGTCTCCGAGTTCCTTCCGCCCTCGGGGCGTGACAGTTTTTGTGATATCAGAGCCTAGGATATTCAATTCCTAGGAAACCCAAGTCCAAGGATAGGTTTAAAACCTTTAACCGGTGTGATTGGGTAGAACCAAGGGTTAAGTTAACTTAGAATCAAAACCTTTGAACATAATCACATATTAATATAGTTATTGTAATTGTAGGACAATGGCTGCCGAACGTGCCCAGTGGCATAACATGCAACGCACTCTACAAGGCATGCCCCAGGCACTTCAACAGGTGGCACAAGGAGGTGCACATCGTGGAGCAAGAAATCTCCACCAAAGCTTCAAGAACATGAACCCTCCTAAGTTCATGGGATCCACTGATCTGGATGACGCCGAGCACTGGATCCGGGAAACCGAACGTATCTTTCGGGTTATGCAATGCACGGACCAAGAGAAGGTCTTGTTAGAAACATTTCAACTAGAGAGAGACGCCCACTGCTGGTGGGAGTCGGTAGAAGCCACATTAGATCAAGGACAAGTTACTTGGGAGGAGTTTGTTGAACATTTCAACAATAAATATTTTTTAGACTGAGTCCAAGAGAAGAAAGCTGCCGAATTCGCCGCACTTAAGCAACGATCCTTGTCTGTGGCTGAGTATGAGGCATAATTTTCTAGGTTGTCTCGATATGCTAAACATCTAATTAGTACCGAGAAGATGAAAGCTAGGAGATTCCTAAATGGGCTCAGACCCCAATATATCACACAGCTGGCGCCGATGGACATACAGGTCTATTCGGAGATGGTACGACGAGCCCAGCTACTGGAGGATGCCACGGAACTATCTGATAGGATCCGTAGGAGAGACAAGAAGGAGCATGTTACTAGCTCCGGCACTTTCAAACCCAATTTCAAGAAGAGGCCGAGTAATGGAGGTACTCCCTCCCAAGAGCAAAAGTTCAAAAAAACCAAACCTTTCTCCATCACCACTACACCTTCTAAGGTGGTATGTAAGCATTGTGATAAGGCCGGGCACAAGGCCGATGAATGCTGGAGAAAACTTGGAGATTGTCTCCATTGTGAGAGTCGTGATCATCAGATTCCCGATTGCCCGTTGCTCAATGATCAGATCGGTGACGTGAAGCGCCCGGTGACCAAGAATGCACGTCTCCAGGCTATAAAGGAGGCGGAACAAGACGAAGGCGGACTGGTAGAAGGTACACTGAAAGTTTATTCCAAGTCTGCAAATGCCTTATTTGATACTGGTGCATCACATTCTTTTATTTCCAAGAGGTTTGCTGATCCATTACCTATGGAACCGGACTAGATAAAAATAGTTTTGTCTACTCCTCTCGGAAACGAAACCGATATTACTCATCATTATCAAAACTGTGAAGTCTTGGTAAAGGGTAGAAATTTTCCTATCATCCTAATATGCCTAGATTTAAAGGAATATGATGTCATATTGGGAGCAGATTGGTTATCCAAGTATCAAGCAACCGTGGATTGCCGTAACAGCAAAGTTACTTTCAAAGACTTTCCGGAACTGGTCTATACTAGCCCTAAGAGTCGGAGCAAGTCACCTCTTATTTCGGCTCTCTGAGCTAGCAAGCTAATAAGGAAAGGATGTGTATCTTTCCTTGCGTTTGTCACCATTAAGGAGACTAAGGAGACTAAGCTAGAAGACATCCCATTTGTGCAAGAATTTTCGGATGTGTTTCCGGAAGATTTGCCTGGATTACCTCCACAATGAGAAGTGGCCTTCACCATCTATTTGGTCCCTGGTGCTGGTCCAGTTTCTAAGGCACCATCTAGGATGTCCCCCGCCGAACTCAAGGAGTTAAAAGAGCAATTGATGGAACTTCTAAAGAAGGGATTTATTAGACCAAGCACTTCCTCGTGTGGAGCACCTGTGCTATTTGTAAAGAAGAAAGATGGATCCATGAGATTATGCATCGACTATCGACAGTTGAATCATCTCACTATCAAGAACAAGTATCCACTGCCGAGAATCGATGAATTATTTGATCAAATATATGGATCCAAGTATTTCTCGAAGATTGATCTCCGGTCAGGATATCACCAACTAAGGATCAAGGATGAGGACATTTATAAGACCGCATTCAGAAGCAGGTATGGGCACTATGAATTTGTTGTTATACCCTTTGGACTAACAAATACCCCTGCTACCTTTATGCAATTGATAAATAGTATATTCAGGCCTCATCTAGATCAATTCATAGTGGTTTTCATTGATGATATACTAATCTATTCAAAGACCAAGGAAGAGCACGAGGAGCATTTGAGGATTGCATTACAGATATTGAGGATGAATCAGTTATATGCAAAGCTCAGTAAATGTGAATTCTGGTTAGAAGAAGTATCTTTCTTGGGGCATGTTATATCAAGAGACGGTTTATCCGTAGATCCATCGAAGGTTGAAGCTGTAAAGAATTGGGAAAGACCGACCAATGCTAGCGAGATCCGTAGTTTCTTGGGTCTTGCAGGTTATTACCGACGATTCATCAAGGATTTCTCCAACATTGCCGTACCACTCACTAGACTAACACGCAAGGAGATACGTTATGAATGGAGTGAGGAATGTGAAAGAAGCTTCCAAGCTCTCAAGGATCATCTAACTAATGCCCCAGTATTAGCTTTGCCAATTGAAGGAGAGAAATTCGAGGTATACACCGATGCCTCAGGCGTTGGCCTCGGATGTGTATTGATGCAACAAGAAAGAGTCATAGCGTATTCTTCCTGGCAACTCAAGAAGCATGAAGAAAACTACCTAGTTCATGATTTGGAGTTGGCCGCGGTAGTATTTGCATTGAAGATATGGAGACATTATCTATACGGAGTACAGTTCACTGTATACACCGATCACAAGAGTCTTAAATATCTCTTCTCACAGAAGGAATTGAATATGAGGCAAAGACGTTGGCTAGAATATCTCAAGGATTTTGACTTCATAATACAATATCATCCTGGAAAGGGTAATCCTGTAGCTGATGCCCTCAGTCGCAAGCCAAGAGCGATTTTAACAAATTGTATGATTCAAGAGTGGAAGTTCCTAGAACAATTCTCTAAACTTAATATAAGCATAGACAAGGACAGTAGGTGTGTCACATTATCCCATATGAGCATACAGCCAGACTTGCTATCCGAAATACAAGGACTTCAAGATAGTGACTCCGTACTAGTGGAAATCAAGGGAAAATGGAAGAACAACCTTATTTCAAGATAGCCTCGGATGGAAGATTGATGTTCAGGAATAGAACATGTATACCAGATTGTCTAGAGCTAAAGAACAAAATCTTAGATGAAGCTCACAAATCAATGTACACGATTCATCCAAGGTCTACCAAAATGTACCAAGATTTGAAAAGGACCTTCTGGTGGCCCAATATGAAAAGAGAAGTAGCAGACTTTGTGTCTCGCTGTCTCACGTGCTAACAAGTCAAGGCAGAACACCAAAAGCCTGCCGGTAAGCTACATCCTCTAGTTATTCCCAAATGGAAGTGGGAGGATATCGGTATGGACTTCATTATGCATCTGTCTCAATCAAGAGGAGGACATGATGGAATATGGGTTATCATAGACCGATTAACCAAGTCGGAACACTTCTTGCCAATAAAGAGTCGATGGTCAGTTGATGTTCTTGCTGCATTATACATTAAGGAGATAGTCAGGTTACATGGAGTACCTGTCTCAATCGTGTCTGACTGAGACCCTCGTTTTACTTCTCACTTTTGGAAGGGTCTACAACATTCGTTGGGGACGAGACTTAACTTTAGTACAACTTTTCATCCTCAAACGGATGGTTAGACCGAAAGAATAAATTAGGTAGTAGAAGATATGCTCAGAGCTTGCATCATCGATTTTGGTGGAAGCTGGCATGATCACTTTCCCTTAGTCGAGTTTGCATACAACAACAGCTACCAGGCAAGTATACAAATGGCACCTTTCGAAGCCTTATACAGAAGGAGTTACCGGTCACCCTTGTGCTGGGATGAAGTTGGTGAAAAATAACTATTAGGTCCAGACATGGTAAGGGATACCACTAAAAAGATTTAGTTGATTAGAGAAAGACTTCAAGTTGCACAGTCTAGACAGAAGGCTTATGCTGACACAAGAAGAAGAGATCTTGAATTCCAAGTCGGAGATCACGTATTTCTCAAGATATCACCTAGACGTGGAATGAGGAGATTTGGTGTTAAGGGCAAGCTTACACCAAGGTTTATCGGACCTTTTGAGATACTAGAAAGGGTTGGCGAGGTTGCTTACCATGTCGCCTTACCTCCTCAATTGTTTGAAGTTCAAAATGTATTCCACATATCTATGTTGAAGAAGTATGTGCACGATCCGTAACATATCATTGATCATGGAGACCTGGTGATTCAAAGGGATCTCACTTATGAACAAAAGCCCATGAAGATCCTCGATCGCGAGGTACGAACATTAAGGAACAAAGTTATTCCCATGGTTAAGGTGCAATGGAGTAAAAGCTCAGAACACGAAGCCACATGGGAGACCGAGGAGTCTATGAGGAAACGATTTCGAGACTTATTTTAAAAGGCATGTACTCTACACTCTCTACGTCTATATACGGCTGAATTTGGGGACCAAATTGTTTTAAGTGGGGGTGGGTGTAGCAACCCTAGTAAATTAAAGGACTAGAAAGTCTAAATAAATTAAAAATAATAATTAAACAAGGCCTAGCCCTTGTACATGACCCTCTTACGTCTTAAAAAGTCTGACAAAAGAACGCATGGACACTACTATTGTATTATAATAAATTTAAGAATGACATGATATTTTTTAGGTAAGTATTTAATGCGCAACGTAGTTTTAATTGAATTAAGAATCATTAAATCTTGAAAAAATGTCAATTTGTATTTTATTACTAATTTAGAAAAATTAATATTCTACATTCATTACATTATAATCTTATTAGAAGAGAGAAATATATATATATAAGATTTAATTACATTAAAGATATGTAAAAGATAAAAGAATGAGGATATATGCAATTTCGGTTCTTTCAAGGGCATTGAGAAATTGCCAAAACTGAATTGACACCTCTTTGTGTAGGCGTATCCAACGTGAAAAGCAACCTAACACAAGTCGTTATTTATAAATTAGTGAAAATCAAATAAAGTATATAGCTAAAGAGTTATAGACATGATAGGGATATATACATAATAATAGTCTTTTGGAAGGTCAAGAAGAAATGCCAAATGAAATTGACGCCATTACCTTGGGCGTGTATTTCAAATGTGACGACTTAATAAAAGTCGTTATTTTATTCTAAAATGAATAGTGCCCGTTTTTGAATTAAAGAATTTTGGAAAACTAATTATATGAAAATATTGAGAAAAATGGAAAACTCATACCCCTAAAATTTCCCATCCAGATCATATCAAGAAAAAAAGATAAAAATCTAGAAAGATCGTTACACCTTAAAATAACAAATCAGGGAAAGGTGAATGACGCCTCCGAGAAAGTCATCATTTAATTTTTGACGACTGTGTATACAAGCGTCATTTGTTGAAATAACGCCCAAACCTTAGGCGTCATTTACAAATCAACCCGTTAATGTTTGGTTCGAACAAGGATGATATCTAGGTAAGTTGGATTAGGGAAAAGATCAATATGTGGAATAGCTAAAGTCTAATCGGATTCTAAGAAGGAAGTTCTAATCCTAATCGAAGTCCTAGAACCTATTAGGATTCCTTCTCCTATAAATACCCACCCTTCCGTCGAACTTCATGTTGACAATAGTGATCAAAGAAGCCCTGCTGTGGAAGTTCATCGTCCTCTTGTTGAAGAACGCAGGAGTTCTTCGTCATCTTCTTCTTCTTCCTTGCTGCATGAAGGCTTGAAGGGAAGGGGAAGGCCGTTCTCCCTCTGCTACTTAAATCCTTTGAACCAAAGGAGCCATCTACCTGCTACTATATTCTTCTGAGGTTTTATTGGTTGCCGAAGAAGCCAAGCTGCTGCTTCCCAGCTATTGTTTCTTCATCAAATCACCCAGAAGAAGACATCTTCTTCCTCCTCTTTCTCCTGCAACAAGAAGGGCGCAAGAAGCCTCTTTCTTCTTGCTGAAGGAAGGCCGCCGTCTTCCTTGGGGTTTTTCTCTTTACTATGCGTGAAGCCCTCAGCGGTTGAGACATATGTACTTACCAATTAGTACTACTGCTGCTACTGTTTTGTCTTCGATTGCTGAAGGGGCTATCATCTTCTTCCTGATATCTAGTGAATCAGTTGTGGTTCATCTTCTTCACGTTCAATTAAACATCATCAATCCAAGGTAAGTTTTCTCAAGTGTTAAGCAAAACATATGGTTATTAGGCCATCCGCATGCATGTAGAATTATTAGCAGTGATATTGATATATCAGTTTTCCCTTATTTCTGTATTTCTTGAAATGACGCCCCAGCTTAAGGCGTTATTTTGATTTAACGCCCATACGAACAGTCGTCAATTGACTAGTTGGTTAATAATAACGCATGTTCAAAATTCAATAATTATGAACCCGTACATGTTAAACTAATGCATTATTATATTACAGAATTCCTCATAGTTTCTTGATTGGAAATGAAATAACGACCATGTCTAGGTCGTCAAATGAATGAATGCCCCTGTAAACGGGCGCCAATTTAGTGATAAAATGTGAAATTATAGAAATAATTGTAATATTCTTGGATATTGAAATGACGACATGTGCCCTACCCTTTAATTTGTTATATGACGCCCTTGACTAGGGCGATATTTACTGAATTGAAGCTATCATGAAAGGCGTCATTTTTATAAATATCAAAATAGGAAAATGTTTATAGATATTAATCTGGATGAAACGACTGAGTGAACAGTCGTCATTTATGGAACTGATGACCTTGACAAGGGCGCCAATTCATAAAATGAAGACTTAAGCTCAGGTGCCATTTGACTGATCCCTGATTTTCGTGGTTTCTATATAACCCTTGTTAATGGGTTATGCTTATCGGTACTATATTTCATTCCGTGAATATAGTCCCATGTTTCACGTTGTTTTATCGATTACCCACTATTTCTCAGTGATAGACGAACTCTCCATAGGACATTCCGTTCCTTTGAACCAGTAACTTTATCATAGAGACCTCCATAAGACTCCGCTTGTCTTGGATTCCCTCGAGGCAGCCGAGCTGGTTGTACCCTTAATACCTATGTCACTATTTGATTACCATGTCACTCTAAAGAAACATGGTAGACCGGCCCTCATGACTTGCTAAGAGGATGTCATGAGAATACTCTAAATTAATGGAATGGGAAACCATGCCATTAGTGTTCTTATGAATTAGGTGCCATACTTGGGGACCTCAATTCTATCTAGCTAATCATATCCAAGAACGAGCGACCATCGCTATATGAGCGCTTATTCTTATTATTATGACGCCCAATTAGGGAGCTGATTCCACCTAGTTTTATCGTTAATCGTGATTATACCATTATTGTTGTCTTTATACATCATGTTCAATCCTTGAAATTCTATTCCACAAGATCTATCTTAAAGTCCCTACAAGCTTATTCCATTGAAACTCTATATTGGCTATAACCATAGTGGATGTCGAAAAATACACGATCAATGCCTACGCATATAAGGGCCCGATCTGGTCCTGGGAGGAGCACCCGAAAGTACTAGTGCCCATGGGAGTTGTAATGATCACGGTGTGGCATTACACCGAAGTGTATGACTAGCTTGATTAGACATTCTACAATCTCATACTCGACTTGACATGACATGACTTGCGTGACCCGGAAAGGGTATTTATATACTTGCTTGAAACGTGATAGCCAATTCCCGACATGACATGATGAATATACTTGCTTAAATATCTTGACATTTATTGATATAAGTTCTTGAAAGACATGCTAGTTCACTCAATTATCTCTTATTCTCTCTCTCTCTTGTCGGTTTACGCAAACATGCATAGCTTTATTGCATTCGTGTAACATGGAATTTACTTAAAGCAAGCTAGCTCTTGAGATATAATTCCTACTGAGCATTCGCTCATCCAGTGTTTTCCCTTATTTTTCAAGTAAGTCCGATGACGAGACTCAATTGGATGGGGAAGGTCAAGAGTGAAGAGATTAGAGCTCTCCGTCTATCGAAGCGTCTACTAATCTTATCTTTCTAATTTCTTGAGTCAATCATTGTACTTTTTCCTTTTATTGAGTCTTAGCATTTTCATTTGTAATAGAAGTACTTTGAGGTTGTGATTGAATAAAGGATTGGGTTATCTTTACTTTTGCGCACTCTGTCTTTGTGTTGAATACACTAACGCTCTGATTGACATGATCGATATAAACTCGTCACGCGTCTCCGAGTTCCTTCCGCCCTCGGGGCGTGACAACTGGCCTTGGGCCTCTCCTAGCCCCGTCGCCCTCCTCCTTGAGCCCCTCCATCGTCGCCCCACTTCCTTCCTCGGTGCCGCCTGCCCTCCATGGGTGACTTGTTGACGGCCACCTTCACTCGCCTCCTCTTGCGGAGATCGTCTCCCCTACCTTTTCATCTCTCCATGCCCTCCACTAGTCTTCTGCATCTATCCACCCTCTCCTCCCTACTCCCTCGGAGCTCTACCTCCCGTCGGTTGCCGCCTGCTCTCCCCCATTGATTGGTGTTGACCTTGTTGCTCTGTTTTTGGGTTCTCCGGCCTTTCGTTGTTCGTTGCTCCTCAGCCTGCCATGGCTGTGCTTGCCAGTGGTTCTTCTGCTCTTCCCGGTGGGCGCCTCATCCTTGCGATCTCTGCCCTCCTGCGTTGCTGGTCGCTGCGTCACCTTCCTCAGCTCCGGCGGTCGGGCCTCCGCCGTCTTCTCTCGGTGCTGCAGGCCTTTGGGGCTCTCCCTCTATGCTTGGCGTTCCTTCCTCGGATGAGCTGCCCACCTCCGTTGGCATTGCCAGTGGTGCTCCCCCCTAGTTCCTTGGGCCCTGCGGTGGCAAGCTCCATCCCTGCTGTGGCAGGCCTGCCAGCCTGCTCATTCGTCCCGTCCTGCCGCTGACGGGCCCTCCCCCTCTGTTGGTGCCATTCCTACGCCATGGTTCTAGCATGTGGTGGTGCCGTGCTTCCTGGGGCGCCCTCCGAGAAGCCTGCTTCATCCTCTTCATCGGCCGCCGGCGGCCCTGGCCTGCCTGTGGCCCCCGTTCAAAGCCTCGTCAACTATTGCGCTCACGTCCAAGGTGGGGCCCATCCATGCTAGCCTTCTGGGTGGGCCACCCATCCTTCTCGTGCTCCCCACCGCCGGCCAAGCTCTGCTGTCTCGAGCGACCATGGCGTTCTCCGTCAAAGTTACCTGCCCCATATCTTTTGGGCTTCGTTGTAGTTTTCCTGTTTGGGCTTTTTGGGCCTTGCCCACTTGTTGTAATTGGGCTCCTCCCTTCCTTAGTAGGACGTTGGGCTCTCCCTAATGGATGCCACCCCTCCCCCCACCTGGGTGGTCCCCTGTATCCCCAACCCCTTTTCTCTTCCTTCTGCTTAATATATAAAATTATCTTGTTGGCTAGTTGGGGTGAGTATCTCCTCTAACAACCTGCAAGTATGACCTTAGTTAAAAAAATAAAAAAAATAGCTTGAGGAGCCTTGGTAAGGCCTATAGTGAATATGAAATTGTTAGAAAAATTCTCAAGACCTTGACTACCATATGGGACACTAAGGCCACTGTTATGGAGGAGTCTAGGAACCTTGCCACGACCACTGTAGATGAACTCGTCGGTTCTCTCATGACTTATGAGTTGAACCTTAAGAGGGTTGATGAGTCTGAAAAGAAGAGAAAACCCCTTGCTCTGAAAGTAGCTTCCAGTAGCAAAGGATCCTCTAGTGAGCATAGCTCTTCTAGTTCAGAAGTGGATCTAGATTAATTTGCCATGATCACTAGGAAGTTTAAAAAATTTCTGAGAAAAGAAGGAAAATGGATTAGAAGAAAATATCATTCTGGAAAGAGACTGTCGAAGTATAGATCTGAAACTATTAAGAAAACTGACTCTAATGTTTGTTATAATTGTAGGAAAGTTGGTCACCTGAACGCAGACTGCCCTGAGCTATAGAAGGAAAAATTCAAGTCATAGAATAAGAAAGGAAAGGCAATGGTCAGTACCTGGAGTGACGGGGATGAAGGAAGTCTCAGCAGCACATCAAGTAGTGATGAGGAAGACATGATAGAATAGGTGGTGCACGGAAATAGATCCAGAGGGGGGTGAATTGATCTTTTTAGAAATTTTACTCAATTGAAATACTAACTCCACTCTAAGAAACAAATGACAACTGCTCCATGGAAGACACTTAGAAATGAACGCTTCTACTAGACCAGTGGACAAACATTCATCATGCTAACACTGAATCAGAGAGAGACAAGATATAATCCACATCATTCACAGCTCAAGCTACACGGATATTAAATTGAATAACCAGCGCTCAAAAGAGCAATCAACAAAACCTGTGAAGGAGGTAGGAGACAAGGAACAATCACACCACTGCTTACAAGATTTTTAGGTTGTTCGATCTCAGACCCGAGATCTACATCCACCCCTCACTCAACTTGAGTGAGGATTCCATTCCTCCAAGGAAGAAGCAGACTCAGTCTGTAAATAAACACTGCCTAACAGCTTGCCCTGAGGGAAACAAATCCCTCAATACCGATCCTGCAACCCACAGGATTTAAACCTGGATTTGCTACACGCAAGTCCAGAACTGGAGGACCAATCCTCCCTTTCTCCAAACCGGAGGGGAAACCATGAGTAGCACACCGCCACTCGCGAACGGAGACACAGTCTCCCTTCCTCTAACACCCAAAGAGAAACCGAAGATCACTCTCCCTTCTCTTGAATCCTTAGGAGGAACCAGAACTCTAAACAGAGTATCGGAAGAGTAAAAATGGAAAACAAAAACAACTTAGAAAATAAAATAGAACTGAGACAAACTCATGACATATAAGGCTCTCGCAGGAGCAAAACTATTCTGAATCTGATCCAGGAACAGACATACACAAATCTTCAATAAGATAGGTCGTGTAACGACCCGAGATCCGAATACCAGGAGCGGCCTGATAACCCGAATCCTGAACCGCCACCCACGAGCCCGAAGACTCGGAAGAGTTAACAGGATATTGTGGAAATATACGAGAATCTAAATAATTACAGAACTCCACAATTAATATGAATAAATAGGAAATAATAAATAACCTTAAACAAATTACATGGTCCATAATATAATAACAGTTCAAAATATAACAGTAGTCCACAACTAGTACAGTCTAGAAAGAAAAGTACAACTACACAGGACATACCCCGGCTCTGGCAACTGGCATCTAACCCTGGGCACTAGAACCACGTGGAGCATCAGAAGCGCTCCCCTGAAGCCGCGCCTCACCAGAAACCAGGGAAAGACGCAGGGAATGAGCGTCATAACGAAAGGCTCAGTAGGGTCACCCGGACCCCTACCTCGCGAAATGAGAAACTGCACGTAAAGCAGTCTAAGGCTAACACCAACCAACGTAGAGCGAAGGTCAACAAAATAAGTAAACGGGAAAGCTCAGCTACGCCAAGTAGCGACCACACGGCACAAAAATTAAGAAAACCTGACAGAACACCAAGAGTCACTACCTGACAAAGACTGGAGTACCACCCACTAGAAGCACAGTCAGATGTGTCCCTTGACGTCTTACACCGCGCCGTAGTGTCTCCCTACTCGCCCCAGGCAGAAACTGAGACACACACACAAGTAAGACTAACAAGGGTCTAGTCGGGGTCATGCTCATCAGCACATGTCCGAGGTCTCTGACCATGTGTGCACACACTGGCTGACTGCGCTATATCGGGCCCTCTGGCTGGTTCTTCCTATCGGCCCGGACTCGAGCCGCAAGTAGGAGGCCCACAGCAACCAGCCTAAAACCGTCTCTCTTGGGTACCCTCGCCACCACTCCCACGTGGGACCACACGCGTGTCGAAAGGCTACAACTAGTGGAGGGTCACTGAAGGAGTAGACTCTCTAGCCATGGAAAATAATGCCTAAACCGGACAAAGTAGAAGGACCGCTCCTCGTACCGACACCGACTCACGGTGATAACAACCGACTACACCACTCCCCGGGGTTCCCACGGCACCCACGTACAGTCCCCACACAATGACCAGCATCATTCGGACCACAGGTTAGCATGGGGATCGAGGCCTACTCGCCTGGGATTGGAATCGGCAATAAACGAACTCCGGTTGGGCTGAACACAGGTGGCGGTCCACTTTGGACCGCCCCTAGGATAAAATGGTCTAATGCTGGACCACCTCATAGAGAAATGGTCCTCACTGGACCGCCAGACTTATCAGGGAAGAAACGGTCTCCTACAGACCGCTTAGGATAAAAACGGCTCAATCCAAGGCCGCCTCATGGTGTAAACGGTCTCATGGGGACCACCACGCCATGGAGCTACTAAGGAGTACAACGGTCACCCTGTGGCCATTTGGACATGAAACGGTCTCTCTGGGATCGCAAGGAGGGGTTAAACGGTCGCCCTATGACCACTTAATCCCAAAAATCTCCAAGGTTCAAACGCCAACGATGAAAAATGCCTCGAAGGTCACGCTAGCCCACAGGGAAAATGGTCGGCTGCTAGGCCGCCACAGGGCCTTAGCGGTCCATCGTGTGACCGCTAAGCCCAACTGACACTAGGGGTCAGAAAACGGTCTATCTGGGGCAGCTTATAGCAAGAAACGGCTCCTGTTAGGACCATTTTCATGCCAAAAAATTGAGAACGGCGGGAATGGCCCAAAAATGCCATTCCACGCCCCAATCACCCCCAGGTGAAGGGGAAAGAAAAGGGGAAACTCTTCCTCGTGCCCTAGAGCATCATTTGATGCCAGAAAACCATGAAATAATGGATTAAAATGCTAGATCCGGCGCTCGAACCCCAAAGCATGAATTTCCCTTCCCGGCTCAAAATAACCCTCACTCGACATCCCTTCGGCCTAGAAATCACGGGGAAGTTAAGAACGAGCTAAGGATCCGTCACCCTACCTCAGGGAAGCCCGAAATGAGACGGATCGCCGTCGATCTTCAAAACTATGCTTCAAACTCATGAGCACCCCAAAGCTCCCACGAACCACGCACGCGGTCACGATCTCCACGCCACCACCGTCGTCGCCGCGCCATCACCTCGCCGCCGTCTCCAGCCGGAGGGGAGGTCGCCGCAGTCGTCGCCGAAAGAGGGGAAGCTCACGGGTGGGAGCGCTCACGAGAGAGAGGAGGAAGAAGAAATAAAGAAGAAAAAGAAAAAGAATAGGGGTATTTATAGAAAATCCGGATTTTCTGAAATATCTAGAAAAATAGAAAAATATATCTCCTCGATCCTCGAAACATGTCGGACGCACTGGTACAGTCTCGGTGTAGGAGAACGCAACGGTTTGCCCTATATAGGGTTCCGTAGATCCTTTAGGGAAAAACATGTGTAAACTATGAAACACGTTTCGGGAACCCAAAAACCGATCCGAAACCCATGGATCCAGATCCGAAAAGTGTCCGAAAAACTCGGGGCATTATAGCCCTCCCCCCTTAAACAAATTTCATCCTCAAAATTCAAAATAAAACATAGGGCAAAAGAAAGGGAGACTTACTCGAATAGATACAGGAACTGCTGACGCATCTCGTCCTCTCGCTCCCAAGATGCTTCGCCGCCAGAGTGCCGCTGCCACACCACCTTAACCAGGGGAATAACTTTGTTCCGCAGGTGCTGCTCTCGTCAATCCTTAATACGGATGGGGAACTCCGGAAGAGACAGATTGGGAGTCACCTCGGGCCAAACGGAATCCTCCAAAACATGATAATCATCGGGCATATACTTCCTCAACATGGAGACATGGAACACATCATGCACTACAGCTAACTCCGAGGGTAGCTGCAACCGATCAGCAACCTCACCAATGCGTTCCACAATGGGAAAAGAGCCAACATAGCGGGGACTCAACGTCCCACACCGCCCAAAATGCATTACTACCTTCAAAGGAGAAACCCTCAAAAATACTCGGTCACCGACCGTGAAACTGAGGGGCTGCCTTCTCTGATCGGCATAGCTCTTTTGCCGACTCTGCACCGCCAACATGTTCTAAGGGACCAAATGCACCACGTTCACGCACTGCTGCACCAGCTCTGGTCCTGTCATAACATGTGTTGGGTCCCGGAGTGCAGGAACACAGTTCTAGAGGGGGGGTGAATATAACCCTCTACTAAAAATTATGTCCAATTAAAAACTTAAACCTACTAGCACAACGGAATTAGCAAGATTAACAAGATTGAGGAATTTAAGCTAAACATCATAAACTGATTCTCTCAATCTCACCGAACTCACACGCCTGCGAAAATAGATTAAAAGGAGATGCACACAATCACACAATGCAAACCACAAGAGATGGAAATTTTTAAGGAGGTTCGGGACCACGACGGGCTCCCTACGTCCACCGCTCACCAAACCAGTGAGGCTTCACTACTGATTAAAACACCCCGGGGATGAATCCCTACACACACACGGAGCCGAGTTCCACCACACACACGTAGGGCGACATCTACGCAACCACACGGGAGTAAACTCCTAACCACACACGGGGAACACACCCCAAGATTTGCCCAAGCACACACGCGGATATATTCCGCACAAATCAACGCACACACGTCACCACAAACTTGGAGAACCCTTTCTCCGAACACCCACACAAGAATATCCTTCAGAAAAAGCATGAAATGACCATGGATGAATACAATAAACTCCAAACAAACTCTAACAACTGAAATGAAGAAAATATATGAAATGTAAAGCTCCCCCTTCACAAAACAATCCGGTTCTTCTTGTCTCGTTGTCGGATAGTGATGATTTCGGCGTCCTCTTGTTCCTCTCCTCGAGTCGCTTCCTTTCCTCTTCTATCACAAGCTTCAAATCTTCAAGGATGTAGATGAAATTGACCTTGCAGGAGCTCCTCTTTGTTTTCCCTTTTTCTTCTCCTACAAGACAGCACAAAATAGGCATTAGTGTTCATCTATTCTTCAAATTCGGAGTTCACATATGAGTATATAGAGAAGGCACCAAAAGACCCATATACCCATGTAAAACCCATGCAAAACCACCCTAATATGTTCATTAGTAACCCAAGGGCATTAGGGTAAAATTTCACCCCAATCGGAGGTCATTTGATATGGTTTCGGTGGCTTACAGAAATCTCGCGTGGAGCTGCGAACAGGGGGGGTCGACCCATCTGGCCAGACAGATTCTATCTGGCCCATTTTTGTCACAAGGGTTGACCCATCAGCAAGAGGGGTCGTCCCATCTTGTGGACAGAACACTGGTTGGCCATTTTTTGGCCCAGGGGTCGACCCATTGAGTGGGGGGGTCGACCCATTCACCTAGAAACATTAAAAAAAGATTTCTAAACCATTCCCAATGACCTAAACATGCAACCCAATGAATTCTAACATCCATTTATGAACTTCAATGATGAAAAACAAATTGTTTCAAATGGAGTGCATGTAAATGAATCTCATGAAGATTTTGCAAGAAAGCACATTCTAAATCCGGATTTCATTAATTCAAGCTCAATGAAAAACTATTCTTCCTCATTCAACGTATAAATCAAATGACCATGCATTGAAACAAGATGTGGCATATTTTTAGACCTCATTCAACAAATGCTGATTTCAATAGGTTAAGCATTTTGCAACCTAATAGGAAAAGTCATTTAGACAATGCATGAAACACTTTGAAAGCTACAACACCACATGGAGTGAATGCATGAAAGAGTTTTCAAACCACCAAAACCTCAAGTGGAAATAAAGTCATTCAAACCACTTAAACTCATTATATGGGCACCATGAAACCAATTTTACTTTAATGAATGTGAATGTATTAAGCACATAATAACCCTCAAGAACCATAAGGTATATTCATGAACCATGCTAAGGGCTTTTCCAGCCTACTAAAAGGCCATTTTTCACAGGTAAAAAATAGAGGGATATTACCATGCATCCAAGTGATATCAAATTGATTTCCATCAATGTCCATCCTGCAAAAATAAGATAAATCATTAGATCTACATGGAAATCAAGATTAAAGAGTTCAACTCTTAAGACATGCATTCAACCATGAGTGCTATAAAAGAGTTAAACATATTATGAGGCTCAAAATCCATGAAGGACATATGTGAAATGCTTAAGCACTTTGGAAACCTTAACAATCATGAAGATTAAACATGTAAACATAGACAGAGCTCAGTTTTCTTCATCCTTCAATCATGAGCAATAAGGCATGATATAAACACTATTCAAACCACAAAATCCTCCATTTCATAGCCAAGGGATTAACACAGTTCATGTCCAAGAAAATCCATTCCATAAAGTTTCAAGTAAATAGATTGAGCATATTTCAAGCCCAAATCAAGACTTTGAAAGCCTATTTGATGAAATGCATGACAACTCATGAATACCAAGATAGTTTCTATCACACGAGCACACTAGCATCCAAATGAGCATTATGCCATTTCACCAATACAAGATTTTGTTATGATGAAATCAATCAAGAAAAATATATTTGACCAAATGACATGGTTTTGAAATGATAAGCATGAATCTATCATTCAATCAAATATATTGACATGGGAGCTTAACCATTCAAATAGCTTACATGTATCTTTCATAATTTGAATATCAAAATGCTTCAATACCCAAATGTTAACAATCATGCCAAATACAAAGCATGTAGGAAAGCATTGTTGACAAAAACTAACATTCATGAAGCATTGTTTTCCACAAAAACTTTCTCATCAATACAACGCCATGAAAACATGAATAACCATTCAAGCACATGGCCAAGCAAGTGCAGGCAACAAAGTCATTTTGTAATTATCAAAATCACATACACAACAATCTCCCCCATTTTGATGATGACAAAATGTTGTGTATTAATGCTCATTAATGCTCTCTCCCCCTTTGACATAATCATAAATGGAGATCAACATGGGGAATTCGCGATAGCATCAAGATCAAACCAACATGCTTTCCCCCCTTATGGTAAAATGAGAACGGACAAGTAAAATATATGATATTCATGAAAGAAGCACAAGGAACAGTCTCTCCCCCTTTGTCATTGACAATGAATCGACGGACAACGGGGTTATTAAGAGAACCATATGCACACTATGTTCAAGAAGATGCGATTCAAAATATGCATGTGTGAATGCACTAAATGCCAGATATGCATGAACTAATTTGCACATGTTTGAAATGCAAGCTTTGGGCAATATGAACATGTAGAATGCAAGTAAAATGATCAAGTATGATTGACTTCCAAGCAAGTAAATCTATATACATGCAATATAGCTCCCCCATTTTATTTATAATGAGAGGATAAGTGTATGAAAGGTGCAGGTGAGTCAATAAAACCATGGTGCTCATGTGTACACCTAGGAGAGTGTGCAGATAGATAGCAAAAGACATACACCAATCATGCAGTCAATCAAATTTTCAAAACACATATTAAATCAAATTACCATGTGTATAAATGAATAACATGAAACTAGCCTTTAGCCATATGGATATCCAGATTTTCAATTGAACACAAGAGTAATTACACAAATTGTATTTAAATCTAGAGAACATCGTATTGGAGGCTACGCTCTGCCCCATTAATTTTTTTCATCAGAATGTTTCTCAACAAAATTTACATTGACAATCTGAATTTTTTTTAGAGTGCTCAGGTTCAAATTATTCCTTTTTTTTATGCTAGGAGACGCATGGAGCTCATGTCAGAATCCCCGGTTACTCAGAATACTGAACCATTTCACTTCATTTTGAACAGAGATACTTTAGTCAACACTTTTCAGAAATGAACCACACCACGTCTCAGGTGACATGTATCCAGTTTACTCAGTGAGACTAAGCATTGCTCTGCCTTTCATTTCATCCAAATTTTTCGGTTGAGACAAGCAACTTTTTCCTCAACTGTCTCTTTATCATATATGCAACAAGTGTAATTTCTTTAGAGTGTTGAAATGAATTTTCTATATCTTTATGAATAACACTCTTTTTCACATTAATGTGCATGAAGTGTGCAAATTTGATTTAACATGTATGGAGAAAATTTAACTCAAGACAATATAGTGCAGCTCCCCCTATGTGAATGCACTAATCAGGAAATGCTCCCCCTGAGTGTTTAACATGAAGCACACTAGTTAAGACTCAAATGCAACATTATTTATCAAGGGAGTATGTGGTCTTAGAATTTTCAAAGAAGGGGTATTAGCATATATTAACATGCAAGCATACAATGAACATATGCAAATATGCAATGTAGAATGATATGCAAGTATTCATATTTCACAAGAGAACACTATCTGCATCTAATGCAACTAATGCATGATATGTATTTTTGCAAATGTGAGAACACAACTTTATTTTAAACAGAAGATTCAGAAGTTGCATACAAAGCCTCACATGTTTCACCACATGATCAGCAACCACAAAGCAATATCATCATCCAACAGAGAATAGAATAGCATGAATTTAAAAAATCATGACAGATTTAACAAGCAAGTATACACATTCAAAAGATGAACCATTTTCAGAGATTTTACCTTCTTGAAACAAGAAGGATTTTCAGATTCAGTTTGAAAGCACATGCAATTCAAAAACAAATTTGATTTCATTCCAAACACATGATTCCTCATAAGCCAAACAATTCAATTTCAGAATTTTGGTACAAGGCGGAGAACTTTGATCCGTGGATCACCTCACGCATAGTGATAGCTTCCTAACAGACTTAATTTGTCATTTCACATATCACCATTTGATATACCAAATATTCATTCATTGAAAGCTTGTATGACTTGTGAAGAAATGTAATTCAAGCATAACATGATATGAAAAACATAACAGATTAACATAAGTGGAAAGCATCAAAATCACCAATCTTAACAAGAAGAAAAGTTGGGGTTTTACAATATGGGCGTGCCTTGTTCCCTTTTATTGGAACCCCCTTTCAATCTTTATTTACCTCAAGGCACGCCTTCACCACAATCAACTCATTTGACACATTTGGGCACCCAAGCCTTGTTGGGTCCCTGGAGGTTAGTAGCATTGCTACCAAAAGCTTTCTTCATTATTTTCATTGCCACCTTGTCATCACTTTCCATGATCCTACAATCCTTAATGGCATGTCCATGGTTTCCACAATAAAAGTATTGAGGGGTGGCGTTTCTAACAAAAGGTTTCTTTTTATGAGCATATGAATTTTTAAATACATTCCATCTTCTATTTTCAAAAGGTCTAGATTTAACATGATTAAACCTAGCATTCATTCTAGAAGCATGAAAATTATCAGAATTCAAAAACCAGCATTCCTTCATTACATGCCTATATTTACCACAATGATAACAACAAGGGGAAGTAGTTCTAACAAATGATTTTTCCTTGTAAGTTTGAGTTTTTCCATAGAATTTTCCCTTGTTGGATGAAAACCTTTAAGGACGATAAGCATGGTTGTCATTGAATTTTCTTTGAAAATCAGATTTAACATTAATGGCATGAACTTCATCATGTTGTTTCACAAAGTAATTTCTCATCATGTGGCCTAGCTTACCACAATAAGAACAAGAAGATTTCCTTTGTTTCTTGAAAGCATATTTGTTTTCACATGCAAAATTGTCATCCTTTTTCATGACAACACAATCATCCATTACGTGGTCATGCATGCCACAATAAAAACATTTAACATTCAATTTCATTTTCCGCCCACCTTGAACGTTTTGAAACTCTTTTTGCATTTTGGGCTTTGTGTTAAATTTTTTTTTCTTAAAATCATTTTCATAAATTTTCTTTGTTGTTTGATAAGCAGATTGATTTGGAGACTCACTTGATGTACTAGCTATGTTTGAACTGTGCATAAAAGATGTATAAACTTTATTTTCTAACTTCTTTTTGTTCACTGAATTATAGCCTAGCCCTTCTTTTTAAAAATTGACCTTAGTCCCCAAGATTTTATCTAGGTTGTCTTTCCGCTTGACAAATTTGGACAAAGATGCATTCAAATCAATGATTTCATTTTCAAGGGAACTCATAGCTAGCAATTTCTTGTTCACTACAAACATTACATTCATTTAACATTTTATTTACAGTTTTATAGCTTTCAAGTTCTTGTTCTAGCACAAGTAATTTTTCAGATTCAACATTGACATCCAAAGCTTTCCCTTTTTCAAAAGTTAACAGTTTTTCAGACATGGCGTTGTTTAAATGTTTCAACTTTTCATTTTCAGATTTTAACAACGCATTTTATTTTTCAAATTTTTTAAGACATTTCAAGCTACCCTCAAGAAGAGAAATTTTAATTAGCATGGCACCATTTTTCTTTTTAAGTTCTTCATTTTAATCTATGATGCTCTTGCTATCAATTTCATTATCAAGAAGTTTTTCAAATAATTTCTCATCATCAGATAAAGAGGCAAGCTTGTTCTTAAGGCATTCTTCATTTTTCTTTATTTGATTGAATTCACTCTTGAGAGCATCATTTTCACTCCTTAAACATGCAATTATATCTTTGTATTCTTTAATTTCAATCATGCGTACCTCATTTAATTCCTCATTCTCAGCACATTTTTCACAGAGGGAGTCATGAACATTATCTTCAACTTTCTTTTTCAATTTTTTATTTTCTAACTTGATTTTCTTATATCTACTCGACAACTCCTCATAAGCATCAAGTAGTTCTTCAAATGACATTTCATCTTCATCAGAGTCAGAGTTAGAATTTACCTCATTTAAATTTTCGTCTCCATGAGCCATTAAGCATGGATCTATTTTTTCTTCTTCATACTTTCGCCCCAATTCGTCCTAAAGGTCTCTTGCCGACCTGCACAAGGGAATTTGTGAAAGTATATTAGATTCAATGGCATTCATGAGGAAATTGAATGCTCTAACATTCATTGCATTTTTCTTGACATGCATATCATCCCATTTGTTATGTTCAGTAGGAAGCTTGTATGAACCTTCACATATGACGTTCCAAACATTAGGCTCATGCAAACCAAGATAAACACACATAGAATTTCTCCAAGAAATATAATCATGACCATCAAAAGTAGGAATGCAATTCATAGAGATTTGATCAATAGAAAAATTCATGATTGTAGAATGCACAGGGATCACTCTGTAGATTATGAGATCTAGGGACAACAGAGCCTCGCTCTGATACCAATTGTTGGGTCCCGGAGTGTAGGAACACAGTTCTAGAGGGGGGGTGAATAGAACCCTCTACTAAAAATTATGTCCAATTAAAACTTAAACCTACTCGCACAGCGGAATTAACATGATTAACAAGATTGAGGAATTTAATCTAAACATCATAAACTGATTCTCTCAATCTCACCGAACTCACATGACTACGAAAATAGATTAAAAGGAGATGCACACAATCACACAATGCAAACCACAAGAGACGGGAATTTTTAAGGTGATTTGGGACCACGACAGGCTCCCTACGTCCACCCCTCACCAAACCGGTGAGGCTTCACTGCTGATTAAAACACCCCAGGGATGAATCCCCAAACACACACGGAGCCGAGCTCCACCACACACACGTAGGGCGACGTCTACGCAACCACACGGGAGTAAACTCCTAACCACACACGGGGAACACACCCCAAGATTTGCCCAAGCACACACGCGAATATATTCCGCACAAATCGACGCACACGCGTCACCACAAACTCGGAGAACCCTTTCTCCGAACACCCACACAAGAATATTGTTCAGAAAAAGGATGAAATGACCATGGACGAATACAATAAACTCTAAACAAACTCTAACATCTTAAATGAAGAAAATATGTGAAATGCAAAGCTCCCCCTTCACAAAACAATCCGGTTCTTCTTGCCTCGTTGTCAGATAGTGACGATTTCGGCGTCCTCTTGTTCCCCTCCTCGAGCTGCTCCCTTTCCTCTTCTATCACAAACTTCAAATCTTCAAGGACGTAGATGAAATCGACCTTGCATGAGCTCCTCTTCATTTTCCCTTTTTCTTCTCCTACAAGACAGCACAAAATAGGCATTAGTGTTCATATATTCTTCAAATTCGGAGTTCACATATGAGTATATATAGAAGGCACCAAAAGACCCATATACCCATGTAAAACCCTAGAAAAACCACCCTAATATGTTCATTAGAAACCCAAGGGCATTAGGGTAAATTTTCACCCCAATCGGAGGCCATTTGATAGGGTTTCGGTGGCTTACGTAAATCTTACGCGGAGTTGTGAACATGGGGGGGGGGGGTCGACCCATCTATGGGGGGGGGGGGTCGACCCATCTGGCTAGAAAGATTTTGTTTGGCCAGTTTTTGTCACAGGGGTCGACCCATCTGCAAGCGGGGTTGACCCATCTTGTGGACAGAACACTGGTTGGCCATTATTTGGCCCACGGGTTGACCCATTGAGTGGGGGGGGGTCGACCCATTCACCTAGAAACATTAAAAAAAGATTTGTAAACCATTCCCAATGACCTAAACATGCAACCCAATGAATTCTAACATCCATTCATGAATTTCAATGATGAAAAACAAATTGTTTCAAATGGAGTGCATGTAAATCAACCTCATGAAGATTTTTCAAGAAAGCACATTCTAAATCCGGATTTCATTATTTCAAGCTCAATGAAAAACTATTCTTCCTCATTCAACATATAAATCAAATGACCATGCATTGAAACAAGATGTGGCATATTTTTAGACCTCATTCAACAAATGCTGATTTCAATAGGTTAAGCATTTTACAACCTAAAAGGAAAAGTCATTTAGACAATGCATGAAACACTTTGAAAGCTACGACACCACATGGAGTGAATGCATGAAAGAGTTTTCAAACCATCAAAACCTCAAGTGGAAACAAAGTCATTTAAACCACTTAAACTCATTATATGGGCACCATGAAACCAATTTCACTTTGATGAATGTGAATGTATTAAGCACATAATAACCCTCAAGAACCATAAGTTATATTCATGAACCATGCTAAGGGCTTTTCCAGCCTACTAAAAGGCCATTTTTCACAAGTAAAAAATAGAGGGATATTACCATGCATCCAAGTGATATCAAATTGATTTCCATCAATGTCCATCCTGCAAAAATAAGATAAATCATTAGATCTACATGGAAATCAAGATTAAAGAGTTCAACTCTTAAGACATGCATTCAACCATGAGTGCTATAAAAGAGTTAAACACATTATGAGCCTCAAAATCCATGAAGGACATATGTGAAATACTTAAGCACTTTGGAAACCTTAACAATCATGAAGATTGAACATGTAAACATAGACAGAGCTTAATTTTCTTCATCCTTCAATCAGGAGCAATAAGGCATGATATAAACACTATTCAACCCAAAAAATCTTCCATTTCATAGCCAAGGGTTTAACACAGTTCATGCCCAAGAAAATCCATTCCATCAAGTTTCAAGTAAATAGATTGAGCATATTTCAAGCCCAAATCAAGACTTTGAAAGCCTGTTTGATGAAATGCATGTCAACTCATGAATACCAAGATAGTAGCTATCACATGAGCACACTAGCATCCAAATGAGCATTATGCCATTTCACCAATACAAGATTTTATTATGACGAAATCAATCAAGAAAAATATATTTGACCAAATGACAAGGTTTTGAAATGATAAACATGAATCTATCATTCAATCAAATATATTGACATGGGAGCTTAACCATTCAAATAGCTTACATGTATCTTTCATAATTTGAACATCAAAATACTTCAATACCCAAATGTTAATAGTCATGCCAAATGCAAAGCATGTAGGAAAGCATTGTTGACAAAAACTAACATTTATGAAGTATTATTTTTCACAAAAACTTTCTCATCAATACAAAGTCATGAAAATATGAATAACCATTCAAGCACAAGGCCAAGCAAGTCCAGGCAATAATGTCATTTTGTAATCATCAAAATCACATAAAAACAACACGCTCACCGACCTCAAACCAATCGAGTTACGTTTGACACGGTCGCCCGCACAACACCTCATAGGGAGCCATCCCAATGCTCGAATGATAGCTGTTGTTGTAGGCAAACTCCACCAATGGTAGATGGTGAATCCAACTCCCTTGCCATTCCAGGCAACATTGACCTCAGCATGTCCTCTAACGTCTGGATGGTCCTCTCTGACTGACCGTCCGACCGGGGATGGTATGCCGAGCTAAAAGTAAACTCGGTGCCCGGAGCTCTCTGGAAACACCTCCAGAATCCAGAAGTGAAACGCGGATCTCGATCTGACACGATGGAAAGGTCGATCCGCTCCACATAAAGATGTGTCAACTTGGGCACACTCCAGCTGACTCTGATCTGTAACAACAGAGCCATCTTCGTCAGCCTATCTACCAGCAACCAAATACTATCCTGTCCACTCGGAGTCCTCGGCAATCCCACTATAAAATCAGTGGTTACGTGTGTTGACACCCATTTTTTGCCAATAAGTTGAGTCATTTCTCTGACATTCATTTGTTGATGCCTCGAGTTGTCCGTTACTCATTGGGTTATTTTTTTGGCACATCTTTGGGTCTATTTTATGGGTAGCCACCCACCCTGGCTAGGTCTGCATCAATTCAGGGCTTAATGGGCCTTGACTTTGTTTAATCTATCTTTTTTAAGAATTTCAAGCATCCAGGGCATGCACGGTCAGTTTCCTGGCCGTTCATCCTATGAGTGGTCGTTCTTGGGTCGTCCATATATGTAACACCCCGAGATCCGAGTCCCAAATTATGGGCATAATTTTTTTTCTTCTTTATCGGACCCCGAAGCATTACTTCGTACGTATCACGGAAGCACAATATGCATACATTCGCATGAGAGAGAGAGAGAGAGAAATCACAGTTATAAAAATGTAAATATCATCTCAACCATTCATAATTTCCAGAGAAGAGTACATGGCCATTGTTCCAAAATAAATTTGAGCCCATACATGCTTATTGCCCCATAACTATACATATAAGAGAGACCTTCATCCATAGCATACCCAGTCGAACTACGCACTGGCACTACACCTCAGCTACAGCCTCCTCCTCAACCTCCTTCTCTATATCTCCTGAAAACGTGTGTCACAAAGGGGTGAGTGTGACGCTCAGTAGGCAGCCTAATCAAACCGGGGTTAACTTGCATCTATATAATCAATTATATACATAATTTCAGATGTTAACAGTAGCATTATCTATTCATTATCATTCGCTAAAAATAACTCATATGAGGAAAATACATATTCTTTAGCTAACATGTAGGTACCCATACATGCAACCAGAACTAAGTGAATGAGCAATTTACATATTATCACATTTTCACATTTTCACATTTTCACAATTCTGATATTCTTGGAAACTAATAGCTGCCAAAATCATAGGAGCCCCCCCCCCCCCCCCACACACAACGAACGAAAGAGTACTGCGCAGACCCGAGAGCGAACTCCCACCTAGATTCTTGGTGGCCTCGAGGCGTTACAGAACACCAAATCACAAAGGCCGCCCCCCACGAGGACCGAAGACCGAATCAATAGGATTTTATTCCAGGGTCGTCCCCCCACAGGGACCGATGTCCTATCTCACAGAAGACTTTCGTTTCCATTCATATCATTTACATTATATTTGCATTTATACTCATTTTATAAATACTAGTATGATACTTTATCATAACATGCATGCTTCTAATAGTTTAAGTGGGCAAAACATACTTATATGCTGACGGGTGCATAACAATGTATGATCAGGTTACTATATTAAAGAAGCATGTATATCCTTCTAGGCTACATATGCATAGAAAATGACTTATATCCAAAAGTATGGAATTTCTGGGTACATGAAACTTTTACAGTGGGTTAATAACTTATCCCTCTATCATTTCCTAATTTTTTTGGATTTTTCTAAAATGAAATGCCCCCACAAAATTCTCTTTTTCTCGGTTTCTGGAAATTGGGTCTGTGCAGCATGTGCACCGACCTTACTCAGGTCTATGCAGTATGTGCACAGACCTGACTGGGACATGCACAGACATCACTTATGAATTGAACTAAACATGCACCGACCTTATCTATGCTTGGACAAAGTTTGCACCGATCTTATCTAGGCTTGGACAAAATATGCACCAACCTTATCTACGCTTGGACAAAGTATGCACCGACCTTATCTTTTCTTGAGTAAAACATGCACCAACCTTATCTAGGCTTGGACAAAATATGCACCAACCTTATCTATGCTTGGACAAAGTATGCACCGACCTTATCTTTGCTTAAGCAAAACATGCACCAACCTTATCTAGGCTTGGACAAAATAAGCACCAACCTTATCTACGCTTAGACAAAGTATGCACCGACCTTATCTTTGCTTGTGCAAAACATGCACCAACCTTATCTAGTCTTGGACAAACCATGCACCAACCTTATCTACACTTGGACAAAGTATGCACCGACCTTATATTTGCTTGAGTAAAACATGCACCAACCTTATCTAGGCTTGGACAAAATATGCACCAACATTATCTTTGCTTGAACAAAACATGCACCAACCTTATCTAGAATATGCACAGACCTTTACCTATGCATGGACTAAAAGTGCACCGATGCTAACACAAACAAGCACAGACCTTTACCGTTTCTAGAACATGCACAGACTTTGCTTAAAACTTGCATGGACCTTCTCATGGCTAATGCAAACTTGCATAGACTTTACTCAAAACATGCACGGACCTTCATCACTAAATCATGCACAGGCTTTACTTAAAACATGCATGGAGCTTCCCATGGCCGTGGAGACTCATAAAACCCAAAACTTATTGAAAAATAGATCCCAAAATGAGTATGATGGTCATCCCCACCTACCCTTAGTCCCTCTTTTAGAGTGTAGAATATATATATTTTTCTCAAAAACCATTCTAATGCGTTATTGACCCCTAAGTTTGAGGTTAGGTGCCTACCTTTGAGATGCTAACCGATGATCCGGATATAATATCCACACCCCAGATCCACCTCAGCATTACACTTCGATCCTGGGATGAGATCCACACCCCAGACCCACCAAGACTTAACTGTAGGTCCACCCTCCTACGCAAGGGCCAAGGTCCCTCACCTCTCTTCCTTTCACAAGAGGACCCGTAGGTGGCAGAAAGTGGAAGATAATTGTTGCTAAAGGTTGACCACCCATGAAACCCACCTCTTTATATAGCCTCCAAGCCTCCCAGGGTCCTATCCACGATTCACAAGCCTCCAGCCTGCTCCCCAAGGTCGCTAGTTTAAAGAGGGGTTAATGCTAAGCATCCCTTCGGTTGAACAAAGGTGACCCTTCGTCTATCCGGTCATGGATGCAAGTGGGCACGACTTTCTGTTGGGAATTAGGTTGAGATGTCTTCATATGAAATGAAGACGACTTTGAGATCTAACTCTGGGTTGTGGTTTTCTCAAAATTTGTGAACTCTAGAATGAGATATGATTTTCGCAATATTAACATTCATTTCTCGTATTCCAATTGTGACCCTTCATCTACCTGATCCTAAATGCTAGTTTACGCACATTTCTGTTGGTAATTAGGTTAGGATGTCTTCATATGAAATGAAGAGGACTTCACGATCTAACTTTCAGTCTTGGTGTCATTGAAGTTAAGCAAATCTAGCGCAAGTTATGATTTTCGCAATATTAACTCCGTTCCTCCTCTGTTTCAGTCGTGACCCTTCGTCTACCTTATCATAAATGCGAGTGAGTGCATTTTTCCTTTGGGATTTGGGTTTGTGTGTCTTCAGATAAAATCAAGAGAACTTTCTGATCTAAATTGTGGTGGTGGTTTAATAGAATTTTGTTATTCTTAGCCCGAGTTATGATTTTTCAAACATTAACGTTTATTTTCCCCAATTTCAGTCGCGACCCTTCGTCTACTCAGTCATAATGTGCGTGGGCGTGCTCTTCCGTCGAGATTCAGGCTGGGACGTCTTCAGATGAAATCAAGAGAACTTCTGGATCTGAATTTGCATCATAGTTTCATCAAATCACATTATCCTTATCACGAGTTATGATTTTCACAATATTATCGTTTATTCTCCCTCATTCCAGTGGCAACCTTTCGGTAGCCCGAGGTAGTCTGGGTATAGCTCTAGTGTCCAGGAAGTATTTGACCTTGACCTCAACATAGAAGTTGTAGCTGACATCTCACTTGGAATTATGGTTTTGGTTTCAAGTCATTTCATTAATCACAGACGAAGTTATAAATTTCCCATTAATTACATCCGAGTTCTCCTAACCGTCGCACCTCTTCGTGACAGCTGGCAGCAAATGGGCTAAGAACCTTAGGTTCTAATGCGAATTGGGTTTTCATGTCAACAGAAGAGTTTGGGCTAATGGCCCAAGCTTTCTAATGAGCCCAGTTTCATCTTATTTGGTTCACTGTGGACCAAGATATCCTTATTTTAACAGGTATTTGTATTTTTTGTAATAATTTCAGCCCATTATCATAACTCCTTCGTATCTCCTATTAGGCCCATTTGTCAGAAGTTATATTCTTCATCAAAGTTGTTCCCTACCTAATAATCGTGACATGGGCTTTGGTTTCATCTAATTCTGACCTCCTTATAGTAAGTTACCAATTTCCTATGGTTCCTTTAATAACTTGTCCATATTTCTGGCTCATTGAGTTCACGGGGCCGAATTATTCTCAATTGGGCCAGTGCCCAAATTGGTGGTCGTAACATCCCCTCCCCCTTAAAATAATTTCATCCTCAAAATTAACTTGAGAAATTTCTTAAACATATGAATTGAAGCGACTGAGCTTTACAATGCCTGTAACTTCATGTTAAAGCCTACCCGCTCAACAATATGAAAAATGGGGGAATGATCTCATATTTCATGCAACTCAAAGCATCAAAACTAACTTGGTGAGACACATGGCAACCTATTGATGCAGTAGTGGGGAAGCCAGACTGATGATCAATGTTGAATGGACATTATTATTCATGGCATAATTATCACTATGAGCCACAGCAGAACCCCCCCCCCCCTTCTAAGCTTTGATAAGCATCTTGCAACTAGTTTGAGGAGTAAGGTCATCAGTTTAAGGTTTTCAATGAGTATTTTTTGCCAAGAATCCATGGCATCGACATAGCTAGATATCTTAGTAGGCAGTCAGATACGAGAAAAGTTTGATCCTAGGTATCAATTTCTTGAAGTCTAAGGCTGACAAATATCTCAACCAGACCTTGATGGTGTCCGGGATAGTCCTCTTTGCTGCAACTACGTTAGGTAAGAGTGTTCATTTCTTACCATGCCTCTTGGAAGGTCAGTTTCAAGGTTCTCTTCTTATAGAGACACGCTAGGCCATATCTAGGAGGTACGCTTCCCCTAGCACTATCCGTCCATTAATTCCGACCTCTATAGTAGGAATCACAAGCTTGGTGTGGACTTGGGGTCTGTTCTTCGGTTGCTTAGCAAAACTAGTGGATATAAGTGTGTGTGTAGCCCTCCCGGTGGTCGATCAAAACCCTTGCATAAATATTATCCACAAGAAGTGTACCTTCAGTCGTGGTAGGGGTATTGTTTGCCTCTTCTTGCATTTGGGCATGAACTCGCCCTCTATACTTAATCTTCTCCTGCTGCGGTACTGGATTTTGCTTAACCCTTGTTGGGCAATTCCTCGCAAAATGTCTAGCCTCGCCGCATACATAGCACTTGCCATTTGGCTTCCGGCAATCCTGCCTTGGATGGGTGCATTTACAATAGACACATAATGGAACCCCCAGCTTGTTCCTTGGTACCAGCTCCTGACGTGCCACTTTTTCCTTGTCCAGCCTTCCTTCTGCCTGCCTAGGCCTCTTGCCCATCTGCCCCTTAGTGGACCTATACATAGGTATTCATTAGAACATATCTTAATATGTCCTTAAAATACTTATGGTTTCAGTTATTACCTATGAGGGTTTATCTATTTGAAATGGTTCTAAATATACTCTACCCTTTTTCACTCTAGCCTACCTCTTCTTCTACTACTTGGGCAATTAGATTGGTTGTAGCCATGGTTTGTCTCTCGTGCTCTGATACCACTCTGTAACGCCCCGAGATCCTAGTCCCAAATTATGGGCATTTTTTTTCTTTATTGGACCCCAAAGCATTACTTCGTACGTATCACGGAATCACAATATGCATACATTCGCATGAGAGAGAGAGAGAGAAACCACAGTTACAAAAATGTAAATATCATCTCAACCATTCATAATTTCCAAATAAGAGTACATGGCCATTGTTCCAAAATAAACCTGAGCCCATACATCCTTACTGCTCCATAGCTATACATATAAGAGAGACCTTCATCCATAGCATACCCGTCGAACTACGCATTGGCACTACACCTCAGCTACAGCCTCCTCTTCAACCTCCTTCTCTATATCTCCTGACAACGTGTGTCACAAAGGGGTGAGTGTGACGCTCAGTAGGCAGCCTAATCAAACTGGGGTTAACTTGCATCTATAGAATCAATTATATACATAATTTCAGATGTTAACAGTAGCATTATCCATTCATTATCATCCGCTGAAAATAACTCATATGAGGAAAATACATATTCTTTAGCTAACATGTAGGTACCCATACATGCAACCAGGACTAAGTGAATGAGCAATTTACATATTATCACATTTTCACATTTTCACAATTCTGATATTATTGGAAACCAACAGCTGCCACAATCATAGAAGGCCCATACACACACACAACGAATGAAAGAGTACTGCGCAGACCCGAGAGCGAACTCCCACCTAGATTCTTAGTGGCCTCAAGGCGTTATGTAACACCATATCACAAAGGCCACCCCCCACGAGGATCGAAGACCAAATCAATTGGATTTTATTCCAGGGCCGTTACCCCACAGGGACCGAAGTCCTATCTCACAGAAGACTGTCATTTCCATTCATATCATTTACATTATATTTGCATTCATACTCATTTTATAAATACTAGTATGATACTTTATCATAACATGCATGCTTCCAATAGTTTAAGTGGGCAAAACAAACTTATATGCTGACGGGTGCAGAACAACGCATGATCAGGTTACCATATAAAAGAAGCATGTTTATCCTTCTAGACTACATACGCATAGAAAACGACTTATATCCAAAAGTATGGAATTTCTAGGTACATGAAACTTTTACAGTGGGTTAATAACTTATCCCTCCGTCATTTCCTAATTTTTTTGGATTTTTCTGAAATGAAATGCCCCCTCAAAATTCTCTTTTTCACAGTTTCTACAAATTGGGCCTGTGCAGCATGTGCACCGACCTTACTCAGGTCTGTGCAGTATGTGCACAGACCTCACTGGGACATGCACAGACCTCACTTATGAATTGAACTAAACATGCACTGACCTTATCTAAGCTTGGACAAAGTTTGCACCGACCATATCTAGGCTTGGACAAAATATGCACCAACCTTATCTTTGTTTGAGTAAAACATGCACCAACCTTATCTAGGCTTGGATAAAATATGCACCAACCTTATCTACGCTTGGACAAAGTATGCACCGACCTTATCTTTGCTTGAGCAAAACATGCACCAACCTTATCTAGGCTTGGATAAAATATGCACCAACCTTATCTATGCTTGGACAAAGTATGCACCGACCTTATCTTTGCTTGAAGAAAACATGCACCAACCTTATCTTGGCATGGACAAAATATGCAACAACCTTATCTACGCTTGGACAAAGTATGCACCGACCTTATCTTTGCTTGAGCAAAACATGCAACAACCTTATCTAGGCTTGGACAATGTATGCACCAACCTTATCTACGCTTGGACAAAGTATGCACCGACCTTATCTTTGCTTGAGCAAAATATGCACCAACCTTATCTAGGCATGGACAAAATATGCACCAATCTTATATTTTCTTGAACAAAACATGCACCAACCTTATCTAGAATATGCACAGACCTTTACCTATGCATGGACTAAAAGTGCACCGATGCTAACACAAACATGCACAGGCCTTTACCCACACATGGACTAAATATGCACCGATGCTAACACAAACATGCACAGACCTTTACCATTTCTAGAACATGAACAGACTTTGCTTAAAACTTGCATGAACCTTCTCATGGCTAATGCAAACTTGCACAGACTTTACTCAAAACATGCACGGACCTTCTTCACTAAATCATGCACAGGCTTTACTTAAAACATGCATGGACCATCCCATGGCTGTAGAGACTCATGAAACCCAAAACTGATTGAAAAATAGATCCCAAAATGAGTATGATGGACGTCCCCACCTGCCCTTAGTCCCTCTTTTAGAGTGTAGAAAATATATATTTTTCTCAAAAACCATTCTAATGCGTTATTGGCCCCTAAGTTTGAGGTTAGGTGCCTACCTTTGAGATGCTAACCGACGATCTGGGATAATATCTACACGCAAGATCCACCTCGGCTTTACCCTTCGATCCGGGGATGAGATCCACACCCCAGACCCACCAAGACTTCACTGCAGGTCCACCCTCCTACGCAAGGGCCAAGGTCCCTCACCTCTCTTCCTTTCACAAGAGGACCCGTAGGTGGCAGAAAGTGGAAGATAAGTGTTGCTAAAGGTTGACCACCCATGAAACCCACCTCTTTATATAGCCTCCAAGCCTCCCAGGGTCCTATCCACGATCCACAAGCCTCCAGCCTGCTCTCCAAGGTCGCTAGTTTAAAGAGGGGTTAATGCTAAGCATCCCTTCGGTTGAACAGAGGTGACCCTTCGCCTACCCGGTCATGGATGCGAGTGGGCACGACTTTCTGTTGGGAATTAGGTTGAGATGTCTTCATATGAAATGAAGATGACTTCGAGATCTCACTCTGGGTTGTGGTTTAATCGAATTTTGTGAACTCTAGCATGAGATATGATTTTCGTAATATTAACATTCATTTCACGTATTCCAGTTGCGACCCTTCATCTACCTGATCATAAATGCTAGTGTGCGCACATTTTTGTTGGTAATTAGGTTAGGATGTATTCATATGAAATGAAGAGGACTTCTAGATCTAACTTTCAGTTTTGGTTTCATTGACTTTAAGCAAATCTAGCGCAGGTTATGATTTTCGCAATATTAACGTCGTTCCTCCACTGTTTCAATCGTGACCCTTCCTCTACCTTATCATAAATGCGAGTGAGTGCATTTTTTCGTTAGGATTTGGGTTTGAGTGTCTTCAGATAAAATCAAGAGAACTTCTTGATCTAAATTGTGGTTGTGGTTTCATCGAATTTTGTTATTCTTAGCCTGAGTTATGAATTTTCAAACATTAACGTTTATTTTCCCCTATTTCAGTCACGACCCTTCATCTACTCAGTCATAATGTGCGTGGGCGTGTTCTTCCGTCAAGATTCGAGCTGGGACGTCTTCAGATGAAATCAAGAGAACTTCTGGATCTGAATTTGGGTCGTAGTTTCATCAAATCTCGTTATCCCTATCACGAGTTATGATTTTCACAATATTATCGTTTATTCTCCCTCATTCCAGTGGCGACCTTTCGGTAGCCCGAGGTAGTCCGGGTATAGCTCTAGTGTCCAGGCAGTATTTGACCTTGACCTCAACAGAGAAGTTGTAGCTGACATCTCACTTGGAATTATGGTCTTGGTTTCAGGTCATTTCATTAATCACAGATGAAGTTATGAATTTCCCATTAATTACATCCGAGTTCTCCTAACCGTCGAACCTCTTTGTGATAGCTGGCAGGAAATGGGCTAAGAACCTTGAGTTCTAGTGCGAATTGGGTTTTCATGTCAACAGAAGAGTTTGGGCTAATGGCCCAAGCTTTCTAATGAGCCTGGTTTCTTCTATGTGGTTGACTGTGGACCAAGATATCCTTATTTTAACAGGTGTCTATGTTTTTTGTAATAATTTCGGCCCATTATCATAACTCCTTCGTATCTCCTATTAGGCCCATTTGTTAGAAGTTATATTCTTCATCAAAGTTGTTCCCAACCTAATATTCGTGACATGGGCTTTGGTTTCATCTAATTCTGACCTCCCTATAGTAAGTTACCAATTTCCTAAGTTTCCTTCAATAATCTGTCCATATTTCTGGCTCATTGAGTTCACGGGCCCAAAATATTCTCAATTGTGCCAGTGCCCAAATTGGTGGTCATAACATCCCCTCCCCCTTAAAATAATTTCATCGTCAAAATTAACTTGAGAAATTTTTTAAACATACAAATTGAAGTGACTGAGCTTTACAATGCCTGTAACTCCATGTTAAAGCCTACCCGCTCAACAATCTGAAAAATGGGGAAATGATCTGATATTTCATGCAACTCAAAACATCAAAACTAACTTGGTGAGACAAATGGCAACCTATTGATGCAGTAGTGGGGAAGCCAGACTGATGATCAATGTTGAATGGACATTATTATTCATGGCAGAATTATCACTATGAGCCACAGCAGAACCCCCCCCCCCTTCTAAGCTTTGATAAGCATCTTGCAACTAGTTTGAGGAGTAAGGTCATCAGTTTAAGGTTTTCAATGAGTATTTTTTGCCAAGAATCCATGGCATCAACATAGCTAGATATCTTAGTAGGCAGTCAGATACGAGAAAAGTTTGATCCTAGGTATCAGTTTCTTGAAGTCTAAGGCTGACAAATATCTCAACTAGACCTTGATGGTGTCCGGGAAAGTCCTCTTTGCTGCAACTACGTTAGGTAGGATTCTTCATTTCTTACCATGCCTCTTGGAAGGTCAGTTTCATGGTTCTCTTCTTATAGAGACACGCTAGGCCATATCTAGGAGGTACGCTTCCCCTAGCACTATCTGTTCATTAATTCCGACCTCTATAGTAGGAATCACAAGCTTGGTGTGGACTTGGGGTCTGTTCATCGGTTGCTTAGCAAAACTAGTGGATATATGTGTGTGTGTATCCCTCCCGGGGGTCGATCAAAACCCTTGCATAAATATTATCCACAAGAAGTGTACCTTCAGCCGTGGTAGGGGTATTGTTTGCCTCTTCTTACATTTGTGCATGAACTCGCCCTCTGTACTTAATCTTCTCCGGCTGCAGTACTGGCTTTTGTTTAACCCTCGTTGGGTAATTCCTCGCAAAATTTCCGACCTCACCGCATACATAGCACTTGCCATTTGTCTTCCGGCACTCCTGCCCTGGATGGGTGCGTTTATAATGGACACATAATGGAACCCCCAGCCTGTTCCTTGGTACCAGCTCCTGACGTGCCACTTTTTCCTTGTCCTGCCTTCCTTCTGCCTGCCTAGGCCTCTTGCCCATCTGCTCCTTAGTGGACCTATACGTAAGTATTCATTAGAACCTATCTTAATATGTCCCTAAAATACTTATGATTTCAGTTATTACCTATGAGGCTTTATCTGTTTGAAATGGTTCTAAATATACTCTACCCTTTTTCACTCTAGCCTACCTCTTCTACTACTACTCGGATAATTAGATTGGTTGTAGCCATGGTTTGTATCAGACCCCGAAGCATTACTTCGTACGTATCACGAAAGCATAATATGCATACATTCGCTTGAAAGAGAGAGAGAAACCACAGTTACAAAAATGTAAATATCATCTCAACCATTCATAATTTTCAGAGAAGAGTACATGGCCATTGTTCTAAAATAAAGTTGAGCACATACAGGCTTACTGCCCCATAGCTATACATATAAGAGAGACCTTCATCCATAGCATACACAGTCGAACTACGCACTGGCACTACACCTCAGCTACAGCCTCCTCCTCAACCTCCTCCTCTATATCTCCCGAAAATGTGTGTCACAAAAGGGTGAGTGTGACGCTCAGTAGGCAGCCTAATCAAACTGGGGTTAACTTGCATCTATATAATCAATTATATACATAATTTCAGATGTTAACAGTAGCATTATACATTCATTATTATCCGCTGAAAATAACTCATATGAGGAAAATACATATTCTTTAGCTAACATGTAGGTACCCATACATGCAACTAGAACTAAGTGAATGAGCAATTTACATATTATCACCTTTTCACATTTTCACATTTTCACAATTCTGATATTCTTGGAAACCCACAGCTGCCACAATCAAAGGAGGCCCCCCCACACACACAACGAACAAAAGAGTACTGCGCAAACCCGAGAGCGAACTCCGACCTAGATTCTTGGTGGCCTCGAACGTAACACCACATCACAAAGGCCGCCCCCCACGAGGAACGAAGACCGAATCAATAGAATTTTATTCTAGGGCCGTCCCCCCCACAGGGACCGAAGTCCTATCTCACAGAAGACTGTTGTTTCCATTCATATCATTTACATTATATTTGCATTCATACTCATTTTATAAATACTCGTATGATACTTTATCATAACATGCATGCTTCCAATAGTTTAACTGGGCAAAACATACTTATATGCTAATGGGTGCAGAACAATGCATGATCAGGTTACTATATAAAAGAAGCATGTTTGTCCTTCTAGACTACATACGCATAGAAAATGACTTATATCCAAAAGTACGAAATTTTTGGGTACATGAAACTTTTACAGTGGGTTAATAACTTATCCCTCTATCATTTCGTAATTTTTTTGGATTTTTCTAAAATGAAATGCCCCCTCAAAATTCTCTTTTTCTCGGTTTCTGGAAATTGGGTCTGTGCAGCATGTGCACCGACCTTACTCAGGTCTGTGCAGTATGTGCACAGACCTGACTGGGACATGCACAAACATCACTTATGAATTGAACTAAACATGCACCGACATTATCTATGCTTGGACAAAGTTTGCACCGACCTTATCTATGTTTGGACAAAGTTTGCACCGATCTTATCTAGGCTTGGACAAAATATGCACCAACCTTATCTACGCTTGGACAAAGTATGCACCGACCTTATCTTTGCTTGAGTAAAACATGCACCAACCTTATCTATGCTTGGACAAAGTATGCACCGACCTTATCTTTGCTTGAGCAAAACATGCACCAACCTTATCTAGGCTTGGACAAAATAAGCACCAACCTTATCAACGCTTGGACAAAGTATGCACCAACCTTATCTTTGCTTGTGCAAAACATGCACCAACCTTATCAAGGCTTAGACAATATATGCACCAACCTTATCTACGCTTGGACAAAGTATGCACCGACCTTATCTTTGCTTGACCAAAACAAGCACCAACCTTATCTAGGCTTGGACAAAATATGCACCAACCTTATCTTTGCTTGAACAAAACATGCACAAACCTTTTCTAGAATATGCACAGACCTTTACCTACGCATGGACTAAAAGTGCACCGATGCTAACACAAACATGCATATGCCTTTACCCACACAAGGACTAAATGTGCACCGATGCTAACGTAAACATGCACAGACCTTTACCATTTTTAGAACATACTCAAACTTTGCTTAAAACTTGCATGGACCTTCTCATGGCTAATGCAAACTTGCACATACTTTACTCAAAACATGCACGGACCTTCTTCACTAAATCATTCACATGCTTTGCTTAAAACATGCATGGACCTTCCCATGGCTGTGGAGACTCATGAAACCCAAAACTGATTGAAAAATACATCCCTAAATGAGTATGATGGTCATCCCCACCTGCCCTTAGTCCCTCTTTTAGAGTGTTGAAAATATATATTTTTCTCAAAAACCATTCTAATGCATTATGGACCCCCTGTGTTTGAGGTTAGGTGCCTACCTTTGAGATGCTAACCGACGATCCGGGGATGATATCCACACCCCAGATCCACCTTAACTTTACCCTTTGATACATGGATGAGATCCACACCCCAGACCCACCAAGACTTCACTGCAGGACCACCGTCCTACACAAGGGCCATGGTCCCTCACCTCTCTTCCTTTCACAAGAGGACCCGTAGGTGGCAGAAAGTGGAAGATAAGTGTTGCTAAAGGTTGACCACCCATGAAACCCACCTCTTTATATAGCCTCCAAGCCTCCCAAGGTCCTATCCACGATCCACAAGCCTCCAGCCTTCTCCCAAAGGTCACTAGTTTAAAGAGGGGTTAATGCTAAGCATCCCTTCGGTTGAACAGAGGTGACCCTTCGTCTACCTGGTCATAGATGCGAGTGGGCACGACTTTCTGTTGGGAATTAGGTTGAGATGTCTTCATATAAAATGAAGATGACTTTGAGATCTAACTCTGGGTTATGGTTTATTCGAATTTCGGGAACTCTAGCAAGAGATATGATTTTTTCAATATTAACATTCATTTCCCATATTCCAGTTGCGACCCTTCATCTACATGATCATAAATGCTAGTGTGCACACATTTCTGTTGGGAATTAGGTTAGGGTGTCTTCATATGAAATGAAGAGGACTTCGAGATCTAACGTTCAGTCTTGGTTTCATTGAATTTCATAAACTCTATCGCAAGTTATATTTTTCGTAATATTAACGTCGTTCCTCCTCTATTTCAGTCGTGACCCTTCGTCTGCCTTATAATAAATGCGAGTGAGTACATTTTTCTGTTCGGATTTGGGTTTGGGTGTCTTCGGATAAAATCAAGAGAACTTCTTTATCTAAATTGCGGTCATAGTTTCATCGAATTTCTTTATTCTTATCCCGAGTTATGGTTTTTCAAACATTAACGTTTATTTTCCCCTCTTTCAGTCGCGACCCTTCATCTACTCAGTCATAATGTGCGTGGGCGTGCTCTTCCGTCGAGATTCAGGCTGGGACATCTTCATATGAAATCAAGAGAACTTCTGGATCTGAATTTGGGTCGCAATATCATCAAATCTCATTATCCCTATCACGAGTTATGATTTTCACAATATTATCGTTTATTCTCCCTCATTCCAGTGGCGACCTTTGGGTAGCCCGAGGTAGTCCGGGTATAGCTCTAGTGTCCAGGCAGTATTTGACCTTGACCTTAACATAGAAGTTGTAGCTGACATCTCACTTGGAATTATGGCCTTGGTTCAGGTCATTTCATTAATCACAGACGAAGTTATGAATTTCCCATTAATTACATCCGAGTTCTCCTAACCGTCGCACCTCTTTGTGACAGCTGGCCACAAATGGGCTAAGAACCTTGGGTTCTAGTGCGAATTGGGTTTTCATGTCAACAGAAGAGTTTGGGATAATTGCCCAAGCTTTCTAATGAGCCTGGTTTCATCCTATTTGGTTGACTGTGGACCAAGACATCCTTATTTTAACAGGTGTCTATGTTTTTTGTAATAATTTTGGCCTATTATCATAACTCCTTCGTATCTCCTATTAGGCCCTTTTGTCAGAAGTTATATTCTTCATCAAAGTTGTTCCCTGCCTAATTATCATGACATGGGCTTTGGTTTCATCTAATTCTGACCTCTCTATAGTAAGTTACTAATTTCCTAAGGTTCCTTTAATAACCTATCCATATTTCTGGCTCATTGAGTTCACGGTCCCGAATTATTCTCAATTGGGCCAGTGCCCAAATTGGTGACCATCCTACTGGGGATGGTATGCCGAGCTAAACGCTAACTCGATGCCCAGAGCTCTCTGGAAACTCCTCCAGAATTCAGAAGTGAAATGCGGATCTCGATCTGACACGATAGAAATGGAAATTCTATGCAAAGGTACGATCCACACCACATAAAGATGTGCCAACTTGGGCACACTCCAGCTGACTCTGATCGGTAATAACTGAGCCGTCTTCGTCAGCCTATCCCCCAGCAACCAAATACTATCCTGTCAACTCGGAGTCCTCGGCAATCCCACTATAAAATCAGTGGTTAAGTGTGTTGACACCCATTTTTTACCGATAAGTTGAGTCATTTCTCTGACAATCATTTGTTGATGTCTCGAGTTATCCGTTACTCATTGGGTTATTTTTTTGGCACATCTTTGGGCCTATTTTATGGGTAGCCTCCCTCCCTGGCTAGGTCTGCTTCAATTCAGGGCTTAATGGGCCTTGATTTTGTTTAATCTATCTTTTTTATGAATTTCAAGCATCTAGGGCATGCACGGTCAGTTTCCTGGCCGTTCATCCTATGAGTGGTCGTTCTTGGGTCGTCCGTATATTTCATGGATATTTAGTTAATTTGCTGAATTTTCACCGACAAGCTGACACACGGCCTGAGTTCAGCTGCCCAAATACATTGTGCGGTATATCCTTAGCCGTTCAAGTCCCAGAGTCCCGAGCTCGGCAGTCTTTTCAGATAATTATCTATTTATATCAGTTCTTTGGATTTATCACCGACAAGGTCATGAACGGTGGTCGCTGGGCCGCTCTAGTGTTAAACAGTCTATTTGTAGCCGTGTAATCAGTTCGATGGATAATTTGATTATTTCTCTGAATTATTGAATTTTCACCGACAGGGATGGACGGCCTAGATATAGCCGCTCAACAAGATGAGTGGTCTATCGTACGACCGTTCAACGGCCGGATTCCAAAGATTTTAAAGGTTTTTTTCTCTCTCCAATCGTGGTTTTATCCCCAACTTCTCCCATCATTTTCTCCGTGGATACTCCACCAAATGGGGTGACGTTTCCTCTGGTTGAGAGATAATTCAATTATCTACACATTTTATGTTATTATCTCGACCTAAAAATGGATGGAAACCCTAATTTCGAGCTAGGACTTAGGGGCTCTATAAATAGACCCTAAAGGCTAAGCTTGAAAAGGGGGGGGGGGGGGGGGAGATTTCAAGGTCAAGGCGAAGCACCGCCGGATTCTAGAGCGACCCAAAGTCAGGGAGGGAGGCCTTCTACGTCCATCTAGGCCTCCGGTTTCAGGGAGTAGCATGCTTTTGTGTCATTAGTTCATTAGTCCCACCGTTCTTTTCTTCTCATTTGCATGCTTGATTCCTCTTCTTTCATCCATGTTTTTCCTACACTTTTCACTGCATTACACACACACCCCATACCTTTTGATGCCGTTAGGGGTTTAAAAACTCTCAGGTATCACCCATTCCATGTTGGTTAGTTTATCTTCCATGTTCTTCTACAGTTTCTACACTTACAGTTCTGAATTGGGTTTATTTTTGTGTTCTACACCTTGTCTTGCAGGTCAACAACGTCCTAGCACGAGGCCCACTCCTTCTGGCCGGCTGGTAGGAGTGGAGTTGAGCTCCTACGTTTTGGGAGCTGGTGGCGTCGAGCAGTCATTTTTTGTTCGTTCGAGGAGTCGAGCGGCTTCATCCTTGTCGTTCATCTTCTTCCTGTGGCCATCTCCAAACCGTTCTTCTGCCATCGTTCTTCATCCTGCATTCCACCCCCAGCATTGTTCGACAGTCTATCGAGCGGCTGTGCGTCGTCCGAGCTGTTCTTCCGCAGCCGCGCATCTCTGCAGTGTTGGTTAAAGGCGAGTGTCTCCCTTCTTTTCCAATGTAGGGTGTGTTCATCGCGTTCGGTACCTTGGTGGCGATCACACAGGTTCACATACTTCTGTCCCCTTCTACTTTCCATTTATTTCTCATATTGATTTAGTAGAGGGTTAAGAAGGGTTTTAAAATGATAGGAAAATATATCTACATCCCCATTTTCTGGCGATCACGGTGGGACTCCTGGTGCCCATCATGTTAATGACTTGCTGACCCTTTTCTGTGCTTTCCAAGTTCCCTGTTCTTGAGTTGTTTCTGGTTGTTTGCGAGTCCTCCACGTTCCTATCTTCTGGCGTTTGTGCAGTTCAGTGAGAGCCGTTCACTACCTTGAGCGGCTGCGAAGCGGCTGTCCTTATTTGCTTATAGTGCTATTTGTTCTGTGAAGTCCGTTGTCTTTAACGGTCTACCTTTGCCCGTTCACTGCTTCCTACGGCTTGATCTCGGCTGCCCATCCTGCTGCCTCAGGTACGCCTCTGCGTTTGCTCTATTGGTTTTACTGATCTTCTGTGGTCGTCTCATGTCCGTTCCGAAGTTTGAACGGTCTGTCGAGAGACCGTCCATCCAGGTACGCCTCTGTTCTCTAAAACTTAGTTCATTTCAGCATTCTGTGTTTTCTGTTAGTGTCTGTCATTACTCCCTGCCAGTGAACGGTCCACCAAGGACCGTCGCCCTCCCTGCACGATCTCCCAGAGACCGTTCTTGTCATGCTATAGTGCACCCGAGCCTCACTTTGATTGCCATGCTATTTTATTTTCATGCTATTTAGTGCTGATCATTGATCTCCCTTTGCTGTCATTATATGTTTGCATGATTGCTAGCCATACTTGTCATTCATATTTGTTCATTGATTGTTAGTTTCTAGGCTAGACTTTTGGATGCACTCCGATGCACATAGGATCATACACCAATCTTCATCAGTAGTTGCATTCCTACCGAGGTAGGGTTTCCTATCGTCTCCATATTTCTTGGAGCCGAGTAGGTGACCTTACCGAGGGCCTCCGTAAGTCCCCGTGAGCCATGGATTCCCACACAGATGTCGGGCAGGTTGTACTGTACCCACCCCAGTCTAGGGTTTGTATCCGTGAGAGAGAGAGTCCCTTAGAGTCTGCTAGTTCCCCATTTTCTTACCCTGGTTAGGTACCTTGTGGTCGAGTGAATTCATACTTTAATTAATCCACTAAGGTCCTGGAGAGGAACTTATAAAAATTTTTGCGCATCATTTGAAAACTTGGTTGCTTAATTGGCTGATTCTTCTCTTATCTCTCCCCTCCATTGTATGCTTTTTGTTTTAATTGTTTGTTTAGATCTTGGTTAGGGCTATTTGCGCTTTATTCCTTATAGTGATCAGTGCATGTGGAGCTGCCGCATTCCCTCAGGATCATCTCCTAGGGGCAGCTCTCGTTTCATCTCTTACCTCAAACCGTTGTTTGATTCCCCTACAGCCATGTCTTCCTATGATCTCTCCCACACCCATGAGGATTCCCTTCCTTAGGGGCTTTTGGCTGACCCGTCTAGGGTCGTTTCATTCCTGGGGAGAGAGGGGTCTGCCCTCCCTCTCCCATCTACCACTGCTGAGGGCGCCCAGCCCTCTCACTCTGATTCCTCCAATTCGGCCAGTCATATCTTGCATATGATGGCCCAGCTTGATCCCACTCAAGTCCATGTTCTGAAACAAGCCTTGCAGGGGTCAGATGCCTCGTCTTTAGTGCCTTCTTCTGGCATGCCTGCTACCGCCACCTCTGCCTCTTCGATTATTGGATTGGGAGCCGCCTACGCGGCCCCCATTGATCTCACTCCCATTCATCCTCAGGTTCTTCGATTCCCTAATATGGAATTGGGCTAGGCCTCTACCTCGGCCCATCAATTTCAGGACAAGGGGAAGGCCCAGATCCCCGTGCCCTCCTATTCTGATCCCTATGGTACCATCTCTCCGGCGTCGCAGACCCTTGTCACCCCGGCCGATTTTGTTCACCTCCAGCCAGGGGCTGCCCAGCTTGCTTACTCGAACATGGGCCCTTCCCTGCCCCATTATCCTTCCTATGGGCTTCCCCCTCCATCAGCCTATCCATCTGCTCCATACACAGGTTCTGCTCTTCCAACTTCGTCTCCTCCATCCCGGGAATGGGAGATTCTTGAAAAGTGGGCTACCATGCAGCAGCAAATCGATCTCCTTCATAAAAGGGTCGGCCCACAATCCCTTGCCGATGTTCCCATTCCTAACTTCCGGGACATTCGTTTTCCTCCCCAGTCCGAGCTCCCCGTATACCGTAAATACGATGGGAACGGCAACCCGTTCATTCATGTCAGGGAGTTCCTTTATGATACGGCGCAGTTTCAGCACGATGATCGCCTTATGGCGTATCTTTTCCACCGATCCTTGGACGGGGTCTCCCTTGAATGGTTTTATATCTTGCTGTTGGAGGAGGTAGAAAGTTTCAGCATGGTGAAAGAAAGGTTCATAAGGAGATTCCAAGACCGGGTGGGCCCGGAGTATTCCTTCACCGACTTAGTAGCAGAGAAGATGAAGTTAGATGAGGACTTTGCAACATATGCTGACCGATGGAGGCAGATGGCCTCGCGTGTGCCCGGCCATATCCTGGAAGAAGAAAAGGTAAAGTTGTTAATTTCAAATGCAACCCCTACATTCCGGAATATATTGGCAATGAACGATATTTCAAATATGCACCAGTTGTACAGTCGGGCCCGGTTCATCCAGACCCAATTCAAAGACTCCCCTATTCATTCCCTTTACGAGGCCAAGAAATCCAAAACCACAAGAAAGTCCCAAGGCCCAGTTACTGAGGGAGTACAAACCAACGAGTAGGTCCAGGCTGTTCAGTTCTCTAACCAGTCCGCTCCACCTCGTTTCTAGCAACCCCCACGCAACCCCCAGTTCCCCGCTCCGCAAGCTCCTCGACCTTCTTTTCTAGCTCCTCAACACCCACAAAAACCACCACCACCACCACAACAGCCTCAACAGCCACTCCAGTACCATAATGTCCCTCCTCCAACTAGTTATGGGCCTGCTCGGCCGAGACCAAAGAGAGCCAACTATCCACCACTTCCAGAAACACTCCCTGACATTTTTTCGGCCTTAATGTACACTGGTGACATACAGTTGCCTCCGGAACGTCAGAACTGGAACCCGACAGCCGACCAATCAAGGTATTGCATATACCATCGGCAACCCGGGCACACGATAGAGAGGTGTTATTAGTTCAAGGGTCTAGTCTATGACTTGCATGAGGGCCAGAGGATCGACGGGGCCCAAATGCACTAGTTAATTGAAGATATAAAAGAAAGGAGAAGACAAGCACGGCCGCAGTAGGCGGCACATCAGCAATAGCAGTTCCAGCAACCTCCCCAACAACAACCTCTACAGCAGCGGCATCAACAGCAAGACCTCGAGATTCATCAGAATCCCATGCCAGAACATCTGCCCGCTCCTCAACAGCAACAACAGCAGCCGGCACTGGTGCAAGTAAATGTAGTTCAACGCCCAGCCCCTAATGCTCGGTGGTCTTTTGACGATGAGACTCCCGCTCATCTCTTGGCCTTCCACCATACCAACTCCCCCGCACCTTCTGGTCCCTCCATTCTTTGGCCCACCACCATGGCCACCGCTCCACCCACTGTCCTCTCCTGATCACCTATTGCACCCGCCACATTCCCCACCATTCTGCCAATCCTTCCACCATAACCCGCCATACCCTCCATCATCACCCCTCCACTTAACCCTTCACCAATCATCACTCCAATAGGGCCCGTCAGGCCAGCTTCTGCCATCCTCACCCCCATTTCTATCCCTTCCACTTACCCCACCGGGCCAATCGGGAGTCCACCTGATGCCGTGTCGGCACGACACTGCGCCCTCCGGAGCGGGCGTTTATTTCACAGAAGTTACCCCTCCACTGGTGCACCTGCACCCAACCCTCCAATTCCCTCCTCAACAGTTGAAGCAGAAGAAGTAGACCCCGTGCCTGGCACGAAGTATGATTTGCTACAGCATTTGGACCGGATGCCAGCCAAGTTTTCAGTACTGGAGTTAATAAAATGGTCCACGCTACACCAGGACGCCCTAAGGGCCTTTCTGCAGAAAGTGATGGTTAACGAAGACGTAGTAGTGGACAGTTTACCATCCGTGTTGGCAACAATTACGAGGGGGCCTTTCATTTCATTTTCTGAATTAGAATTGGCACCCCTAGAGGCACAGCAGATGCCACTCTGCATTACTATTTCCTTAAAGAAGGTGGCAGTTGAGTCAGCCCTTGTGGACATGGGAGCATCAATAAATGTGTGTCCATTAAGCACATTGCATGCCTGCAATATCTCAGAAGACATGCTTAGGCCAACGCCAACCACAATTGCGGCTTATGATAACTCCAAGTGAGCTTGCCATGGGGTTGTGACAGTTCAGGCTGAGCTAGGGCCTTTAAAAATGGATGTGGAGTTTTACGTACTGGACATAGACCCGATGTTCAAGGCAATTCTGGGTCGTCCATGGATAGACAGTTTGAATGCAGTACCCTCGACTGCCCACCAATGCCTCAAATCCCCATTCCAAGGGCGGGTAGTCAAGGTGAAGAGTGTTTCCACAGTCTATACCATTGATGCGATTGCAGACAAGATCCTTCCTACTTTGTGGCCAAGCAACATGCCAGTTCTTTCTGTTATGGACTTAAACTATTCATGGGCATATGCATCACGCAAGCCCGCCACTGCACCGACAAATGTTAAAATTAAGTCCAAGATTAGAGATTCAAAAGGGTGGCACATGATTTTGAAGTTAGGCTATCAGCCGGGCATGGGCCTCGGTGCACAATTGCAGGGGCGAACTAATCCCATCCCCAGGGGTAGAAAGATGAGCCGAAGGGGCCTTGGCTACCGGGAGTCGGCACTATCTATACCGGGAGATTCCGGTCCACTGACGTGGGATTATCGTCAACACTTCGTGAAAGGCCCGTTACAGCCAGGTACTCTGAGGAAGCCGCCACCCTGTTTTGATAAAAAGATCGATGCCGCTTATGTTGTTGCTGACCCGCCGCCGCCGCAGAAGGGGCTGGTGGGTGACATGGATGACTTTTGCAGTTATTTTGAAAAGATGTTCCGTGAAGAAGAGGCTTGTCCGAAAGAGATGGAGATGCAGTTGGTGAAGCATTCTATGATGGAGTTAGTTCACCGGAGGCCGCAAGCAGTGGGGAGCTCCATCACTGCTTTTTCTATGTCCCTGTCCCGCCATGTGTCCTTGTTTCAGCAATTGGGGTTTATTCCCCGTTCCCCTGCGATTATGGTCGACCCGTACTACAGAAAGACCACTTGAAATTTTATTTGTTCCTTTTGCATGTGGGCGCTACCCACCCATTGATTTATCAACTCTTTTTACTCCTCCCTCCCCCACTACCGAACTCCACGGGATGTGGTTTTCATCTTCTGACCCCTTTTTCGACTGTATCTTCCCCTCTCTATTTCCCATGCAACTTCCTCCTCCCCCGTCCTCCTCTTCCTGTTGCGTGATTTCCTCCGAATTCCAAAAGAAATGCCAATTTTAAAACAGAGGTTTCAATGCAGGATTACGCTATGTTCTGCCCATCTTCCTAGGCGTATGAGACCCCTGCTCCTTTCCCAGTAGATTTCTTGTCTCTTAGGTTAGATGTACATTCTGCAGAATCTCATAGGTTAGTTGAGTCAGTTGGGGTAGAGTCTAGCTCTAGTGTTGTCAGCCCGTCCGCATCTACGGCGCACCCTATGGTGCGTCATTCTAAATCCGTTCTAGATAGGTTTATGCAAGATTTAGCCCAGAGATGTCACGCCCTTCTCAAATGCCCTGAGTTTTTAGAGACCGCATTAGTCTTAGAAGCTGATGAGGAAGTAGAAGGGGTATGGAGCGATGACGGATTAGGTGTGTATGAAATCATAGATGAGAAGGACCCAGTCGACGATGAGGAAAGCGATGTGGATGACACTGCTGATCTGTACGCACAAGGTTTGAAGAGGTTTGATGAACCGTCGACGGCAGTGGATGAACCCACTAAAGAGATCAATCTTGAAACGGAAGAGGACCCCAGGCCCATAATCATTTCCGCTAATCTCCCTCCTCAGGTTGAAGAGGAGCTAATCAAGATGTTGAGGGAGTACAATGATTCTTTTTCCTGGTCCTATGAGGACATGTCAGGCCTTGACCCTGCTCTGGTTGAACACAGGTTGGTACTCAAACCAGGGGCAACGCCCGTTAAACAGAAATAAAGGAGATTCCACCCTCAAATGGCTTTGAAAATGAAGGAAGAAGTGGATAAACTGTATAAAGCCAGATTTATTAGGGTTGTTTTATATCCACAATGGGTGGCAAATATAGTCCCGGTGATGAAAAAAGATGGGAAAGTTCAAATTATGCATTGATTTTAGGGACTTAAATAAGGCATGTCCAAAGGATGATTTCCCGCTTCCTCACATTGATGTGTTGGTGGACAACACGACTGGTTATGAGGCACTCTCATTTATGGATGGATATTCTGGTTATAATCAAATCCGTCTTGCTCCCGAAGACCAAGAGAAGCCCTCTTTCACCACGCCCTGGGGCACATACTGCTATGTTGTTATGCCATTTGGATTGAAGAATGCAGGTGCCACGTATCAACGGGCAATGATGGCTATCTTCCACGATATGATGCATGTGTATATGGAAGCCTATATGGATGATATCTTGGTAAAATTGAGGTCCAAGGAAGAGCATTCCGCCATTCTAGCCAAGGTATTACAAAGGGCTAGGGAGTATAAGTTGAAGATGAAACCAAAGAAATGCGTATTCGGAGTTGCATCAGGGAAATTTCTTGGGTTTATAGTTAGTAAACGAGGGATCCAGATTAATCCGAATAAGGCAAAGGCCATATGGAAATGCCGCCACCTAAGAACATCATTGAACTCAGAGGGCTGATTGGGCGCTTGCAATTCATTAGAAGATTTATATCTCAACATTCGCAAAGATGTCACCCATTCTATGAATTGTTAAAGGCGGGGGCCAAATTTGAATGGAATGAACAGTGTCAAAAGGCCTATTAGGATCTTAGAGTTTATTTATCTAATCCCCCGGTTCTACAACCTCCTGTCCCTGGTAAACCCTTGATTTTATACATTTCTATAATTGAGGACTCCCTAGGAGCTGTCCTAGCTCAAGTGGACGATGAAGGGAGATAAAGGGTAGCATACTATCTGTCTAGATTGTTCAATCCAGCTGAATCTAAGTATACTGCCATGGAAAAGACCTATGCAGCGCTAGTGTGGGTAGCTCATAAGCTCAAACATTACTTTCTTGCCCACGAGTTTAAGCTGATCTCTAGAATGGACCCCATTCGTTATCTCTTAGAAAAGCCCGTCCTTTCTAGCCGATTATCTTGCTGGTAGAGCTTTCTTTCTCAATTTGATATCACCTTTGTCGTCCAGAAGGTAATCAAGGGATATGCCATTGCCGAGCATCTTGCTCACTCTCCAATCCCTTGTACCGACTCGATCCAGGATGAGTTCCTTGATGAGCACTTGGCTATACTTACTCATCTTTTCTTCTGGTCTTTTCATTTCGATGGTGCTCTCAATTTTCAGGGCCGTGGAATTGGCGTCGTTCTCCTCACTCCGGAAGGAGTAACCATCCCAATCGCTTATCAGCTCTCTTTTCCTACCACGAATAACATAGTCGAGTATGAGGCTCTCCTTGCCGGACTGAAGCACGTCTACCTCATGGGCGCGCGATACCTAAACATCATAGGAGATTCTCAATTGGTGTTGCGTCAAGTTCTGTCAACTTACCGCACCCGTGACCTCAAACTCAAGCCTTATCAAGATTTGGTCACGCTCTTGGCTAGGCAATTCCGCAAGCTCGTCTACATTGATACTCCCCATTCTTAGAACATTCTGGCCGATGCACTTGCATCACTTGCTTCTTCCCTATCCTTCCCCCTCAGTCATGCCACTCAGACCATTGTGGTCCAGCGGTTAGACACTCCTTCCCTTCAATGATGTGATACAAAAAAAAAAACCGAGTCTGAAATTTTCTTTATTCCTCTTTCTCATTTTTTTTAATTTCCTTTTTCTCTCGTTATTTTTTTCTAAAAATATCAACCTTTTTTGTATCTTTCTTTTTTTCACCAATCTTTTTTTTCACTTCACCGGAGATAACTTCTCTTTTTTTTATCACCTTCCTTTTTTTTCTTCACATATCTTCACGAGAGAGAGAGAGAGAGAGAGGGCTGGGGGGTCGACCCATCCTTCCCCTGGATGGGACAGTTGCACCAAACGGTGCTATGTTCTGAGCCCATTCTCAGTGGACGTCTGTGCTGAGCTTTCTCTGATGTTTAAGGGTTGTAAAGGGTAGGGGTGGAGAGGAGTGGAGGAGGGATGGTAGTTATAGCTCGGTTGCTATGAGAGCAGGAAAGGGAGAGGACATGGGGAATGGAGGGGTAGTATTCAATACCTTGTTTTCAGATTTATCTGCATTTTTTTTTGAACTTCTCTCCTTCCCTTTTTCATTTCTAGAAATATTTTCTTCATCATTTTTTTGTCATTTTTTTAAACCTTCGCTGCCTGCACCCCCATTCTTTCATTCATTTTTTTTTCAAAAGAACACTTCAGTGAGAGAGAGAGATAGAGAGAGAGAGGGAATAGAGAGAATGAGAGGAGTGATGAGAGAGAGAGACACCCGTAGCCATGCCACTAACGTCGGGAGGGAGGAGAGAGAATGAGAGAGAAGAGGGAGAATGGGATGTGACAGTCACAGCGGGGAGGGCATGGGAGCCGGGCTTGCCAACCGGAGAACCTGTCGACGTGCTCGGACTGGACCACCGACGTGCTTGGAGGGGCGCCGTGATCACCATGCTCGGAGGGGGCATCGTGGCGTGCTCGTATGCTAGAGCATGGTGCCGTGGCGGACTGCTCAACTGTGGCGGGCGAAGGCTCTGGAGGTAATGGTGCTGCCGCAGTGCCCTTGGCAGCTGCTTCACCAATGACGATGGCCAGACGTTGGCGAGGCAGAGGATGACGAGGTGCAGCAGAGGGGAGTGGGGAAGAGGAGACAACGAGCGGCTGTTGCCGGTGCAGGCTGGTAGCATCCAGGGGCCAACTGACTTCGTAGTGAGGTTGCAGGCAGGTGGGAGTCCTACCCTGAATCGGTGATGGGTTGCATGTTGCGTAGAGGAGAGGGGAAGCCATTGGGAGTGGCTAGGACGTGGACGCTGGTGGCTGTGTAGGTGGACCGTGGCAGCGGCGAGGCTGCACGCAGGGACCGCCGTGATGAAGGAGTGGTCCCGTCAATGCTGCATGCAAGGACTATGACGAGGGAAGTAAGCCCACGCTTCTCTGCTATTGTGTTGGTGGGGTGGGCCGAGGGGGAGCCGGGGAAGCCACGGCGGTGGCGTGAGAACTGCCGATGCGGTGTGCAGAAGAGAGCAAAAGGGAGAAAGTGAGGAGAGAGGGGGGGTGTCGTGATGGTGGTGTAGCAGAGAGAAAGAGGGAGAAAGAGAGAAAGCAAGAGGGTGGGGAGACGCTACGTGTGTGTGAGAGATAGTGAGAGAGAGAGAGAGGAGAGAAGGACAGGAGGGCAAGGGGAGGCCACCGGGGGGGTTCACATGGGTGCTGGGTTCAAAGATGGGAAGGTTGGGGAGCAGAGCGGTGCTTGGCTGGGCAGGATGGTGACAACGATCCCGGGGGTAGAGAGACGTGCATGGTTGGGGCTTCTCACCGTCTCCCTCACAGAGACTTGGCAACCATGGGCTTGTCACCTTCGATGCCGCTGTGAGAGGGGCTGTAGGAAAGAGAAAGGGAAGGGGCAAATGAGGGGGGAGGGGAAGGTGGTGGGCGGTGGGTAGAGGGGGGGCATCTCACCCTGGGGTATCTCAACGCAACTCCTTCTCGGAGAAGAGAACGCAAGCAAGGCTTCACACCTTCCGAAAGATGGTTTCCAAAAATTCTAATCACTTCATTCTTCTAAAGAAAGAGTACATTAACATGACCCCTTTTATAGACTCTATAAAGAAAATCAAAAGACAACTCACCTAACACCTACTCATCATAACTTTCTTGGGAAGACACTCTCTTAGGAAGACTAAAAGAAAAAAAAAAGACTCTTACATGATTTTTGTGGACATAATTACTACAAACATAAAACATGACCCATTAAGCTCATACATGTGGCCCAATTATAAAAAAAACATATATTTGATCATTTTGTTGAAGCCGCTTGTCAATCCCTTCAAATTCAACCTCGAACTTTGAATCTTGAATCGACGATTCCATCAAACTCCTTCGCTTGGAAGAGGTTCGACCTCGAACCTCGTAGCTCAAGATCCCGGTCTGATGAAACATCCCGATTCCCTAAGCTCTGATACCATTTGATGTGATACAAAAAAAAACCTGAGTCTAAAATTTTCTTTATTCCTCTTTCTCATTTTTTTATTTTTTTTAAATTTCCTTTTTCTCTCATTATTTTTTCCTAAAAATATCAAACTTTTTTGTATCTTTCTTTTTTTCACCAATCTTTTTTTTTCTCTTCACCGGAGATAACTTCTCTTTTTTTTATCACCTTCCTTTTTTTTTCTCCACATATCTTCACGAGAGAGAGAGAGAGGGCTGGGGGGTCGACCCATCCTTCCCCTGGATGGGACAGTTGCACCAAATGGTGCTATGTTCTGAGCCCATTCTCAGTGGACGTCTATGCTGAGCTTTCTCTGATGTTTAAGGGTTGTAAAGGGTAGGGGGTGGAGCGGAGTGGAGGAGGGATGGTAGTTATAGCCTGGTTGCTATGAGAGCAGGAAAGGGAGAGGACATGGGGAATGGAGGGGTAGTATGCAATACCTTGTTTTCAGATTTATCTGCATTTTTTTTTGAACTTCTCTCCTTCCCTTTTTCATTTCTAGAAATATTTTCTTCATCATTTTTTTGTCATTTTTTTAAACCTTCGCTGCCTGCACCCCCATTCTTTCATTTATTTTTTTTTCAAAAGAACACTTCAGTGAGAGAGAGATAGAGAGAGAGAGGGAATAGAGAGAATGAGAGGAGTGATGAGAGAGAGAGACACCTGCGGCCATGCCACTAACGTGGGGAGGGAGGAGAGAGAAGAGGGAGAATGGGATGTGACAGTCACAGCGGGGAGGGCATGGGAGCCGGGCCTGCCAACCGAAGAACCTGTCGGCCTGCTCGGACTGGACCACCGACGTGCTTGGAGGGGCGCCGTGATGACCATGCTCGGAGGGGGCATCGTGGCGTGCTCGTATGCTAGAGCATGGTGCCGTGGTGGACTGCTCAACTGTGGCAGGCGAAGGCTCTAGAGGTAACGGTGCTGCCGTGGTGCCCTTGGCAGCTGCTTCACCGACGACGACGGCCAGACGTTGGCGAGGCAGAGGATGACGAGGTGCAGCAGAGTTGAGTGGGGAGAGGGGACAACGAGCGGCTGTTGCCGGTGCACGCTGGCAGCTTCCACGGGCCAACTGACTTCGCAGTGAGGTTGCAGGCAGGTGGGAGTCCTACCCTGAACCGGTGATGGGTTGCTGTTGGCACCGAAAATATGATCCTTCGGCGACCAAGCCGCAAAGACTAATGATATGGCCCACTGAAGCACAGAAGCCGATGAAGATCAACTTACTAAAGGCTCCTCAAGCTGCCGGGGCCCCGAGTCACCTTGAAGTGAATACCGGGGACTTCACCTCAGAAGAGTCGAGATGAATCCACAACCAACCGGTAGTGCGACCAAACCTGCCCAATGATCCGACATCGACCACGTCATGCCGCTACCCTACATCCGTCGTCCGATCAAGGACAGCGGTCAACCCAATGGCTACCCACCTCATGAAAGGCTCTCCTGAAGATAAAGGAGTCCCCCTGGCTCTCCGAGACGGAGGACCGAAAACTCTATCGGCAGAAGACCCCGATCACCCGGCACGGGTGCGGCTTCCTGCCAAGATGGGCCCGTCAGTGGCCGAATGATCGCCCAGCCCAGGCAGAATTATCCCTGGTGTCATCCAACCCCCTAAGGAGCTTGGGTACAAGCCAGACCGAGCCAGCAGCACAAATCACAAAGCCGCAGGCCGTATTAGCGGGAAACCCGCGTAATTTAGCCAAAGCTATCTGGAGTCTCGGGAACGGCCGCACGTCAGCCGAGGGGCTTCACAAAACACCTCGTCAAGGTTTCGATGGGCACCGGCGAGATAAATGTTCACGATGACCTCCGGGATCGTCCCCGGATTCATCGGCTAACCTGCAATGCGCGGGAAATGCTAATACGACGTGCCCTTATACTGCGAGCCCGTTAAACCGGCGCCTTCCATGACCGGCGCGCTAATTTGCTGAGGCTTCTTCCCGGCGCGCTAATCTCACGTCGGATTAAGATTCGAACATGCCCCCTATATAGGTGGCTGCTCTTCGACAAGAGAAAGGGGAGAGCGAAGAAAAAAAGAAGAAAGGGGGACAGATCGAGACCTGAGAAAAAAAAAGAGGGAGGACACAGAGAGGGAGTTGGGTTCCTTCGGAGGAGCTTCGGCCGGTCGTCTTCTTCCTCTACGATACCCTGTTTCAGGAACAGGTGGGCGCGGGTGCTGATTCTTTTCCTGTTTTCCGCAGATCTCTCTTATGAGACTTCCACCCATCGAATGTAAGCGAGGGGGGGGGAGGAGCGAGGATGATATGAGTCGATTCTCCTCCCCCCTTCTACGCGATTTTCTCTTTTGTTCTTCCCCTGTTGTTGCGCTCCGAGCGTCCTCTGCCTATGATATTGTAGAACGGCGACCGAGCAATGGTGCCGGTGCTGTACTCTCACCATGTAAATGCTAAACCATTCCTGTTTCTGGGATGGTAATATATGTGCGCGTGTAAATGCTCAAATGAATAGATCGAATGAATGATCCTCAGCGCCTCTTTTATCTATGCCAATGCGTGTGTCTGAGCTCTTCTCCGCACCGCTCTAATTCCAGTTTCTCCGAGGTCTACATCGTGCCCCGAATCATCGTGGGCTTCAGAGACACCCCCTCCCCGGGGGCTTTTCTTTCGATCATTCTCATGTTTGATTCAAGGGTTTTCACATCCCTTTCTCTTCTCGGATGGAGCCGTGCTTCTGCACGTGCCTCTTTCCGCCATGCATAGGGTCCATCCCCTGAACGTTGCTTTCCAATTGTTCGAGCATATGCCCCTGCAATGAGCCCGTCTCGTTTATGCATTTACTGCATCTGTGCGTCACGATCATCCAAACTGTTTCGGGGTTTTCTCATCGTCTCGATCACCCGGGGAGGGGAACATTCCCCCCGTGGCTTCACGGAACTGCTGGGCAACTATGAACCCTACCCCTCGATGGCAGGCGTTTCTCCCTGAGCCCATAACAGATAGCAACAGAGGGGTCTTAGCTCAACGAGCTCGCCCCCAACAATTCAGGACCCAATGAAGGCCGGGGATATGTGCTCCTCGCAGGCTAGCCCTCAGAGTTTAATCTTCCTAATGGTCAGTCCCTATAAGGGATAAGTCATACACTGTGGGTCATCCACCCTTCGCAGGCTAGCCCTCGGGGTGCTGTTCCCATCGTCAATGGCTTCATCTCTCCGTTTCTTCCCCCTATGGAACTTTGGTCCCCCTAGCAGGCTAGTCCTCGGGGTATCCTATCCAATGGGGTTTGCTGGCTGCCTTCGTGTAGACCGGCGGTTTAGGGGCTTGTTCCATAGGTGAGCATGACCCCGCTTCTCCCCTGCAACGCTTCAGGTTCAGGGGAGATGCTGTCCAATTTTGGACAAATTAATAATGAATAAACCATAACGAAATACTCATTCTGGACCCAATTATCCCGGTGCTCGAGTAGGAACCTCGCACTGGCTTATCACATCATTCTTGGAGGGTTCTGGACTTCAATTCAATAAACAATTGGCCTTAAATGGCTTCAAAACCCTCAACATAAACTTAACAAACTCAAATGATTCGAAATTCATCGAAAATAAGCTAAAACGGCGCGGCCTTAACCCGGCGTGCCCTAATACGGCGCGGTACCCCCCCGCGCCGGATTAACCCTACACTCAAAAAACAAAAAAACTTCCTTGCGCCTTTCCGGCGCGACATGAACCGGCGCGCCCCAATCCTTTGCGCGCCGTCTTAACTAGCTATATGGCCACGCCGTATTAACCGTTTATACCTACGCTTTATCGTGCCGTATAAGCTATCCTTACATGGTCGCGCCGGTTTTGAAACCTCTTGTTGCTTTAATCGCTCATTTGCGCCCGAGCGGATCTCGTCCCTCGGGGTTGGCGTTAATAAACCACAATTGGTAATAAATTGAATAAAGGAAGGGCCGAGCGAGTCCAAGCTATACTTTTATCATATCTCCATCACCATGTCCGTTAGCATTGTGCTTTCGCTATCACACTTGTGTTGCCTTCCCTCTTCTCGATGGGGAGTAATAAACGTGGTTGATCATCATTTGCTTCCATGATTCTATTATCATGCTTAATATAGTCATGAACGTCATGTGTGCATGCATGCATGTATGCATAGATCCTCGGGCGTATTAAATGGCGTCGACAGAAAACCGGATTACGTCTGGTCGGAAGTCTTCGCTATGCGCAACGGTGGTCTTCGGACCTATGTCCTCCGCCACGTACCGAGGATCCATAATCCCATGAATTTTGCATCTTCTGCATGATAAATGTATGCATCCTGCATGCTTTCATCATGATCATCATGTAGCTCTTTTTAATTCGGCTTCGACAGCCCGCTATCTCGGCAATTAATCAAAGGTGTTCCCTCCTCGTGGGGGATGTAATTAATGCCATAGCCTTTATGGTATGGCGGACTGCTGGTCCCGACCGAACCTCACATTCGCCCGACATGGGTCAGAATGAGCGCATCATAAATTCGTCACTCATGTGACTGGCACGCCCGCGTCGTTAATTGATCATTTGACTACCAGTTAGTCAGTTGGTCGATCGACCCGCGAAAGAAAGAAAAAGGTCGCAAACAAGTCTGGCACACCTGGTGGGACCAGTGTCACCTTTCATCTCTTTGCCGGGATATTCGGGCTTCGAAGCCCTCTCAAAGGCTACTGATTATTGCTTCGTTTGTCTTAACAGGCAGATCAATGACGATCAACGGGATAACTGGCATTGACTTCGATCTGTCGATAGTCGCTGGACACGCGCAAGGGTACCTGGCGGTACCCATGGAATTCGGCAGCTTCCCTGCCGCTGTGGGCTTCCCCAACTTTTTGGGGTTAGCCTTTGTAGATATGCTGGAGGTCGAAGCCCCAGAACCTGTCAAGGAAGCTGTAGAGAAAATGGAGCCTCTGAAGGTTCCCTGCTGCAAAGACTTGTCCGAAAGTCCGGCCCCGGCCGCTAACTGTCTGGTGCACCACGTCATACGTGGGACCCACCCCAATGTCATCAACAAACAACCTGGAGGATGCCAGCGTTGCCAGGTCCGCAAGAATGCTGCTGTAATCACCGGAACTCTGTCTCAGTCTGGGAAATCTATGCTAGTTGGAGGTATGCGCGTCTTCCTCAACGGACGCACTGCACGGGTGACCCCGGACCGAGTCATCCCCAACATTCCTGTCCACAATGCCTATCAGGCCCTCGCCGAAAGGAGGGCAGAAATAGAAGAAGCCGGCCACTATGGCCAGGAAAGCCCGGCACCCAGGCCGAGGAAGTTTAAACAGGTGTGGGTTCCCAAGCGGACCCGACCTGCCGACCAGCTAACACGCATCTGCCGTCGTCTTGTGAACAATGAGGCGAAAGTGAGAAGAGAAAGGGGCTTGCCCCCGAAGAAGGAAGAAGAGGTGGTTGCGGATCCTCCGTTCCACAGAAGTTTCCAGGCTGCGGCCCGTCAAGCCAACGTCCCTGCTGCGGGACGAAAATTCCAATAGCCGACCGACAGAGCTCGGCTGGCCTATATCCCTCCTGCTGGAGGTCGACAATCGCCCCCCGTCCTACATCAAGAGCGGGGTCGAGAAGAGATGACCTGCTTGGTCAGAAATTATTTCCGAGGCTTAGGCAACCCCTCACTCGGACAGCAGCGACTGATGCAGACAATCGCCACTGAGGAAGACTACTGCCCATCAATGGCAGATGAAGGAAATATGGGAGATAGAATGATGGTGTCGTCAGTCGACGATAATGGATATAATGACGGCTTCGAGGTCGAAGTCGATGAAGCCTTCCCCGAGCGGGAAGAAAGAAGAAGAGTTTCTGTGTTCGAAAGGCTGACCTTTCCGCAGCAAGCCAGAAGGAGGGTCTATCAACAAAAGAGAAGGATGTAGGTTTTCACCTGCAACATGACTGGTATATCTAACCAATATGGGGAGCTCCCTGAAGACCCCCAAGAATTGGCTCAATTGGCCGCACGGCCGGGGCCAACTACCCACAGAACAGAAGCGGCAAGAGAGCTTCTGATGATGGTTAAAGGGAAACAGCCCCAGGTCTATCCCCACTGGGATGACAAGGCCCCCGTCTTGACCGCTAATGTGGTGACGGCGGAAGAAGAAGACGACGTCCTCCTCGACATCCTGTCTGAGGGTACGTCCGGGGAGACAACAGAGGGTATCCCCACCACTATAGACCCATCAGTTCTGATGCTACTACAAAAATATCAACGGGATATAGACTCTCTGAAGAAGCAGCTGATGGAAAAGACTGAACACTCATCGGCTTCTAAACCACCCGAAGTCTAGGGTGAGTCATCTCGGGGAGCGGCTCATCGTGACGACCATCCACCGCTCTATACACTGTCCCAGCCATCAGAGCCAAGCATGGCGACAGCACAATAGCGGCCGCCACAGCCTCAGCCGCTGCTACCTCCGGTGCTCCCTCAGGTGCACCCGACACCCCCGCTGCTGCGTCCTCCACAGGCGACCACCCTGGTCACCCCATACTTGCAGCCGGCACACTTCTATCTAGAACCGGTTGACCCCACGGTCGTGAACCGGATGATGGTGGAGAGGATGATCGAGCTGAAGCTCGCAGAGAAAAGTGAAGGTGACTATGTCGCATTTGATGCCTATCAGGTGCCCTACCCGCAACACCATGCGGCTAAACGACTTCCCCCGGGGGTCAACAAGCCGCCTAAGTTTGACAAATTCAACGGGAAAACGTCTCCTAAAGAGCATATTGCATATTACATGACCGTTATGGGTGATCTGGCCACCGACGAGTCATATTTACTGAAGTTCTTCGGGTCCTCGCTGACAGGGCTCGCATTTGAATGGTACTCTAGCCTCTCAGCCGGGTCAACCAGTGATTGGTCGGATATGCAGAGAAAGTTCAGAGAAAGATTCCATGTCACAGAGAGGGAGGTCACAGTGGCCGAACTCTACTCAACAAAACAAAGGGCAGATGAGACAGCCCTTGATTACATCAAGAGGTGGAGGAACCTCAGAATGAGATGCAAGCGGCCCCCGCATCAGGAGGACACGGTACAAATATGCAAACAAAACCTTAGGAGGGAGGTCCTGGAGAAGATGATTGGAATGGAAATACGGTCGTTCGACCGCTGAATAATGTGGTGGCCGAAGTGGAGGCTTTCCTAGCCAAGCCTGTCCTGGCGTCAGCTGCCAGCACAGCCCAGAAAGGCAAGGCTGCGGAACGGCGCCCCACACCTAAAGAAGCGAATGCACTTGATATCAAGGTGTTCGAACAGCAGAAGGAGAAAGGCAAGAAGGCGGCTCCCCCGCAACCTGCGAAAGCTCTAGATGATAAAGAAGGTCCTTCGCTCAGGGACAAAATGAAGAAAGCATATTCCTTTCCAAAAGATAAGACCCGAGTCTTGTTCGACTGGGTAACAGAATACAGCATGGTCACCCTGCCTGAGCCTGGAAGACCGGAGGACCTGAAAAGAAAAGACAGTCCAAGATTCTACCCCTACCACCAGATGTTGGGACATCCAATCGAAGACTGCTATGTTTTCAAAGACATCATCGAAGGAATGGTAAAGAAGAATGAAATAGAGCTGGGAGAGTACAAAGTAGACCCTCCTCAGCCACATGAAGCTCCTCGCAGGAGAGCAGCAGTCAACATGGTCTCCCTCTACCAAGCATTACCTGAGGAGATCTCTGAAGCAAGCACACAGAGCACCTACGAAATCCATTTCCTGGAGCCCGTGAAAGAACAGAAGGGGTGGCAGCAGATCCCTGTAAAGCACAAGAAGAAGAGGGCACCTCACCCGAAAGAGGGGGCACATATCCGTGGCGTTACACCCCGGCCTGTTCCGCCAGTGGTAGAACCCGTATGGGTCACTCCACCTACAGCCATCAGAATACATACACCTAACAAGAGGAGACAGACTCCGCTACCAGTAATCAAGGAAACCAATCCTGGGGTCCTTCGACTACAGCACTTGATTGAAGGGCTAGATGAATATGTGCAGCCCGAATTGAAACCTCTGCTGGTACGGGACCACGTCCCATGGTAAGAGCTGGAACAACTCTCACTCAAACAGGTGGAGGAAGCTGAAGCAGCACCCCCTGAAGAGGGCAGCCTGTTCTGGGGGCAGGCACCCGCAGAAACCAAAAAGAAGAGAAAGCAAAAGAAGAAGAAAAGAAAGGCCGCTGGGGCCAATAAAGCACAGGTTGTCTCCTGCAATACCCTATCAGCACTCTTCAACCTACCCGGAGAAGAGGAAGAAGAAGAAATTTGCTTCACACCCCATGCTGGGGGAGGCCAAGCCGAGGCCGCAACTGCTACACATGCCACTCGGTCGGGCCGAAGATGGGGGCGCTAGCCACCACCTAACCACAACATCATGTTCAGAGGGGAGCAACCCTACAAGACACCTCCGCCGGAGGTTAAGGGAGTTCAAATCCCCCCTCCGTCAGGCCTATACAACAAAAGTGGGGGCAAGGCTGTCCCTTCATTCCTTGAATTTATGAAAATGTCAAAGGGGAAACAACCCTGTCAAGAGGCTAACCCTACACCCGGGGCCATTCACCCGCAGCCAGCGCAATCTACTGAGGATGCAAATGCAGATGGAGCTTGCCCTACAGCAACTAATAAAGAAGACCCGACAGCCGGTGCCAGCCAAGAGGATGCCGAGTCTGAGGAAGATGAAGCGGGTCCGTCTGGATCCATAAATCAAAACCTCCCCAAGCCCAGATGGGCTGAAGAGATGAAGCTCTCCAATGTCCGGGCTGGGAGCCGAATAATGAAGTTGCTCAAGAAGCTCCCTGCTCGATTTATGATCTGGAAAATTCTCTCTTTGAGTGAAGAAACTCGACAGGCGATCATCAATGCTCTGCAGACGCCTGCTCATTTTGAAGCCTGCATAGCCGAGGCTATACCAGAAGCCAGTATGACCTTCTCTCCGGAAGACATGCTACTACCTACTGCCAGCCATAACAGGCCGCTGTATATGAAAGGGCACCTGAATGGAAGGGAACTGAACAGAATACTGGTTGATCCTGGTGCAGCAGTCAACATCCTGCCATACATAATATACGAGAGGCACCACTTTAATGTGCATCTCGAGAAAGTCAGGGATATGCGTATCACTGGCTTCAACCAAAAATGTGAAGTATCTATGGGAGTGGCAGAATTCACGCTGACCCTGGCAGATTTCACTACAATAGTACAGTTTCATGTCATTGACTCTCGCACCTCCTACAAGGCGCTGCTCAGCCGCCCATGGCTGCATGAAAATATGGTGGTGCCCTCCACGCTCCACCAATGCATCAAATACAGCCTCCAGGGGAAGGAGGAGAGGATATTTGCTGATCTCCACCCATTCGAGGTATTTGAATGTCACTTGGCAGACACCAACCTATATACGGGGCCTCCCCGAAAGGTTTCTGAAGCTAAAGCCCCCATAGGGGCCTCGAAGAATAGATCGGGTGACGGTTGGTATCCACCACCGCCACGTGGATATGTCAAGCCGAAGGTGGTCTCCCACATCACCGCTTCTGGAGACGTCGGCAGGGTAACACCCCCAGCATTATATCCCAAAGCTAAGGAAGTGCAGGTCAATCGACAGCGCGACCGCATCGGAGTCCCGGCCGGCCTCACCAAGCCAGTCCTCGGCCTCAACGACCCCACTGTCGAACCTTTCAAAGCTTGGGAGGTGACACAGGAAGATGGGCCCAGCAGCTTGTTCTATACAGCCGAGAAGCATCCCACTCGGGAAGACACAGACTACAGCCTCCCTGAAGATCTAGCCAACCTGCAGGTTCCTGTCCAAGGCCTGGCGTTCACGACCGATCGGATGGACAGAATGTTTCAGAAGCAACACCTTCCTCCCGATTAGTCTCAAAAGCATAAAGAAGCTTTCCAGAAGATGTGGTATCCTGCAAATCTGGATAAGGAAATGAGACGTGTCTCTCAGCATCCAGGGTTGGGCTTCACCCTGGAGGAATATTATTACAGTGGGCGGTATGAGGTGGATACTATCTCTGCCTTCTATCCTACTGAAGATAGCCCTCTGGAGGCAACCTTTGATGAGTATCCGGTGGAAGCCGAATATCTTGAACTGGCTCGGTCCGGGAATCAAGAAGTAGAAACCTCGGCCCCTTGCCGATGCTGGGAGCAAGTTCATCCTGAAGAAGCGGCCTTTCAAGCCGAATTTGATATGGCTAGCAGCAGCGAAGCCGAAGACATTCAAGAAGTAGGAGTCTCTCCCTCCACAGGGGTCCTACTAATGACAACTTCAACACCCTTTTTGCCAATCAGGGAAGCCTTGATCAACTCCAATGAAGGGGAGCCAGCTACCAAGAAAGAAAAAGCCACTTCTGCGGAAGATACAACTGTCCCAGAAGGCGAGACTTCCTCAGCTTCTGCTATAAAACCAGTATGCTGTCCGAGTCCAGCAGTAAACAGCTACCAGCCCATCATGGCTACAACCTCATCTACAAACACTAAAGCTGCTCTCTCGCCCTTAGGAGCTACAACGGCAATGGATTTGCTAATAGAACAATCCACTCAGCCGCTAGCACAAGAAATCAAGAAACCTCGTGAGGCTCTGGCGATATCCGACGAGGAAGTCGAAGTACTCGACCCTCAAGATGGTATTCCAGACTTCGTTGACCTCCAACCGGCACCTCCGGAGATAGAAGATGGAGGCCAGGCCACAGTCGATGAACTAATAGAAGTCAACTTGGGAAATGAGGAGGACCCTAGGCCCACCTTCCTCAGCGCCCAACTGTCCCCAGAAGAACGGGAGCTGTACATCCAGCTGCTGCTAGAGTACCGGGATTGCTTCGCCTGGACTTACAAAGAGATGCCAGGTCTAAGCCCCGCTGTCTCACAACATGAGCTAACAATCAGCCCTAAGGTCGAGCCAGTGAAGCAACCACCGCAGCGCATGAGGCCAGAGCTCATCACCCAAATTTGTGCTGAAGTCGACAAGCTCATTGACGTGGGATTTGTTGAAGAAAACCAGTACACTACATGGCTGGCGAATATCGTCCCCGTGAAGAAGAAGAATGGACAGATCCGGATATGTGTCGACTTCCGAGATCTAAATAAAGCCTGCCCCAAAGATGACTTCCCGGTGCCAATAACCGAGGTCATGATTGATGCTACAACCGGCCATGAAGCCCTATCATTCATGGATGGGTCTTCTGGTTACAATCAGATTTGGATCACGGAGCCTGACCGAGTCCATACTGCTTTCTGAACTCCTAAAGGCATTTATCATTACAAGAGAATGCCGTTCGGACTGAAAAATGCTGGTGCAACCTATCAGCGCGCAATGACCAAAATCTTTGATGAGTTGCTCTACCACAAGGTCGAATGCTACATAGATGACCTGGTGGTCAAGACCAAAAGAAAAGAAGATCATCTGCAAGACCTCCGGATTGTCTTTCAGAGGCTGAGGCAGCATGAGCTAAAGATGAACCCCATGAAATGTGCATTCGGAGTGTCGAACGGAAAATTCTTGGGTTTCATCGTCCGATATCGGGGAATCGAGATAGACCCCGCAAAGATCAAGGTGATTCAGGAGTTACCTCCGCCAAGGAACATCTCCGAGCTGAGATCACTATAGGGCCACTTAGCTTATATCCGGCGGTTCATTTCCAATTTGTCAGGGCGATGCCAGCCTTTCACAAGTTGATGATTAAAGAGGTTCCCTTTTATTGGGATGAAGATTGCCAGACGGCCTTTGACAAGCTGAAAGACTATCTGAAAACTCCTCCAGTGCTGGGCGCACCGGTGAAAGGATGACCATTGATACTATATATAGCAGCTACACATAATTCTCTGAGGGCAATGCTGGCCCAGAATAATGAAGAAGGGAAAGAGCAAGCCCTCTATTACCTTAGTCGGAGACTGGTCAGAACTGAGGAGAAATATAATCATATTGAGAAGAGCTGTCTGGCGTTGGTCTTCGCAGTTAAGAAGCTCCGACACTATATGTTGTCACATGAAATCAACTTGGTGTCCAAAGAGGATCCTCTAAAGTACATCATGTCTCAACCGGCACTCAAAGGCCGCCTAGGCAAATGGGCGGTAATCCTTATGGAGTTTGATATCTCCTACGTGCCGCGCAAGGCCGTCAAGGGCCAAGCTATTGCAGACTTCTTCGCTGAGCACCCAGTGCACGGGGATTGCCCGTTGGAGCCGGAGCTTCCTGAAGGTGAAACCCTAGAAGCCGTTCAAGTACAACCCGCCTTATGGCAGCTATACTTTGATGGCGCTTCCAGAATTGACGTCTCTGCCACCGGATCAGCCAGAGTCAGGGCAGGAGCAGGCATAGTCCTAAAATCCTCAGAAGGAGAAGTGGTACATACATCCTGCTCCATAAATAAACAATGCACAAACAATGAAGCAGAATATGAAGCCCTGATAATCGGGTTGCAAATTGCTCTGTCCATGGGAATTCAGATGCTGGAAGCATTCGGAGACTCCATGCTAGTTATAAAATAGCTGGAAGGAGAGTTCGATGTGCGAAAGCAAGAGCTCCTCCCCTATCACCAGTTGGCAACTCGCCTGATGTCAAGATTTTACTTCATCAGCATCAAGCACATCAATCAAGGCCGAAATACTCAGGTAGACGCCCTCGCTAAGCTGGCCAGTTCATTGGCGGTCCCGCCAGACACAAGCCTGAATATAATAGTGATCAACCGCCGACAGGTCCCCGGCGTAACAGGGGTCCTGGCCGACGAACAAGAGATAGAAGTAGCAGTCATCGAAGGGGTTTAGCCGCCCGATTGGCGAGAGCATCTCCTACACTGGTTTCAACACCAACAACTTCCAAAAGAAAAGGAACAGAGGATGAAGCTCCTGAGGATCAAGGATTCTTACGAGATGCGAAGCGGGACCTTGTTCCGAATTATGGCAGATGCCCGAAGGAACAGTCCTACTCCGTTGCTTGTCTTCAGCAGAAGCAGGACAGGTGATGCAGGAGGTCCATGCAGGATCAGCTGGAGCACACCAGGCTGGCCCGAAGATGAAAATTGAGATAAAGAAAATGGGCTATTATTGGCCCACTATATTTAATGATTGCTGTAAGTTTGCCAAAGCTTGTCAGAAGTGTCAAGAACACGCTAATGTGGCAAGGAGACCTCTAGTGCCATTGCATCCCACCCTACCAAGCTGGCCGTTTGCTCAGTGGGGCACGGACGTAGTAGGGCCGCTACCAGCATCTTCATCAGGGTGCAGATACATCTTAGCAGCTACATACTACTTCTCCAGATGGGCGGAGGTAATAGCACTAAGAGATGTGACGGGAGAACTAGTTGCAAGGTTCTTCCGGCAGAATGTAATATTTCGGTTCGGGATCCCCAACCGAATCATCTCTGATAATGGCAGTCATTTTAGGAACCAGATGGTTTATCGGCTGGCCGACAAATACAAAATCGACTGGAGGACATGGTCCCCCTACAACCCTCAGGCCAATGGACTCGCAGAAGCCTTTAATAAGACATTATGTACATTACTGGCAAAGACTGTCAAGTCTAATAAAAAAGATTGGGAAGAAAGGATGTACGAAGCACTTTGGGCCTATCGTACTATCTACAAGACCCTAACCGGCTGTTCACCTTTCTCCCTCGTCTATGGGTCAGAAGCTGTAGTGCCCATTGAACTTGAAGTTCCTTCATTGCGAGTTGCCATCTAGCACGGACTAGTTAGTGGTGAGCAGACCAATGCAGAAAGAAGATTGGAGGAGCTCGCTGAGCTCGAAGGAAAACGCCTCCGGGCACAGCAAAACATCCAACTCTACCAAGCTCGCATGGCCCGTGCTTTTAACAAGCTAGTCAAAGGTCGAGAATTCAAGAAAGGAGACCTGGTAATGGTCAAAAGAAAAGAAGTGATGGCCTCTAACCCCAAAGGGAAGCTGGTCGAAAACTGGGTCGGGCCGTATATCGTCCGCCGAGTATATGAAGGGGGTGCCTACGTCCTTGTAGACCACAGAGGAGTCATTCAGTTCTCTCCCCTCAACGGAAAACACATTAAGCTGTATCATGCAGCGTAGCCGACATGTCTCGAGTGATCGGTCGGAGCTAACTTTTCCTTGGTTAGTGGCACTCCGCCCTAATCAAGCTACCTCCCCTTTGGTTAGTGGCGTTTCGCCCTAATCAAGCTACCCTTTCCTTGGTTAGTGGCACTCCGCCCTGATCGAGCTACTCTTCTCCTTGGTTAGTGGCACTCCGCCCTAATCGAGCTACCTCTCCTTGGTTTAGTGGCACTCCGCCCTGATGAAGCTACTCTTCTCCTTGGTTTAGTGGCACTTCACCCTAACCAAGCTACCCTTTCCTGGGTTTAGTGGCACTCCACCCTAACCGAGCTACCTTTTCCTTGGTTTAGTGGCACTCCGCCCTAACCGAGCTACCTTTTCCTTGGTTTAGTGGCACTCCGCCCTAACCGAGCTACCCTCCTCCTTGGTTTAGTGGCACTCGGCCTTAACCGAGCTACCTTTTTCTTGGTTTAGTGGCATCTCGCCCTGATCAAGCTACCCTTTTCTTGGTTTAGTGGCATCTTGCCCTGATCAAGCTACCTTCCCTTAGTCTAGTGGCATTCTGCCCTGACCGAGCTAACCTTTTCCTTGGTTTAGTGGCACTCCGCCCTAACCGAACTACCCTCCTCCTTGGTTTAGTGGCACTCCGCCCTAACCGAGCTACATTTTCCTTGGTTTAGTGGCACTCCACCCTAACCGAGCTACCTTTTCCTTGGTTTAGTGGAACTTCGCCCTAACCAAACTACCCTTTCCTTGGTTTAGTGGCACTCCGCCCTAACCGAGCTACCCTCCTCCTTGGTTTAGTGGCACCCCGCCCTAACCAAGCTACCCTTTCCTGGGTTTAGTGGCACTTCGCCCTAACCGAGCTACTCTTCTCCTTGGTTTAGTGGCACTCCGCCCTAACCGAGCTACCTTTTCCTTGGTTTAGTGGCACTTCACCCTAACCAAGCTACCCTTTCCTGGGTTTAGTGGCACTCCGCCCTAACCGAGCTACTCTTCTCCTTGGTTTAGTGGCATTCCGCCCTGATCGAGCTGCACTTTCTTTGGTCTAGTGGCACTCCGCCCTGATCAAGCTACCTTCCCTTGGTCCAGTGGCATCCTGCCCTGATCGAGCTACCTTTTCCTTGGTTTAGTGGCATTCCGCTCTAACCGAGCTACCCTCTCCTTGGTCCAGTGGCATTCCGCCCTGATTGAGCTACCTTTTCCTTGGTTTAGTGGCATTCCACCCTAACCGAGCTACCTTCCCTTGGTCCAGTGGCATTCCGCTCTAACCGAGCTACCCTCTCCTTGGTCCAGTGGCATTCCACCCTGATCAAGCTACTCTTTCCTTGGTCCAGTGGCATTCCGCCCTGATCGAGCTGCCCTTTCCTTGGTCCAGTGGCATTCCGCCCTGATTGAGCTGCCCTTTCCTTGGTCCAGTGGCATTCCGCCCTAACCGAGCTATCCTTTCCTTGGTCCAGTGGCATTCCGCCCTGATCGAGCTACCCTTTCCTTGGTCCAGTGGCATTCCGCCCTGATTGAGCTGCACTTTCCTTGGTCTAGTGGCATTTTGCCCTGATCAAGCTCCAAAAGGATACGCCGCACTGCCATTATGAGCCTTAAGTTCGGACTGGCATGAAAGCCCTTCCTTGCGTTAGCATTATCTCCGCGCTAACAAATAAACCCGTGTCGGCTGAAGATTTTGTGTTCTAGCTGGCATTCTCACATTGTTGCCACTACGGGCCATCTACTGTCGACCAGGTGTCGAACATCACACTTCGACCTGCCACCCTATACATATCAAAAAAAAAAGAAAGAAAAGAAAATAGGGTTAAAAATAGAGATACCCCGCCAGACTTGCTCCTATATTAGGACAAGTGCAAAAATGGGTATAACCCAGCTGTGGCGAAAACCCAAAGGGGCGCTACAGGTAAAATCGAGTACCCCGCCGCGTGAAAACCCGAAAGGGCGCGCAGGCAAAAGCAAGAGGGGGCTGGCTCCGGCGAAAACCCGAAAGGGCGCTTGAGTCAGTAAAGTGGTAATTTCTAAATTCTTCTCCTATTCTCCACCCAATGAAACTCCGAAAGGGACAATCATCAAAGTCCCACCGAAAATCCTTTAACAAACCCACATTCGACCCTCGTCATCATCGGCGAGATCGGTCGATCTCTACCCTTAACTTGGGCCTTACGTCCCTGTTGATAATCCCATCTTTACTTCGGCATGTGACCCATGTTGATGAATAAACCCATGGTCGACCCTCGTCATCATCGGTGAGATCGATCGATCGCCACCCCTAGACTTGGACCTTCCGTCCTCGCAAATAAACACACCTGTGTTTCGGTGATAACCTATGCAGATTAATAAACCCACATTCGACCCTCGTCATCATCGGCAAGACCGGTCGATCTTTACCCTTAGCTCGGATCTTACATCCTTGTTAATAGACCATGTCCTTTGCTTCAACATCTAACCAGTGTCGACAGACCGAAGTAGGATCCAATCCTTGTCATCATCGACAAGGCCAGCCAACACTTTCGTGGTCCAATTCTTCTGCATCCCGAATTCAAAAAAAAAGAAATAAAAGAAAAGAAAATGGGGTTAAAAATAGAGATACCCCGCCAGACTTGTTCCTATATCAGGACAAGTGCAAAAATGGCTATAACCCAGCTATGGCGAAAACCCGAAAGGGCGTCGCAGGCAAAATCGGGTACCCCGCCGCGTGAAAACCTGAAAGGGCGCGCGGGCAAAAGCAAGAGGGGGCTGGCCTCGGCGAAAACCCGAAAGGGCGCTTAGGTCAGTAATGTGAATAAAAAATTGAATGATGAATAGTGATGATTCATTCTCTGTCCGGAAGACCCCTTACGAGGTCGACAGGGAATTTTCATCCGATATCCCGCCTATATACATCTATTGCCTACCCTTTTCGACCCTTGTCACCATCGGCATGATCGGTCGCTACCCTATCCAGTTTTTGTCACCATCGGCAAGACCGTCTACCCTTTTCGACCCTTATCACCATCAGCAAGATCGGTCGCTACCCTATCCAGTTTTTGTCACCATCGGCAAGACCGTCTATCCTTTTCGACCCTTGTCACCATCGGCAAGATCGGTCGCTACCCTATCCGGTTTTTGTCACCATCGGCAAGACCGTCTACCCTTTCGACCCTTGTCACCATCGACAAGATCGGTCGCTATCCTATCTGATTTTTGTCACCATCGGCAAGACCGTCTACCCTTTTCGACCCTTGTCACCATCGGCAAGATCGGTCGCTACCCTATCCGATTTTTGTCACCATCGACAAGACCGTCTACCCTTTTCGACCCTTGTCATCATCGGCAAGATCGGTCGCTACCCTATCCGGTTTTTGCCACCATCGGCAAGACCGTCTACCCTTTTCGACCCTTGTCACCATCGGCATGATCGGTCGCTACCCTATCCAGTTTTTGTCACCATCGGCAAGACCGTCTACCCTTTTCGACCCTTGTCACCATCGACAAGATCGGTCGCTACCCTATCCGGTTTTTGTCACCATCGGCAAGACCGTCTACCCTTTTCGACCCTTGTCACCATCGGCAAGATCGGTCGCTACCCTACCCGGTTTTTGTCACCATCGGTAAGACCGTCTACCCTCTTCGACCCTTGTCACCATCGGCAAGATCGATCGCTACTCTACCTGGTTTTTGTCACCATCGGCAAGACCGTCTACGCTTTTCGACCCTTACCACTATCGGCAAGATCGGTCGCTACCCTAGTCCGGTTCTTGTCATCATCGTCACGACCGTCTACCCTTTTTTGACCTTCATCATCATCGACAGGACCGGTCGCTACCCATTCTCGGGTCTTGCCATCCTCGGCAGGACCGCTTACCCGTCAGTTTTGATATACCCTCTTGAGTCCCCCGGACTCTCGGCTGGCATAGGCCGTTGTTAGTCTCGAGAAAAGTCACGGCGCGGTGGAGAGAACACCTCACCCCTTTGCTGAAGGCGTGAGCGCTCTCCTGCCCTAATGACTCATACACTCGGATTAGAAACAACGGGCGAATGGAAGAGAAAAGAATAATGACAAGATGGAGTCTTCATTCAAAAAGCACGATGGAGATTTTCCATTACTATGAAGTAAAGGGTACATGTTACATGGGCCATTCCCCGAAGTACATGAAATGCGTCAAAAAGGGAGCAAATAAAGAGAAAAAAAAAGACTACGGCAGAGGGCGTCGGAAGATGTCCTCCAGCGCAGGAATACCCAGGGAAGGATGACGGGTCAGTTCTTGCAATCTGAACTCAGTGGCCTCCAGCTCGGATAGCTTCTCCCCGAGGGAAGCAGCTTGTCCCTCGTCCATCTCCGCATCCTCCGCCTTCTGGACTCCCAAGCAATCTACTTCTTCAAGTTCGGCCTCTACCCTTGAAAGTTCGGCCTGTAATGCCGCCATCCGGGCTGTCAAGAAGCTTCGGCACTGTAAAGAGGCATTGGCTTCATCGCTCATCCTCGCCGCAGTCTCTTGCAGAGAAATAAGAGATGCTCGGTTTTCAGCCCGCTCCAATGATATGGCCGCCAGTTGGTCAGCTGCTTCCCGGCCTAGAAATTCCCTCCTGTTTACATACTTCAGGAGCAGGATCACCCGTGGAGTCCAGTCGTCCATGGGACAACCAAAGGCCAACAGCGAGCGGGATAGATGCTCTATCAAGCCCCTCAGCTGAACATAAGTTAAATCCCTGCTAGCCGTTATGCTCTGTTGAAGAGTCCCCAAAAACTGCCACACAAGGTCATTTGAAGATTGAAGACCCAGTGGCGATGTCACGGGCAGTTCAAATTCCACTCTGCTATCCACGACAGCCCAGCTATCATCGGCCGTCCCGGAAGATGACGATGGCATGAGCTGCAGTCCACTACTGTGAGGAACAACCGCACTGGCAGATACGGTGGCTGTAGCCTCAACAACAACAATTTCTTTGCCTGCCCCCTGGGATGAGGGTCCAACAGGAACGTCGAGAGCAGAAGACGTATGTTCTTCAATAATCACTCCGGCTTCTATCTCAGCAGGACCACCCTTTTCCAGAATTGACTGCTGTGCAGCCTCCATTGGCGGAGAATCTCCGGCTGCCGCCGAACTATCAACTTCCACGAAATGCCTGGGACCGCGCCGGATTAGAAAGCCCAAGGGTCATGTGCGCACCGAGTAAAATGAAAATGGCGCCGGACTAACATCCGTGCCGAATTAAGGGCCCTTCAGAGCTCCTGTCAACCGAAGAGGAGGTCAGGCCTGGTGGAGTACATCTGTCGGCCCTGCTATACTCGTGCCTCGTGCGTAACACCCACGTCTGGGAGGTATTTGTTAGCACCCAAAATATGATCCTTCGGCGACCAAGCCGCAAAGACTAATGATACGGCCCACTGAAGCACAGAAGCCGATGAAGATCAACTTACTAAAGGCTCCTCAAGCTGCCAGGGCCCCGAGTCACCTTGAAGTGAATACCGGGGACTTCACCTCAGGAGAGTCGAGATGAATCCACAACCAACCGGCAATGCGACCAAGCCTGCCCAATGATCCGGCATCGACCCTGTCATGCCGCTACCCTACATCCGTCGTCCGATCAAGGACAGCGGTCAACCCGGTGGCTACCCACCTCATGAAAGGCTCTCCTGAAGATAAAGGACTCCCCCTGGCTCTCCGAGACGGAGGACCGAAAGCTCTATCAGCAGAAGACCCCGATCACCCGGCACGGGTGCGGCTTCCCGCCAAGATGGGCCCATCAGTGGCCAAATGATCGCCCAGCGCAGGCGAAATTATCCCTGGTGTCATCCAACCCCATAAGGAGCTTGGGTACAAGCCAGACCGAGCCATCAGCAAGAATCACAAAGCCGCAGGCCGTATTAGCGGGAAACCCGCGTAATTAAGCCAAAGCTATCTGGAGTCTCGGGAACGGCCGCACGTCAGCCGAGGGGCTTCACAAAACACCTCGTAACGGTTTCAATGGGCATTGGCGAGATAAATGTTCACGATGACCTCCGGGATCATCCATGGATTCATCGGCTAACCTGCAATGCGCGGGAAATGCTAATACGGCGCGCCCGTTAAACCGGCGCCCTCCAAGACCGGCGCGCTAATTTGCTGAGGCTTCTTCCCGGCACGCTAATCTCACGCCGTATTAAGATTCGAACCTGCCCCGTATATAGGTGGCTGCTCTTCGACAAGAGAAAGGGGAGAGCGAAGAAAAAAAGAAGAAAGGGGGACAGATCGAGACCTGAGAAAAAAAAAGAGGGAGGACACAGAGAGGGAGTAGGGTTCCTTCGGAGGAGCTTCGGCCGGTCGTCTTCTTCCTCTACGATACCCTGTTTCAGGAACAGGTGGGTGCAGGTGCTGATTCTTTTCTTGTTTTCCGCAGATCTCTCTTCTAAGACTTCCACCCATCGAATGTAAGCGAGGGGGGGAGGAGCGACGATGATATGAGTCGATTCTCCTCCCCCCCTTCTACGCGATTTTATCTTTTGTTCTTCCATGTTGTTGCGCTCTGAGCGTCCTCTGCCTATGATATTATAGAACGGCGACCGAGCAATGGTGCCGGTGCTGTACTCTCACCATTTAAATGCTAAACCATTCCCGTTTCTGGGATGGTAATATATGTGCGCGTGTAAATGATCAAATGAATAGATCGAATGAATGATCCTCAGCGCCTCTTTTATCTATGCCAATGCGTGTGTCTGAGCTCTTCTCCGCACCGCTCTAATTCCGGTTTCTCCGAGGTCTACATCGTGCCCCAAATCATCGTGGGCTATAGAGACACCCCCTCCCCGGGGGCTTTTCTTTCAATCATTCTCATGTTTGATTCAAGGGTTTTCGCATCCCTTTCTCTTCTCGGATGGAGCCGTGCTTCTGCACGTGCCTCTTTCCGCCATGCATAGGGTCCATCCCCTGAACGTTGCTTTCCAATTGTTCGAGCATATGCCCCTGCAATGAGCCCGTCTCGTTTATGCATTTACTGCATCTGTGCGTCACGATCATCCAAACTGTTTCGGGGTTTTCTCATCGTCTCGATCACCCGGGGAGGGGAACATTCCCCCCGTGGCTTCACGGAACTGCTGGGCAACTATGAACCCTACCCCTCGATGGCAGGCGTTTCTCCCTGAGCCCATAACAGATAGCAACAGAGGGGTCTTAGCTCAACGAGCTCGCCCCCAACAATTCAGGACCCAATGAAGGCCGGGGATATGTGCTCCTCGCAGGCTAGCCCTCAGAGTTTAATCTTCCTAATGGTCAGTCCCTATAAGGGATAAGTCATACACTGTGGGTCATCCACCCTTCGCAGGCTAGCCCTCGGGGTGCTGTTCCCATCGTCAATGGCTTCATCTCTCCGTTTCTTCCCCCTATGGAACTTTGGTCCCCCTAGCAGGCTAGTCCTCGGGGTATCCTATCCAATGGGGTTTGCTGGCTGCCTTCGTGTAGACCGGCGGTTTAGGGGCTTGTTCCATAGGTGAGCATGACCCCGCTTCTGCCCTGCAACTCTTCAGGTTCAGGGGAGATGCTGTCCAATTTTGGACATATTAATAATGAATAAACCATAACGAAATACTCATTCTGGACCCAATTATCCCGGTGCTCGAGTAGGAACCTCGCACTGGCTTATCACGTCATTCTTGGAGGGTTCTGGACTTCAATTTAACAAACAATTGGCCTCAAATGGCTTCAAAACCCTCAACATAAACTTAACAAACTCAAATGATTCGAAATTCATCGAAAATAAGCTAAAATGGCACGGCCTTAACCCGGAGCACCCTAATACGGCACGGTACCCCCCTGCGCCGGATTAACCCTACACTCAAAAAACAAAAAAACTTCATTGCGCCTTTCCGGCGCGCCATGAACCGGCGCGCCCAAATCCTTTGCGCGCCGTATTAACCAGCTATATGGCCGCGCCGTATTAACCGTTTATACCTACGCTTTATCGTGCCGTATAAGCTATCCTTACATGGTCGCGTCGGTTTTGAAACCTCTTGTTGCTTTAATCGCTCATTTGCCCCCGAGCGGATCTCGTCCCTCGGGGTTGGCGTTAATAAACCACAATTGGTAATAAATTGAATAAAGGAAGGGCCGAGCGAGTCCAAGCTATACTTTTATCATATCTTCATCACCATGTCCGTTAGCATTGTGCTTTCGCTATCATACTTGTGTTGCCTTCCCTCTTCTCGATGGGGAGTAATAAACGTGGTTGATCACCATTTGCTTCCATGATTCTATTATCATGCTTAATATAGTCATGAACATCATGTGTGCATGCATGCATAGATCCTCGGGCGTATTAAATGGCGTCGACAGAAAACCGGATTACGTCTGGTCGGAAGTCTTCGCTATGCGCAACGGTGGTCTTTAGGCCTATGTCCTCCGTCACGTACCGGGGATCCATAATCCCATGAATTATGCATCTTCTGCATGATAAATGTATGCATCCTGCATGCTTTCGTCATGATCATCGTGTAGCTCTTTTTAATTCGGCTTCGACAGCCCGCTATCTCGGCAATTAATCAAAGGTGTTCCCTCCTCGTGGGGGATGTAATTAACGCCATAGCCTTTATGGTATGGCGGACTGCTGGTCCCGACCGAACCTCACATTCGCCCGACATGGGTCAGAATGAGCGCATCACACATTCGTCACTCATGTGACTGGCATGCCCACGTCGTTAATTGATAATTTGTCTACCAGTTAGTCTGTTGGTCGATCGACCTGCGAAAGAAAGAAAAAGGTCGCAAACAATTGCATGTTGCGTAGAGGAGAGGGGAAGCCATTGGGAGTGGCTAGGACGTGGACACTGGTGGCTGTGTAGGTGGACCGTGGCAGCGGCGAGGCTGCACGCAGGGACCGCCGTGACGAAGGAGTGGTCCCCTCAATGCTGCATGCAAGGACTGTGACGAGGGAAGTAAGCCCACGCTTCTCTGCTATTGTGTTGGCGGGGTGGGCCGAGGGGGAGCCGGGGAAGCCACGGCGGTGGCGTGAGAACTGCCGGTGCGGTGTGCAGAAGAGAGCAAAAGGGAGAAAGTGAGGAGAGAGGGGGGGTGTCGCGATGGTGGTGTAGCAGAGAGAAAGAGGGAGAAAGAGAGAAAGCAAATGGGTTGGGAGACGCTACGTGTGTGTGAGAGATAGTGAGAGAGAGAGAGAGAGAGAGGAGAGAAGGACAGGAGGGCAAGGGGAGGCCGCCGGGGGGGTTCACATGGGTGCTGGGTTCAAAGATGGGAAGGTTGGGGAGCAGAGCGGTCGTTGGCTGGGCATGATGGTGACAACGATCCCGGGGGTAGAGAGACGTGCATGGTTAGGGCTTCTCACCGTCTCCCTCATAGAGACTTGGCAACCATGGGCTTCTCACCTTCGATGCCGCTGTGAGAGGGGCTATAGGAAAGAGAAAGGGAAGGGGCAGATGAGGGGGGAAGGGAAGGTGGTGGGCGGTGGGTAGAGGGGGGGCATCTCACCCCGAGGTATCTCACCCCAACACCTTCTCGGAGAAGAGAACGCAAGCAAGGCTTCACACCTTCCGAAAGATGGTTTCCAAAAATTCTAATCACTTCATTCTTCTAAAGAAAGACTACATTAACATGACCCCTTTTATAGACTCTATAAAGAAAATCAAAAGACAACTCACTTAACACCTACTCATCATAACTTTCTTGGGAAGACACTCTCTTAGGAAGACTAAAAGACAAAAAAAAGAGACTCTTACAAGATTTTTGTGGACATAATTACTACAAACATAAAACATGACCCATTAAGCTCATACATGTGGCCCAATTATAAAAAAAACATCTATTTGATCGTTTTGTTGAAGCCGCTTGTCAATCCCTTCAAATTCAACCTCGAACTTTGAATCTTGAATCGACGATTCCATCAACTCCTTCGCTTGGAAGAGGTTCGACCTCGAACCTCGTAGCTCAGGATCCCGGTCTGATGAAACATCCCGATTCCCTAAGCTCTGATACCATTTGATGTGATACAAAAAAAAACCCGAGTCTGAAATTTTCTTTATTCCTCTTTCTCATTTTTTTTTAATTTCCTTTTTCTCTCATTATTTTTTTCTAAAAATATCAACCTTTTTTGTATCTTTCTTTTTTTCACCAATCTTTTTTTTCTCTTCACCAGAGATAACTTTTCTTTTTTTTTATCACCTTCCTTTTTTTTCCTCCACATATCTTCTCGAGAGAGAGAGAGAGAGAGAGAGAGGGTTGGGGGGTCGACCCATCCTTCCCCTGGATGGGACAGTTGCACCAAACAGTGCTATGTTCTGAGCCCATTCTCAGTGGACGTCTGTGCTGAGCTTTCTCTGATGTTTAAGGGTTGTAAAGGGTAGGGGGTGGAGAGGAGTGGAGGAGGGATGGTAGTTATAGCTCGGTTGCTATGAGAGCAATAAAGGGAGAGGACATGGGGAATGGAGGGGTAGTATGCAATACCTTGTTTTCAGATTTATCTGCATTTTTTTTTGAACTTCTCTCCTTACCTTTTTCATTTCTAGAAATATTTTCTTCATCATTTTTTTGTCATTTTTTTAAACCTTCGCTGCCTGCACCCCCATTCTTTCATTCATTTTTTTCTTCAAAAGAACACTTCAATGAGAGAGAGATAGAGAGAGAGAGGGAATAGAGAGAATGAGAGGAGTGATGAGAGAGAGAGACACCCGCAGCCATGCCACTAACGTGGGGAGGGAGGAGAGAGAATGAGAGAGTAGAGGGAGAATGGGATGTGACAGTCACAATGGGGAGGGCATGGGAGCCGGGCTTGCCAACCGGAGAACCTGTCGGCGTGCTCGGACAGGACCACCGACGTGCTTGGAGGGGCACCGTGATCACCATGCTTGGAGGGGGCATCGTGGCGTGCTCGTATGCTAGAGCATGGTGCCGTGGCGGACTGCTCAACTGTGGCGGACGAAGGCTCTGGAGGTAACGGTGCTGCTGCGGTGCCCTTGGCAGCTGCTTCACCGACGATGACGGCCAGACGTTGGCGAGGCAGAGGATGACGAGGTGCAGCAGAGGTGAGTGGGGAAGAGGAGACAACGAGCGGCTGTTGCCGGTGCAGGCTGGCAGCATCCAGGGGCCAACTGACTTCGCAGTGAGGTTGCAGGCAGGTGGGAGTCCTACCCTGAACCGGTGATGGGTTGCATGTTGCGTAGAGGAGAGGGGAAGCCATTGGGAGTGGCTAGGACGTGGACGCTGGTGGCTGTGTAGGTGGACCGTGGCAGTGGCGAGGCTGCATGCAGGGACCGCCGTGACGAAGGAGTGGTCCCGTCAACGCTGCATGCAAGGATTGTGACGAGGGAAGTAAGCCCACGCTTCTCTGCTATTGTGTTGGCGGGGTGGGCCGAGGGGGAGCCGGGGAAGCCACGGCGGTGGCATGAGAACTGCCGGTGCGGTGTGCAGAAGAGAGCAAAAGGGAGAAAGTGAGGAGAGAGGGGGGGTGTCCCGATGGTGGTGTAGCAGAGAGAAAGAGGGAGAAAGAGAGAAAGCAAGAGGGTGGGGAGACGCTACGTGTGTGTGAGAGATAGTGAGAGAGAGAGAGAGAGGAGAGAAGGACAAGAGGGCAAGGGGAGGCCGCCGGGGGGGTTCACATGGGTGCTGGGTTGAAAGATGGGAAGGTTGGGGAGCAGAGCGGTGGTTGGCTGGGCAGGATGGTGACAACGATCCCGGGGGTAGAGAGACGTGCATGGTTGGGGCTTCTCACCGTCTCCCTCACAGAGACTTGGCAACCATGGGCTTCTCACCTTCGATGCCACTGTGAGAGGGGTTGTAGGAAAGAGAAAGGGAAGGGGAAGATGAGGGGGGAGGGGAAGGTGGTGGGCGGTGGGTAGAGGGGGGGCATCTCACCCCAGGGTATCTCACCCCAACTCCTTCTCGGAGAAGAGAACGCAAGCAAGGCTTCACACCTTCCGAAAGATGGTTTCCAAAAATTCTAATCACTTCATTCTTCTAAAGAAAGACTACATTAACATGACCTCTTTTATAGACTCTAGAAAAGAAAATCAAAAGACAACTCACCTAACACCTACTTATCATAACTTTCTTGGGAAGACACTCTCTTAGGAAGACTAAAAGACAAAAAAAAAGACTCTTACATGATTTTTGTGGACATAATTACTACAAACATGAAACATGACCCATTAAGCTCATACATGTGGCCCAATTATAAAAAAAAACATCTATTTGATCATTTTGTTGAAGCCGCTTGTCAATCCCTTCAAATTCAACCTTGAACTTTGAATCTTGAATCGACGATTCCATCATTCAAGATCCTTGGTTTGACAACTTTAAGAAGTCTGTAGAAAGGAAAGCGGAGAGGGAAGATTTGAAAGAAGTTTCACTGACTGAGCTTGAGGAGATCATAGAAGAGGAGGGACTGCCATGGTATCACGAGAAAGAGCAGTATTGTAGGGATGGATCCTTTCCAAAAATGGCCAATGCCGAGCAGCGCAAGGCCATCAGAAGTGTCACCGCCAGATACACAATCATTACAGGAGAATTATGTAGGCGATCTCTTAATGGAGTTCTCATGAGATATCTGGATGGCGATGAGGCTTGGAAGGTAGTAGAAGCAGCTCACGCAAGTGAGTGCGGAGGACACGTTAATGGATAGGCGTTGGAGAAGAAGATTCTTAGGCAGGGCTATTACTGGCCAACCCTAGAAGAAGACTGCTCCACCTATGTCCGTAGGCGTCTTCAGTGCTAGCTTCATGCTGATAAAATCCATGCTCCTGCTTCTTCCCTCCATCCTCTCTCTGCTCCTTGGCCATTCTCCATGTGGGCTTTTGATATTGTAGGCCCACTAGGTGATCCGAACTCTCAAATCAAACAAAAATCTTTCATTCTGACCGCCACAGAGTATTTCACCAAGTTGGCGGAAGCTGACGCTTATGCAGAAATCAAAGCCACCACACTATGCCGCTTCATCCTCAAGAACATCATCTCGCGGTTTGGAGTGCCAAGTGATATCGTCACCGACAATGGACCCCAATTTGTGTCTCAGGAACTTCAGGACCTCTGTAAGAAATTCACTATTTCATTGCATCATTCATCACCATATTACCCTCAAGGTAATGGCCAAGCCGAGGCCACTAACAAAACCCTTATTAAAATCATTAAGAAAACATGCTAGTCACACAAATTTGCTGATTGGGCCGATAAATTGGTAGAAGCTCTATGGGCTTATCGCACCTCCGTCCGTACTCCCACGGGGCAAACTTCTTTTGCTCTCACTTATGGGATGGAGGCGGTACTCCCGTACGAGATCTTGATCCCTTCCCTAAGAGTGCTGATGGGATCTAGCAATGGTGCGTGTAGGATTAAAAGGGGGGGTGAATGAATCCTTCTATAAATCAAAACTTTGACCAACTGAAAGCCAATTAATTCAAATGCAAAGGGCTGATTAAATCAGATCAAGACTCAAATAACATATGTGCACCGGTAAATTTTGAAAGCCAAGCTAAACTACTCGAGCCTAGTCATGCATCTATCGATTCATAAAAGACAAGCAAGCTACACAGAGCATAAGGAGATTTTAGATGGTTCAGTCTGCTACCTGCAGACCTACGTCCATCCCTCACTCAAATCCGAGTGAGGCTTCCTGTTGCCTTACAGCTTGAAAACGCTGCACAACACAGCTTGCGTCCGCTGAGCCTCACAGCTTGCATACAAACGGCTGAGCAACACAGCTTGCTATGTAGAGGATCCTTCCTCTGACTGCTAAGGAATTCAGCTTGACCTCTGCTGCCACACAGCTTGAACAGATGAGTAAGATAAAGAAAAGAAAACGGTAGAAAATAGCTACTGAAGGCTGACAATGAAATCCGATGAAATGGCTCACGCAGGAGCAGACTGGTCTGGATTTGATCCAAGTACCAGTGGACAGACTCTCAGATATTCTTTTCACGATCTCCCTCTTTCTCTACCTCTTTTTCTTCTCCCACAAGCTCTCTCTTAATTTCTTCTTCTTTTCTGGATTGGGCTTGCTGCTAATCTTTTTTCCGTCTCTCTGCAACCTCATATTCTCTCAGTTCTCTCTCAATTGTTCATTCACACACCCTCTTCTTCTCTAGACTTCAGAAAAGATATATATATATATATATATATATATATATATATATATATATATCTCTGAATCCCGTGCTCACGCCGTGGGCGTGTGTAGGGTGAACTCCCGCCCAAGCGGCTTCCAGAAGGCTCTCAGCCACATGTCACCATCTAAGCGTTGTAGCCTTCTACGTGGCACTCTTTCAGAGGTCGATCTACCTTGGATCACATGCCCCTCCTCGGAGAGAAACTCTGTCAGAAAACACAAAGCACTTAGTCAAGCACTTAGCACAGTTTTACACTGGGGTAATGAGAGAGTAAACATAGCATGCACTGAGTTGATAAAACCAGACGTGGGAAATGTATTGACTTTCAAATATGCATGACACCATATTAACTTACAAATCTTAGTGACCACCCGTGCAGCTGATGTGCACGGACATGAATCCAAGAGGCACAAGAAGAAGACTATGCACCGAGTCAAAGAAAAAAAGAACCAAAGATATACAATGGCTCTAGAGATGTCTAGGGCGAACAGTGCACTGACTCTTAAAAAAAATGTGTAACACAGTAGATGCACCGAGTTGGATTTGCGGTCCAGACACGCGTTGCACTGAGATGATGGAGAAGAGTATACGGACAAAGGAAAATGCAAGACAGAACTTGCACCGAGATGGTAGAAGAAAGCACTGACACTAAATGACAAGACTAAACAGTGCGTGCTGTGCAAGTATTGCACGGACGTAAAGACTTGCACCGACCTTGAAAGGTGAGATGCAAAGATAAGGAATGCACGAGCCTAAATGCGCATGCTGCATTGAAATACACTGACCCCTTATGTCTATGAGACAAGTAACACACCGAGATGAAAAAGGAACGACAGTGTTTGTGTGTGAACATAGACTTGCACCGAGGCAAAGTTTGCACCGAGACAAGCACTTACACGTGAAATGCAGAACTAAGCTAGACTAGCACCGAGCTAGATCTCTAGCAGGACAACACATGCAATGACTATGATTTCTTTTATGAGATAACATGCAGCAAGTGAACCACACAAAACAAATAGAGTCGAAGAATTTTAACCCCTTTAATCTAAACATGATTCATAGAAAGTCATTATCAAAACTAGGGTTCCAACAGTCTCCCCCTTTTTGATTATGACAACTATGAGTCATGTATGATTAAACCATGACAATATTCAGAACTCGGCATTCAAACAACTCTGTAAATGAGCAAGATTAAAATATGCAACATGTAAGAGTAATGCTTCTGTGAGTATTAAGAAAACAAACATTAGTGTTTTAATGTACATCTCTTTTCACACAAAAAAATATTAGAAGCAGCACATTTTCCTTATTGACAGCTCATCATTCCACTTGACAATATCTTTGCAGAGTTTCTTGCAGAGTTTCTTTGCTGCATATACCCATCAGAATCCATGAGGTCTTCTTCATACATGAGATTCTCTTCTCCCCCTTTGTCATTAACAAAAATGGGGAATTTGGAGAGATTAGTGACCTCGGTAGCTCCCCCTGTCTCTTGCAGAATATGCTGTGTTCAATAAAGAAGTACGAAGATCTCTAATTGAGTCTGCCAGTCTATCAAGTTTCTGATGCACAGTGTTCCCCAACCTTTCCACTAGAGAGGTAACTGACTCTCATTTGTTGAGAGCTTGTTTAACTGTCTCTAATAATGTTTCCAAATTAGACTCAATAGCTTCAAACTTTGTGATGATTTCTGGCTGAGTGGTTGCTATCTTGGTTAATGTGCTCTTTAACAGTTCAAACTCAATTTTCAGATCAAAGGTGTGGTCAAGAATTTTACCCATATTGGTGAATATGGAGACTTGGGTATCTTGAAGTTTACTGACCATGTCACCTATTTGTGTGCTGATACCCATAAGAGATTCTAAAATTTCTCTTACAGTTTCATCTATCTTTCGCTTAGCAGTTAAAAATTCTATCCCTTGGCCTTTCACAACTTTTTCCAAATGTTTCATTCTGCTCTCTATTCTGTCTATTTGAACAGTCTGGAACAGGAACTGTTTGTTCATCAAGTCATTCTGATCTAGAACAATCTCTGTCAGCTTAGATAACATCTGAGCAAGATTGGGTTCAATATTTGTTCCATGTGTACTAGAAGTAGAGGCACTAGAATCTGGCAGCTCAGTGAAGTATTCATGATGCTGTTCAGGGAGTGGAGGAGGTGGCATGCCAAGACTAATTAGTTCTCCAAGGTATGGACCATACTCAGGAGCCTGAGAGAAAGACATCTTGGGATACATCCTATGGTGAGGGGCAGGTCCCATGACATAGTCTTGTGATACTTCTTCAGTTGCCCCTAGAGCTAAACCAGTTGGTTGCTCATGTTGAGCTTCTTCAGCAGGTGGTTGAGCTCCTTGTTGATCATTTTCTTGTTCAATGACTACAGAATCGGTAGTTCCTTCATAAATTATTTCAGCAGCTTCTTTCATAACCTCGTTGACCAATTTAGCTATTTCCTATTCCTCTACAATGATTTCCTCTTCTCTGTCATTAGGTAGTTCTTCTGTTAGAGCCTCTTCCTACGCCAGCTCTGCTTGATTAGTAACTAGTCTTTCCTGTGACTGCTGTCCAAAAGCATCAAATATCTCATGAATATCTGTTGAGTTATGATTTTGATGATTGTTGTGATTGTTAAGTTATGATTTTGATGATAACTAAACTTAATGTGTGATTAAGTGATGATAACTAAACTTGTGGTTGATTGCTCATACTCCTGTAATCTATGTATGTTTGAGATGGCAAATGGCAATGATTACATGCTCTTATTGCTTTGTTTGCATATGTTGGTTCTACAAGAGGTTTCAAGCCTTTATATGATTGAACATATGGACTTGAGCTTTGATGAACACTTTTGTTCAAATCCTGATCAAATAGTTTGAAACTTGTTTGGTTGATTTTTACGCATACCATACGTGCATTTGTCAAAGCAACAAGTGCTCAAATCTTATATGTGAAATTGGGTCTCAATGTAAATCACTTCTTGAACTCTAATACATATTTCACATATCATTTTGAGCTTGCATTATGTTGAAACAACTCATGAGAAACTTGCTTGAAAATTAGAATAATGGTACTTATATCTTGCTCAAACGATTTACAATAAGCTCTTGTTAATTGATTGAAACTGCCAAATGGCCAAAGGGGTTTCATACATGTACTTCATGCAATTACCACATGCATTATTAATGAAAGTTCTAATCCTTTTTCTATGGTTTTGTAGGTCAAAACACTCAACATATATTCCCAAAGATCAAAGGAGTTTGAAGCCTCAAACTTAAAATAGTTTTGAATCTCTTAACTAGCATTATATCACATGTTTCAAAAAGGTCAAAAGTTTTCGTAAAATTGGTAAACACCCAATTCACCCCCCTCTTGGGTGTCATTGATCGCGGGACTTTAATATTGTGGTCTAATTCCTGAATGATGTCCTCATCCTGAACATTCTGTTCAACTATTTCATGAATTTGAGGTGTCTCAGTTGCTGTAGCAGCAGTTGGGTCCAGTTGAAGTTCTTGCTCATCAGAACCTTCAGTTTCTTGAACTTGAGCTGGTGGTTGATCCTTCTCCTGACGAATTGGTTCTAGGGGTGACTGAGCTAATTGACTCTTACTTTGAATCGACTCAAGAATGAGAGTTTCTTTGAATGTGGCTTGTGTGGATTGTTCAGACACTGACTCATCCTGGGTTTCTGTATCCTTTTCCAATGGAGTATCCTTTGGAAGGAGTACTCGTTCGTTTGGTTCCTTTCTTTCTCATGAATGTATTAATGAAACCTATGTTATAAATGTTTATCCTAGGAAATCTTGACACAACTTCACCATCCAATGAGATGTTTTCCTCTTTGAAAAATGTAGTCAACTGAGCAGCATAAGGAAAATATCTTCTTGACTCTTTGCACGTTCCCATAATCTGAATCATTACGTGCGGCAAACAGATTCTAATTTTCGTTAGCAAGCAGTAGAGAATGAACCGCTGAGAATCTGTCAGTCTACCCCTTCCTTCTACTTGTGGAGTAATCATGGAGGTGAGAATGTGATGGAGTAGTCTCTTGGATGCAGAAAGTTTGTTGGTGTTATAATAACCGAGCTTAGTCTACCGCTTGTCATGAATATTTCTAGGCCGGTCAGTGATGAGGGAAAACTCATCATATAGGTTAAAAGTAAACCCTCCTTCGACCTCTCCATCTACAGGGACTCTTAGAATCCTGTGAAGAGACTGCTCAGATAGCTCTATCACTTTTCCTTTCACCAGAGATAAGATTATGAACTTAGCATTATCGTACCTCAAGTTGCTGTAGAATTCTGCTACCAGATTAGGGCAATACACCCTATGCAAGCTTAAGAAATCTTTCCATTGTTGGAATTCAAACAGCTCAAGTACCTCAGAGAACTCGGAAGCCATCTCTTGATCAGCAAAATCAATATACCGAGGGGGTATAATCTTCTCGGCTTCCAACACTAGTAGAGGTTTCTCTGTAGACGTTGTAAACGTATCTCCCTTCCTCATGGTAGAAGCTGCTTTCTTTTGTCTTTTTGTCCCTTGAAGTTGTCCTGCGGCCACCGTGGACATAGCATCTTCTGGGTGCGGTTGCTTCACTGACTTCCTCTTCCCTTTGCTCACAACTGACGAAGTAGACATGGCGGCAGCAGGGATGGAGGAGAGACGAAACGTGGAGACAGAGAAAGTGCACTGGGAGGAGAGACGGGTTGGAGAATCGAGGGTTGCAGGTTGTGCACGCGTAAAGGAGACACGGAGCGGGAGGACGCTTCAGCTTCGAAAGAAAAGGTAAAATGGTAAAGTAGATAGAGTTTCGTATATAGAGGAATATTACCAACTTTACCAATCTTCAGTAGACAATACCCAAAATACCCTTTCCTTAAAAATAAGGTGCCTTTCTTCGTAGAGAAGCAATTTATGGAATATGAGATTATATCTCACAGAGTAATTCTTCACAAGACATCTTATGAATTGAAGTCAATGAAGGTAAAATAGCTTATTCAGGGAAACAACTCATTCATTAAAGTCATTAATCTTACCGATCCTTTTCGTTAGCCAAAATCTTATTGAAGAACCCAGTTTTATATTTTTCTTAAGTCTGTAGAGATTAACTGAAAGAACCCTTGGGTCAACCATATATATATATATATCATTACTCTTTTTTCCCTCCATTTTTTTTATTAGGAAAAACTTCTGATGAGTATTTTAGTATAACACCACCTTTTTTACATAAGGACACATGTCTATCAAACACCAGCATCCCTAGTTACTCAGTGCAATTTACTTTCGTACTTCATATGTTGAACAGAGTTAGCATTAATTATCATGACATAACCTCTGAATTTCTTTGAAACAGATGGTCAGTTTCTCAAATGTCATGCCATTGCTCTGCCAAAATTTCTTTCATCATTTTATATCATGGCATATTCCCTGTTCTTTTATCAGAAAAATCTCTTTATCAAAACGTAACAAACATATAAACCTTAGGTTTCCAACAGATTGGCTGATTACTAAAGATTTTCAGATATCAGACGTTCTACAGAGAAGCTTCCAATTTGGACTGTTTCAAAATCATTGAGAAATAATTCACTGTTATTTGTGAGAACTGTTCGGATAAGATTTAATGTTCATACACTGTAAATTATATCTCAATTTAGATCAGCAAGATGTTTTTTAGTTCAGATTGATTTGGGCATTTAATTATTGAAGAGGGTAAAGGTGATAGTATTTATCTATATACTACTCCCCCTAACTTGAACAACTAGAAACATTTAGAAGATAGAGAATGATAGGAGAGATAGACCAATGACAAGGTAAGGAGGATGAATGCCATACGTGAGCAGGGTAAGAGCATTTCCAAAGACCACAGCTTGAACGGCCATCAACCCACCAGCACTTCTCGCAATAAATAAATCATCATCCAGCCTTCAGACAGTCTTCTCAAACAAACTTCAGCTTACACCAGTGACAGAACCGGCAACAGTATTTCCAAATTCATCAGACACCACAAAATGACTCTTACTAGAGCAAAGCACAGCCTCTCAAGATTTTAAACATTCACACGGTAGCATCTAGCTCACTGAACCAATACCAGTGACACTCCACAAAAAGAGTTATCAGCTTACAGCAGACCAGATACTTAAAGCTCACCAGCAAAAGAGATACCAAATCTCATGTTCTCCTTTTCAGACGGGTATACCTCTAATGACCAGCTGCCTTAGATAGACTAAGCACCCCCTTTGAGTGAGCAGAGATTTCCATCAAACATTATTGTTTTTGTTTTTCTTAAAGTTCACAGAAGTGTATCAACAAAATATGCATTCTGCAGGAAGTTTGCATGGATTTCATTCTCAATATGTATTACTCATAAGAGAATGTCATCTATCATCAGAATTGTTTCAATTAATGATGCAGCAATCCACAGAGATTATTATGCAAACAAAAATTTAACAAGGAAACTAAAGGGTGGAATTTGACTGACCTTAGTCCTCTAAATTTATTTAGCTCCCTTTTTTTTATTTTATCTTCAGGAGCACACCTGCAGCCAAAGAGTTATTTGAAAGTCATTGGACTCCAAGGATTCTTGGGTCCAGCTAGATGAATAGCACCCCACATTGATGGTTTCCAGCTTTTCCAGGAACAATTAAAAGCAATATGACCTAATCTGCCACACTTATTGCAAATGGGAGGTTTATGCATGAATACAGGATTCTGAATTCTCCTATATGCAACATGGTTCGTGTGAGCATGATATATTTTTCTGTCTCTTAAAAACCAGCATTTAGATTTAACATGCCCAAATCTTCCACAGTTAAGGCAACTAACACTCTGATTTTGAAATTTCTTCACATGTTTCTTTGCATAACCACTTCTGTAGTTTTGGTCTTCCAGTTTCTTTAAATGACAATTATACATGTAATGACCCTTTTTGCCACAGTAATAACATGCATCGTAGACAACTCTATCAGGCATTTTCACAGACTTATTTCGAACTGTATGGGTATGCTTGCATGCATTTAACTCATCATTTTCCAATACAATGCAATCATCCATGACATGTCCTTTCTGTCCACAGTAGTGACATGAAAAGGGTTTTGTGTTTGAATGAGACTAAATGGGGAAGCTTTTTTTATCATGCACTTGTTCAGGACGATTTTCAGAAACAAGAGAAACTTTAACAGCATTAGATGAAATTTTGGTTCTATGTTTGTTTTCACTCTTCTTCTGTTTTCTTCCATTTTTTAAATTTTTACTTTGTTCTTCACTTCTCTTCGCCGTGAACTGAAATACAGATGAAGTGGAAGGTTTTCCTTGTTCTGAACTTTTAACAAAGACAGTTTTCAATTTATTTCCATCAACCTTCTTCATTACTGGACTGTAACCCAGTCCCTCTCTCTGAAAATTCACATTAGCTCCAAGGAGCTTATTCAAATTGTCCTTTCCCTTAACAAACTTTGACAGGGAATTCTTTAGATCTTGAATTTCAGTTTGCAAGGAGACAATGTAGTCTTCACAGGAAATGACTTGATTATGCAAACCATCATGTAGACTTTTCAGAGTCTCATTCTCCTGTGTTAATTTCAATTCTATATTCACTTCTTTTTCTTCCAAGATTGATTTTCCTCTTTCAAGAGCTGGCCATTTTTCAGAAAGGACCGTATTCAGAACCATCAGCTTTTTATTTTGTTCCTTCAAATGGCTATTTTCTTCAATCAATTTATCTTGAGATTCATCTGTTTCCTTTTTCTGTTTCACCAATGACTCATTTTCTTCTTTCAGGGATCTAATCAGATTCTTCTGCATATTGTCATCAGAATCTAAGTCTTCAATCAGTTCCTTTAAGAATGCACATTCATTGCACGAATCCTCATTTTGAATTGAATTTTTTTTCAGGTTCTTATTCTTAGATTTTAATATATCCAGCTCTCTCTTCAACTTCCTTTTCTCAGATTTAATTCTATCATACTTGATCAAGAGATATTCATTCAACTCTACCAAATCTTCAAATGTAAAGTTGACAATGTCAGAGTTTACCTATGAGGAAGTTTCTTTAGTTTGAATCAGATCTTCATCTGACGCCATGAGACATTTCACTTCGTCCCCGCTCCTGCTGGATGCTAACATGTCGAGCACTTCAGACGCATTGCAGCAATTGGCAATGCAAGAGAATTTATCAGTATTTATCGCCCCTTTTATTAGGTCCAGGGCTCTCTGATTTTCAGAGGATTTCAGTCTGTCTGAAGCTTTTCATAAGGATCTATCCTTTGGAACTTCATAAGGGTTGTGTGCAATGATTATCCATAGATTTGGATTAAACTGCATCACATGTTCCCTGAACTGGTTTAGCCAGTTATAAAAATTCAGACCCTCATATTTCAGGAGATCATCAAACGAAGACATCCTTAGATTAAATCACTGAACTAAATGCAGTACAAATCGAAGGCAAAGATAAGAGACACAGATCAAACGAAAATGCACTGAAACCAAATCCGGGAATTGATCTGCAGGTCGTGGGACCCTTTGTGCAGACAACCGCTCTGATACCAATTGATGGGATCTAACAATGGTGCGTGTAGGATTCAAAGGGGGGGTGAATGAATCCCTCTATCAATAAAAACTTTGACCAACTGAAAGCCAATTAATCCAAATGCAAAGGGCTGATTAAATCAGATCAAGACTTGAATAACTGATGTGCACCAGTAAATTTAGAAAGCCAAGCTAAACTACTCGAGCGTAGTCATGCATCTATCGATTCATAAAAGACAAGCAAGCTACACAGAGCACAAGGAGATTTTAGATGGTTCAGTCTGCTGCCTGCAGACCTACGTCCATCCCTCACTCAAATCCGAGTGAGGCTTCCTGCTTCCTTACAGCTTGAAAACGCAGCGCAACACAGCTTGCGTCCGCTGAGCCTCACAGCTTGCATACAAATGGCTGAGCAACACAGCTTGCTATCCAGAGGATCCTTCCTCTGATTGCTGAGGATTACAGCTTGACCTCTACTGCCACACAGCTTGAACAGATGAGTAAGATAAAGAAAAGAAAACGGTAGAAAATAGCTACTGAAGGCTGACAATGAAATCCGATGAAATGGCTCACGCAGGAGCAGACTAGTCTGGATTTGATCCAAGTACCAGTGGACAGACTCTCAGATATTCTTTTCACGATCTCCCTCTTTCTCTACCTCTTTTTCTTCTCCCACAATCTCTCTCTTAATTTCTTCTTCTTTTCTGGATTGGGCTTGCTGCTAATCTTTTTTCCTTCTCTCTGCAACCTCGTATTCTCTCAGTTCTCTCTCAATTTTTCATTCACACACCCTCCTCTTCTCTAGAATTCAGAAAGGATTTATATATATATATATATCTTCTGTCTCTGAATCCCGTGCTCACGCCTTGGGCGTGTGGAGGGTGAACTCCTGTCCAAGCGGCTTATAGAAGGCTCTCAGCCACGTGTCACCATCTAAGCGTTGTAGCCTTCTACGTGGCACTCTTTCGGAGGTTGATCTACCTTGGATCACGTGCCCCTCCTCGGAGAGAAACTCTGTCAGAAAATGCAAGGCACTTAGTCAAGTATTTAGCACAGTTTTGCACCGGGGTAATGAGAGAGTAAACATAGCATGCACTGAGTTGATAAAACCAGACGTGGGAAATGTATTGACTTAGAAATATGCATGACACCATATTGACTTACAAATCTTAGTGACCACCAGTGCAGCTGATGTGCACGGACATGAATCCAAGAGGCACAAGAAGAAGACTATGCACCGAGTCAAAGAAAAAAAGAACCAAAGATATGCAATGACTCTAGAGATGTCTAGGGCGAACAGTGTACTGACTCTTAAAAAAAATGCGTAACACAGTAGATGCACCGAGTTGGATTTACGGTCCAGACACGAGTTGCACTGAGATGATGGAGAAGAGTATACGGACAAAGGAAAATGCGAGACAGAACTTGCACCGAGATGGTGGAGAAGAAAGCACTGACACTAAATGACAAGAGTAAACAGTGCGTGCTGTGCAAGTATTGCACGGACCTAAAGTCTTGCACCGACCTTGAAAGGTGAGATGCAAAGATAAGGAATGCATGAGCCTAAATGCGCATGCTGCATTGAAATACATTGACCACTTATGTGTATGAGACAAGTAATGCACCGAGATGAAAAAGGAACGATAGTGTTTGTGTGTGAACGTAGACTTGGACCGAGGAAAGCTTTGCACCGAGGCAAGCACTTACACGTGAAATGCAGAACTAAGCTAGACTAGCACCGAGCTAGATCTCTAATAGGACAACACATGCAATGACTATGATTTCTTTTATGAGATAACATGCAGCAAGTGAACCACACAAAACAAATAGAGTCGAAGAATTTTAAGCACTTTAATATAAACATGATTCATAGAAAGTCATTATCAAAACTAGGGTTCCAACAAGTGCAGCTAGACAAAGAACTCAATCTCGATGAGCGTGGAGAGGCGTTGCTGGTCCAACTGGAACTCTTAGATGAGAAGAGGCTAAATGCGGCTAATCACGTCTTAGTTTATCAAAAACGTGTCTCACGGCATTTTCAAAAGAAGGTTATCGAAAGAAAATTTCAAGTGGGTAACATGGTTTTGAAGCATAAATTTATCAGGTCAGCAGGTCCTAGGTCTAAGCTGCAACCCAACTGGGAAGGGCCGTTTGTAATTAAAGCAGTCTATCCTGGGAACGCGTACCGTCTTGTTAACGCGGAGGGTGAAGAATTGCCAAATCCGTGGAATGGGTTTTATTTAAAGCGTTTTTATCCATAAAGTCAAGCCAGCAATGGCCCAGCGGCGGGATTTTCCTCCATTTGATCACGAAGGGAGATCCCCGGTTCAACATTCACACATTACACGACCCCCTGTGGTTTGGTTTTCCTCTTTTGTGCAGCACCGTTTCTCCCTTGGCCATGCTTATGGGACAGTGAAAATCCTTATTTTTCCCCTCATTCGACTGAAAATAGGGGCAAGTAGTGAATAAGGGGGGGCGAGAACTGATCTAGACACCCCGATGAAAGGAAGGTCTCAAATAGGGGCAGTCTGTTATGACCTTATTCCGCAGTCAAAAAAGCAAAAGAAATAAAAGAAACAAAAGAAAGGGGGCAAAATCAAAGACAAAGCTAAAGGCTCATCCAAAGCTCGAAGCTCAGAAGTCTAAATGGCCCCAAAAATAATGAAACTTGGCATGGCAAGAGCGGCAGTACAGTTTCCCCGCAGGACGTTATGAGCCCAGTCGTATGCATGCCTAGAGCGGATGTAGGTTCGATGATGGACACAAAGCCCCAGCGTAATAGACCAAATTCTTTGAAAAGGGGGTGTCGCGAGAAGAACTCAAACCCTAAAAACCTCTATACCTATTGCCGGCTTCTCTATCAAAATTCTCTTTTATTTTCCAAGGATTGGATCATACCCCGGGTATGGCCTCGGTAGAAGCACCGTTAAGCAGAATCGGACCCCCGCCATGGGCGGTCACCCATATTGCACGTTGGACCTGGAAGACCCCTAATGAGATGTGAGGTTCCCCGTCGTCAGGTTTAAGCTGGTTTCAAAATCCAAAAAAATCAAATATTTTAAAGTAAAAAAAAATCAAATATTTCAAAGTCTAAAAAAAACCAAATATTTCAAAGTCTAAAAAAATCAAATATTTCAAAGTCCAAAAAATCAAATATTTCAAAATCCAAAAGAAATCAAATATTTCAAAATTCAAAAAATCAAATATTTTCAAAACAAAAAAAAAAGATTTTCATCATCATGATTTGCATTCGTAGCATGCGTTGCAGTCATTTTCGGTTGTTATCTGCTTATTTAATAAGGCTTACCCCCTTGACCAAAAATCAAGAGTTGGTCATTTCCTAACTTGCTACAGGCAAGGGGTTAAGCCTAAAATAGATTTAATCTATTTCTTTGTTTATGTGTGTGCAGGGGCAGGTTGAAGGTAAAGGTTAGCACTTATGTTACTAAACGGTCCTCTGACGACCGTTTTATTCCTTCCAACGGCCAAACTCAGACCGTTCACTAGTTTACACGGCTTAATTCAGACCGTTCAAATCTCTACGTACTTCAAGGATCTACAGTCCTTACTAGACCGTTCAAGGACATAAATGGTAGGCTTTTGACCGTTTGACTATGTTCACGGCCTATCGATAAGCCATTCAATTCCCTATTCTCAACTCTACCGTTGATTTAACACACGGCCCCGATCTTGCCGTTCCATTCCTTGCACGGTTAGTATCTAACCGTTTATTCTACCAAGCGGTCAGTGTGTGGCCATGTTCATCCTGAGATCATACCCCAAACTCACTCAATCACATGTAAGAAAAGCCAAACTCAAATAAATCAAGTCATCAATTTTATTCATTCATATACCTCTCTAAGCATAAGTCTCTATATCAAGCATCATGAAAGAAGAAAATTCACTCGATCCTCTGCTGGGCATTCCCGCGGGGACGTATCTCTCTCAGCTCTCTAACATAAGCCTGGTGCGTCTATGGAGCCTCTGCAACCTCCGTCGGAAGGGTAAGCACCCTGCTCACCTCCCACATGATCAGGGCACTCCTGACCGCCTGCTCGTCCCCCTCCGTCCCGATCCTCCTCGCCTGTAATGCGGGAAGGTGGGGTAGTGCCGGTAGTACGGTCCTGGGTAGTCCAACTTGTTGGTAGCATCGGTGTGGGTTGTACATCGCCAGTGCAGTGTTGCTCACGAGCCTCATATCCAAGCCTGACCTCCTAGGAAGTCTGACCGCAGTGCTGTGGAGGAAGTCAGGGCGCATCACGAACCATTCCAGGGGCAAGGTGTTGATGTAGAGTCGCCACTCATCCCTGGTCTTCTTTTCAGCTGTCATGCACTCTACCTGTGGGGAGAACCTGAAGGTGCCACCTATGAAGAAAAGGGGATGGCTCCCGAAGATCCGACTAGCCGAAGTGATATCCTCCTTATGGATGAATTTCATCCTGACGCCCATCCTGCACTCTAAGAGTACCGTTGAGCCGAAGAGAGGACCTCTTAGAGCTACTGAGGTAAGGCCCTCGTACAAATAGGCAAGGACGGCCTAGGAGATAGAAAGACCCTGCCACAGGTCACTGATGGTACTAAGGATAGGAGTCTCTAGCACATGGTCGACAGAGGGGAACAAGATGGCCCCACACAGGCAAATAGACGCGGCCTTGGCTATGGCCTCATCCCACCCACACCTATTCCTACAATGTTCAACTACCCACTGGCTAAGAGGAAGAAGGTGGATCTGACGTGGGCCTATGAAGGTGCAGATGTCCTTGCTATCTGGTATTAACTCTTTCAAGATAAGGCTAGGGTCTATAGGGGCAACAGTGTGACACACTAGGTTCTCCTCACCCACCTTAGACCTAGGAAAGGAAACATAGGTCTCTACCTCTTCCAGTAGGATAGTGGCCTTAAATGATGGAAATATGAACGAATGGGTCTGAGGGTGCCAGATTTCTACCAGAGCCGAGATGCTGTGCCAGTCAAAGGAGAGCATGGGTAAATCTTGCCTAGCACTAAGAGTGGGTGCAGGTGCCAAGACTTCAGGATGGATGTCACTGCTAGGGGCAATGCACGGATCATCGGAGCCATCCACTTTAAAGTGGAATAGCGCCTGGAGCCAGGGAGAAGCTGAGATGGAGGGAAAATAAAAAAGAAAAGGAGAAAGAGAAGAAGAACGTGTAAGTGAATGAATAAATTGACTTGAATGAAATCATGCTAATATACCTCTCTCAAAGGGCTCGAGCTGAGATGACAAGGGATCGTAGTTAGCCGTTGGAGCACTTCACGCTCCTTCCTGGCTGGCTTTGGCCCTTCATAAGCTGCCCCCTCCATGGAACTCCCCTCAAAGGATCTTTTCATGATGGTTTGATGAAGAATAACAAAAGTTTGAGGCCTAGAAAGAGGGGTGTGGTGTGAGTTGCGAATTTAGGATCCCCCTCTTCTTATAAGAGCTAGCATAGAAGCTTAAACCCATTAGGACAAAGCTAGGATACATCTAGATAGGGATAGGCTAGTGTTTGGTTTGGATTAGAACACCATACCTCGGTTTGGGAATCTCCAAGAGAGTCCCGATCGGACTCCCAGTGCGTGGGATTGGACGGTCATGCGATAGACTGCCCTTCCCTCGAGTGGTCGACAGAGCACCGTTCATATGCTTCTAGACATTTCGAATCTTAGGCTTCGCACGGTTGAAACCCCACCGTTCTTCTACTTGCAAGGTCGGTCTTGGACCATTTATCTGTCTAGGCTGGTCGAAGTCAAACAGCCGTCACGCGGTCCTACACGAGCCGTGCATCCGCTAGGCGACCACTTTGTGACCGCTCATCCCCTACCACACTACTTTATACCCTCCCTTCTCTCTCTCGCTCGTAAGTCGGCATCTCTCTCTCACGCTGTGTTGGCGTCTCTCTCTCTCACTCTGAGTCGTCGTCTCTCTCTCCACTCCGCTCTCTCGTAAGTCAGGACGTCTCTCAACTCCCCAGTCTCCCAAGTCAGTCGTAAGTCAGTTAGTTAGCATTTGCATCTACATTCATACATTCACCTTTATAACAAAAGAAAAAAACAACTAAAAACCAAAACATATCATATCACTATCATGCCCATATGTACAAAAGTCAAGTCGTGGTACAAGAGTCAGGCTTGTCCCTCTCCCTGTCCCCCGTCACTGTCACCACCGCCCTCATGCCTCTTTGGTGGAAGCATCGCCGAGGTCGCCTCGTCGCGACGTCACCGACGCCACTCCTCATCCTCATTCCTTCGGTGGCCGGAGGAACCCGTGAAGTAACTCCTCACCGAGCCATGAGTGCCATGGCTGCCGCTCGGGGCTGCTCTGCTACGCTCCCGACTCACCTCTCTGAGGCGCTCCACTAGCCCCTCTAGCTTCGCCACCTGAAGCTGGGCCCGCTCTGCCTCGACTTGATAGCACTTCGCCTCAGCTTGATGGCGCTCCACCTCTGTAGCTCCGGCCCGGAGACGCTCCAGCTCTGCCCGAAGGAGTGCTGTCTCCAGCGAGTCCGCCGGTCGGCTCTGCACCACCTCCTCTCGTAAGCGGGCAGCCTCCTCCTGAGCCGCTACCCGGCTTTGCTCCAGCTCTGTCCTCAACCGAGTCAGCTCAGTCGTCTACATATACATTTTCATGATTAGTCAATTGCATTTCATAATCATGTGCACCAAGGTAAAGTATAGTGGTTACGTACCCTATTGGAGAGTGCCGCCTTGGCTGCCTCGGCTCGCGCTACCATCCGTCTGAACTCGGCCTCGTGCTCCGCTCTGTCGGCTGGTGTCTATGTAGAAGAGGAAGGAGCGTCAGCCCCCTATCGCTGAGTCCCCTCGGCGCGCTGCATCCAAAACTCCAGGTCAGTCACATGCATAAGCATAATAGAAGTACATAATTTTAGATTTTAAGGGTTAGAAAACTCACCAGCAGGGCCAGGGCCTGCAGAGCCTCGTCTCGCTCCCTGGTCGTAGAGTGTAGGAGCCCCTCTAGCTTCGCAAGCCGTCCCTCAGGGTCGATCTACATTTAGAAGTCCAAATGTCAGTGCGTCATCATATAGAAATCATAAACATAATAAACAAAGTTTAAGTTTAGAGGTCGTACCGGTTGGTGAGCACCCCAGAACACCTGGTCCGGATAGTGTCTGGCGTACGCCGTGTAGTACGCCGAGTCGCTCTCTGCTCGGGTGGTCACCACCGGCCCAAGTACTGTCCAGTCAGCAATCTGCGCAGCATTCCGCGTCGTCGAGTCGAAGGCCGCCGCCAGGCCCCGTGTGGTCCGTGTGACACGCTCCCCCGGCTTCTCCGGCACCGGGAACTCTACTACTGGCTGATGGACCCCAATGGTCCTCATTTCTAGTCGAAAGTAGAGTGGCTCCAACACATTCATGCAGTGAAGCCACACATCCCGCCCAGAGAAGGCGAGGGCCCCTACCACCCAGGGCTAGCCCTCCTATCCCTCCTCTGTGTATGGTGTCCACCGTACCTGCAAAATAGAACGTGGCATCAGCATCATCAACATATAGAACTGCATTTAATTAAAGAGTCTAAGTTTAGAATCATACCGAGGTGTACGGTAGGGCGTCCAGGTCATCCTGTAGCTCCCAGACCTGTCTCCTGAGGACCTCGGTCTCTCGAGGTGTGGTCCACCTCCGGTGAACGAGCAGTAGGTCCGGGTAGGTCTCGTCGCCTCTCCCTAGTCCGTGAAGTCTCACATAGGCCCAAACCTGCATCACATCACACCGCGTCAGCATATAAGAAGCATATAGGAATTGCATAATCAAGTCTAAGGTAGAGGTCGTACCTGGAGAAGAGGGGAGAAGCCCCCGAGCATGGTCTGCCTACTGGTCGAACTCAGGGTCTCGAAGAGGAAAGCCAGGACCGCCGCTCCCCACGCGTAGTCACCGACGTGGTAGAGGTCCTGGAGTAGTGGAAGGAAGCGACAGTGGATCACGTCCGCACGCGTCAAGAAGAGGAGTCGTCCGAACAGCAACATCAGGAATCTCCTCAGCACTCTGTCTGCCTCAGCTTCGGCTCCGCCGCAACTCTCGGTCTGGCTAGGTCCACCAACCTCTGGAGGTGCTGCTCTGGCTGCTCCCCTGTTGCTATATATCCCAACACGTCGTAGCCCAAGGCTGTCCCGTAGCCTCGCCCGGGGAAAGAGAGTGGACTGTCACTCAGGACGCCGCAGCTCCAAGCGCAGCAGCTCCTGAGCCATCTCACGGTAGTCGGGATAAGTGCTCCCGCTGACCGACAACCCATGCACCCGTAGGCCGGTGAGTCGAGCCACGTCCTCCAACGTGGGGACCATATGCCCCCATGAAAAAAGGAAAGTATGACTCACTTGGTCCCAGCAGTCGTGCAGAGCGTAAAGGAGAGCGGTGTCAAACCGGCTCACCTCGATACTTTGGAATGGGGAGAACCCCATGGCTGTCAACCGCTCTCGCTGAAAGTCGGGCAGTGCCAAGTACACCGCCCGGACTTGCAGCCATGAGATGCGGGTCCTACGCTTTCCCTGCATTCATTTTTTTATAATTGTACACATTTAATGATAGGTTCATGCATTGTGATCAAAAAATAAATGAAAACAATAAAAATTTCACTTTTGTCAGAAGGGCCGTTTCCCATGGACCACTCTTCCTAGTGCACGGAGCGGTATGGGCCGTTTGGTTCTCAGCCCTTTCGTATTCGAATGGACCATTATAGCCCATTCTTCCTCCCCACGGTAGCTCCCTCACCGTTGTTCTTTTTCTTAGCCCTATCAATTTTTGGACATAGATGGCCACCCCTGGGCTGCATGTGGCATAGGCGGCTCTATGTGAGCCGCACGTCTCCTTTTGAGTGGTTCGTAGTGAACCGTTCGTCTGTCGTCTTCCCGACGATGGTGAACCTTCCCCACCGGCGGTGAAGTCACCATAGCCCCCCAAACCGGTCCCAAAGAGGCCGTTTGCCTCTGTCATCACCCTAGGACTAGCATGCATTGATTAAAAATTAAAAATGGCCAAGGTTTGGGTGACTTACCTCGTCGGTTTTGGGAGGCTTGGCCGTCGTCGTGGACGCCCCTGGTGGCTCATCGGCTGCCCTTTCTCCCTACGGCACGAGCGCGGTCGCTTTCTCAACCTCTGGCGCGGCCTCCCCCTCCTCGGGAACGGCCGGTAGTACCCCACCGACGAGCACCTCCGCAGTGGCCGCCCAGTGGCGGCGGTGCTCCTTCCTCTCCGGCCATTCGCGGACGCCTGGCTTGGTGTTTCGAGCGCATAAACGGTGGCGAGAGCGAGGGGGAGGGAGTATGAGAGAGTGAGGGAGATTAAGAAGGAGAGAGATCGATTGAAGGGGGGAAATGGGGGGGGTGCTTCGGTTCGTTCTCCCTCTTCCACCGTAGGTTACGGTGGAGGGAGGGAGACGAAGGGTTTAAACCTTTCGAAACCCTAGTTGGTGCACGGTCTATCGCAGGGCCGTGCATCCTAAAGGACGGTTGTTTTCTGGCCGTTTGACCCTCAATGATATTTCATCATGAGCGGTAGCGTTCAAGCCGTCTACCTTATTGGCGGTTTAAGATGAGCCATTCATCTTACTATTCCACTTTCAATTTTTCTGCTTATGAGCGGCTTGTCCTTAGCCATTCTTTAACATAAGCGGCCCCTCACTGGCCGTTCATATAGTGAAATAATGGTTGCTGCATCATATGGTTAAATTGTTAAATGTGATTACTTTGTATTGCAAATCTTGTTAATGATCTTATTGGTAGCGTCGCCTTCACTTGCCGTTTCACCTGCACAGGTAAGTTAGGTATGGCCTTCTAACCCTGTATCCCTTATTACATTAGCATATGGTATTATGTAATATTATCTCGAGAACCAGCTGGTTATCTGCGTATTCCAGGATCTGATGTTCCCCTTTAACAAAAATAATGATGATCCAGGCTCATGTGTTTAACCATCGGATAGGCCGTTAGGTTGGGAAAATTAAGGGACTACGGTTCTATCTCGCACGCCGTGATTGCAGATAGTGTCTTGACCCTAATTACCCTGGTCTAGAAATATTATTCTCGAGTATTTTCTATTTTTCTTTTACATTCATTTTTAAATTTATTTTATTTTAGCCCAGCATGCATCATACGCATTCTTTTGAGCATTCATGACCCATGATTTACCTGCAATTGTCCCACTAGTAATGGATGGCTGTTCGTTCATGTTTTAGTAAAAGAATCAATTGCACTCTGAGTCATAAGGTTCTTTCTGGTCTGTTCACTTGGGTTGGTTGATTGAGAGTCCCAGGTCTGGAGTTTTCAGTCTATCTCTTTATTTTCTGTTACTGCTTTGATCTCCTCATTTGTCCGAGGGATTGTGTCCCCTATGAGGTTGGTCGCATCTTTTCCTTTTCTTTCGCTTAGTTTAGCTCCTCCAGATTGGCGTTGCTTTTGGTCCAACTATTCCTTGTGAGTGGTTCGGAGTTTTTCGGAAGATTCCTATCGCTTGTTGGCGAGAAAACGAGTGTCGTTTTACCTTAACGCCCGCTTTTCAATCTGCTCCGCTTCATCTCCATGTTCCATCTCACTTCCGCTTCACCGCTGCTCGCTCCCCTGCGAAGAGGACGTTAAGGTGGGGCATCTGTTGACACACAATTTTTACCGATAAGTTGAGTCATTTCTCTGACTTTCATTTGTTGATACCTCGAGTTGTCCGTTACTCGTTGGGTTAATTTTTTGGCACATCTTTGGGCCTATTTTATGGGTAGCCTCCCTCCCTGGCTATGTCTGCTTCAATTCAGGGCTTAATGGGCCTTGATTTTGTTTAATCTATCTTTTTTATAAATTTCAAGCATCCAGGGCATGCACGGTCAGTTTCCTGGCCGTTCATCCTATGAGTGGTCATTCTTGGGCCGTCCAAATATTTCTTTGATTAATTTAGTTAATTTGCTGAATTTTCACCGACAAGCTAACACGCGGCCTGAGCTTAGCCCCCCAAATACATTGTGCGGTGTATCCTTAGCCGTTCAAGTCCCAGAGTCCCGAGCTCGGCAGTCTTTTTAGATAATTATCTATTTATATCAGTTCTTTGGATTTATCACCGACAAGGTCATGAACGGTGGTCCCTGGGCCGCTCTAGTGTTAAACGGTCTATCTATAGTCGTGTAATCAGTTCGATGGATAATTTGATTATTTCTCTGAATTATTGAATTTCCACCGATAGGGATGGACGGCCTAGATATAGCCGCTCAACAAGATGAGTGGTCTATCGTACGACCGTTCAACGGCCGGATTCCAGAGATTTTAAAGGTTTTTCTCTCTCTCCATTCGTGGTTTTATCCCCAACTTCTCCCATCATTTTCTCCGTGGATACTCTACCAAATGGGGTGCTGTTTTCTCTGGGTGAGAGATAAATCAATTATCTACAAATTTTATGTTATTATCTCGACCTAAAAATGGCTGAAAACCCTAATTTCGAGCTAGGACTTAGGGGCTCTATAAATAGACCCTAAAGGCTAAGCTTGAAAAAGGGGGGGAGATTTGAAGGTCACGACGAAGCCCTGCCAGATTCTGGAGCGACCCTAAGTCAGGGAGGGAGGCCTTCTACGTCTGTCCAGGCCTCCAGTTTAAGGGAGTAGCATATTTTAGTGTCATTAGTTCATTAGTCCCACCATTCTTTTCTTCTCATTTGCATGCTTGATTCCTCTTCTTTCATCCATGTTTTTCCTACTCCTTTCACTGCATTACACACACCCCCCATACCTTTTGACGCCCCTAGGGGTTTAAAAACTCCCAGGTATCCCCCATTCCATGTTGGTTAGTTTATCTTCCATGTTCTTCTATAGTTTCTACACTTCACAGTTCTGACTTTGGGTTTATTTTTTGTGTTCTACACCTTGTCTTGTAGGTCAGCAGCGTCCTAGCACGAGGCCCACTCTTTCTGACCGATCGGAAGGAGTGCAGGTTAAGCTCCTACGTTTTGGGAGGTGGTGGCGTCGAGTGGTCGTTTTCGGTCCGTTTGAGGGGTCGAGCGGCTTCATCCTTGCTGTTCATCTTCTTCCTGCGACCGTCTCCAAACCCTTCTTCTGCCATCATTCTTCGTCCAGCGTTCCACCCCTAGCACTGTTCAACGGTCAATCGAGCGGCCGTGCGTCGTCCGAGCGGTTCTTCCGCAGTCGCGCATCTCTGCAGTGTTGGTTAAAGGCGAGTGTCTCACTTCTTTTCCAAGGTAGGGCATGTTCGTCGCGTTCGGTACCTTGGTGGCGATCACAATGGTTCACATACTTCTGTCCCCTTCTACTTTCCGTTTATTTCTCATATTGATTTAGTAGAGGGTTAAGAACGGTTTTAAAACGATATGAAAATATATCTACAGCGTGGTCCCATTTCCATAAGGGGACCTCCAAGGGCTGAAGTGTACCACCAGGTCATTGATGTTCTGCCATTACCTACTGACAGACGAGGCACCTGGCCACGAACTCAGCAACATCTTGCTTCATGCCAGGCCACCACAACTGCCTCTTCAAATTTCGATACATCTTTGTTGCACTCGGATGTACGGTGTACCTACTCCCATGAGCCTCTAGTAACACTGCACGTCTCACCTGCTCCTCGGCCGGGACGTATAGCCTACCTCGGAATCTCACTGCTCCATCCTCGCCGACCTCCACATCGGCCAAAGCCAAAATCCAAGGCAACTCAGGGTCTGCATGCTGGGCCTCTATCACCTGATGACGGATGGCTGGTGTGACAGTCAAGCTCGCAAGCACCGCTGACCCTGGAACTTGAGGAACCTTAAGTCTAAATGTCACGACTGGCACTTGTTCCCAGAGCCTCCACTTCCTCAACATCATCGCACTGACCATGACCTTCCTACTTAGTGCATCGACAATGATGTTCATCATGCCCGACTGATAAGATAGGGTGAAGTCATAATCTTTCATATACTCCATCTATCTCCTCTGCCTGAGGTTAAGGTCCTTCTGAGTGAACACATATCTCAAACTCTGATGGTCAGTGAACACCTCGAAACTCTTGCCGTAGAGATAATGCCTCCAAATCTTCAATGCAAATATCACAACAGCCAACTCAAGGTCATGGGTACGGTAGTTCTCCTCGTGTGGCTTCAACTACCGCGGTGCATATGTCACAACTCTACCGCGCTGCATCAACATAGCACCCAAACCGATTCTGGAAGCATCTGTACACAATACAAAACCTTCTGATCCTGAAGGCAACACCAACACCAGTGCTGAGGTGAGCAACCTCTATAGCTCCATAAAGCTCTGCTCACACTCATCGGTCCAGACAAATGGCACATCCTTTCTCGTAAGTCTGGTAATCGGTGTTGTAATACGATCAAAATCCTGGATGAACCTCTTATAATAGCCTGCAAGCCCCAAGAAACTCCGAATCTCTGTCACGGACCTCGGCCTCGGCCACTGCACCATTGCCTCAACCTTGGCTGGATCCACAGAAATGCCATCACCAGAAATCACGTGCACCAAAAAGTGCACCTCACGAAGCCAAAACTCGCACTTCTTGTCACACCCCGAGCGCGGAAGGAACCCGGAGACGCGTGACGAGTTTATATCGATCATGTCAATCAGAGCGTTAGTGTATTCGACACAAAGACAGAGCGCATAAGAGTAAAGATAACCCAATCCTTTATTTCATCAAAACCTTCAAAGTACTTGTATTACAATCCTCTTAATGAAAGTGCTAAGACTCAATAAAATGAAAAGGTACAATGATTGACTCAAGAATGTAGAAAAGTCAAGACTAGACAACGCTTGGATAGTTGGAGTAGCTCTAATCTCATCACTCTTGACTTTCCCCATCCGAAAGAGTTTCATCCTCAGACTTACCTGAAAAATAAGGGGAAAACACTATGTGAGCGAACGCTCAGTAGGAATTATATCTCAAGAGCTAGCTTGCTTCAAGTAAATTACATGTTACATGATATGCAATAAGCTATGCATGCTCGCATAAAACGACAATAAGGAACGTATAAGAAGAGAGAATGAGTGAACTAGAAAGTCTTTTCATAAACTCATGTCAATATAGCAAGATAATCAAGCACGTATAGTTATCATGTCATGTGATCATGTCATGTCAAGAATTTGGCTATTATTTCAAGAAGGTAAATAATACCCTTTCCGAGTCACGTAAGTCATGTCATGTCAAGTCAAGTACGAGAACTATGGAATGTCTAATCAAGCTAGTCATGCACTTCGGTACAATGACATACCGTGATCATTACAACTCCCATGGGCACTAGTACTTTCGGGTGCTCCTCTCAGGACCAGATCGGGCCCTATATGCGTCGGCATTGAACATGTATTTTTGACATCCACTATAGTTATAGCCAATATAGAATTTCAAAGGAATACGCTTGTAGGAACTTTAAGGTAGATCTTGTATAATAGAATCATAAGGACCGAACATGATATGTAAGAAGGATAATAACGGTACAATCACGATTGACGATAAAACTAGGTGGAATCGGCTCCCTAGATGGGTGCCATGACATTAAGAATGAGCGCACACATCCACACAGTCGCCCATTCTTGTACATGATAGGCTAGATAGAATTAAGGTCCACAAGTATGGGACATAATTCACAAGGAACATTAATGGCATGGTTTCCCATTCCATTAATCTAGAATATTCTCATGACATCCAAATAGCATATCATGAGGGTCTGCATACCATGTTTCTTTAGAGCGACATGGCAATTAAGTAGTATCGTGGGTTGTAATGGTACAACCCGCTCGGCTACCTTGAGGGAATCCAAGGCTAGCGGAGTCTTACGGAGGTCTCTATGATAAAGTCACCGGTCCGGAGGAACGGAGTGTCCCGGGGAGGGTTCATCTATCACCGAGAAATAGTGGATAATCGATAAAACAACGTGAAACATGGGACTATACTCACGGAATGGAATATAGTGCCTCATAAATAACAAACTAACTGTAGGTTACACAAAACCATGAAAATCTGGAATTGACGCCTTAGGTCATGTCTTCATTTAATGAAATGGCGCCCTTGTCAAGGTCGTCAGATCATTAATCAACGACTGTTCAATCAGTCGTCATATCCAGATTCTATAAATATTAATATCTATAAACATTTTCAAATTTTGATTATTATAAAAATGACGACTTTCATGAAGGCTTCAATTCTGTAAACAGTGCCCTAGTTAGGGGCATTATATGTCAAATTAAAGGGCAGGGCGCATGTCGTCAATTACCATATCCAAGAAATTTTGTACATTTTAATTTCACTATTCATCACGAATTTGGTGCCCACGTGTAGGGGCGTTCATTCAAATAACGACCTAATTAGGGTCTCTAATTCTTTGTCATATGATTTGCACCGGGCAGGTGCAATCACAGACACACGGTTTCTAGAGTATGTCTGATCAGGAAAATGATGACATGTAAAGGTAGAGAAAAATAACAAGAATTTATGAACATGGTCATGCATTAGTTTACATGTAAGTATTCATTGTTATTAAATTTTGAACATTGTATAATTATTAACTATCTAAATAAAAGACGACTGTTTGCACGGTCGTTGAATTAAATAACGCCCTAGCTTGGGTCGTTATTTCCATTTATGTAGTAAACAGAGAAAACTCGATCTAGAAACGAAATGTGTAACTCCTACAGACCTATATGCATGTTTTTAACCTAGGAATTGCATGTTTTTGCTAAGTCTTGAGAAAACCTACCTTGGGTGATGATTTGGTTGATGATCGATGAAGATCAGTGATGAGATATGCAATATTCTGATACTCTGTTTCCAACAGAGATCTCGGCATCACTAGTATGAAGAAGAAGAAGCTTGGATGAACCAACAAGAGCAACACCTCTTATCAAAGGAAATAGCAGCACCCCTTCTATGGATCTACAGGAAGATGCCGGTTGTAGCAAGATGAAGAGTAGCACGTAACAGCCCCTTTGGAAGAATTTAGAGAAGTAGAGGCTTCCCACGGCAAAGGAGTAGCAACAGGATGAAGAAACTTTGCGGTTTCCTCACGTCGCAGGATGAAGATAGCAAGAGTGTCTTTCATGCAACAAGGAAGAAGATGAAGAACTGTGATGTTCTTCTCGTAGCAGCAGCAAGACGTCTTTGGTTAACGTGGGTTCGATGGAGGGGATGGTATTTATAGGGAAAATATTCCTAATGGGTTCTAAGAGTTTGGTTAGGATTAAAACTACCTACGTAGAATCCTTATTAAATTGAGATATCCACGTATTGATCCTTTCCTAATCAATACTTACCCAGATAACATCCTTGTTCGAACCAAACACCAACGGGTTAGTTTGGAAATGACGCCTAAGGTTGGGACGTTATTTTAAAATGACGCCTCTTACACAGTCTTCAATTTCTTTATATGACGCCTGTCAAGGGGGCGTCAATTATTGAATTAGCGCCTGCTTGAACAGTCTTCAATTAAATGATGACTTGATCGGAGGCGTTAATTACTTATGACCTATATGTTATATATATATAAGTTGAGCCTTTATTATTGGGTTGAATCTTTTAATCTATTTAAGATTTTATCCCTTTAATTAATCAATGTTGCTACACCGTCCCCCACTTAGAAGAATTTGGTCCCCAAATTCAATCGCACATATGTGCGGAGGGTGCAGGACACATACCTTTAGAATAAATCCGGGAATCGCTTCCTTATGGACTCCTCAGTCTCCCATGTGGCTTCGTGCTCTGAGCACTTACTCCATTCCACCTTTAACATGAGAATTATTTTATTCCTTAGAGTATGAACTTCACGATCGAGGATCTTCATAGGTTTTTGTTCATATGTGAGATTCTTTTGAATCACCAGGTCTCCATGATCGATGATATGTGACGGATCGTGCGCATACTTCTTCAGCATGGATATTGTTGATTTGTTTTTTAATTAGATTAGATTCCTATCTCGCCCCCTTTTTAAATACATACATGCATAAATATGTGAATCAAAGACAAGGGGGATGAAAGGATGGAAATACTAACCGTTATCGCCACCAAGGATTAACAATGCCGCAAGGATGAAGAAAGGAGTGCAACGGCGCCGTGTACCTTGGAACTTAAAGACTTGATCGCGCTCGAAACGGGGTGCGGGGAACTTGTGGATTCAAACCTCCTCTCCTTCCAGTCGGCTAGAGGAAGAGGGCCTCACATTGTATTCATGCTCTCCTACGAAACAAAGATGAAACACAAAGGCAAAAACCCATTAGAACATGAAGTGTAGAAATCTGCCCAAAGTGATAAAATCGCATGAATAAAAGGGGGAGAACGCACCGGGAGAGAGTTTTTAACCCCTGTGGAAGGGTGGAAAAGATAGGTGAGTATGTTGTGCATGCATGAGATTTGAAATCACGAGATTTGATCGAGAGAATAGAGAGAAAACGATGATGCAAAACGGAGAGAAACGCATGTGTAGCAGAAAGTGCAGGAAACTGTGATGATTTGTGATTTTGAGGAGACTAGAACTAAGAGTGTAAACCATGGAATCAAGCCCAGAAGGATGGAATTGAAAGCCAATACTTCCCTCTTCAAGCCAGGGTCGAAGGATTGAGTCGGCGGTGCAGCATGGCTTCGCCCCACGTCCGAAAAGAGCCCCCCATCGCGACTGCGAACTGGGCAGTTTTTATAGAGTTTTGTAAGAAATCCTCATCTTCTTATCACGATTCCCGGAGATAGAGTCCAAGATAAATCAAGTTCTCTAGATCAAACTCAAGATAATACTAAGGACAAGAGATAGGAACAAACGGGGATCAATTCGGAGGAGGATTCTAGAAGATATGGCTCTTGGAAGGTAGCCCCGGAGCTTAATCTGCAGAGTTTGAGTTGAACTAGGAAACATAAATCCTGATCTTGCCACCCACATCCCGAGAGATATTGCCAATGAAAATTTGATTTCTATGAACCAAATTCAAGATAATACCAAGGGCTAGAAGTAGGAAAAAATGGGGATCAATTTGGATAAGAATTCAAGAAGTTATGGACTCTTCAAGAGGGCCACGGCGCACAAAAACAGAGCAGAGTCGAGCACGAATTGGACTCTCTGGTGCATGTAATGGTCTATCGTAGGACCGTCAGAGTGATGTAACGGACTAGGGTAGGTCCGTCACATTATGGGGGTCAAACGGGATGATTTCGGGCAAGTTTGGATGTAACGGTCTACTGTAGGACCGTCACATGTGAAGTAACGCATCTACAGTAGACCTTCACATTGAAGTAACACATCTACAGTAGACCTTCACATTGACGAACGCAGATTCCGGGCAGACTGCGCGCGACTTTAGAAATTGAAGTTTATCTCTCAAACGGGGCAGAACTAGACAAAGTGGTAAACATAGAAGTTGTAGATAACTGAGAGAGGAACAACTTTCATGAAGAAAGAAATTTGAGAAAATGATTGAAAGATGGAGAAAATGGGGCTTTAAGAGAGAGGAAAATTCTGGAATGTAGGTGAACAGCACAGCCTTCTGGAAAAATGTGAATAGCTCACAACCGGGGCAGAACTGGACAATGGCGTAGAAGAAGAAGTTGTAGATCTTTGAAAGACTCACAACTTGGATGAAGACAACTTTTTGAAAAGAGAATTGGAAGAAGGTGAAAATGATCCACTTGCAGGACTGCGCAATGAGAGAGAGCTGATTACTTGAGGGAAGCCGGCATAAATGGGCCGAAAGTCGACTTAGAAGCCGGAATTTGAAAAGATAAGCTCCGGGGCTCTAAGAAATCATGATCTCCAAGACTCAAAGGATATGGAATGGTAAAAATGGGCTCAAAATCCATCCAAGAAAGCTCCAAAACAATGGCTAATTCGGGACATCAAAAATGATGAATAAGAGAAATGACACAACTTGTGGGCTAAAACGGGTGTCAACAGATATGTGGAAAACATTATGAACATCGGACAATTGAGGAGGCAAAGCGATGCGGTAAGCAACCTCGCCCACTCTTTCTAGTACCTCAAAAGGTATGATAAACCTTGGTGTAAGCTTGCCCTTAACACAAAATCTCCTTATTCCACGTCCAGGTGATATCTTGAGAAATACGTGATCTCCGACTTGAAATTCAAGATCTCTTCTTCTTGTGTCATCATAAGCCTTCTGTCTAGACTGAGCTACTTGAAGTCTTTCTCTAATCAACTGAATCTTTTCAGTGGTATCCCTTACCATGTCTGGTCCTAATCGTTGTTTCTCGCTAACTTCATCCCAGTACAAGGGTGATCGGCAACTCCTTCCGTATAAGGCTTCGAAAGGTGCCATTTGTATACTTGCATGGTAGCTATTGTTGTATGCAAACTCGACTAATGGTAAGTGATCATGCCAGCTTCCACCAAAATCGATGATGCAAGCTCTGAGCATATCTTCTACCACCTGATTCGTCTCTCGGTCTGACCATCTGTTTGAGGATGAAAAGGTGTACTAAAGTTAAGTCTCGTCCCCAATGAATGTTGTAGACCCTTCCAAAAGTGAGAAGTAAAACGAGGGTCTCGGTCAGACACAATTGAGACAGGTACTCCATGTAACCTGACTATCTCTTTAATATATAATGCAGCAAGGACGTCAATTGACCATCGGCTCTTGATTGGAAAGAAATGTGCCGACTTGGTCAAATCCCATCATGTCCTCCTTTAGATTTGGACAGACCCATAATAAAGTCCATACCGATATCCTCCCACTTCCACTTGGGAATATCAAGAGGACGTAGCTTACCGGCAGGTTTTTGGTGTTCCGCCTTAACTTGTTGGCAAGTGAGAGAGTGAGACACGAAGTCTGCTACTTCTCTTTTCATGTTGGGCCACCAAAAGGTCCCTTTTAAATCTTGGTACATTTTTGTAGATCCTGGATGAATCATGTACCTTGATCTGTGAGCTTCATCTAAGATCTTCTTCTTTAGCTCTAGACAATCTGGGATGCAAGTTCTATCTCTGAATAACAACCTTCCATCTGATGCTAATTTGAAATCAGATTACTCTTCTATTTTGCCCTTGATTTCCATAAATAACGGGTCATTATCTTGAAGTCCTTGTATTTTGGAAAGTAGATCTGGCTGTATTTTCATGTGTGATAAGGTAACACACCTACTCTCCTTGTCCATGCTTATGTCAAGTCGAGAGAATTGTTCTAGCAACTTCCACTCCTGAAACATACAATTGGCTAATGTTATTATTGGCTTCCGACTGAGGGCATCAGCTACAGGATTACCCTTTCCAGGATGATATTGTATTGTGAAGTTGAAGTCCTTGAGATATTCTAGCCAACGTCTTTGCCTCATATTCAATTCCTTTTGAGAGAAGAGATACTTGAGACTCTTGTGATCGGAGTATATAGTAAACTGCACTCCGTATAAGTAATGTCTCCAGATCTTCAATGCAGACACTAAGTCTGCTACTTCTCTTTTCATGTTGGGCCACCAAAAGGTCCTTTTTAAATCTTGGTATATTTTGGTAGATCTTGGATGAATCGTGTACCTTGATCTGTGAGCTTCATCAAAGATCTTCTTCTTTAGCTCTGGACAATCTGAAATGCAAGTTCTATCTCTGAATAACAACCGTCCATCTGATGCTAATTTGAAATCAGATTGCTCTTCTCTTTTGCCCTTGATTTCCACAAATAACGGGTCATTATCATGAAGTCCTTGTATTTCGAAAAGTAGATCTAGCTGTATGCTCATGTGTGATAAGGTAACACACCTACTCTCCTTGTCCATGCTTATGTCAAGTCGAGAGAATTCTTCTAGTAACTTTCACTCCTGAATCATACAATTGGCTAATGTTATTCTTGGCTTCCGATTGAGGGCATCAGCTACAAGATTACCCTTTCCAGGATGATATTGTATTGTGAAGTCGAAGTCCTTGAGATATTCTAGCCAACGTCTTTGCCTCATATTCAATTCCTTTTGAGAGAAGAGATACTTGAGACTCTTGTGATCGGAGTATATAGTAAACTACACTCCGTATAAGTAATGTCTCCAGATCTTCAATGCAGACACTACCGCAGCCAATTCTAGATCATGTACTGGGTAGTTCTCTTCATGCTTCTTTAGCTGTCGAGATAAGTAAGCTATGACTCTCCCTTGTTGCATTAAGACACATCCGAGGCCAATGCCAGATGCATCGGTGTATACCTCGAATTTTTCACCTTCAATTGGTAAAGCTAAAACCGGGGTAGTAGTTAGGTGATCCTTGAGGGCTTGGAAGCTTCTTTCACATTCCTCACTCCATTCATAGCGGATCTCCTTGCATGTTAGTCTAGTGAGTGGTACGGCGATCTTGGAGAAATCCTTGATGAATCGCCGGTAATAGCCCGCAAGACCCAAGAAACTACGGATCTCGCTAGCATTGGTTGGTCTTTCCTAATTCTTTACAGCTTCAACCTTTGACGGATCTACGGATAATCCATCCTTTGATATGACATGTCCTAGGAAAGACACTTCTTCCAACCAGAACTCACATTTACTAAGCTTTGCATATAACTGATTTATCCTCAATATCTGTAATGCAATCCTCAAATGCTCCTCATATTTTTCCTTGGTCTTTGAATAGATCAATATATCATCAATGAAAACCACTATGAATTGATCTAGATGAGGCCTGAATATACTATTCATCAACTGCATAAAGGCTGCAGGGGCATTTGTTAGTCCAAAAGACATAACAACAAATTCGTAGTGCCCATACCTGCTCCTAAACGCGGTCTTATGAATATCCTCATCCTTGATTTTCAGTTGGTGATATCCTGACTTGAGATCAATCTTCAAGAAATACTTGGATCCAAATATTTGATCAAATAACTCATCGATTCTCGGCAGTGGATACTTGTTCTTGATAGTGAGATGATTCAACTATCGCTAGTCAATGTATAACCTCATGGATCCATCCTTCGTTTTTACAAATAACACAGGTGCTCCCCATGGGGAAGTACTCGGCCTAATAAATCCTTTCTTAAGAAGTTCCATCAATTGTTCTTTTAACTCCTTGAGTTTGACAGGAGACATCCTATATGGTGCCTTACAAACTGGACCAGCACCAGGGACCAAGTCGATGGTGAAGGCCACTTCTCTTTGTGGGGGTAGCCCAGGCAAATCTTCCGGAAACACATCCGGAAACTCTTACACAATAGGGATGTCTTCTAGCTTAGTCTCCTTAGTTTCCTTAATGGTGACAAAAGTAATAAAAGATATACATCCTTTCCTTATTAGCTTGCTAGCTCGGAGGGCCGAAATAAGAGGTGACTTGCTCCGACTCTTAGGGCTAGTATAGACCTGTTCTGAGAATTGCTTGAAAGTAACCTTACTGTTACGGCAATCAACAGTTGCCTGGTACTTGGATAACCAATCATCTCCTAATATGATATCATAATCCTTCATATCTAGGCATATGAGGTCGATAGGGAGGTTTCTTCCTTTAACCAAGACTTCACAATTTTGGTAATGGTGAGCAATATCGGCCTCATTTCCAAGAGGAGTTGAGATAACTAATTTTATCCACTCCAGTTCCGTAGGTAGCGGGTCAGCAAACTACTTGGAGACAAAAGAATGCGATGCACCAGTATCAAATAAGACATGTGCAGACTTGGAACAAACTCGCAGCGTACCTTCTACTAGTCCACCCTCGGCTTGATCTGCCTCCTTAATAGCTTGGAGACGTGCATTCATCATCTCCGGGCGTTCTCCATCACCGGCTTGATCATTGAGCAACGGGCAATCGGGCATCCGATGATCACGGCTCCCGCAACAGAGAAGCTCCAAGTTTCCTCCAACACTCATCAGCCTTATGTCCGGCCTTGTCACAATGTTTACATATCACTTTGGAAGGTGTGATGGTGATGGAGAAAGGTTAGGTCTTCTTGAACTTTTGCTCTTGGAAGGGAGTTCCTCCATTACTTGTCCTATTCTTGTTGAAATTGGGTTTAAAGAAACTAGAACTAGTGACATGTTCCTTCTCATCTTTCCCACGAATCCTATCAGATAGTTCTGTGGCATCTTCTAATAACTGGGCTCGTCGCACCATCTCCGAATAGACTTGTATGTCCATCGGCGTCAGTTGTGTGATATATTAGGGCCTGAGCCCATTAATAAATCTCCTAGCTTTCATCTTCTCGGTACTGACTAGATGTTTAGCATACCGGGACAACCTAGAGAATTGTACCTTGTACTCAGCTACCGACAACAATCGTTGCTTAAGTGCGGCGAACTCGGCAGCTTTCTTCTCCTGGACTCGATCGTAGAAATACTTATTGTTGAAATATTCCACAAATTCTTCCCAAGTAACTTGGCCTTGCTCTAAGGTGGCTTCTACTGACTCCCACCAGCATCGGGCGTCTCTTTCCAGTTGAAATGTGGCTAATAAGACCTTCTCTTGGTCCGTGCATTGCATAACTCTAAAGATACGTTCAGTCTCTCGGATCCAGTGCTCAGCATCATCCGGATCAATGGATCCTATAAACTTAGGAGGGTTCATTTTCTTGAAGCTTTGGTGGAGATTTCCCGCTCCACGGTGTGCACCTCCTTGTGCCACCTGTTGAAGTGCCTGTGATGTGACACATTGACGGGAATGCAGCAAGTGACAATGATCCCTTGGACTTAATTCGCAAATGCATTCACAAAAGTCGAGAAAGCTTGGAAGACGCCATCTCACCGTGCGCACCCGTACCCCGTGGTGACTCGATGATGCCGAGTCGAGGTTGTGGAGAAGGACCCTTGCCGGTAGAGGGCCAGCACAACTAAGGTTCACCCTCCCGAAGGTATGATGCCCACAATCAAGGGCGGCCGGGTGCCTTGGGGGCAATAGGTCACTCACTCACTATTGTTCACGATGACCACTCAAGATGGTGGGTCCGGGAACGGGCACTCTCTTACTAGCCAGCGGACTAGCTTGACGGATATTAAACAAACAGAAACTAGGGGAGCAAGGGCAGAAGCTCACCTGGTTGGTTTGAAGAAACTAACCCCGGTCGGAGACGATGGGCGAGCGGGGAAGTGTGGGTTCCCCGCACACTGCGCCGGTGAAGCTTGAACCCTGTTTAGATAATTACACTCACTACACCTCTCGCAGGAGGGTGGACTTGGGGTGGGGAACTTAGAGTTACAATTCAAACACTACCTCCACGTAGGGAGGGGTGATAAGCCGGCCAGGCGGGAAGGGGAGAGTCGCCGAAAACTCGAGCGGAGAAGCCGATGTCGAATCTGCCTGCACTCTGCGACGAATGACTGACAGTCACTGTTGAGGTCGTAACTTCTAGTCCGGAATTCTGCTGATGATGAGACCAGAGGGGAGATCTTTGTAACTGGAGAGAGGATGCCTCAGAATTTTTTGAGAATTCTTCTGGTGTCGCAGCTGGTCCGGGTGGGGAGTCGAACAGAGTGACAGAATCTGGGGAAGGTGACTTCAAGTTCCTAACAGCAGGATGCAGAGGCTGCCCCAACAGCTCCCGGACTCCGATTCATGAACCGCCGGAGTTTCTGGAACCGTGGACGAGACCTCTTCCAAGAAAAACTAACGGGGAAGCTGTCTGATGTCGGAGAGGACTGGGGGACGCAGAATAGTGAAGGATGGTCGTTGTAGACTGTGGGAGGCAGACCCGCGCAGCCGAGGCGGAAAAATGGTAACTTCGGCCCACGGACGCTGAACGAAGTTCCGCTTCTTGATTCTGAAAGTGGCCTGGACAAGGAAGAACTTTGGAGAAGAGCTCGTGGCCTGATTCTTCTGTGGTTCTTCGTGGTACAGCTTCTCTTCCGGTTTAGGAACTCGGTGTGAGGAATTCTGCACAGTTGGGGGAGATCGGGCCTCCCGGGCAGCCTGGACCTTGGATGGGGACGAGACCAACGCGGTGGCGAAGCAGACTGGCAGAGCTTTCCGTTGATGTAGGCCGTGCCCCCAGAAGATCCGCGATGAGGTCGTGGGCGATGCTACAACAGGGTGCTGATCTGCAAGTCTTCAGCTGTATGCAAACTGGAAGAGAGAAAAGGGTAGGGGGTGGTTTCTTTGGTGGAGGGGTGAGGGAGATGGATGCTTTGGTGGAGGGGAGTGGTTTGGGAGGTGGGAGGGGTGGTGAGGTGGAGGCCAGGGGCAGAGCTAGCAGGGAGAGGGGCTGGGTGCGCAAATGGCCAAGGGGGAGGTGGTGGGGTGATGGGGGCGCAAGTAGCTTGGGGAATAGGGAGGACTTCCTTTGGAATTGGTGAGTTGGGTTAATGGTGGTGTTAATGGAAGCCTTGGGGATGGGAAGGGGTTGCTTTGGGGATAGGAAGGGATGTCTAGGAGAAGGGATTCTCCCTTGGGAAGGTGAAAGGGTGTATGGGGAATGAGAAGGGTTGCTTGGGGAGTGGTGGGAGTAAAGGGGGGTTAATGGCCTTGGGAAGGTGAAAGGGAGGGGAGGGCTGATGTGGAGGATGAGGTGGCAAGGGGAGGAGAGAGAGAGATGGTCGACCTAGAGAGAGAGAGGGGAGAGGAGAGAGAAAGGGTCGCCCCTTCTTGAGAGAGAGAGAGAGAGAGATAGAGAGAGAGCCAGAGAGAGAGAGAGAAAGGCAATTCAAGTGGCTAAATTTCTTCAATACTTCATTAGCTTCAACTGGTGGGATTGGGGTCCTATTTATAGGAATCCCACAATTCAACATAAGTCCCTGACTTTTGGACTAATGACAACTAACCAAGGGGGAAAGGGGCGCCCCTGGGCCAAGCCCATATAACTGGGCCCATTAACCAATCTAACTGACATAATGATAATAAACTTAGGTAGATGACTCATTAACCTAGGGACTTGACTCAAATAAAAGAAAAATTACAATGATATGACTCCAGAAAAATATGAAAATTACATAACTCGACTCAAGAAATCAAGACGAACACAATGGCTATCATCGGGACCCACGGAGAAATGGGAAGTGGTAAGCGATGTCCCCATCATACTCCCGGGGTGCAGAGAACTCGACTCTATCGAGTAAGGGTCCACCCTGCTGCGGTACTGCTCCGATAGGTCAGGATCCAGCTGCTGGAGATCCTCCCGAATCACCCAGGCGTCAACCGAAGGTGGTCGTCCCTTCCACCTAACCCGATATCGCTCATACGCCTTGCTCCGTGTGGTAGTGATCTGTTCATCTAATATCCGCTCCACTTGATCACGCTGGTTTCTCTGGCCAGATGGAGCTCTTGTTGGTGTGGGGGCTCTCTCAAGGGGTGGGATAGGCTGGATCTCCTCACTGGGTGTCACCGTGGGACCCTTGTAGGGCACCAGGTCAGCCACATTGAAAGTGGGGCTTACTCCGTACCCTTCGGGGAGGTCGAACACACAAGCATTTGTGTCAAGGCGCCTCAACACCTGAAAGGAGCCTGCTCCACGAGACCTCAGTTTTGAGACAATCTCAGTCCTCACTATCACAAAATCACTGACATGGATTTCTTGGTGGCGACAGTGGGAATCAGCTAATTCCTTAAGAACCTTGCTGCTCTTGTTTTTGTGTTTGCGAATGTTACCATGCAATGTCATGAATGATGATACTATAGGGATGAAGGGAGGGCCTGGACAACCAAATTCAGCCCTATCAAGTGTTAGTTTGGTTTTGACAGACTTAGGAGGACCAGGGCATCCATGAATTGACCTATCATGCTTAGAAACCATGTGTACCTTGGTGCACTTAGGTGGACCGGGGCAGCCATAAGTGGCCCTATCATGCATGTGACGGATGAAGAGTGGGGGAAGACCAACTTGTCCAAATGTAAACCTATCGTGCACTGGACCTAGTGTGTGAGTGACACAAATGATGTGGCTAGCCTGACCACATGATGCGAAAGGTTGTGATACATGGATTCCTATCAAGATGGTCCCATCTGTGAGATTTAGGGGTTTCCACTCATGGGGATCGAAGCGGTTCTTGGGATGGGTCACTCCCTTATTTCCAAGGTTGATGTCACCCTTGGCATTGACTCTCATAGTGTGGGCGGAATTTCGGAATGGGTGGGTTAGGACTGACATTGTGGGTGAGGGTAGGAGGGAGTGGGTGGGAAGTGATGACTACTTGGAAGCCCATGGGGAGTGGCCAAACAGATCAAGATGGGTTAAGGGGTGAGTGACGTGGAGGGGGGTTTCAATCCAAGTGATCGCCCTAGGGTCCCTAGCACACATAGGGAAGTGGAAGTCATGACCCTGGTGGGACCCGATGCAATGCTCCTTGTAGGAGGGTAAGGGGGTGATGTAAGACTCATTAGACTCGGGTAGAAATAATAGGAGTTTACTCATGCAAGGACCCTTGGTGTAAATGGAGGTGATGGTCCCGATGGAGGGGTGTGAGAAACTAAGGTACCCCATGTGGCTTGCTTCTAAGGCCCACATGTTTGTCACCTCTATTTGCCAAAGTATACTCTTAATCAAGTCCCTCATGGCTCCCACAAAGGAGAACGATTGGTAGGTTGTGTGGAATGGAGGAGTGAGCAAAATTGGGTAATGATTCTCCATAGGGGGGTGCATGATGTGGAGGAGGAGGTTTTGCTTAAGCCACTCAATGAGGGGTTCCCCTAAAATCATAGTTCTTATGGAAGGATGGGTGGGGGGACTTGGTTGGTCATCTGGAAACTCTAGGGGGAGGATGTTCCTAGTTAGGCTCGTTGTGGTCTCTTTGGATAAAGAGGAGCCTTCTTGACCCAACCCTTGGCATTGGGCTTCATATTCTTCCTCCCAATCTACGGGAGCCTCATATTCCTCAATCACATTCTTATCCTTTTGGGGTGTGCGGGTTTTGCTCTCCAAGGGAATGGGAAGGTCTTTTGTGGATGGGGTGATGAAGGTTGGGGCATGGTGCACCCGGGGTGGTGAGGGTGTTCGAACTTGGGTTGGGTTTGGGAGTGGAAGAAGTGGAGACCTAAGTTGGGGTAGGATTGGGGTTGGTAGTGGAAGATGGGTGGGTCGAGGAGGACTGGGTTGATTGATTCTGGGAGGTGTGTCCCTTTTAGGGGAAGATGGAAGGGTAGTGGTGGGGACCGTGGAAGCTTGTGGGGTGTGAGTTTGATGGAGAATTTTAGGTTGGGTGATGGCCGTCATGGGCCTAGGTGGAGTGAGGGTGGGGGCCACTTTGGTTTGAATGGTGGTGGTGATCGGGATAGGAATCATTTGGGGTGGTGGAGTTTGGGCCTTAAGGGAGGTCTTCGGTTGACTGGGAGAGAAAGGTGGAGTGGGAGTGCTCCTTGGGTTATGGTTCTCAAGGTAGGAGTGGGAGGGTTGGGGAGTGAAGATCTTCATGATCTCAACCCTTATCTCTTCCAATAAATCTAGGGGTCCTTTGGGTGGTGGGGTTTGGGTCCTAATAGAGGTCTTGGGTTGACTGGGAGGAAACGGGGGAGTGGGAGTGCTCTTCGGGTTATGGTTCTCACGGTAGGAGTGGGAGGGTCGGGGGGCGTAGATCTTCCTAAGCTCACTTTTCATCTCTTCCCATGATCCTATGGGTTCTTACCTCCAAATCCTTTTTAAGCTCACTATGCGTTCCCACTCCTTCTTTGCTTGTCCCCGAAGTCGCCATGTGGCCCTACGGACTCTAGCGTGTCCATAGACCATAGTCCTATCAAAGTGTTTTGTCATGAAAGTCTCCCACCTAACATAATCACTAGCATGTGACCCATCAAAGGTGATACTCTCATCTATAAGGATGTCCGAAAATGGGTGGTCGATCGGACCTTTGTGGAGGGCCGAGTGGGACCAAAGAGAGGTAGCCATGTTGATGAACTGAATGACTCTAAATGCTTATGCGCCCTAGGACAAGACTTAGTAGAGACAAGTCTAGAACCTGCTCTTATACCAACTGATGTGACACATTGACGGGAATGCAGCAAGTTACAATGATCCCTTGGACTTAATTCGCAAACGCATTCACAAAAGTCGAGAAAGCTTGGAAGACGCCGTCTCACCGTGCGCACCCATACCCCGTGGTGACTCGATGATGCCGAGTCGAGGTTGTGGAGAAGGACCCTTGCTGGTAGAGGGCCAGCACAACTAAGGTTCACCCTCCCGAAGGTATGATGCCCACAATCAAGGGCGGCCGGGTGCCTTGGGGGCACTAGGTCACTCACTCACTATTGTCCACGATGACCACTCAAGATGGTGGGTCCGGGAACGGGCACTCTCTTACTAGCCAGCGAACTAGCTGGACGGATATTAAACAAACAGAAACTAGGGGAACAAGGGCAGAAGCTCACCTGGTTGGTTTGAAGAAACCAACCCCGGTCGGAGACGATGGGCGAGCGGGGAAGTGTGGGTTCCCCGCACACTACGCCGGTGAAGCTTGAACCCTATTTAGATAATTACACTCACTACACCTCTCGCAGGACGGTGGACTTGGGGTGGGGAACTTAGAGTTACAATTCAAACACTACCTCCGCGCAGGGAGGGGTGATAAGCCGGCCAGGCGGGAAGGGGAGAGTCGCCGAAAACTCGAGCGGAGAAGCCGATGTCGAATCTGCCTGCACTCTATGATGAATGACTGACAGTCACTGTTGAGGTCGTAACTTCTAGTCCCGAATTCTGCTGATGATGAGACCAGAGAGGAAATCTTTGTAACTGGAGCGAGGATGCCTCAGAATTTTTTAGAATTCTTCTGGTGTCGCAGTTGGTCCGGGTGGGGAGTCGAACAGAGTTACAGAATCTGGGGAAGGTGACTTCAGGTTCCTAACATCAGGATGCAGAGGCTGCCCCAACAGCTCCCGGACTCCGATTCATGAACCGCCAGAGTTTCTGGAACCGTGGACGAACCCTATTCCCAGAAAAACTGACGGGGAAGCCGTCTGATGTCAGAGAGGACTGGGGGATGCAGAATAGTGAAGGATGGTCGTTGCAGACTGTGGGAGGCAGACCCGCGCAGCCGAGGGGGAAAAATGGTAACTTCGGCCCACTGACGCTGAACGAAGTTCCGCTTCTTGATTCTGAAAGTGGACTGGACGAGGAAGAACTTTGGAGAAGATCTCGTGGCCTGATTCTTCTGCGGTTCTTCGTGGTATAGCTTCTCTTGAGGTTCAGGAACTCGGTGTAAGGAATTCTGCACAGTTGGGGGAGATCGGGCCTCCCGGGCAGCCTGGACCTCGGATGGGGACGAGACCAACGCTGTGGCGAAGCAGACTGACAGAGCTTTCCGTTGATGTAGTCCACACCCCCAGAAGATCCGCGATGAGGTCGTGGGCGATGCTGCAACTGGGTGTTGATCTGCAAGTCTTCAGCTGTATGCAAACTAGAAGAGAGAAAAGGGTGGGGGTGGTTTCTTTGGTGGAGGGGTGAGGGAGATGGATGCTTTGGTGGGGGGGAGTGGTTTGGGAGGTGGGAGGGGTGGTGAGGTGGAGGCCAGGGGCGGAGCTAGCAGCGAGAGGGGCTGGGTGCGCAAATGGCCAAGGGGGAGGTGGTGGGGTGATGGGGGCGCAAGTAGCTTGGGGAATAGGGAGGACTTCCTTTGGAATTGGTGAGTTGGGTTAATGGTGGTGTTAATGGAAGCCATGGGGATGGGAAGGGGTTGCTTTGGGGATAGGAAGGGATGTCTAGGAGAAGGGATTCTTCCTTGGGAAGGTGAAAGGGTGTATGGGGAATGGGAAGGGTTGCTTGGGGAGTGGTGGGAGTAAAGGGGGGTTAATGGCCTTGGGAAGGTGAAAGGGAGGGGAGGGCTGATGTGGAGGATGAGGTGGCAAGGGGAGGAGAGAGAGAGATGGTCGACCTAGAGAGAGAGGGGGGAGAGGAGAGAGAAAGGGTCGCCCCTTCTTGAGAGAGAGAGAGGGAGGGAGAGAGAGAGAGCCAGAGAGAGAGAGAGAGAGAAAGGCAATTCAAGTGGCTAAATTTCTTCAATACTTCATTAGCTTCAACTGGTGGGATTGGGGTCCTATTTATAGGAATCCCATAATTCAACATAAGTCCCTGACTTTTGGACTAATGACAACTAACCAAGGGGGAAAGGGGCGCCCCTGGGCCAAGCCCATATAACTGGGCCCATTAATCAATCTAACTGACATAATGATAATAAACTTAGGTAGATGACTCATTAACCTAGGGACTTGACTCAAATAAAAGAAAAATTACAATGATATGACTCCAGAAAAATATGAAAATTACATAACTCGATTCAAGAAATCAAGACGAACACAATGGCGATCATCGGGACCCACGGAGAAATGGGAAGTGATAAGCGATGTCCCCATCAGCCTGCATCATGCCTTGAATAGTATGTTGCCTGTTACGCCACTAAGCACGTTCGGCAGCGATTGTCCTACAAGGATTTTAAATAACTAATTAATATGAGACTTGACCAAGAGTTTGAATACCTCAGTCACTTTAACCCATGGGTCTACCCAATCTCACCGGTTAAAGGTTTAAACCTATCCTTTGACTTGGGTTTCCTAGGAATTGAATATCCTAGGCTCTGATACCATAAAAACTATCACGCCGCGAGAACGGAAGGAAACCGGAGACGCGTGACGAGTTTATATCGATCATGTCAATCAGAGAGTTAGTGTATTCGACACAAAGACAGAGCCCGCAAGAGTAAAGATAACCCAATCCTTTATTTCATCAAAACCTTCAAAGTACTTCTATTATAATCCTCTTATTTAAAGTGCTAAGACTCAATAAAACGAAAAAGTACAATGATTGACTCAAGAATGTAGAAAAGTCATGACTAGACAACACTTGGATAGTTGGAGTAGCTCTAATCTAATCACTCTTGACTTTCCCCATCCGAAAGAGTTTCATCCTCTAACTTACCTGAAAAATAAGGAGAAAACACTATGTGAGCGAACGCTCAGTAGGAATTATATCTTAAGAGCTACCTTGCTTCAAGTAAATTACATGTTACATGAAATGCAATAAGTTATGCATGCTCGCATAAAATGACAATAAAGAACGTATAACAAGAGAGAATGAGTGAACTAGCAAGTTTTTGCAAGAACTCATGTCAATATAGCAAGATAATCAAGCACGTATAGTTATCATGTCATGTGATCATGTCATGTCAAGAATTTGGCTATTATTTCAAGCAGGTAAATAATACCTTTTTTGGGTCACGCAAGTCATGTCATGTCAAGTCAAGTACGAGAACTGTGGAATGTCTAATCAAGCTAGTCATGCACTTTGGTACAATGCCATACCGTGATCATTACAACTCCCATGGGCACTAGTACTTTCGGGTACTCCTCCCAGGACCAGATCGGGCCCTATATGTGCCGCATTGATCATGTATTTTTGACATCCACTATAGTTATAGCCAATATAGAATTTCAAAGGAATATTCTTGTAGGAGCTTTAAGGTAGATCTTTTAGAATAGAATCACAAGGACTGAACATGATATGTAAGAACGATAATAGTAGTACAATCACGATTGACGATAAAACTAGGTAGAATCGGCTCCCTAGATGGGTGCCATGACATTAAGAATGAGTGCACACATCAACACAGTCGCCCGTTCTTGTACATGATAGGCTAGATAGAATTAAGGTCCACACGTATGGGACATAATTCACAAGGAACATTAATGGCATGGTTTCCCATTCCATTAATCTAGAATATTCTCATAACATCTAAATAGCATATCATGAGGGTCTGCATACCATGTTTCTTTAGAGCGACATGGAAATTAAGTAGTATCGTGGGTTGTAATGGTACAACCCGCTCGGCTGCCCTGAGGGAATCCAAGGCTAGCGGAGTCTTATGGAGGTCTCTATGATAAAGTCACCGGTCCGAACGAACGGAGTGTCCCGGGGAGGGTTTATCTATCATCGAGAAATAGTGGATAATCGATAAAATAACGTGAAACATGGGACTATACTCACGGAATGGAATATAGTGCCTAATAAATAACCAACTAACTGTAGGTTATAGAAAACCACGAAAATCAGGAATTGACGCCTTAGGTCATGTCTTCATTTAATAAAATGGCGCCCTTGTCAGGGTCGTCAGATCATTAACCAATGACTATTCAATCAGTCGTCATATCCAGATTCTATAAATATTAATATCTATAATCATTTTCAAATTTTGATTATTATAAAAATGACGACTTTCACGAAGGCTTCAATTCTATAAACATCGCCCTAGTCAGGGGCGTTATATGTCAAATTAAAGGGCAGGGGGCATGTTGTCAATTACCATATCCAGGAAATTATGTACATTTTAATTTCACTATTTATCATGAATTTGGCGCCCACGTGTAGGGGCGTTCATTCAAATAACGACCTAATTAGGGTCGCTAATTCTTTGTCGTATGATTTGCACCGGGTAGGTGCAATCACAGACACATGGTTTCTAGAGTATGTCTGATCAGGAAACTGATGACATGTAAAGGTAGAGAAAAATAACAGGAATTTATGAACATGGTCATGCATTTGTTTACATGTAAGTATTCATCGTTATTAAATTTTGAACATTGTATAATTATTAACATTCTCTGTTTACATGTAGTTTACAGTTTCTAGACGACTGTTTGCACGATCGTTGAATTAAATAACGCCGTAGCTTGGGTCGTTATTTCCATTTATGCAGTAAACAGAGAAAACTCAATCGAGAAATGAAATCTGTAACACCTACAGACCTATATGATTGTTTTTAACCTAGGAATTACAGGGTTTTGCTATGTCTTGAGAAAACTTACCTTGGGTGATGATTTGATTGATGATCGATGAAGATCAGTGATGAGATATGCAATATTCCGATACTCTGTTTATAACAGAGATCTATGTAGCAGTAGTATGAAGAAGAAGAAGCTTGGATGAACAAACAAGAGCAACAGCTCTTATCAAAGGCAATAGCAGCACCCCTTCTATGGATCTACAGGAAGATGCCAGTTGCAGCAAGATGAAGAGTAGCACGTAATAGCCCCTTTGGAAGAATTTAGAAAAGCAGAGGCTTCCCACGGCAAAGGAGTAGCAGTAGGATGATGAAACTTTGCGGTTTCCTCACGTCGCAGGATGAAGATAGCAAGAGCGTCCTTCGTGCAACAAGGAAGAAGATGAACAACTATGATGTTCTTCTCGTAGCAGCAGCAAGACATCTTTGGTTAACGTGGGTTCGATGGAGGGGATGGTATTTATAGAGAAAAGATTCCTAATGGGTTCTAGGAGTTTTGTTAGGATTAAAACTACCTACGTAGAATCCTTATTAAACTGAGATATCCACGTATTGATCCTTTCCTAATCAATACTTACCCGGATAACATCCTTGTTCGAACCAAACACCAACGGGTTAGTTTGGAAATGACGCCTGAGGTTGGGACGTTATTTTAAAATGATGCCTCTTACACAGTCTTCAATTTCTTTATATGATGCCTGTCAAGGGGGCATCAATTATTGAATTAGCACCTGCTTGAACAGTCTTCAATTAAATGACGACTTGATCGGAGGCATTAATTACTTATGACCTATGTGTTTTATATATATAAGTTGGGACTTTATTCATGGGTTGAATCTTTTAATCTATTTAAGATTTTATCCCTTTAATTTATCAGGGTTGCTACACTTGCTGAGCTTCGCATACAACTAGGGATCTCGCAAAGTCTGCAACACAACCCTCAAATGATATGCGTGCTCCTCTGCAGACTGCGAATATACAAGGATGTCATCCACAAACATGACCACGAACTGATCCAAGTAGAGACGAAACATCGTTTGCATCAAATCCATGAACGCTGTGGGGGCATTGGTGAGCCCAAACGGCATCACCAAAAACTCATACTACCCTTACCTCGTGCTGAATGCAGACCTCTCCACATCAGACTCACAGATCCACAGCTGATAGTAACCGGACTGCAAATCAATCCACGAGAACACTTGAGCAGACTGAAGCTGATCGAACAAGTCATCAATCCGTGGCAACGGATACTTGTTCTTAATGGTCTCCTCGTTCAGCTGTCGGTAGTCGATACACAACCTCAGACTACCATCCTTCTTCTTCATAAATAATACTGTGCACCCCAAGGGGAAAAGTTAGGATGAATGTACCCCTTGGCCAGCAACTCCTGCAACTACACCCTCAACTCTCTCAGCTCAGCGGGAGCCATGTGGTCAGGAGCCTTCGACAAAGGCCCCGTACCAGGCACAACCTCGATAACAAAATCGATCTCCCGCTGGAGAGGTAATCCAAGTAAATCCTCAAGAAAAATATCGGGAAACTCGCACACCACCAGAATGTCCTCCACATCCGACTCTGACAGGTCCACCACAACCACAGAAGCGAGAAAACCTTGACAACCCGCATCGAGCAATCAACGAGCCCTAATAGTAGAAATAAGAAAGCGGGAAGAGGAAGACCGGATACCTTAGAAATAGAAGGTGGGTCCACAAAGTTACAGGAAATAAACTTTATTCGAGCCACAATCCACTAAGGCATGATGGGTCTCGAGCTAATCCATGCCCAAAATCACATCAAAGTCCTGAAGTGGTAACGCGTAAAGCCTGGCCGGTAAGCTCCACCCTTCTACCAACATAGGCACCTTCTCAAAAAATTATGTAGTGATCATAAAATGACCAGTAAGAAACTCTACTGCCAAATCACACGGCATCTGGGTCACTAGCTCTTCAATACTCAGCGCGAAATCCTCTGAAATAAACGAATACGACGCGCCAGAATCAAACAAAACTTGAGCTGCGCAATCGAAAACCATAACAGTACCTTCCACAAGCTGCGACGACTCTTCCTCTGCCCTGGTCATGTGTGTAATCTTGCCTCGAGACCTCTGCCTGCCCACACTCCCTGACTAGGGTAGTGGCGGATACTGCCCCTGCTACTGATGTTGCTACTGCTAATGAGGGTAGTGCTACTACTGAGGATACTCCTACTGCTAATGCGGCCTCAAAGGACAGTCACGCGCCATATGCCCTACCTGGTCAAATCTGAAACAAATCACTGGTGTCGTGCATTGCCTGCCAGGATGCGATTTGCCACATCGGGGACATGACCCCCGCAAACCACCAACTGATCCCTGGCGCTGATAAGGCATCGGCTGCTGAACACTGGCTATAGATGCCTGCCTCTGATCTCTACCCTCCTTACACTTCTTGCCAAAGTTCTTCCTAAAGAACTTCTTAACCTTTAAGCCAAAAGACGCAGATCTTGCCACGGACTCCGCTGGTGCCGATGCTCCTGAACTACCTAAAGAAGGCTGAAAAGTGCTCTACTATTGGGTAACCGTCTACTGGCTGCGGCCTGACTAGGTCTGTCCCTAGCCAACCTGTCCTCGGATCTTCTGTATATCCAGCTCCAATCATGCCGCCACACAGGAAGCCATCTCCAAATCAGTAGCAGTGTTTTCCATTAAGAGGTGCCTCAGTTCCTGCCTCAAACCCTGGAGGAACTGCTCGGTCTTTAGCTCCTCATTCTCCATGATATGGGGAGCATAACGACCTAACTTAACAAACCGAGCCCTATACTGCAAAACTGACATGTCGCCCTAAACCAGCTCCAGAAACTGATGCATCTTCTTCATACCGATATAGGATGGGCAGTAAGTACGCTCGAAGACCCTAACAAAGTCCTTCCACGTGACCTGCTGAAGGGAACATGACTGAAAGGACGTCTTCCACTCTGAAGACCACCAAGCTCGAGCCGTACCCTGCAACTGGTTGTAGGCCAACATCACCTTGTCCTCCTCGGCATAGTTTATGGAACCGAACACTCTCTCTATCTCATCAAGCCAGTCTCGGGCCACATCTGGGTCTGATTGGCCACTATAGTAGGGTGGATGGAACTACAAAAAGTCGCTCACTGCACAACTAGGCCCACCCCTAGACGACGAGCCCTCACCAGCATCTCCGCCGAACAGCTGAGTCATAAACTAAAACATACTCCGAAAGAAATCCTCTGCCCTCGGAACTCTCGCTTGCAAGGTTTTGAACAAATATGTAGTGGAAACAACGAAACCCTAAGAGGTGGATCGTTGCTGGCGATCAAAATCAAAAACAAATCGAAGGAAAACCCGCTTAGGAAGAATAATTCTATACCTTTGCGGGATGAACGAATTCCCAGATGCCCGAAGGCGATCGAGTAGAAGCTCATCGGGTTGCAAGCCGTCCAAGTGTCCGACCTCTAGATGTATCCACACGAGCAGCGGGAATAGATGGATTCTCCTTCTCGATCTCCACACATCGGCCACTCCTCAGCAGCACCATCTACCACCGCAGGAGGAGGAAAGAGAGAGGGGTGCGCCCAGGTCAGAGGGGGGAGAGAGAAGAGGGGCTGTCAGAGTAGAAACCCTAATGCTTGGGCCAGGGTTTCTCTCCTCAACGTATATTTATAGACTCTGGCATTTTTCACAAAAATCCAGACACTATCTATAAATACCATCTTTATCCATCTAATCCACTACTCTATTGTGTGTGACCCTCTAGGCCCAATAGTCTGTTTGGTTTTCAAGCCCATTAAGCTAAGAACCCTTCTTAACTTAATTAATTATAATCCATTAACTCTTAATGGAAGTAACGAGCTTTCTGACCACGAATGGCACCAAGCAACACCTCGTGATCCCAAATGACTTTGGGAGGGATGCAACCCATATTGAACCTTTCCATCATCATATTCCACACAGTTATAGATCTTCATTCATACAATGCTCCAATCAGAATTAGGGTACGGTCAAACTGTCAAACCCTAAAGCATTTTGATCTTATGGACCCTTGTACTCTTAAGTACAGTTCACTGGAAAACTCCTTTTATCAGTGAACTCCCATACCCTGGCCAGGGATTTCTTAGTACATGTCCATAGAGCATTCTCTCTCTTGATCCATGAAGAGAGTGAATGATCCCTTGTTGTCCACTAAAGTGTCTTCACATGAAACCCACTGAGTCCGAATAACCAACTATTGAGAACCACAAGGCTGAAGTTCATAAGTTAATAATCAAACGCTCAGTGGAGTCCATGCAAAACCTCCTTTGTGACTCAGGTCTAAAATCCAACTGTGCTATAGTGGCACTATAATCTCCTGATTGATAGTCAACATGATTACCATTCAGGAATTCTAGATCAGGTCATTTCAGTGAACTCATTCTACTAATGAGCACCTGCACGTTTACCTTGATGTCACCACACCGGTGGTTATGAGATCGACCACCCTCATCACATGAGTGAGTACCACGTGCACCGGTCTATCCGGATCTTCAATGTTCCTTCTTGAAGATCCCACAACCAGGAACATTTAGAATACAAACCTCTAGATGACTGATCTCATTGTCACAATCTCATTATGAACTAGTCATCATAGCTCGTATTCAGGGACTTCATCACATTACAACATATACACTATAACGTGCTAAGAACGTAATGAAGAAATGCCATTATTATTATAACTGAATGAAGTTATACAGGAAATGTTGCCATCACAACACTTGTGATTGGCTTGAAGGGCATACATCTCTAACAATCTCCCACTTGCACTAAAGCTAGTCACCCACATGCTTGATCCCCATCAGCCCAAGGTGATGCTCAAAGACATTTTGAGATAAAGGCTTAGTCAGTGGATCTGCAATATTATCAGCAAAAGATATTCTATCAACTACCACATCTCCTCTAGCTATAATCTCTCTGATCAAGATAACACCGCAGAATGTGCTTGGACTTCTGATGAGACCTCGACTCCTTTGCTTGCGCAATGGCCCCATTGTTGTCACAAAACATGGGGACATGATCAGAGATGCTTGGGACAATTCCCAAACCCTCGATGAACTTCTTCATCCAGACCGCCTCCTTTGATGTGTCACGCCCCGAGCCTTTATTACAGCAGAAGACTAGCTCGAGGAACGTGAATAGCCGGCATGGTAAGCCTCTTGCAAGCAAGAACGATCAGAGCGCAAGATAATCACACATATAAATACAATTACATAATATTTACTCAAACTTCAACTTATTTCATTAATAATCAAATCAAATATCAAATATCAAATACAATCACTAATCTCCATCATACTAGACTCAAGAAATAAGAAAATTACATAGACTCAATGTAAACAATGTAGACTTCCTAAGTCTTCACTCATTCTTCATTCACTCTCGGACCCGCTTTTTGAACATTCCGAATCCGATTGTAACACCCGGTAATTTTTGGAACAGGAATAAAAATATACATAATGATATACCTACTCTTATAAGTATAAAATGTTTATTCAAATAAATAAATGGTCAAGTGATATTCCCAAGGGGTTGCTCAGATCGAACCTGCCTCTGATACCTAGGACAAAGACTAATAAAAGTTAAAGAACTTATGAGCAATAAAATCTCTAAATAGAAGATTACTAAGATCTCAATGTAAGTGAGAACTAGCCACACCAAATCAATGAGGTATAGAACCTTAGAGATAGTCTTAAGAGCCTTATTTATGCATAGACGGAAATACATGCAAGTTATTAAAAGATATAAGTCGTATAAACAAGTAAGACTTCCAAACAAAGTAAACTTGTGTAAAGGAACAAATAGAAATAACTAGTTACAAATATAATTATTAGGCCTTGATAAAGGATTAACATTTTTAATGCTAAGCTCCATTGGCCCAAACTCAACCCCAATCATTTTACGCTTAATGGGCTTTTTAACACGTTTTATTATCTTCTCCCATATAGGCAATATATATATATATATATATATATATATATATATATACACATAAGTACATAACATAAACCTGTATATATGTATAAATACCTAGAAATAAAAGGAAAGTATATATTATATACGAATGAACAAATAAAAGAGTGAAATGGAAATAACGCCTTGGATAAAGGCGCTATTTAAATTATAAACGCCTCTAGTAAAGGCGTGACTCAAGAAGTGACGCCCTTATCACACGGCGTCAAATTCCAACGTCAAAAATGGTAAGGCCAAGAAACGCCCCTATCTTGGGCGTGTTTTAAACAAAGGAACGCCCTAACTAAAGGCGCTTTTTAATAAACGACCTTAACCAGGTCGTCAATTTAAGAATCGACGCCCTGACCAAAGTCGTTAATTCCATTCGAGTTCCGTTCGACACGGGAGCTTATCCAGGGAAGGATTATGTTAATCTAGTAAGTGTTTACTAGGGCAAGGACTCTAATAGGGATATATTACTCCCAATATAACTCTAGCCCATTAGGATTTCCCTAGATCCTCTAAATACCCTTGACAGTCAAACCCTAAACCTATTTGATCGATCGTCTGCTACGGTGAGTAAAGAACTGAACGTTCTTTTCTTTCTATCATATGAAGAGTTACTGACTCTTCATCTCTTTCTCTTCTATACAGGTTAGGGAAGCCTTCATCAGCATCAACTTTTCTTCTTCCGAGAAGACTCTGTTACAAATAGAGTATTGTTCCCTATCAAGTTCTTCACGTGTCCTTCATCCAGACAATACTAAGGTAGGATTTTCTCAAGCTACTGTAGCCCAAATGAAATTAATGCAAGATATATATATATATAAGCATGTCATGCATATGATTATTATGGTTTTCATGCGTTTTCTGAAATATTTTGAAAGAAACGCCCTTGATTAGGGCGCTAATTTAAAAGAAACGACCATGCCAGTGGTCGTCAATTTAATATTTGACGCCCTCTACGCAGGCGTTAATTTCATAAGAATCGCATGTGATTAATAATTGATCTGTTTAAAAATTACAATACATATGAAATATTGATTTTTAATATCTTGCATGACTCTGTGAATTCCTGTTAAATTTTACTGCCATGACATGTCTCCTGTCTCTCGAAATATTATTTATTAAAATATCGTAAATCCCTTGAAATTCACGACTTGGACAAAGTCGTTTTCCATATTCTAACGCCCCAGTACAAGGCGTGAACATTAAAAGTAACGCCCCTTTCTAGGGCGTGTATCTGTTAAAAACCTAAAATTCACATATTCTGTAAAGTGGAATTGGAAAGTAACGCCCCTTCCAAGGGCGCGTTTTTGAAAGTAACGCCCCTTCCAAGGGCGCGTTTTTGATAAATTTCTGAGAATAATTATATCCTGTCAAATATGTAAATGATGAGACGCCTGCCCCTGCAGTCGTCAACTTTTAAGAAACGCCCCCAGTAAAGGCGTGTTTTGATAAATTAATGAAATAATGGAAATTCTGCAAATTGGCAATATATGTAAACGCCCTTCAGTTAGGCGTTAATTACTTGAGACACGACTTGACCTAAGTCGTTATTTTACTGTAAACTGATTTTTCCTCTGATTTGCTAACCGATGGTTTATATATTATACCTATATATATATATCGGCACTATTCTCCATTCCGTGAGTATAGTCCCACGTTTCATGTTGATTTATCGATCACACTCAACTCTCATTGACATACAAGCTCTCCATTGGACATTCCGTTCCTTTGGACTAGCGAGTTAGTCATAGAGACCTCCGTAAGACTCCTCGTAGCCTTGGATTCCCTCAAGGCCGACTGAGCTGGTTGTACCCTAAAAACCCATTACACAGTTTTTGCCATGTCAATCTAAAGAAAACATGGTATACCGGCCCTTATGATTATACAAAGAGTATATCATAAGAAATTCTTAATGGGATGATGATATCATGCCATATCATGTCGTTCTTGTAAACCTCAATTCTATGATAAGAATGAGGGTATCTTACCTTTGATATACTGTTCGTGTGGACCTCAATTCTAAATAAAGAATGTCCATATTGATTTGTCATGGTACCTAAGTTAAGGGAACCATATTCTACCTAGTTTTACCGAACTCGTGATTATACCGTTATTATCGCCATTCTATGTCCTTTGTCATATTTTGGACTCTATTCCATCAAAGTTGTCATACGTATCTACAAGCTTGATTATTGAAATTCTATATTGGCTATATAAACAAGAGTGGATGTCAAAACACATGATAAATGCCTGCGCATATAGGGCCCGATCTGGTCCTGGGGGGAGCACCCGAAAGTACTTGTGCCCATGGGAGTTAAAATGATAAGGTATCTGGCATTATACCGAGTACTTTACTTTCTAGATTGGACATTCCACAATAATCTTGTGCTTGAAATCGTACTTGCCTTGACATGAAATGCGTGGCCCGAAAAAGGGTAATTTACTTGCTTGATACATGATAGCCAAAATTCTTGACATGACTTGTTAAATGTACTTGCTTGAATATCTTAAGTATCTTGTTGAAAGTTCACGATTAGTTCATCTTATTTCTCTGATATTACATTCTCTCTATCTTGTCGTTTCATGCGAGCATGCATAGCTTTATTGCATTCATGAAAATGTAATTACTTAAACCCCTCGCTAGTACTTGAGATATAATTTCCTACTGAGCGTTCGCTCACTCCGTTTTATTCCAACATTTTCAGGTAAGCAGGTAGCTAGCAAGACCGAGACCCTCACGGGCGGGGCAAGTGTGCAAGCGAGCTGTGGAAACTAGTGAACCCGAGTCTTTTATTTTTCTTGAGTCTAGATAGTATTGTCTAGCTAAGTTAACTTATCGTCTCTTATTCAGTTATCTGGTCTAAGTCTGTTAGTATGTCGTTATCTTCTTTTCCATTATGTTGAAGTCTCCAAGATGGACAACAAGTTCTTGTAAGAGATTCATATTAGAAATAAAATTTCTATTGTTGTTCAAAATTATCTTGGTCTTATGCGATTGCTCTTGATCATTCACGACTGTTTAACTGCCACGTTCCGAGCAAACGACACGTTCCGCTGCTATCGGTCCGGGGCGTGACAGAGGTGGTATCAGAGCTTCGGCTTTCGTATCCTCTAGATTAAGAATCCTTGTCTGCCATATCAGAGCTTCGGCTTTCGTATCCTCTAGATTAAGAATCCTTGTCTGCCATATCAGAGCTTCGGCTTTCGTATCCTCTAGATTAAGAATCCTTGTCTGCCATATCAGAGCTTCGGCTTTCGTATCCTCTAGATTAAGAATCCTTGTCTGCCATATCAGAGCTTCGGCTTTCGTATCCTCCAGATTAAGAATCCTTGTCTGCCATATCAGAGCTTCGGCTTTCTTATCCTCAAGTTATTAGGTTTCAGTGATAGGTCAGATATCCTTGTTAGTCATATCATAGCTTTGGTTGTCGAAATCGTTAAGTTTCCGTGATAGGTCCGGTATCCCGGTCGGTCATATTTGAATTCAACTTTCCAAAATCCTTAGATTGTTGAAACCAGATTATAGGTTGAGTATCCTTGTCAGTCGTCCTATAGGAATTCCGTGAGAGATGGGTAGAACTTGGGGTTAAAGTTATAAAAGAAAGATAAAGTATTTACATTTCATTAACACTAAATCTTGAGTCAATAAATTATCCTTCCACTCATCCTTGCAGGAACCTAGATAAAATGGAAGCCTCTAAGCCGAGCCTTGTTCATGAAATGATCTTGGTGGATGTCCAAGTTTACGCGAGCCTTGTCAGGAGAGTTCAAGAACTAGAGAAAGTAGTGGAAGAAAAAGAAAGAGTTGAAGGGAAAGATCAAACAAATAACTCCGAAAGTTTCACCATTACCAAGAAAAGAATAAATGAGGATGATATTTCACAAAGGTGTAAGAAATGTCAGAAATGTAAGAAGTGTAATAAGAAAGAAGCTTCGGTGGATCACTCGAAAGATAAGTGTAGATCTTGTGAGAGATATGGTCACCAATCGAAAGAGTGTTGGTGGTGTTCGGGTGCATGTCTGCGTTGCGGGAACTTAAATCACAAGATAGCAGAATGTCCCAAGAAGCCTCCAAGAGGAGTTCAAGATTTAACCCTGCTTGCCAAAGGGAAAGATGCGAAAGGTATCCCTCACCCGTAATCCTAAACTAGCCCTTTTTCATTCTGAAGATTTCTTCTGTATAAGCTCATAATAAGTTCTCTATTAGGAATGAAAGGTGATGTGAATTTGGGGACCAAATTCTTTTAAGTGGGGGAGGGTGTAACACCCGGTAATTTTTGGAACAGGAATAAAAATATACATAATGATATACCTACTCTTATAAGTATAAAATGTTTATTCAAATAAATAAATGGTCAAGTGATATTCCCAAGGGGTTGCTCAGATCGAACCTGCCTCTGATACCTAGGACAAAGACTAATAAAAGTTAAAGAACTTATGAGCAATAAAATCTCTAAATAGAAGATTACTAAGATCTCAATGTAAGTGAGAACTAGCCACACCAAATCAATGAGGTATAGAACCTTAGAGATAGTCTTAAGAGCCTTATTTATGCATAGACGGAAATACATGCAAGTTATTAAAAGATATAAGTCGTATAAACAAGTAAGACTTCCAAACAAAGTAAACTTGTGTAAAGGAACAAATAGAAATAACTAGTTACAAATATAATTATTAGGCCTTGATAAAGGATTAACATTTTTAATGCTAAGCTCCATTGGCCCAAACTCAACCCCAATCATTTTACGCTTAATGGGCTTTTTAACACGTTTTATTATCTTCTCCCATATAGTCAATATATATATATATATATATATATATATATATATATATATATATATATATATATATATATACACATAAGTACATAACATAAACCTGTATATATGTATAAATACCTAGAAATAAAAGGAAAGTATATATTATATACGAATGAACAAATAAAAGAGTGAAATGGAAATAACGCCTTGGATAAAGGCGCTATTTAAATTATAAACGCCTCTAGTAAAGGCGTGACTCAAGAAGTGACGCCCTTATCACACGGCGTCAAATTCCAACGTCAAAAATGGTAAGGCCAAGAAACGCCCCTATCTTGGGCGTGTTTTAAACAAAGGAACGCCCTAACTAAAGGCGCTTTTTAATAAACGACCTTAACCAGGTCGTCAATTTAAGAATCGACGCCCTGACCAAAGTCGTTAATTCCATTCGAGTTCCGTTCGACACGGGAGCTTATCCAGGGAAGGATTATGTTAATCTAGTAAGTGTTTACTAGGGCAAGGACTCTAATAGGGATATATTACTCCCAATATAACTCTAGCCCATTAGGATTTCCCTAGATCCTATAAATACCCTTGACAGTCAAACCCTAAACCTATTTGATCGATCGTCTGCTACGGTGAGTAAAGAACTGAACGTTCTTTTCTTTCTATCATATGAAGAGTTACTGACTCTTCATCTCTTTCTCTTCTATACAGGTTAGGGAAGCCTTCATCAGCATCAACTTTTCTTCTTCCGAGAAGACTCTGTTACAAATAGAGTATTGTTCCCTATCAAGTTCTTCACGTGTCCTTCATCCAGACAATACTAAGGTAGGATTTTCTCAAGCTACTGTAGCCCAAATGAAATTAATGCAAGATATATATATATAAGCATGTCATGCATATGATTATTATGGTTTTCATGCGTTTTCTGAAATATTTTGAAAGAAACGCCCTTGATTAGGGCGCTAATTTAAAAGAAACGACCATGCCAGTGGTCGTCAATTTAATATTTGACGCCCTCTACGCAGGCGTTAATTTCATAAGAATCGCATGTGATTAATAATTGATCTGTTTAAAAATTACAATACATATGAAATATTGATTTTTAATATCTTGCATGACTCTGTGAATTCCTGTTAAATTTTACTGCCATGACATGTCTCCTGTCTCTCGAAATATTATTTATTAAAATATCGTAAATCCCTTGAAATTCACGACTTGGACAAAGTCGTTTTCCATATTCTAACGCCCCAGTACAAGGCATGAACATTAAAAGTAACGCCCCTTTCTAGGGCGTGTATCTGTTAAAAACCTAAAATTCACATATTCTGTAAAGTGGAATTGGAAAGTAACGCCCCTTCCAAGGGCGCGTTTTTGAAAGTAACGCCCCTTCCAAGGGCGCGTTTTTGATAAATTTCTGAGAATAATTATATCCTGTCAAATATGTAAATGATGAGACGCCTGCCCCTGCAGTCGTCAACTTTTAAGAAACGCCCCCAGTAAAGGCGTGTTTTGATAAATTAATGAAATAATGGAAATTCTGCAAATTGGCAATATATGTAAACGCCCTTCAGTTAGGCGTTAATTACTTGAGACACGACTTGACCTAAGTCGTTATTTTACTGTAAACTGATTTTTCCTCTGATTTGCTAACCGATGGTTTATATATTATACCTATATATATATATCGGCACTATTCTCCATTCCGTGAGTATAGTCCCACGTTTCATGTTGATTTATCGATCACACTCAACTCTCATTGACATACAAGCTCTCCATTGGACATTCCGTTCCTTTGGACTAGCGAGTTAGTCATAGAGACCTCCGTAAGACTCCTCGTAGCCTTAGATTCCCTCAAGGCCGACTGAGCTGGTTGTACCCTAAAAACCCATTACACAGTTTTTGCCATGTCAATCTAAAGAAAACATGGTATACCGGCCCTTATGATTATACAAAGAGTATATCATAAGAAATTCTTAATGGGATGATGATATCATGCCATATCATGTCGTTCTTGTAAACCTCAATTCTATGATAAGAATGAGGGTATCTTACCTTTGATATACTGTTCGTGTGGACCTCAATTCTAAATAAAGAATGTCCATATTGATTTGTCATGGTACCTAAGTTAAGGGAACCATATTCTACCTAGTTTTATCGAACTCGTGATTATACCGTTATTATCGCCATTCTATGTCCTTTGTCATATTTTGGACTCTATTCCATCAAAGTTGTCATACGTATCTACAAGCTTGATTATTGAAATTCTATATTGGCTATATAAACAAGAGTGGATGTCAAAACACATGATAAATGCCTGCGCATATAGGGCCCGATCTGGTCCTGGGGGGAGCACCCGAAAGTACTTGTGCCCATGGGAGTTAAAATGATAAGGTATCTGGCATTATACCGAGTACTTTACTTTCTAGATTGGACATTCCACAATAATCTTGTGCTTGAAATCGTACTTGCCTTGACATGAAATGCGTGGCCCGAAAAAGGGTAATTTACTTGCTTGATACATGATAGCCAAAATTCTTGACATGACTTGTTAAATGTACTTGCTTGAATATCTTAAGTATCTTGTTGAAAGTTCACGATTAGTTCATCTTATTTCTCTGATATTACATTCTCTCTATCTTGTCGTTTCATGCGAGCATGCATAGCTTTATTGCATTCATGAAAATGTAATTACTTAAACCCCTCGCTAGTACTTGAGATATAATTTCCTACTGAGCGTTCGCTCACTCCGTTTTATTCCAACATTTTCAGGTAAGCAGGTAGCTAGCAAGACCGAGACCCTCACGGGCGGGGCAAGTGTGCAAGCGAGCTGTGGAAACTAGTGAACCCGAGTCTTTTATTTTTTCTTGAGTCTAGATAGTATTGTCTAGCTAAGTTAACTTATCGTCTCTTATTCAGTTATCTGGTCTAAGTCTGTTAGTATGTCGTTATCTTCTTTTCCATTATGTTGAAGTCTCCAAGATGGACAACAAGTTCTTGTAAGAGATTCATATTAGAAATAAAATTTCTATTGTTGTTCAAAATTATCTTGGTCTTATGCGATTGCTCTTGATCATTCACGACTGTTTAACTGCCACGTTCCGAGCAAACGACACGTTCCGCTGCTATCGGTCCGGGGCGTGACACCGATCCTGACGCACTTCCATCTCCTGAAAAGATTGGAAATAGGTAATGAGCACACTTGCCCAGTAGGTATCTTCACATCAACATGAAGGCACTATTAAAGTGATTAACATTTTTGCTCTAGAGGAATAAGGTAAAATCATGCGAATGTGATAAATCACAAGTAACTAAAGTAACAAGATGATCCTGTAAGATAGAATGAACAAGTATGAACTAGCAAGAATGTAACAAGAATGTAGCATGGCCTTTCATAAACAAGAATGTACTAGCAAGCCACATACTCATCACCAAAACATATTTTGCTTATGAGCAAGTATTTGGTGAATTTCTATGGAATATCATGTAACAAGCAAGAAAGTCATGTACAAGTATTTTCATGATGCCCGTGGATCTTCACTTATTTATAGAGAAAGTACTCCTAGTGCAATGCGACGCCAGTAGCATCATACCACATGGTTTATAATAGTATGTTTCCGACAATCAGCCAAGGGGACTAGCATAGAGCCCTTGAACACAATCAGTGCTCGATCGCATCTTCAAGTATAAATCAAGCTACTTCCACGTTTCATGGAATAAAAGTATGGCCAAGAATAAGTTCATGATAATAATAATTAACAATGAATGCTTCAACTTAGGTCATGAGAGATCAAGGATGATTTAAGACGATGTCATGCTCATGGAAATAATTCGGCAGCATAACGATACATTTATTATCATTCATAAATTAAGTTAATTATCTTTAGACAATATGTCGAGTCCTAGACCATCAATACTCCATCTAGGAACTTAGAATATCAACCCTGTGGTGAAACCTCGGGTTAAAGAATTTAGTACTATGGCGGTCTAATACTGGGCCGTTACATGAACATAAGAGTCGAGAGTTGGGCCGTTAGAAAGGTTGAATTCAGAAGAAAATAGATATGGACTCAAATAACGTGACGGTCATATATTGGACCGTTTTATGTTCCTACTGGTCGAATATAGATCCGTTACATATCAAGAATCCGAAAACATAGATAGTGCTTTCTAACAATTGGGCTTTCACGGTACAACCAACTCGGCGTCCTAGTAGGAATCCCAGGCTCGCAGAGAATTACGGAGGCCTTGAAACAATATTTCCTAGTCCATTGGAAGGAATATCCAATAGAGAGGTCCTCATATTCAAGAATATGTTTCTATAGTGCAAAGTGTGAACTAATGGCCATATACCGGAATATATGCCATGTACTTAGAGAATTGACTCTATAGACAGAAGGAATGTGTAACGATATAAAATCATGATAAAACTTGTCAATATCTTTTCTAAATCAAAGTTTAAATACAAAACTATAGTGCTTTGGGCTTGAAATTATCATCTACTTGAAAATAATCTAAAGTACCATAAATCATGCAATTTCTAACATGAATCAACACCTGAACTTAAAAATCATGAAAACATGTTAAGATCTATTTAACTAGGCATATATATAAGCTATTTGAGCTAATCTTAATTCTGCCTTAAGTTGACAGAACACAGTGCTGTGTAACGGACTTGTCTGGGCACGTCACAATATGGTAACGGTCCACTATATGTCCGTCAGAGTTCTCAGAACCCTGCAATCGTTTACAGAGGTTTGACGGATCAAGGTAGGTCTGTTACACGTCCCTGGCGGTCTTACGATAGACCGTTAGGTCCTCTACTACCAGAAAATAGAAACTATCAAAATTTATGATTAATTCATGGCATGCTAACTACTCTAATCATGTCAAAACGAGAAAAAGGCTATCTAGATACATAGGTAGTAATGAAATAACGAGAGATAGCTTTTTATCTTCAATTAGTGTTGAAGGCATGCATGAATGTATAGACTAATCCTAAAACAAGAAATTCATGAAGTATAATGCATGAAATCCAAATAAACTAGAGGACTTTTATCCCTAACAATGTGTTTTTGCCGTTCATGAGATAACCTACCTCTTAACTGGGATTTAAACTTCTAATTTGAGTCTTCAAGGGTCGCCCTAGTTCTTCTCTTCCTCTGATTTTTCAGCAACTTCACGTTGCCCTAACTCTCCAATCTCTTGACCTAAAGATGTGAAATTTGGAGGTTAGGAAGATGAAACTAAGAGGAACAAAAGGTTCTAAAGCATCTAACTCTAATTACCTCGTTCAGGCTCTCTAATTTCCTGATCTTCAGCACCCTGTTGCACAGTTTCCTGGGTTGGCGTGACGAAACCAGCAACTTTGGAAGATCCTAACTCCTTGGATACTCGACCTCCTAACATGAAATTTTGAGAGTTGTCAGACCTTAGTATTAGAAATAAAAAGTTCCAAAGGACTTACCCGAGATTCTATCTCCTTACCTTGTTTCTTCACGAGTCAAAAGTAAGGGTCGCTTAATTCAGAACTGGGTTCTATTTATAGGGTTTTAGCTAGGGTTTGAGGATTAGATCGATTCTAGAGTCCTTAGTTGGCCAGAACCTGATCTCTAAGAGTCCTTAGCAATGTTATAAGTTCTCCTAAGTTGGTCTCTAGCCAAGAGAATCCTAAAGTTCCAATCTTTTTGTAACTTCTTCTTCTCATGGAATCCGCTGAATGTAACGGACCAGGACTGGTGCGTTACGTGACTGTAGCGGTCGCCCGATAGACCGTTACATCAACTGGGCGTGGACATTCATCTTAATTCAAACTACTTGGTTAATTATCCACTAAATTATCTAATAAAATGGTATTTATCCTTAAAATTCGTGAATAGGCTAAATAACCTTCTAAAATATGGGTCAAACTTAATGGGCTTGGTCCATAAACCTATTGGGTTTTAACTATTAAAACTAGATTAGTTATTTAACATAATTTGGCCTTATAATCCCAACATTAATTCATTTGTTAATCTATTTTACCCTTTATAAATTCTAGAAAATTCTATAAATAATCGAGAAATTACTTATAAATTTTTGGGGTACTACACCCTCCCCCACTTAGAAGAATTTGGTCCCCAAATTCGATATACGGATTTAACTGAGAGTGTACTTACAATCGAATAATTCTGAGAATCTTCTACGCATAGATTCTTCTGTTTCCCATGTTGCTTCGTGTGGCCATTGCTTCGTCCATTGGACTTGGACCAGAGGAATAGTTTTATTTCTTAGTTGACACACTTCTTGTTCCTGAATCCTGACTGGTTTCTGCTCGTATGTCAGGTCCTTTTGGATCTCCAAATTATCATAAGTAATGACATGATGAGGATCATATACATATTTCTTCAACATAGAGACGTGAAATACGTCGTGACCTCCTGCTAATTGTGAAGGCAAAGCCAGTCTATAAGCCACTTCATCGACCCTTTCGAGAATTTCAAATGGGCCAATGAATCTTGGAGTTAGTTTTCCTTTAATGCCAAATCTTCGAATACCACGGCCTGGAGAAACTTTCAGATATACATGATCTCCCACCTGAAACTCCAAGCCGCGTCTTCGATTATCAGCATAAGATTTCTGCCTATCTTGCACCATCTTCATTCTTTCTTGATTGAGCTTGATCTTCTCTGTAGAATCCATGATAAGGTCGGGGCCTAGGAATTGCTTTTCCCCAATTTCGTTCCAACATATTGGTGATCTACAGCTTTTTCCATATAAAGCTTCAAAGGGCGCCATCTGTTTGCTGGCTTGACAACTGCTGTTGTATGCAAATTCTACCAGAGGCAAGTGATCATGCCAACTTCCTCTAAAATCAATAGCACAAGCCTTGAGCATATCTTCTACTACCTGATTTGTTATTTCAGTCTGACCATCAGTTTGTGGGTGAAATGTTGTGCTAAAATTTAATCTAGTCTCTAGTGAATGTTGTAGACCCTTCCAGAATTATGATGTCAATCGAGGATCTCTATCAGATACAATAGTGACAGGGACGCCATGTAATTTGACAATTTCTTTCTTGTATAATGCTACTAGAATGTCCACAGACCATCGACTTTTTATTAGTATGAAGTGTGCGGATTTAGTCAATCGCTCTATGATCACCCATATACCATCGTGTCCTCCTCTGGTCTTAGGTAAACCCATGATGAAATCCATCCCTATACTCTCCCATTTCTATTCGGGAACATTCAAGGGATGTAATTTACCTGTGGGTCTAAAATGTTCTGCTTTTACTTGTTGGCAGGTGAGACAACGGGACACGAAATCAGCTATTTCTCTCTTCATATTGGGCCACCATAAGTTTCTTTTGAGATCTTGATACATCTTCGTGCCTCCTAGATGAATGGTGTACTTAGAATTATGTGCTTCTTATAGGATCAGTTCCTTCATATCCTCATGATCTGGTACAAACACTCGACCCTTAAATAACAATCTTCCGTCATTGGAAACAGAGAAATCTAGCCTTTGTACAATATTTGCTTTAATTTCCAGTAACACGAGATCATCATTTTACAGCTTGACCAGATCCTCTATTAATGTAGGTTGAGCTCGGATATTAGCCATTAAACAATCATCTTCCTTTATGTCAATATCTAAGTTCATCTGAGCAAATTGAGGAATAATATTAGTCATACTAATCATAAGACATGATAGCGTACCCATTAGTTTTCTGCTGAGTGCATCTGCTACCGCATTAGCCTTGCCAGGATGATATTGAATAGCAAAATCAAAGTCCTTGAGATATTCTAACCATCTCCTCTGCCTCATATTAAGCTCTTTTTGAGAGAATAAGTATTTTAAACTTTTATGGTCCGAGTAGACCGTGAACTTTTCTCCATAGAGATAATGACGCCAAATTTTTAAGGCGAAAATAACTTTTGCCAATTCTAAATCATGCACGGGTTAATTTTCCTCGTGACGTTTCAATTGTCTTGAAGAATAACATATTACCTTTCCATCTTGCATGAGAATGCATCCCAAGCCAATGCCAGATGCATCCGTATATACTTCAAATCTACCACCTTCCACCGATAGTGATAAAATAGGAGCCGTAGTAAGATGGTTCTTAAGAGTTTGATAACTCTTCTCACATTCCTCTGACCAGAAAATAGGATTTTCTTTTCTTGTGAGTCTAGTTAAAGGAACATCAATCTTTGAGAAGTCTTTAATGAACCTCCTATAATAACCAGCTAGACCCAGAAAGCTTCTTACTTTTGATACAGTCGTTGGCCGGCTCCAATTTCTAACAACTTCAACTTTCGAAGGATCCACATCGATACCTTCCTTTGAAATAATGTGGCCTAGGAATGAAACTTCCTTGAGCCAGAATTCACATTTGTTAAGGTTGGCATAAAGCTTATGTTCTCTAAGTGTTTGCAAGGCTATCCTCAAATGTTCTTCATGCTCCACTTTTGTCTTGGAATATATCAAGATATCATTAATGAAGACGACGATGAACTGGTCCAGATATGGTTGAAAAATATTATTCATGAGTTGCATAAATGTTGCTGGGGTATTTGTTAACCCAAACGGCATTACCACGAATTCATAGTGGCCATAACGACTTCGAAAAGCCGATTTATAAATGTCTTCTTCTTTAATTCTAAGCTGATGCTAACCTGATCTGAGGTCTATTTTGGAAAAATACACTACTCCCGAAAGCTGATCGAAGAGCTCATCAATACGCGGCAACGGATACTTATTTTTGATTGTATGTTGATTTAGTTGCCGGTAGTCTATGCATAGCCTGAGAGAGCAATCCTTCTTCTTGACAAATAGCACCGGCGCACCCCAAGGGGATGTGCTAGGTCTAATGAAGCCCGTATCTAGTAGTTCTTGCAACTGCCTCTTTAGTTCCTTAAGCTCCATGGGGGACATCCTGTAAGGGGCTATAGAAACAGGTGCTACTCCTAGAATGAGTTCAATAGTGAAATTTGCTTCCCTCTCGGGTGGTAAACTGGGTAATTCGGATGGGAATACATCTTGGAACTCATTTCCAATAGGAATGTTTGCTAGGACGATTTCCTTGGATTCGGTAACAATGACAGAAGCAAGAAAAGCTTCACATCCTTGCGAGATGAGTTTGCAAGTGTGAAGAGAAGATATGATAGTAGGATGTTTCCTATACTTGATGCTAAGGAAAGAGAATCTTGGAAGACCTGATTTTCGGAAGGATATAATCCTATTTCTACAGTTAATATCAGCATCATGATCTATAAGCCAATCTACCCCTAAATGGCATCATAACCTTTCATGTCAAGGCATACTAGGTTTGCGGGGAGATTGTGACCTTCTACTATCACCTAACTATCAGGGTAATATCTAGTAAGTTTTGCTCCAGAACCTAGGGTTGTGGTTATAGCAAGATTTGAAGGTAGAGGAACTGATGCAATTGGTAATATTTTGGCAAACGTAGTGGAGACAAAAGAATGAGAGGCACCAATATCAAATAGCACAAATGCAGGACGAGAACAAATTTGAAGAGTACCTTTCATAAGCCCACCATCCCTGGGCACTTCCTCTTCTTCTAGAACGGCATTGTGGCGAGCCTGCCTCCTGCGTCCACCACCAGATTACTGGTCCTTCATAAGGGGTTGGGAACACTTGATGCTTCAGCTGGTTCAGTTTCTTCATTCAGCTTATCCTCTAAAAATTCTCCATCATACTTTGTACTCCTGTCATCATCATCCAAGTTAGTGACATTGTTTGTTTCATCAAATATAACATGAGGAGATTCTTCTACAATTTGGTCTGAAATAATGAAAACCCTATATGCCCTAGTTGTTTCAGAGTATCCTAGAAAATTTCCTGGGGTACTCCTTGCATCGAATTTATCTAGGTCCCTTTTATTATTGTTATGAATGAAGCATTTTGAACCAAAAATCTTAAAGTATGAAACATTTGGCTTCTTACCTTTCAAGAGCTCATAGGGGGTTTTCTTATGGAAGGGTCTTACCAAGGCTCTGTTGATGGTGTAGCATGCAGTATTAGCTGCCTCTGCCCAAAATCTTCTAGGTAGCTGACTCTCCATCAGCATAGTTCTGGCCATTTCAATGATTGTACGGTTTCTTCTCTCCACTATGCCATTCTGCTCTAGGGTCCTGGTAGAAAAAAATCTGTGAGTTAATCCTTCATTGTTACAAAGTTTAGAAAATATGGAGTTTTCAAACTCTCCTCCATGGTCAGATTGAATGATGCAAATTCCATGAATTCCTTCTTGTTTAACTTTATTAAAAAATGTTTAAACTTCTGAAATGCATCATTTTTATTTGCTAAGAAAAATAACCATGAGAATCTAGTAAAATCATCTACAATCATAAACCCAAATCTTTTCCCATTCAGACTCTTGAGTCCTGGTTGGACCAAAAAGGTCCATATGCAAAAGTTCCATTGGCTTGGAGGACAATGGCTCAGATCTAAGCTTAAATGATTTACGGGTCTGTTTGCCTATAGCACAAGCATCATATATTTTTGAAATGGAGTTGAATTTAATTTTGGGCATGTCTCTAACTAAATCATGTTTGACCAATTTATTCAATGAAGAGTAGCTAGCATGGCCTAAACGTCTATGCCAAACAAATGCATTATTTTCAAGATCAGTAGACAAACAAAGATTTGATTCAGATTTATCATCTAAGTCTACGATGTATACATTTTTGACTCTATGAGCTTCAAACTTGACCTTGTCAGAATTTATTTTAAGAATTTTGCATGCATTGTTATCAAACACAACTCTGTCACCCTTGTCACATAACTGACTGATACTAAGTAAGTTGTGTTGAAGACCTTCTACCAGCAAAACTTTCTCAATAGAGTTTGAGGTGGACTTACCAACAGTTCGTGTTCCAATAATCTTACCTTTGTTCTTCCCTCCAAATTTGACCAAACCCCCTACCTTCACCTCCAGTTTACTGAATTTGGATCGGTCACTTGTCATGTGCCTCGAGCAGCCGCTATCTAGATACCACATGTTGTGCTCGACTGCAAGGCTAACTTATAGAGGACATATCAAACAGAATAGTTTGGAGCCCAAAATAGATTGGGTCCAAAGACATTATTCAAATCTCTAAGTAGAATTTTTGGAATCCAAAACTATTTCAAAGTATTTTTCTTTTGCATTTTGTTGACAGTTTTGTTGAAGTTATGACTAAAGTTCTGTCCACTTAGCCTATTGAAGTGAGATCTGTTCCTGTTGGTGGACTGTTCATTCCTCGGGTATCTTTTGTACTCATTCTATATAGAAGAGACATAATCATGAAAGTGTTTCTATAGATGAACGGGATTTCCCCAGTTTTTCTTGTATTGACCCATGTTTATCTAGAAAGATGAATTTCTGTTCTGGATCATATGTTTTGACCTGTTAACATTCTTGTTCTGGGGAATGGACACAGGGACTTTCCTAGTTGAGTTATTTCTAGTTTTAGATTGTTGTCCAGCATGGTTTGTTGAATTATTTCTTGGTTGCTGGTCATTCTGAACATTGTTGGAGCTAGATGGCATGTCCAATTTTTCCTTCCCTTTTTCTAGATAGAATGTCATAGTTTTGAACTCAAAGGGTTTCTTGTGTGTTGGGTTATAGCCTAAACCTTCTCTGTTGAAGTTAACCCTTGTACCTATCATGGTATCCAAGTTCATTTTTCCTTGAACAAATTTTTCTAGAGTGCTTTGTTTGTCTTCCAAATTCTTTTTGCAATTTTTCACAATTTTTCTATAATTCAAAATTCACCTTTCTAACAGCTTCATTCTATTAAGTGATTAATTTGTTTTCATTTTGGCTTTCTTGAAGTTTTGACTTGAATTCATCAAGTTATTTTTGAACTTCTTTATTGTTAGACTTAAGGTCTTCATTTTCCTTTCTGAGAGAATTCATCTCTTCTAATTCTTCCTTGACCTTCTGATTTTCTTTGTTAATTTGAATTTGTTCTTCAGTAGCAGCATTTAGTTTTCTCTTTAACACCCTATGCTATTTACTTAAATCATTAAACTTATCTAGAAGTTTAGCATAGGCATCTTCCCAGTCATCAATTGAAAAATTCTCAAAAATATTGGTTACCTCTTCGTCACTGTTGGCCATAAGGCATATTCCTTGGTCTTCTTCTTCTGAAGAGATGCCCTTAGTGTCTTCCTCCTCGTCACTCCACGTGCAGACCATCGCCTTGGGTTTCTTCTTTTGCACTTTGGAGCTTTTCTTCTGGAGGTCGGGGCAATCCCCTTTCATGTGTCCCGGCCTCCTACAATGAAAACATGTGATCTTCTAAGCAATCTGATTTCTATCAAAGTTAGAATCAAAATGCTTACTAGAAGACTGTGGCCTTTTTCTCCTAAACGTTTTCCCCTTAGTTCTTAAGAACTTTCAAAATTGTCGAGTCACTATAGCTTGCTGCTCTTGATCAAGATCTGAGAAACTGTCAGATTCCCCACTACTACTGCTATTGCTACTGCCACTGCCACAACGAGACACCTTCAGAGCAATGTTGTTGCCCTTATTGTCATTTTCTTCAACATTTCTTTTAAAATTCATTTCATAAGTAATTAGGGATCCTATTAGCTCAATGACTGTCATTTTTGACAGATCCCTAGACTCCTCTATCACAATGGCCATAGTGTGCCATGCGGGGGTTAATGACCTAAGAATTTTTCTGACAAGATCCCCTTCTGGAACCTGTTTCCCAAGCCCCTTAAGATTCTTAGTGATCAACGACAGCCTAGCATACATCTCTGTAATAGTCTCCTCGGATTTCATTTTAAACAATTCATATTCAGAGGTGAGCATATTTACCTTGGTGGCCTTGACTTGGGATGTACCTTCGTAGATGAGCTCTAGTTCATCGCACATTTTCTTTGCTGTCTGGCAGGCTGAGATCCTGGCGTACTCTTCTGGATGGACTGCACATTGAATTATGTTTAGAGCTGACCAGTTAACTGATGAAAGCCAGATATGATCCTTTGTCCACGCATCTTCATTTGGTGGGAGCTCGTATGGTCCGGTGGTGATCACGCTCCAGAGTCCGTGGCTCTGTGCTCTCATAAACACTTCCATCCTATTTTTCTAGTAAAATTAATTATTACCATCAAAGAAAGGAGGGCGGCTAATAGACTGTCCCTCAGCCATAAAACTGCGAGGGGTGCTAGATCCAGGTTTACCCTGGTTGTTGGACCACATGTTGGGTAGCCTGCTTTGATACCAATTGATAAATCACACAGGACGAGAACAAGAAGGGGGGGTGAATAGATCACGCCCAATTCAGAGTAATATGAAAAACAAAGTCTGAGATCTGAAATGCAGTGATGAAACTCCTCTAGTCTGGCCATGGAGCAGACATTAATCAGAAGCTTATCGAGCAAGGAAGCAACGATGAATCAAACGTCGAACAGTTGGGGAGCTGAAAGTAATTTGAGAGATCAGATAAGCAATCCACACAGATGGGACAGAGAACTTTTTAAGGTGGTTCGATTGCGATCCGCAATCTACGTCCACCCCTTACTCCGCTTCCTTGCACTAAGCAAATGAAACAGCAGACTGAGTCTGCAAACACCCACTGTCTGACAGCTTGCCCCGAGGAACACACTCGTCGCTCTTCTGAAGACCAGAAGAATCACTAGAGGTCCAACCTCCCTTCCTTTGCAATCAGCAAGGGGAAACCCCGTGATTTGCTCCCAGCAACTCACGAAATAGAGGATCGTTCCTCTCTTCCTCCAAATACAATAGAGGGAAACCGGAGAAGCTCTCCCTTCCTCCAATCGAACATAGAGGGTAACACAATAAGATGGAAAAGCAACAATGGTGAAAATATAAACGAAGAAGAAAAATAGCTCAGAAATAATAGCAATGTAGCTTTCGTAGAAGCAGACTTCCAGACTCAATGGCTGGCGGACATTCAGGCTCTTCTCACTCTGAAAATGGTACTCTCTCTCTCTCTCTGATTTTTCTTCTAAACTTTTTCTCGTCTCGAATGGGAATTTTCAGCACTGGCAATGGTTTCTGATATTCTCTCTTCTTTTCTGTTCTTGTTCTCTAAGCCTCTCTCTACTCTTGATCGAAGATAATCCTTTTATAGAACTTCAGCCTTTTTGGGGTCCCACGTAATCATGCTTCGGGCGTGTGGAGGGAACACTCCCGCCAACAGGTTTTCTCGAAGGTGCTTTCCACATGTTGGAATCTGGATAAAGGTAGATCCACGTGGCATATTCTATCTGGGACAGTCTACCTTGGATCACGTGCCTCCTCATAAGCTGACAGATTCCTCATGCCATCTTTCCTGCCTTACGTGATTACTTGCATGATTGATGCCTCTTTCCCTTTCAAGTATTTGATCGAATTCCTGCCAATAAGAGAGAAGACATTTCATCAAACACTTTATAGTCAACCATATTTCAATTGTGCACAGACCTAATGTGCTATTTAACATAATGTGCTCGGACCTCATAGAGATCTGATGGAAATATGTGCATGATCCTTATACTAGCTCAGACCTAAAATGTGCTCGGACTTAAAAAAAAATGCTTAGACCTTATATGTTCTTGGACTTATATGTGCGTAGACTTTTAGCATGACTAAGGCACGATGTGCATAGACCTTGGTGAGACTAAGGGACGATGTGCATCGACCTTAGTAAGACTAAGGGACGATGTGCATTGACCTTAGAAAGACTAAGGGAGAACATGCACTGACCTTCTATATGCTTAATGCAAATGTGCCGACTTCATTTTGCTATGTTGCAGATGTGCACAGACTTCATTCTGCCGTAATGCAGAAGTGCACAGACCTAAAAATACAAGAAACTTAATGTGCACCGACCTAAGCATGCGATTATGCAAATGTGCTCAGACCTTACATGCTATCACAAGCACGGTGCACATACTTCAGATAGCAAACAGTGTGTACACACAGACCTATGCTGTGCATGTGCACAGACCTTCTATATGCACAGGACACACATGCATCGATCTTAGTGCTTGAAGGCAAAAACTAGCGTCGACCATAGTTAGACTAGCATCGACCTATTAACAAAAGTCTAGCAGATTTCAACATAACAACTAGATGACTTGCATAAACTCCAATGCACATTCTCATGATGATTTATGGTGTTTGACTTATGATGTTTGACTTATGGTGTTTGGCATCATCAAAACCTCAGAGATGCAACAATCATAAGTTTGGAGATGGAAGAATCATGATCAGAATGGTGCTCGGAGCGACAGGAATAGTCAGGTGAATAACATAGAAAGATTTGCTCTTGAATGATTGGAATGATGCCCAGAGCGGTGAATCATGAAGATAACAATCAACATGGCGAAGAATCGAAAGGTTGATGGCAATGAAAGGAGAGGACTCATCCTGCGTTCTAGGTCCTTGCAAAAAGTTGTTGTCCCTGTAAAATAACACCATCAAAAAAATACAATGCAATTTTTTTAGATTTTGAAATGTGCAAATTTTTATGGGTTTTGAAAAGCATTCAAAAAAACTTTTGTGGATTTTAGAGATATTTTTTAAAAAATATTCAATTTTTTTTTTGGATTTTGGAAGATATTATTTTTTTTTATTTTTGGTTTAGACTTTGCTAATGCATCATCAAAGGATGTTTAAGCTGCTGGCTAGGGGCCCTTGTTCCTTCCCCTTTCGCTAAAAACTGCCTGAAGCAAGGCGTGCATTGAAGGTGGCGCCCTATAACCGGCTGCCCTTGTATAACGGTGCCCCTACCAAAGCCATACCCGAGAAGCACTCTCTCTTAGAGGGAGAAGAGAAGAGTAATTTGGGATAAGCTTGATGTGAGTTAAGAAGATATAAGGTTTTGACTTCCGTCCATAGCACAACCCCTAGAGATTCGGTCTATTGCACCGGGGCTTTTTGTCATATCATCGAACCTTAATTCTCTTGTAGGCACGCATACGACGGGCTCATGACGTCCCGCGGGGAAACTTTACTGCCCTCTTGCCATGCCAAAATCATTGAAGTTTCTTTTGATTTGCTAATATATATATATATATTTTCATTTGATCATCATTTTACTTTTGGCATCCTTTGGACTTGAAAGATATCGTAGTTTGAAACTTGATATTTAAGAATAAGGTCATAATAAACTGCCCCTATTTGAGACTTCCTCTTGTCGGGGTGTGCTTAGGTTGGTTGTTTTGCCCAGAATATCTCTATCCTCATATTTCAGCCGAGTAGAGAAGAGAAAAAGATCTCGTGCCCTCAAGCATGGCCCAAGTAGCAATGGTGTTTTAGCAAGGGAGACGGCTAAGGACGCCGTGAAGTGTGTTCGATGCCCAGCTAAGGGTTGCCCTTAATGAGCGGGGAGTGAACGTCGAACTCCAAGCGCGGGGTTCTTATAGTCAAAGTGCCGTAGAACCAAGCCTAAAGACCCTTTTTCCTTTTTTTCTTTTAAAATTAAATTAATTAAAGACCTAAGATAAAGGTCTAGAATTCCACTCTTAATCATGTTAAGAAGCACTTCATTTTCAAAACCAGTGCGTGGAGAATGAATGAGATCATAAAAATGTATACTTAAGCCCATACGTTACCTTGCAACCTTGTAGAAGAAGCAGCTGCCGGAGGCGATGCTGATAAGCATGGGATTTGTGGTCCTCATAGAGAGAAGGAAGCAAAGCTTTGAAAGTGGCTTAACAAGGTGTCACGACCCAACGGGGAATATCAAAACGTGGCAGTAGAAAATAGTTAAACTATGTTGATTTACAGACATGATTTGCCTTGCGCTAGCGATTAGATACTTCCAACACACGCCGTACTAAAGAAGAAATACATTCCACAATAACTATTCAATTCCAACTAATTAAACATAACAAGAGTCAACATCCATCAACTCTAACATACCAACAATCTCTCATGTTCATCAACTTAACATAATTACTTAAACATTGCGTGCTATTACCTACTGAGCATTCGCTCACCTAGTTGTTTTCCCCCTTTTCAGGTAGCTCAGGTACCAAACTGTCACGCCCCGACGCAAAATATCGGAACGCGGCAGTAGAAAATAGTTAAAATATGTTGATTTCCAGACATGCTGTGCCTTGCGCTAGCGATTAGATACTTCCAACATAAGCCGTACTAAAGAAGAAATACATTCCACAATAACTATTCAATTCCAACTAATTAAACATAACAAGAGTCAACATCCAACAACTCTAACATACCAACAATCTCTCATGTTCATCAACTTAACATAAATACATAACAACCGTCTTAAACAAGTTACAACTCTGAACTTAAACTATCTAATGACATCTGTAGAAGGCAAATCTAGTTGGCTCGCTCCGGGGTCTTCACTCCTGCCCATCCCCGTCAGTTTGAGAGTCCTCACCTGAGCTACCTGAAAAGGGGGAAAACAACTAGGTGAGCGAACGCTCCGTAGGTAACAGCAGGCAATGTTTAAGTAATTAACCAGTTACATCAATCTTATGCGATAAAAGAGAAGAATAATGATAATGAATTGCTCATAAATAAAAGAACAAGAATATAGCATACCCAGAGACTGGCCGATTAAGCATGTACAAGCAAGTCATGTAGATATTTCCATGGAGTAAATTAATAACTTGAATTCAAGAAAAAGAATCAAGTAGATGAATTGTCGTAGACATCACGCTAGTCATGCACTCGGTGCAATGCCTCACCATGTCATTACAACTCCCCGGGGCACTAGTACTTTTCGGGCGCTCTTCCCAGGACCAGACCGGGCCCTTTAGATGCGTTGGCATTGATTTGGTGGATCCAAGATCCCAAGTTATGTCTAGACATTCACAGGATTTGGCCAGAAAAAAAGTGAGAGTTCTCAAGATACAATGAGAATAATCAAGGGTTATAAATAGTACGATCCATTCTTGGCTCGACTACCGAGGTACACAAGAAACCATGAGAAATCACAAGCTGGGGGATACGCAGTCACATATGGGCCGCTTATAACAAAATGGTCTTACACTGGACCGTGGAAGGTGAACGGGGCCAAAGGAAACCCTGTTCGGTGCCAAAGGATAAATGGTCCTCAATTGGGCCGTGCGACAATTGAACGGTCTAATATGGACCGCTGAAGGCAACACTGGGCTCGAAAAACAAGGCCCAGAGTTAGGAAAGCGAAACGGTCCTAGATGGGCCGTTCAACAACTAAGCGGACTCAGGGAAGCCGTTCAGAACGAGAGGGTCCCTGGGTCACAAGCAAGGGTAAACGGTCTAGAAATGGGGCGCTCAAAGATAGAACGGTCCAATAAGGGACGAGTACACACTGAGGTCGAACCACCCAGTAAGGTCGGTACACCTGGCAGACGTACACGGTCTCAACAAGGTCGTTCAATGTTTCAAATGGTCCTAGCGTGGCCGTGCATGGACTCAGACGGTCCAAAACATGCCGCAATTATGTATAGAGTCAAATAAGTGATCCGATCAAGATAGTCAGGTGTAGGATGGGTGGTACAGCCTGCCTGGCGTCCTAGTTGGAACCCTAAGCTCGCGGGGGCTTACAGAGGTCCCATAATGGAGGTCCTAGTCCGACGGAAGGAGTATCCGGCGGAGAGTTGCAACCATTACAAGAATTGAAGTTTATAAAACATCAAAAAATGAATGAATAACGGTCAGTCAATTCCACGAGAGTGGAGTGACTGTCAGAACACTCCTAGTATCATGATTCCACTTTCCTACAGAGCTACGATTAAGATTTATGTTCCAACAAATTGATAAGAACAAGGGAATATAATTGGACGAAAGATACGAAGTAATCAAGCAAGATTTGCTATTAATTTAGCTTCCATATATTCCAAATTAATTGTGAGTTATCAACCTATCATTAGCATTATTTAACCAGGATGAATCATGCTAAAAACAATGATAAACCAGTCTGCGTGATAGAACGGTCTGTCCAGAACCGCTCAACAGGCCTCAGCGGTCTGTCGATAGGCCGTTCAGGTCATGCGGACCTGGAGGCCGTACAGGCCTTGCAAGGTCTATCGAGGGGCCGCTGGAGTCTGTACGGTCTAGAGATGAACCATCACCCTAGACCACACAGTCTATCGAGGGGCCTTTCAATGCAAAGCGGTTCCTATAGGATCACATTGAAAATGGTGAGGCACGCTCCGGCGAGCTCGGATAGGGTTTATAAAAATGACCAATATACATCATATGGAGCATGAAAATTGGGTAATATTCTATCAATGGAACGAGAAAAATAAGACGCATATCATAGCATGATCAATTTAGTCTTAGCGCCTGCTAATCCCTACATGAATTCAAGGATTTCAAGGCTAACCGTAACTGTGACATGCTACGACTAAACCTAACAATACGAATACGATACTCCACAAAATTTAGGGCTTTTTATATCATTGGAAAGAGGAATGAGAGACGAATCTATAAATATATGATACTTAGGTTTTGGTCTGCTAGAACCTACCTTAGATGAAGGAAGAAGAGGGACGATGGTCGTCGGCCACACTAGGGAAAACCTTCAAAAGATCACCGGGAATCTCCCTCGTCCACGATCCTCGCCGACCGCCGTAGCATCCAAGGGTTTCTAGGTCGACTAGGGTTTAGTTTTATAGGGTCAATTGGATTCTAGGTCCTCCGATTGGGGAGATAACGCCATCTCCGCGGGCGTGCACGTGATTCGCGCAAGACTCAGTCACGCCGCCGCCTCGGCTCCAAATTTGATCTCTAGAGTTAGTGTTTCAGCTGAGAACGAGGGGGGAAATGATCTACACATCTAGGCCATCCGTTTGGGTCCGATCTGAGCTCAAATGGTCGGGTATTGGGTTCGAATTAAACGATCCAAGGTCCGATAGGTTAAAACCTGGATTCTTCTCTAATTCCCATAATTCGGCTGACTTAAAATTTTAATTAGGGTCAGACTCAGAAGAACAAAAATCTAAACTATTTGCCCACTACGTGATTATAATTTTTCTAGATTTTTATAAATTTGTTGCAATTTTACCTATCATAATTTCCATAATCTTCTTTGTAAATTCTCTTTATTTTATTTAATAATACATCGGGGTGCTACACCCTCCCCCACTTTAAGGAATTTGGCCCTCCAAATTCACAGCTCTTATCGAGAATGGGGAGTGAGATAACTGACCTTAGAACATATCGAGGTATTGCTTCCGAATAGTATCTTCGGATTCCTAAGTAGCTTCTTCAGTTCCACGTCGGCTCCACTGAACCTTGACCATAGGTACGGAATGATTCCTGAGTTGATACTACTTGCGGTCCAAAATCTTGATGGGTCTTTCTTCATAAGTCAAATCTTCCTTCAACTCCAGATCCATATGCTGAATGATGTGAGTGAGGTCATAAACATATTTTCGTAACATAGATACGTGGAAAAAATTGTGTGCTCTAGATAACTGAGGTGGCAAAGCTAATCTGTAAGCAACTTCTCTCACTCTTTCCAGAATCTCGAAAGGGCCAACGTATCTTGGACTCAACTTGCCACGAATGCCAAACCTTCGAATTCCTCTCATTGGCAAAATCTTCAAGAATACATGCTCGCCGACTTGAAATTCTAAAGCCCTGCTTCTACAATCCGCATAACTTTTCTGCCTTGATTGTGCCACTTTCAAACGATCTCGGATAATACGAATACTCTTGGTTGACTCTGATATGAGATCTGGTCCCGACCATTGCTTTGCGCCTACCTCATCCCAACACAGAGGTGATCGACACCTTCTTCCATAAAGAGCTTCAAACAGAGCCATCTAGATACTGGACTGGTAACTATTATTATAGGCGAACTCGATCAAAGCTAAGTGCTCGTGCCAGCTGCCTACAAAATCAATCACGCAAGCTCTTAACATGTCTTCGACAATCTGATTTGTTCTTTCTGTCTGCCCGTCTGTCTTTGGATGAAAGGCGGTGCTGAAATTCAGACGGGTTCCCAAGGATTCCTGTAATCCTCTCCAAAAGTGCAAAGTGAATCTTGGGTCTCTATCCGACACAATAATTACTGGTATTCCATGAAGTCTTACAATTTTCTTCATATACAAAGCAGCCAAAACGTTAACGGTCGATTTGGACTTAATGGAGAAGAAATGAGCAGACTTAGTCAGTCTATCCACAATGACCCATATCGCATCAAATCCACTGCGAGTCTTAGGTAGACCCATGATAAAATCCATGCCAATACTTTTCCATTTCCATTGTGGTATATCAAGTGGCTTCAACTTCCCAGAAGGTTTAAAATGCTCAGCCTTGACTTGTTGACACACTCAGCATCTAATTACAAATTCTGCGACTTCCTTTTTCATGTTTGGCCACCAAAAAGATCTCTTTAAGTCCTAGTACATCTTAGTACCTCCAGGGTGAATAGTATACTTGGACCTATGGGCTTCTTCCAAGATCTTGCCTTTTACTTTAGTCGCATCAGGCACACAGGTCCTTCCTTGAAATAACAATCTGCCATCATCGGCTAAATTAAAATCAGGTCTATTGCTCATACTTTCCTTGATCTCCACTAACATCAGATCATTTTCTTGTAGGGACTTGATTTTTATCAATAGCTATGGACGAAGCTGTATCTGTGCGATCATGACCCGATCCTTACTAACATTGAGATCTAAACTAGCCAACTGTCCCAACAATCGCCATTCTTGCAACATGAGGCTTGATAATTTTACTAGCGGCTTAAGGCATCCGCCACTACATTACCTTTTCCAGGATGATACTCTATAGAAAAATCAAAGTCCTTTAAATACTCAAGCCATCTCCTTTGCCTCATATTAAGCTCCTTTTGAGAAAACAAGTACTTCAAGCTCTTATGATATGAAAACACCGTGAATGTTTCTCCGTACAAATAGTGCCTCCAAATCTTCAAGGAAAAAACTACAGCTGCTAGCTCCAAATCATGGACATGATAATTCTCTTCGTGCTTCCTTAACTGCCTAGAGGAATAAGCTATCAACTTCCCACACTGCATCAGCACACAGCCTAGGCCAATACCTGAAGTTTCGGTGTAAACTACAAAACCTCCTTCCCCAGAAGGTAAAGCCAAAACATGGGCAGTGGTTAAACACTCATTCAGAGTCTAGAAATCTGTTCACAGTCTTCCGACCACTCAAACTGATTCTCCTTGCGGGTTAATCTAGTCAAGGGTTCCGTAATCTTGGAGAAATCTCTGACAAATCTCTGATAGTAACCTGCTAGGCCTAGGAAACTTCTTACTTCAGTTACATTTACAAGTCTATCCCAGTTCTTTACTGCCTCCACTTTCGAAGGATCAACAGAAATACCTTCTTTAGTAATAATGTGTCCTAGGAAAGACACTTCCTATAACCAGAAATTACATTTGCTAAACTTGACGTACAACTGATGATCTATTAATAATTGCAATGCCATCCTCAAATGTTCAGCGTGCTCCTCCTCACTTTTAGGGTATATCAAAATGTCATCAATAAACACTACGACCCACTGATCAATGTAGGGCCGGAACACGCTATTCATCAACTGCATAAAAGCTGCAGGGGCATTCGTTAGTCCAAAAGGGATTACTACAAATTCAAAATGCACATACCTACTATGGAAGGCTATTTTAAAGATATCATCATCCTGATCCGCAGCTGATGGTATCCAAATCGAAGATCAATCTTAGAGAAATATTATGCTCCTGCTATCTGGTCAAGCAGTTCATTAATCCTCGGCAATGGATACTTGTTCTTGATAGTAAGCTAGTTCAATTGCCGGTAGTCAATGCATAGTCTCATCGAACCATCCTTCTTCCGAATGAACAACACTGGGGCTCCCCACGGGGATGTACTTGGACGAATAAACCCCTTCTTGAGCAACTCCATTAATTGTTTCTTTAACTCACTCAACTCCACAGGAGGCATACGATACGGAGACTTAGAAATAGGGGACGCGCCAGGAATTATATCAATGGAAAAGACTACCTCTCTCTCAGGAGGAAGACCTGGTAAATCCTCCAGAAAAACATCTGGGAAATCTCAAACAACAGGTTAATCTCAATATCCTTCTCAGGTGTTAAAGAAACCAAGGCTAGAAAAGCCTGACATCCTTCTTCAATAACTTCTCAGCTCGAAGAGCTGAAATAAGCGACACGGATATAGAACGCCTAAACCAAGTAAAAGAAAGCTCGGGTGTCCAGAAAAAGACACAGAGCTAGTGCTGCAATGGACATTGGCTTCATATCTATCCAACAAATCTACTCCTAGGATTACGTCATAATCCTTCATTTCCATACAAACCAAATTAGCCGGCATATTCTCCCTACTAACCATAACCTTACTAGAAGGGTAGTAATATTTAATTGCTGATCTTGAACCAATAGGGGTTGAAATTTCTAGTGGAGAATCCATTAACACAGGTTTCACAGCTAAGGACTTAGCAAAACTCTGAGAAATAAAAGATTGCGTTGCTCCATTGTCAAATAGAACAAAAGCTAGCTTATCACAAATAATAAGTGTACCTTCAACAAGTCCACCCTCCTCGGTGGTTCCTGTCTCATCTTCCTGTAGGGCTTGAAGCTTGCCCTACCGCTTCTGACCTCCTCGTGTTTTGGTCGGTGCAGCTTGGTCTGACAGGAGGGGACACTCTGGGATACGATGGTCCCGACTTCCGCAATGTAAACAGGCGCCTAACTTGTGCCAACGTTCCTCCATCTTGTGACCTGGGTGGTCACAATACTTGCAAAGGTCCTTGGATGGTACAATCAGACTAGGCTTCTTCTCATCATTTTTCGGCATCTTGCCTTTCCACGAACTAGACCCGCCGTTGGGTCTCTTATTGTCATTGCCGGGTTTGAAATTCCCAGAACTAGTGGTCTGTTCTTTCTTGGAGTTTTTCCCTCGGATCTTCTCTGTCATCTCCACGGTATCTTCAAGAACCTGAGCTTTTCTTACCATCTCGGCATAAGTCTGAATCTCCATAGGTGCCAATTGGTTGATGAAATGCAGCTTCAACCGATTAAAAAATCGTTTGGCCTTCATCTTCTCAGTAGACACTAGATGAGTCGCATAGCGAGACAAGCTTGAAAACTGGGCTTCGTACTCAGCAACAGAAAGGTTCCTCTGCTTCAAAGCAGCGAACTCCGCCGCCTTCTTCTCTTGCACTCTGTCGAAAAAGTACTTGTTGTTGAAGAGTTCCTCGAACTCCTTCCACGTCACTTGATGGTCTCCCAAGGTGGCTTTCATGGCATCCGACCATGTTCTAGCGTCACGCTCCAGTTGGAAAGTAGTCAGAAGGACACGCTCATGGTCGCTACACTGCATGACTTCAAAGATTCACTCCATTTCCTTCAGCCAGTGCTCGGCTTCATCTGGATCCGTTGAACCACTGAATCGTGAAGGATTCATTCCTTTAAAGTTCCGGTGAAGATCACCAGTTCCCTGGTGAGCCGCTCCTCCCTAGGCCACTTGCTGCAGGGCCCGAGATAATCCTTGCAACGTACGCTATATGTCTCTCCATTATGCACGTTCGGGCACCATTGCATAAACCCTACACGTGGAATAATTAATTTAGAACAACCTAGCGGGAATTTCTAGGGTTAATTATTAACTTAACCCGAGTCTCTACCCAATCTCACTAGGTTGGATTCTTAAACTCTTAACTGGTCACGGTTTTATAACACAACAAGGGAACCTAGGAACCTTAGAAAACCTAGTCTCTGATACCACCAAATTGTCTTGTCCCGACGCGGAATATCAGAACGCGACAGTAGAAAATAGTTAAAATATGTTGATTTACAGACATGCTATGCCTTGCGCTAGCGATTAGATACTTCGAACATATGCCGTACTAAAGAAGAAATACATTCCACAATAACTATTCAATTACAACTAATTAAACATAACAAGAGTCAACATCTAACAACTCTAACATACCAACAATCTCTCATGTTCATCAACTTAATATAATTACATAACAACTGTCTTAAACAAGTTACAACTCTGAACTTAAACTATCTAATGACATCTCTAGAAGGCAAATCTAGCTGGCTCGCTCCGGGGTCTTCACTCCTGCCCATCCCCGTCAGTTTGAGAGTCCTCACATGAGCTACCTGAAAAGGGGGAAAACGACTGGGTGAGCGAACGCTCAGTAGGTAATAGTAGGCAATGTTTAAGTAATTAACCAGTTACATCAATCTTATGCGATAAAAGAGATGAATAATGACAATGAATTGCTCATAACTAAAAGAACAAGAATATACCATACCCAGAGACTGGCCGATTAAGCATGTACAAGCAAGTCATGTAGATATTTCCATGGAGGAAATTAATAACTTGAATTCACGAAAAAGAATCAAGTAGATGAATTGTCGTAGACATCATGTTAGTCATGCACTCGGTGCAATGCCTCACCATGTCATTACAACTCTCCGGGGCACTAGTACTTTTCGGGCGCTCTTCCTAGGACCAGATCGGGCCCTTTAGATGCGTTGGCATTGATTTGGTGGATCCAAGATCCCAAGTTATGTTTAGACATTCACAGGATTCGGCCAGAAAAGAAGTGAGAGTTCTCAAGATACAATGAGAATAATCAAGGGTTAAAAATAGTACGAGCCATTCTTGGCCCGACTACCGAGGTACATAAGAAACCATGAGAAATCACAAGCTGGGGGATACGCGGTCACATATGGGCCGCTTATAACAAAACAGTCTTACACTAGACCGTGGAAGGTGAACGGGCCAAAGGAAACCCAGTTCGGTGCCAAAGGATAAACGGTCCTCAATTGGGCCGTGTGACAATTGAATGGTCTAATATCGACCGCGGAAGGCAACACCTGGCTCGAAGAACAAGTCCCAGAGTTAGGAAAGCGAAACGGTCCTTGATGGGCCGTTCAACAACTAAGCGGACTCAGGGAAGCCGTTCAGAACGAGAGGGTCCCTGGGTCACAAGCAAGGGTAAACGGTCCAGAAATGGGCCGCTCAAAGATAGAACGGTCCACTAAGGGACGTGTACACACTGAGGTCGACGCACCTAGTAAGGTTGGTACACCTGGCAGACGTACACGATCTCAACAAGGTCATTCAATGTTTCAAACGGTCCAAGCCTGGCCGTGCATGGACTCAGACGGTCCAAAACATGCCGCGATTATGGACATAGTCAAACAAGTGATCCGATCGAGATAGTCAGGTGCAGGATGGGTGGTACAACCTGCCCGGTGTCCTAGTGGAATCCCTGGCTCGCGGTGGCTTACGGAGGTCCCATAATGGAGGTCCTAGTCCGACGGAAGGAGTATCCAGCGGAGAGTTCCAACCATTATAAGAATTGAGGTTTATAAAACATCAGAAAATGAATGAATAACAGTAAGTCAATTCCACCGGAGTGGAGTGACTGTCAAAACACTCCTAGTATCATGATTCCACTTTCCTACAGAGCTACGATTAAGATTTATGTTCCAACAAATTGATAAGAACAAGGGAATATAATTGGACGAAAGATACGAACTAATCAAGCAAGATTTGCTATTAATTTAGCTTCCATATATTCCAAATTAATTGTGGGTTGTCAACCTATCATTAGCATTGTTTAACCAAGATGAATCATGCTAAAAATAATGATAAACCATTATGCATGATAGAACGGTCCGTCTAGAACTGCTCAACAGGATTCAGCGGTCTGTCGATAGGCCGTTCAGGTCCTGTGGACCTGGAGGCCGTACAGGCCCTGCGCGGTCTATCGAGAGGCCGCTGGAGTCTGCACGGTCTGGAGATGAACTGTCGCCCTAGACCACACGGTTTATCGAAGGACCGTTTAATGCAAAGCGGTTCTTGTAGGATCGCGTTGAAAACGGTGAGGCTAGCTCCGACGAGCTCGGCTAGGGTTTATAAAAATGACCAATACACATCATATAGAGCATGAAAATTGGGCATTAAGCTATCAATGGAACGAGAACAAGAAGACGTATATCATAGCATGATCAATTTAGTCTTAGCGCCTACTAATCCCTACATGAATTTGATGATTTCAAGGCTAACTCTAACTGTGACATGCTTCGACTAAACCTAACAATACGCACACGATACTCAACAAAATTTAGAGCTTTTTATATCATTGGAAAGAGGACTGAGAGACAAATCTTGCAATATATGATACTTAGGGTTTGGTCTGCTAGAACCTACCTTAGATGAAGGAAGAAGAGGGACGATGGTTACCGGCCGCACTAGGGAAAACCTTCAAAAGATCACGGGGAATCTCCCTCGTCCATGATCCTCGCCGGCCGCCGCAGCATCCAAGGGTTTCTAGGTCGACTAAGGTTTAGTTTTATAGGGTCAATTGGATTCTAGGTCCTCCGATTGGGGAGATAACGCCATCTCCACGGGCGTGCGCGCGATTCGCACAAGACTCCGTCACGCCTCCGCCTCGGCTCCAAATTCGATCTCTAGAGTTTGGTTTTCAGCTGAGAACGAGGGGGGAAACGATCTACACATCTAGGCCGTCCTTTTGGGTTCGATCTGAGCTCAAATGGTTAGGTATTGGGTTCGAATTCGACGATCCAAGGTCCGATAGGTTAAAATGTGGATTCCGCCCTAATTCCCTTAATTCGGGTGACTTAAAATTTTTATTAGGGTCAGACCCAGAAGAACAAAAATCTAAACTATTTGCCCTCTACGTGATTATAATTTTTCTAAATTTTTATAAATTGGTTGCAATTTTACCTATCGTAATTTCCATAATCTTCTTTGTAAATTCTCTTTATTTTATTTAATAATACACCAAGGTGCTACACAAGGAGTGGTGTCTAGACCAGACTCAGATGAATAAGAAGAAAAGGAGGAGAGGTGAGGGCTATAACTCTCTTGCTAAGGTGCGGAGAGCTTGATCACATGAAAGGTCTACAGACTGAAAGGGAATCAAGAGGGGAAGTGAGGACTAAAGCCTCGAAAGCAGTGAGAGAAAGGGCAGATGCCCAAAGTAGTGGATGTGGAAGAAGTCGGGTCGGACCCAGGATCAAGAGGAATCAAGAGGAGAAATTGATAGATGGAAAGTGGTGGATCCGGAGACTCCGGAAGCAAAGGAGGAGAATCATGATGAGAAGAAGAATCATCCGGAGGTTCTGGAGGAAGAAAGTACTGAGGGACACGATGCCCCGGGTGGAGGTATGGAAAAAGATAAGTTAAGAGGAAGAAGAGGACAAAGGACGCGATGTCTTGGGGGAGTAAGAAGACAAATTGGTGGTGAGGGAAGAAGGAGGGGAGATCCGGAGGGTCCGGAGGGGTAAGATATGGAGGGGTGTGATGCCCGAGGAAGAGTGAAGAATCCAAAAATTTCAGAGATGGAGGTGAATTAGGAGAGATAGAATGGGGAAGATCCGGAGGTTCCGGAGGAGGAAGATACCATGGGCTGAGTGGCCCAAGGAGAATTAGTGAGAAATCTGGGGGTTCTAGAGGAGGAAAATTGAAGAGGGTGTGATGCCCTAGGGAAAGAGATAACTCCGGAGGTTCCGGAAATCGGGGATAGTGAGTAGGGATGTCATGCCCAAGGAAAATAGAGAGAGAATCAAAAAATCCCAGAGAGAAAGGTGGATTGGAAATAGTGCAGAGAGGATCTAGAACCCCGGAAGATGGGGAAGATACAGGTTCGAAAACCTGGGAAAGAAGGAATGCAAAGAGATGCAATGCAAGGAATCCAATGAATGCATGGGATGCATGGAATGCAAAAAATGCAATGAACATATGGAATGAGAGGACGAGATCCTTCTTCTCAACCCATGAGTGGCCCATAAGGAGGAGTTGATAGGTGGTAGCGTGAACGGAATAAAACAAAGGGTGAGTGGATTGGCGGAAGACCCTTCAATAATAGAATGCCCGCCCCTCCATGGTAAATGGCGTGCCCGGCCAAACGGCTCAAAAGATGGAATCAATGCCCGAGTGCTCTCATCAACAGTAGAATGTGTTATAGTGATGCACGAAGAGAACCCCTTAGGAAGTTATATAATAATGGAGCGAGGGGTAATGAGATCGTCAAACGAATGTCGTCCAATGAGCAAAGTGATTTTGACAATGGCATTAGGCCGACATGGCATCAAATCTTGAGAATTTTTTATAGTGAGCATCATCGGAGACGTGTCAAAAATGTCCGGCACACAGATCGGCATTCGGCAAATAAAATCATGGACTTTAAATATCATAGCCGTGGCCAACCCCTTCTTGCTCGGCTCTCCATTATCGTCCTTGGCACAAATACTCGTAGAAATACACCCACTCCGAGTGGGGATGGATAGCGAGATGGAAGCGGTAAGCTTAATGAGTAATGGAGGTTTAATGGAGAGTGTTAATAGAAGGGTAAGTGGAAGCAGAGGTTCAAGCACGTCATGCTCTCCCCTTGCTCAGAAGTGAATGGGATTGGCTCGAGTGCAAAAATAGGTGAATCCTACTTAGGATTAGCCACGGGTTTGGGTAGAGGTTTAGACGAAGGGATAGACAAAGTGAGGTTCGATGTAATCAACTTTAGGGGTATGTGAATAATAGAGAGCCGAGGTGGCGGCAATGGGAGGTTAATTGGCTTAGGAAAAGGTTTAACAGAAGGTTCGACGGAGGCCGATGGTGTGGAGGTAAGCTTGGATGGCTTAGTGGAGGGCTCAACAAAGGCCGGTGGTGAAGTTGTTGACGGAGGAAAAATGGTTGGAAGGGAATCATTAGAGGGCCCGGGGGGCTTGGTGGAGGTTAATAATGTGGTATTTGGAGGTGTAAAAGGAGGGGGTTTGGTGCATAGGAAATGTCAGATTTTGGTAGGGCGTGAAGGATTGAAGGTAATGGAAGGGTTATGGTGCGCCGGTACGGGTGATTGAAGTATCGACCCATCATCATAACACCAATTGGTTTCATAGATGGGGTTTGGGACAATGGCATCGTCCTGAGCAGGGGGGTTCATCGGGTAATGGAGGGAGAGGAAAGCGGAGGAAACATGGAGTGGGTTTCTCTTGAAGGACTTTAATATCTTGTGCTGGCTCCAACTCTTCATAAATAACATCCAATTCTTCATCATCATTAGACTCAAGTGGACGCCGCGTTGGAGGCCTAATGATGGGTGATGGAGGAATGTAATGTGGAAGATTTTGTGGAGGGTTATGTGAAAGTGGAGGAGGAGACGAAGGGCCATATGAATGAGTGGGATATATAGGCGGTGGAGGGTGGACGGCATCCACTTGACCATTGAAAACTGTCGGCTCATCTTGCTCACTTGAATCTATGATGCCGTTATCTCTCCTCTCCTTCCAATCTTTTTCCATCTTAGTGATGTTATTCATAAAGGCATGAAGAGGATTGACTTGAGGAGGAGGAGGAGGAGGAGCGGGCCGCGGGCTTGTGACCCTCTTAAGTTGTTCCTCCATTGAAGCGATTTTATCAAGAAGAGTTCGTTGGAGGGGTGTAACATGAATAACGGAGGGTTGGCATGGTGGCCTAGGAGAGGCTTGGGGTTGACCCAAAAAAGGACCTAGACGGGTCGGGTTACAAGAAGCATGTGGGCCTTGGGGCCGTGCAGGAGGAGGAATAGAAGGAGGCGGGTGATGGATCACCCGAGGAGGAGTATGTGTAAAAGAAGGTGGATGGACTCCCCGAACGGGTGTGTGAATAGAAGAGGGAGGCAGGTGATGGGCCACCCGAGTGGGAGTGTGAATAGAAGTAGGAGGCGGGTGATGGGCCACCCGTGAGGGATTGGAAGGAGAATGTGATGAAGATGCACCCTCAACAATAGCCTTAAGGGCTTGGATTTGTTGAGGGGTAAGATGACCTAATGTATGCAAAACTTGGGAGACCTTCTCATCATGTGGAGGAGATGGTCCCCGGGGAATAGTGGCTTGCGATTGATGCACGAGACCATAAGAGTGAGAATTGCCCATAGGTCGGGCAAGACCATAGGAATGAGGGCGTGGTCCCTATTGGCACCCGAAATATTATCAATGGCAATCACGCCCAAATGACAAAAGAATGCGGCCCGCCGAAGTGCAAAAGCCAAAGGAAACTAATGCCTAAGGGTCCTCTACTACCGTTGAAGCCTCGGGTCATCTGACGAGAGTGTCAGGGACTCCACCTCAGGATGGTCAGAAGAAATTTACAATAAACCAATAGTGTTGTGCGGCCTGCCCAATGAACCGGTATCGACTCAATGGTGCCGAACAAACTCTGTCTGTCATCCGATCAGGGCGAGAATGTACTTGGTGGTTCACCACATGGAAAAAAAAATCTCCTGAGGTGGAGAAATGTCTCTGGCCCCTCGGAACAAGGTGTCGAAGGCCATATCAGCGGAAGACTTGGGTGACCCGGTGCGGGTACATCTTCTTACCAGATGGGTCCGTTAGTGACCGAATAGTTGCCCAGTGAAGGCAAAAGTGCTACGGGTGGTGACCCACTGCCCAGGAATGTGTGGACGTGCTTTTTCCGTTGGATTTTTATTCTTTTATTTCTGTTGTTTATTTATTGGCGTGCCAGTCACATGTGTGACGATTTCATTGTGCGCTCGATCTGACTTCTAATCAGTCGATTGTGAGTGATCGTGTCTGGACCAACAGTCCGTCATACCATAAAGGTTATGATGTTAATTACGTCCTCCCTAAGAAGGACAACCCTTGATTAAACGCCAAAGTAAGAGGAGACCGGTGGCAAAAACCTAAATGAGAGCATGCTAATTTATCTGCAAGACATTGAGGAGACTGGATAAAGCGAGGGTATATCAGGTGCGGAGCAAATCCGGCAGCATATCCCCATATCTTGGATCATGCCAAGGAGAGATAGACCCTCATCCACGGGATGCCGGGACGAAGGCCGAAAGAGAAGGACACTAGGCCCGGGAACACTGTCTGCATTCATAGCACCGGTTGATATCCCCTTGGAAACCATCGGAGCGTATGCAGTGGCAGAGCTCCCTAGGTTCATAGGGTTACAGAGGAATCTGGATCGGGACCGGATAATGTAGGGGAGGCCATTCCCCATTAATTTATCTCTTGAGGCATACCTCGTGACCTCTGGATATCCCTCAGACAGGTATAGTGGAGTGACCAAGAGTTGGACTGAGGTGGAAATGCAAATTCTTGGTGCAGGGCTCCGGTGGGACCTTCTCGGCACAGTTTCCACATAAAAGGGAGGGGTTCTCGGCACGCTAAGAAGAAGATAAAGAAAGCTTCCCGGCACGAGTTTCCCGGCACGAGGTTCCCGGCGCGCTAAGAAGAAGATGAAGAGAGCTTCCCGGCACGAGGTTCCCGGCGCGCTAAGAAGAAGATGAAGAGAGCTTCCCGGCATGGCTTTAAAGAAGGAGAAGGGAGCTCTCGGCATGAGGTTCCCGGCATGGCTTTAAAGAGGGTTCTCGGCATGACTTTAAAGAAGGAGAAGGGAGCCCTCGGCATGAGGTTCCCGGCATGGCTTTAAAGAGGGTTCTCGGCATGACTTTAAAGAAGGAGAAGGGAGCTCTCGGCATGAGGTTCCCGGCATGGCTTTAAAGAGGGTTCTCGGCATGAGGTTAAAGAAGGAGAAGGGAGCCCTCGGCATGAGGTGAAGGGAGGAGGATGAGGCTCTCGGCGTGAGGGTTCCCGACGCGCCGAGGGCCGTGTCGGGAACTATTCCCGGCGCCGAGAAGGGTTGGCGCCGGGAAGGTGCTAGGCCTAAGCGCCGGGAAGACTTATGGGTTTTTTTGGTGCTCTGTTCTAGGGATTTTTCTCAGGATTCAGACAGTGGTTGGGGGATGGATTCAGGAGGCAAGTAAGGAAAGAGCCAGGGGTCTACCAAGTTGACAGCAAGGAATTACAGATGAAAGGGGTCCGAGAGATCAGAGTCACAGGGCCTTCGAACTCTTAGGAACAGGCTTCATGCCATTCATATTGCCAACCATCCGGGAAATCGAGAGATAACGGTCTCTGATCCCTGCAATGGCCCTAGTGGCATGAGAAATTTGGAGAGAACCATGGACTCCGCGATGTTTAAATCATCGATGACATTGAGGGAGAAGGGGGAGAACAAAGCCCAAAAATCCACAGTGAGGATTGGGGCGTTGTTGGCTCCGTCCCATCCTACACAGGCATGCATATAACGGGAAGCCAGCAGACGATTAACATGTCGAGCCTAGATGAGTCGAATCTGACAGCATATCCATTGGGCTTGCAGACATGCCAAGTAGGGATAGGAGACCATCCACGCAGTGGCGGGATGGAATCCGGGTAAACAACGGGGAATCTTCCCCTTTGAACTCCCTGCTCGGTTGGAGGCTCCATGATATTCACTCTCCGGATGGATAGAGTCAAGCGGGGTGTGGATCGATCACACTCCCTTGGCCTTCCAGGGTCAGCTCTGTCGGATAGAATTCCGGCAGCGTCTCCCCCTCTTTCGGGTCATGCCAAAGAAAATAGGCCGTCATCCACGGGGGCCGGGATGATAGCCGAAAAAAGAGGGCCCTAGGCTCCCTGGTGATGTGGGTGTCCATGTCGATGCTTACTATCCCCTCAGGAACCGTCAGGGATTATACAATGGTATGGCCCCTTGGGTTTATGGGGTTACGGATGAATCTGATCTGAGATAATGTAGGGGAGGTTTTCCCCATTAATCTTATCCCTGAGGCGCGTACGACGACCATGAATATTCCCCTTCAGCTAATACAGCAGGCTGGCCAAGGGTTGAAAGAAGATGGGGGACAGGTTCCTGGCGTGAGTGTATTGGCCTGAAAGGAAGATCTCTGCGCGGGTTGATTAGCCAAAGAGGAGATCTCGGCCCGGGAAGTTGAACAGTAGGAGAGGTAGCAAAGGGCAACAGACAAAGGGGGCTCTCGGTGCAGCGAAGAGGGGGGTTCTCGGCGCGAGGATGACCGCGCCGAGATGAAAGTACTGTTCCCGGGTCATTTGGCGCCGGGAACTCCATGAAGGTGGCGAGGAGGCCATTCCGGAGGCTCTGTTTTAGGCTTTCTTGGATTTTCAGTCAGGTTGGAGGGATCCGGAAGATTGTGGGCTTATTGACTGCTGGGGTTTGATTAGGCAGGGGTTTAATCTCATCAATGAGGGGTTGAATGGAAGAGGATCGGAGAATCCAATCGCCGGGTGGGCTTTGAGTCATTACATATCACCAACCACCGAGGACCGCTTAATGTTGTCTTTGATCGCCCTGGGAGCCAAGAGATGGCTGTCTCTGGCCTCAGGGACAACCCGGACGAAGCTATTTATACAGGGATCATGCCATAAACCTTTAACATAATCCCGTTGATGCGGTTTAAACATTTCCACGGAAAGAGGACTTCATATAGGCTGTTGAAGCCACTGCACATATTGATAGCAGACCGCCTTAGGGGCCAAGAGATGGTCTATCTCTGGCCCTGGGGCAAGTCCAGAAAAACTCGTGCAAATGACAAAGAATGGTGTACGACATCGAGACAACCGTAGTTAAATCTATTTAGCGGAAAGCCACCAAGCCCGAAGACCCATCAGAGAGCTGAGGGCATCTCAGTCATGCTGAAGACAATAACATCTAGGGGGGAAGAAAGAACAGAGAATCATGGAGAAGCAGCCGTCGTTGCGGGAACGAACGGAAGCATTTTCATTCTTTCCCAAATATTCATCGTACATTCATAGCCTTACATACAAGAGCAAAGACTACACAGTCATCACCCGAACAAGGGGAGTACATCGGAGAGGAAAAGAGAAGGAGTAAAACAACATAAGAATATCGGATGAAACCCCAAGACAAAAGGGAGGGGAGGGGGGAGCATTGACTCAAGCCCCCTCCCCGGAGCGGCCCACCTTGTCGAGCTTCAAGCTTCTCTTCTTTTTTTCTTCTCTCGGCCTCTTCCCAGATATATCTTTGCTTCTTCGAGTCCCTCTTTTTTTTGAGCCCTCCCTGTTCTATTCTCTCTCCCTTTTTTTGATGGAGGGAATGGATTTTATAAGCCCATTCCATTGGCTTCTCGGCGTGGCCACTATCGGTGCGCCTTTTGGTGGCAGTGGGCCTCTTCAGCAGCTTCTCGGTGCCACCGATATTGGCCCATTTAGGGCTTTTGGGCTTCTTGTGTTCATTTCTTCAGTTGTGAGGGCTGACTCATCGGCTGACATATCTTGTCGGATGGGCTTCTTTCTTGCTCATTCGGGGATGGTCCCGAGTATCTTCCGAGGTCTTGTGTCTCGTTTCAGTGGTTCTCTATTAGAGCCGGCCGTCTCTTCTTTTCTTCTTCTATTCCTGAAAACAAGATAACAGAAATAAGACATTTTATCAGAAATAAAGGTATTTTAGGGTTATTATTATTATTTCATCACTGCTATTATTATTATCTTTATTTTAGGCGTCAACAAATGCCCCCCACCCGTAGGTGGCGCGAATGAGGGACAAGTGAGCGGGACCTGCGGGTGCAACCCCCATCTGAGAACGCGTCTTTTTATTCTTTATTCATGCGAACATGTAGGCACTTATTGATCGCACGCATATCTAGATGTATATAGGATAGCTTCCTTGTATTAGGGATAGGATAAGGATGGCATCCATGATTCATGGACGGAGTGCAGCTCACGAAGCACAACTAAGGGAGATGTGCATACGTAAAGGGGACGCTGCGTAGAACGTATGCATAGCATAAATCACAATCCACACCCTCTGACTATTCCTCCATAGCGTGAAAGTGCAATCATATAGGTAGTGAACCCTAGTCATAGGGTCGTGCAGACGCTCTAAGTAACACTAGAGGATTGGTTTATCGCCTACGCACACATTCAGGGATCTCGATTTTTGGTAGTTTTGCACACCCCCCTTGTTTATTCTTAATTTGAGATTTCACTGTTCGGCGCGAGTTTCCTCATGTGTCTCAATGGGGATTCCCGATTACTAAGATTCTTCCCTTTATTAGCAGTGTTTTTTATAGACTTCACCATTCGGCACGAGTCTCCTCATGTGTCTCAATGGGGATTCCCGACTACTAGGATTAGTCCTTTTGTTCATAGTGGCATAATGGATTTCACCGTTCGGCGCGAGTCTCCTCATATGTCTCAATGGGGATTCCCGGCTACTAGGATTCATCCTAGTATTATTCACAGTGACATAATGGATTTCACCGTTCGGCGCGAGTCTCCTCATGTGTCTCAATGGGGATTCCCGGCTACTTGGATTCATCCTAGTATTATTCAGAGTATTATCATGGATTTCACCGTTCGACGCGAGTCTCCTCATGTGTCTCAATGGAGATTCCCGGCTACTAGGATTTACCCTTTTGTTCATATATTTTTTTCTTTTTTTTTCTCTTTTCTTCTTCTTCTTCTTCTTTCGTTTCCCTTTTTTTTTTAGGGTGGGTAGGTGACTTTTCCCTCACGGTCACCCTTTATGCGAGTGTAGAGATTTAAGCATTCAAGAAGTGTTAAGAAGAATTTAAGATGTCCCTATGACTAAGGACCATAGCTTGTATCGTGTGTGAAGTGTGGGAGTTTCGTCTATGGTGCATTATGTGAATTGCGCACGCAACGTGGCCACGACTCTTTCCCCTGGCCGCATGCACTCACCGGGAATTGGCTTTTCAACTCTTAGTATGTGACGTGGCGCACACAGTCGTAGAATCTGGATAGCGTTATTTTAGCAAGGGAATGCGGTCATAGAACTTTGAAGGAAGGTGTATTAATACTATACTTCAAGCAGACATGCACGTAAAACATGCAAGCAAGCAAACCATGTTATTATTATTTTTTTCTCTTTTTTTCTTTTGTTTATTATTATTTTTTTATTTTTTTGTATTTTGTTTTCCTTTCTTTTTTATGTTTCTTCTTCTTCTTTCCTTCTTTCCTTTTTTTTTCTCTTTCTTTCTCTCTTTTTTTTTCTTTCTATTCTTCTTTTCTCTTCTTCTTCTTCTTCTTTTTTTCTTTTCTCATCTCCCCCTTTTTTTATCATCTTCTTCTTTTTCTTCTTTTTCTTTTCTTTTCTCATCTCTTTTTTTTCTTTTCTCATCTTCTTTTTTTTTAGAACTCAGTGGATACATCCTTAGGTCGACTCTCTTATAAGTGGACGACCGATGCCATGGTGACAGGGAGAAGTTGTCACATGTTGTGACGAATCCCTGGAGGGACCAAGGGCTGGCGTGGAACCAAGGGGTCTTTTTGTTCATCGGTTAGGATAACAATTCCAAGCCAATGGTAGGATATTTGTTGTCTTAGACTGAAGGTCATGATGTTGGGTGACTTGGCTTAGACATATGGTCGTGACGTCAAGGCAGAATTTTTAAACGGCTTAGGCAAATTGCCATGACACCGTACAGCTTGGCTTAGGCGGAAGGCCATGACGCCAAGGTAGGATATTTAACGGCTTAGACGTATGGTCGTGACGCCGTACATCTTGGCTTAGGCGGAAGGCCATGACGCCAAGTCAGGATATTTAACGGCTTAGACGTATGGTCATGATGCCGTACATCTTGGCTTAGGCGGAAGGCCATGACGCCAAGTTAGGATATTTAACGGCTTAGATGTATGGTCATGATACCGTACATCTTGGCTTAGGCGGAAGGCCATGACGCCAAGTTAGGATATTTAACGGCTTAGACGTATGGTCATGATGCCGTACATCTTGGCTTAGGCGGAAGGCCATGATGCCAAGTTAGGATATTTAACGGCTTAGACGTATGGTCATGATGCCGTACGGCTTGGCTTAGGCGGAAGGCCATGACGCCAAGGTAGGATATTTAATGGCTTAGACGTATGGTCGTGACGCCGTACAGCTTGGCTTAGGCGGAAGGCCATGACGCCAAGGTATGATATTTAACGGCTTAGACGTATGGTCCTGACGCCGTACAGCTTGGCTTAGGCGGAAGGCCATGACGCCAAGGTAGGATATTTAATGGCTTAGACGTATGGTCGTGACGCCGTACAGCTTGGCTTAGGCGGAAGGCCATGACGCCAAGGTAGGATATTTAACGGCTTAGACGTATGGTCATGACGCCGTACAGCTTGGCTTAGGCGGAAGGCCATGACGCCAAGGTAGGATATTTAACGGCTTAGACGTATGGTCATGACGCCGTATAGCTTGGCTTAGGCGGAAGGCCATGACGCCAAGACAGAACAGTAGGTTTCATCATCGCTACTGGATTTATACTAATGTAAAGAAGTCCATAAGTTTCATCGGAATAAACGTAAGGTCTAATCTGGGTAAGTTTCATCATTTTTGTCACAGGTGGGACATGAGGATATACACGGGTTTCATCGTCAATGGGACTTAAGGAAACACATGAGTTTCATCAGAAAAGATGTAGGGTTTATCCTGGACAGGTTTCATAGTTGAACAGGCAATGCGCCGGTCAATCAACGGGAGGGTTTCATCGTCGGTGGCACATATAGAAATATGTGGGTTTTGTCAGGATAGACGTAAGGTCTATTCCAGATAGGTTTCATGTCAGCCCAGACGGATGGTCTGGGTCAAAGGTGAAAGTTTCTTGTTGACTGACTGGACGAAAGGTCTGAGCCAGAGGCAGAAGGGTTTCTCTTTTTTTTCATTGACCGACTGGACGTAAGGTCCGAGCCAGAGGTAGAAGGGTCTCTTCATTCATCGACTGGACGGAAGGCCCATGCTCAAGACGAAATATTTTTAACTGGCTGGACGAAAGGTCCAAGCTATAGGTAGAAGATGGGTCTTTTATTGACTGACTGGATGAAAGGTCCAAGTCAGAGGTAGAAGGCTCTTTTCATTTATTGACTTGGCTGGAGGCCCGTGTCGCAGATAAAATATTAATGTCGACCTGACGGGACATCAGAGTCAACAAACCTTGCTTGGACGGTATGTCCAGAACAAGGGCAGACGTAAAACATCATTGTCGTATTGATGCCATGTCAAAACGGCTAACCTGGAAGAGACAAAGGGTCTGGGCCAGGGCAAAGGTGGCTGTTGACTTGACAGACTTGTCAAAGTCAACCAACTTAGCAAGGGCGTGAGGCCATAAGCCAAGGGAGGAATATAGGATAGGTGTTGACTCGACGTCCTGTCGAAACCAACGAACGTGGCAGAGGCGTGAGGCCTAAGCCAAGGGCAGAATATAGGATAGGTGTTGACTCGACGCCTTGTCGAAGTCAACGAATTCGGCAGAGGCATGAGGCCTAAGCCAAGGGCAGAATATAGAATAGGTGTTGACTCGACGTCTTGTCGAAGTCAACGAATTCGGCAGAGGCATGAGGCCTAAGCCAAGGGCAGAATATAGAATAGGTGTTGACTCGACGTCTTGTCGAAGTCAACCAACTTGGCAAGGGCGTGAGGCCATAAGCCAAGGGAGGAATATAGGATAGGTGTTGACTCGACGTCCTGTCGAAACCAACGAACTTGGCAGAGACGTGAGGCCTAAGCCAAGGGCAGAATATGGAATAGGTGTTGACTCGACGCCTTGTCGAAGTCAACGAATTTGGCAAAGGCATGAGGCCAAAGTCAAGGGCAGACTATAGGATAGGTGTTGAATCGCTGTCCTGTCAAGGTCAACGAGCCCTTACCCTGATAGAAGGTTTAAGGCAAGGGTAAATCAGATGATAAACGCACGAGAGGCCCAGACCCAGGGCTAAGTATTGATGTTGATCTGACGAAAAGTCAGATTTAATGAACCTTGCTCAGACGGAAGGTCTACAACAGGGGTAGAATGTGCAGATAAGGATGTCAGCCCGACGTCATGTCGAAGTTGACAAACCTAGCATAGAAGTGAGGTCCAAGCTGGGATAGAATATGGATTTTGACCCATGGAGGTATCGGGGTCGACAAACCTTGCTCAGACAGAAGGTCTAATGCCAGGTGAAGGGATCTTTTGTTGGTTTATTCATTTGAGTTTATCAAGTTTATTGAGTTTGTTGAGATGTTTGTTTATTCATCATTTTCATTGGGCCTCTTGGGTTTGTTGAGTTCATTGAGGTTTATTTCGTTGAGTTTACTGAAGTTTGTTAGAGATTTTTTTTTGTTGAGTTCATTAGGTTTATTTATTTTTTTTATTGAGTTTATTAGGTTTATTTGGTTTATTGAGCTCATTAGTTGACTGAATTTATCATGATTTATTTGGTTTGATGATGTTTATTGAGCTCACTGGATTGATTATTATTATTTTTTATTTTTTATTTTTTTTATTATTTTTTTTAACTTGGCCCAGTGGGATAAAAGGGTTTTATAGACCCAGACTGGTGGGATAAACTGGCTTGGCTAGGATGGAGTGTCTCAAGCCAATGAAAAGGGCTTTATGGGGATAGTCTAGTGAGACTGGTGGGACAGAGGAAATTTTTTTTTTAAGATTGGCTAGGGCGGAGTGCCTCAGGCCAATGAGAAAAGGTTTTGTGGATGTAGCCTGGCGAGACAGAAGGAATTATTTTCAGAGCTCGACAAGGGCGGAGTGCCTCGTGCCAAGGGACAGGTTTGTATGAGCCCACGTTGGGCAGGGGGATTGAGACAACAGTAGTGGAAAGTCCCGTTGGGCCAATGCAGCAGGTCTTGAGATATTTGGTGTAATTGTTGGCTGAATGCCGGAAGCTAATGAAGATGTGTTGGCCGGGGCCCAGTACCCGTATCAAGGGTAGATGGTCAATCCCGGTGGGACAAATGGGAGATATCCCTATAGGATGGGAAGATGGCGATGTGCCATGTCACGCCCCGAGCGCGGAAGATACCCGGAGACGCGTGACGAGTTTATATCAATCATGTCAAACAGAGTGGTCGTGTATTCGACACAAAGACAGAGATGCGCAAAATAACAAGATAACCCAATCCTTTATTTCATAATGGATAGACTATTACAAATCTAATACTCTGTTTAATAAAAAGGAAAAGAATACATATTTGACTCAAGAAACTATAGAAAAGACTAGATGACACTTGAGCAGCTCTATCACTTTCACTCTTGACCATTCCCATCCGATTGACTTCCATCGTCGTCGGACTTACCTGAAAAGTAAAAAGGGACAAACGGAATGAGCGAACGCTCAGTAGGAAATTATATCTCAAGTACTAGCAAGGGGTTTAAGTAATTACATCTTTCATGAATGCAATAAAGCTATGCATGCTCGCATAAAACGACAAGATAGAGAGAATGTAATATCAAGAAAATAAGATGAACAAATCATGAACTTTCAATAAGATAATCAAGACATTTGAGATATTCAAGCAAGTACATTTAACAAGTCATGTCAAGAACTTTGGCTATCATGTAGCAAGCAAGTAAATTACTTTTTTTCGGGCCACGCATTTCATTTCATGTCAAGTACGATTCAAGTATAAGATGTATGTGGAATGTCCAATCAAGCAAGTCAAGTACTCGGTATAATGCCGGATAGCTTATCATTTTAACTCCCATGGGCACAAGTACTTTCGGGTGCTCCTCCCAGGACCAGATCGGGCCCTATATGCGCAGGCATTTATCATGTATTTTTGACATCCACTCTTGTTTATATAGCCAATATAGAATTTCAATAATCAAGCTTGTAGACGTGTATGACAACTTTGACAGAATGGAGTCCAAAAATATGACCAAGGACATAGAATGGCGATAATAACGGTATAATCACGATATCGATAAAACTAGGTAGAATATGGTTCCCTTGACTTGGGTACTATGACAAATCAATATGGACAGTCTATATATAGAGTTGAAGGCCACATGAACATTATATCAAGGTAAGATACCCTCATTCTTATCATAGAATTGAGGTTTACAAGAATGACACGATATGACATGATATCATCATCCCATTAAGAATTTCTTATGATATACTCTTTGTATAATCATAAGGGCCGGTATACCATATTTCTTTAGAGTGACATGGCATCAATGGTGTAATAGGTTTTTTTTTTTAGGGTACAACCAGCTCAGTCGGCCTTGAGGGAATCTAAGGCTACGAGGAGTCTTACGGAGGTCTCTATGACTAACTCGCTAGTCCAAAGGAACGGAATGTCCAATGGAGAGCTTGTATGTCAATGAGAATTGAGTGTGATCGATAAAACAATCGCGAAACGTGGGACTATACTCACGGAATGGAGAATAGTGCCGATATATATATTATATAACATATGAAATCATCGGTTAACAGAAACAGTGGAAAATCAGTTTTACAGTAAAGTAACGGCTTAAGCAGAGTCGTTTATCAAGTAATTAACGCCTAACAGAAGGGCGTTTATATATTTTCCATATTTGCAAAATTTCAAAATTTCAATAATTTATCTAAAACGCGCCCTGGGAAGGGGCGTTTCTTCACGATTTGACGACTATACCAGAAGGCGTCCTTTTTATTCACAATATTGGACAGGATATAATTAATTTCAGGAATTATCAAAAACGCGCCCTGGGTAGGGGCGTTATCATTAAATTCTATTTTGCAGAATATATATTTTTCAGGGATTTAACAGATACGCGCCCTAGGAGGAGGCGTTTCCTTTCAGTTCACGCCCTATGATGGGGCGTTAACAGTTGAAAAATGACTTTGTACAGGTTGTGAATTCAATAAATATCAGAAAGCACGATTTGCACGATAATCAAGGATAACAATCATATAATCTTGATAATAAAATCAGTAGGGTTGAGGACAGAGGATCATGCATTAATGTAATCAGGATTTCATATATAATCAGTTCTTAACTAGGTTAATTCATGATTAAGTGAAATTAACGCCTGAGTACAGGGCGTGACAATTTTTGTGGTATCAGAGCCTAAGGTATTCAATTCCTAGGAAAAAAAAAACCCAAGTCCAAGGATAAGTTGAACGTTTAACCAAGTGAGATTGGGTAGAACCAAGGGTTAAGAGTCAATAAGTCTTTTAATAAGATCACAGTGGTATAATACTAATATAGTTATGGTAATTGTAGGATAGTGGCTGCCGAACGTGCTCAATGGCGCAACATGCAGCGTACCCTTCAAGGAATGACTCAAGTGCTACAACAGGTAGCACAGGGTGGGGCTCCACGAGCTGGAAACTTACACCAAGCCTTTAAGAGCATGAATCCCCCGAAGTTTATGGGATCGACCGATCCGGACGATACCGAGCATTGGGTTCGGGAGACTGAGCGTATATTCCGTGTTATGCAATGCACAGATCAGGACAAAGTTCTATTAGCTACATTCCAGTTAGAGAAAGATGCTAGATGTTGGTGGGAGTCTATTGAAGCAACCATCGACCCTACTCAAGTAACATGGGAAGAATTTGTGGAATACTTCAATGCTAAATATTTCTCGGACCGAGTCCAAAAAAAGAAGGCTGCAGAATTTGCTGCATTAAAGCAACGATCTTTATCATTAGCAGATTATGAAGCTCAGTTCTCCAGGTTGTCTAGATATGCTAAGCATCTTATTAGCACGGAGAAGATGAAAGCCCGTAGATTTCTTAATGGGCTTAGGCCCCACTATATTATTCAACTGGCGCCTATGGACATCCAAGTTTATTCTGAAATAGTGCGCCGAGCTCAATTACTTGAAGATGCCACGGAACTATCTGATAGGATCCGTGGAAAAGACAAGAAGGAGCAAGTCACAGGTTCGGGTTCTTTTAAACCCAACTTTAAGAAGAGGCCTAGTAATGGAGGTCCTTCCTCTCAAGATCAAAAATTCAAGAAGACCAAGCCCTTCTCTATCACCACAACACCTTCAAACGTAGTGTGCAAGCATTGTGACAAGGCTGGTCACAAGACCGAAGAATGCTGGAGGAAATTAGGAGCTTGTCTCCGTTGTGGGAGCCGCGAACATCGGATTCCCGATTGTCCATTAATGAATGACCAAGCCGGTGATGGTAAACGACCGGTGACAAAGAATGCTCGACTTCATGCAATAAAGGAGACCGAACAAGAAGAAGGTGGACTGGTAGAAGGTACATTGAAAATTTGTTCCAAAAGTGCTTATGTCTTATTTGATACGGGTGCATCGCATTCCTTTATTTCTAAGAAGTTTGCCGACCCGTTACCATTAGAACCAGAATGGATAAAAATAGTTCTAACTACTCCTCTTGGAAGTGAAAATGATATTACTCATCACTACCAAAACTGTGAGGTAATGGTTCAAGGTAGGAATTTACCTATAGATCTCATATGCCTCGATCTAAAGGAGTATGATGTTATACTGGGAGCGGACTGGTTATCCAAATACCAGGCAACGGTTGATTGCCGCAATAGCCGAATTGCTTTCAAAGATATTACAGAATTAGTCGTTACTCGCCCCAAGAGTCGGAGCAATTCCCCTCTTATTTCGGCTCTCCGAGCAAGCAAGCTCGTCAGGAAAGGATGCGTATCCTTCCTTGCCTTCGTCACTGTTAAAGAAGCTAAGGAAACCAAGATAGAAGACATTCAGGTAGTGCAAGAATTTCCAGATGTATTTCCGGAAGATTTGCCGAGATTACCCCCTCAAAGAGATGTGGCCTTCACCATTGACTTAGTCCCTGGTGTTGGTCCTGTTTCAAAGGCACCATATAGAATGTCCCCTGCTGAACTCAAGGAGTTGAAGGAGCAGTTGATGGAACTAATCCGAAAAGGGTTCATTAGACCAAGTACTTCCCCGTGGGGAGCACCAGTCTTATTTGTAAAGAAGAAGGATGGATCCATGAGATTGTGTATCGACTATCAACAGTTGAATCATCTTACTATCAAGAACAAGTATCCACTGCCGAGAATCGATGAGTTATTTGATCAGATTTCTGGATCCAAATATTTTTCCAAGATTGATCTCAGGTCGGGTTATCATCAATTAAGAATCAAGGATGAGGATATTCACAAGACCGCATTCAGAAATAGGTATGGTCATTACGAGTTTGTTGTTATACATTTTGGACTAACAAATGCCCCTGCTGCCTTTATGCAGTTAATGAATAGCATATTCAGGCCTTACTTGGATCAATTCATAGTAGTCTTCATTGATGATATATTGATATATTCCAAGACTAAGGAAGAACATGAAAAGCATTTGAGGATTGCATTGCAAGTCTTGAGGATAAATCAATTATATGAAAAACTCAGCAAGTGTGAATTCTGGCTTGAAGAAGTGGCTTTTCTAGGACATGTGATTTCAAAAGATGGATTATCAGTAGATCCGTCAAAGGTCGAAGCTGTTAGAAACTGGGAAAAACCAACCAATGCTAGCGAGATCAGAAGTTTCTTAGGCCTTGCAGGATATTATCGGCGATTCATCAAAGACTTCTCCAAGATCGCCGTGCCCCTCACAAGGTTAACTCGCAAGGAGATCCGATATGAATGGAGTGCGGAATGTGAAAGAAGTTTCCAAACTCTCAAGGATCATCTCACTACAGCTCCGGTGTTAGCTCTACCAATAGAAGGAGAGAAATTCGAGGTTTACACTGATGCTTCTGGCATTGGCCTCGGATGTGTCCTAATGTAACAAGAAAAGGTCATAGCATACTCTTCACGTCAACTGAAGAAGCATGAGGAGAATTACCCCGTCCATGACTTAGAACTGGCCGCGGTGGTATTTGCCCTAAAGATATGGAGACACTACTTATATGGAGTGCAGTTTACTGTATACTCCGATCACAAAAGTCTCAAATATCTATTTTCACAAAAGGAGCTAAACATGAGACAAAGACGCTGGCTAGAATACCTCAAGGACTTCGACTTCAATATACAATATCATCCTGGAAAGGGTAATTATGTTGCTGATGCCCTTAGTCGAAAGCCGAGAGCAATGAAAGCCAATTATATGATACAAGAATGGAGGTTGCTAGAACAATTGTCCGAGCTCAATATAAGCTTGGACAAGGAAGCCAAATTTGTCACCTTATCTCATGTAAGCATACAGTCAGATTTATTATCTGAAATACAAGCACTTCAGGATGATGATCCTATATTAGTGGAAATCAAAGGCAGAGTAGAAGGACAATCTGATTTTCAACTAACTTCTGATGGAAGATTACTATTCAAAGGTAGAACTTGTATACCCGACTGTCCGGAATTAAAGAAGAAGATCTTATATGAAGCACACCGATCGAGGTACACTATTCATCCAGGATCAACCAAAATGTACCAAGATGTAAAGAGGAACTTTTGGTGGCCTAATATGAAAAGAGAAATAGCGGACTATGTATCACGCTGTCTCACATGCCAACAAGTCAAGGCGGAACACCAAAAGCCTGCTGGTAAACTTCATCCTCTAGATATTCCTAAGTGGAAGTGGGAGGATATTGGTATGGATTTCATCATGGGTCTATCTAAATCAATAGGAGGACATGATGGAATCTGGGTTATCATTGACCGATTAACTAAATCGGCACATTTCTTGCCAATAAAAAGCCGATGGTCAATTGATGTGCTAGCTGCACTATACATCAAAGAAATAGTCAGGTTACATGGAATTCCTGTCTCAATCGTGTCTGACAGAGATCCCCGTTTCACTTCTCATTTTTGGAAGGGATTACAACATTCGTTGGGAACAAGGCTCAACTTTAGTACTGCTTTCCACCCACAAACGGATGGTCAGACCGAGAGAACTAATCAAGTTGTTGAGGATATGCTAAGAGCTTGCATCATTGACTTTGGTGGAAGCTGGCATGAACATTTGCCACTAGTGGAATTTGCATGTAATAATAGCTACCAAGCTAGTATCCAAATGGCACCTTTCGAAGCTTTATATGGAAGGAGTTGCCGATCACCCTTATGCTGGAACGAAGTTGGAGAGAAACAACTGTTAGGTCCAGACATGGTAAGGAATACAACTGAGAAGATACAAGTAATCAGAGAAATATTGCAAGTTGCTCAGACAAGACAAAAGGCTTATGCTGATACAAGAAGAAGAGATCTTGATATCCAGGTTGGAGATCATGTATTTCTTAAAATATTGCCTGGACGTGGCATACGAAGATTTGGTGTTAAGGGCAAGCTTACGCCAAGATTCATCGGACCTTTTGAGATACTCGAAAGAGTTGGCGAGGTTGCTTATCGCATCGCATTGCCTCCTCAATTGTCCGAAGTACATAATGTATTTCACATATCTATGTTGAAGAAGTATGTACACGATCCATCTCATATTATTGAACATGGAGATCTGGTGATCTAGAAAGATCTCACATATGAACAGAAGCCTATGAAGATCTTAGATCGTGAAATACGAGCTCTAAGGAATAAGGTTATTCCCATGCTCAAGGTGCAATGGAACAAGAATTCTGAACATGAAGCAACATGGGAGACCGAGGAATCTATGAAGAAACGATTTCCCGAGTTATTCTAAGAGGTATATGATCTACACTCTCCACGTATATACATATTATGCAATTAAATTTGGGGACCAAATTCTTTTAAGTGGGGGAGGGTGTAGCAACCCTGATAAAATATTAATAATAATAAAGATTTTTAAAAATAAATCAAATAAATAGATAAATAAAATAATATAAAATAACGCCTCAGATAAAGGCGCTATTTAAATTATAAACGCCTCTAGTTAAGGTGTGACTCAAGAAGTGACGCCCTCACCAAACGGCATCAAATTCCAACGTCAAAAAGGGTAAGCCAAGAAACGCCCTTATCTTGGGCGTGTTTTAAAATATGAAACGCCCTTACTCAAGGCGCTTCTTAAGAAACGACCTGAACCGGGTCGTCAATTCAAGAATCGACGCCCTGACCGAAGTCGTTAATTCCATTTGTGTCCCGTTCGAATCCAGATCTTATCTAGGGTAATTGATAAGCATTAGAAAGAGTTCAAACGTGGTAATGACTCTATCATGGAAGTATTACTTCCACACAATCACTAACCCTAATAGGATTTCCAAAATCCTATAAATAAACTGTTCGATCCAACCCTAAATCTATTTGGACGGACGACTGCTGCAGAGGTACATGAAGAACCAATAGTTCTTCTTATTCCTTGTTTGTTCTGTTCCCTTTTCTTATGTACGTAGCACATGAAGAATTAACGATTCTTCATCCCTTCTTACAGGTTAAGAAGCTCCTACGAAAGAACCAGGTAATGTTCTTTCTTCCTTATCCTCTCGTTAGGTAGTTGAAGAAACTAATATATGTTTCTTCTTTCCTGTAGGATCTACAGCAAAATTGACAAAACCAAGAACAGGCATTCTTCATCGAAAACGAACTCCTTCTTAAAAGGATTTTCTTCCTCTTGCTGCTACTGCGGTTGATTGGTTGCAGTGGAAGTTTCAGATCTTTCAAACCCTTCGTCAGTTTAATCATATTAAGGTAGGTTTTCTCAAGTTACTGTAGCCCAAATGAAATTAATGCAAGATATATATATATAAGCATGTCATGCATACAGTTATTATAGTTTCCATGCGTTTTCTGAAATATTTTGAAAGAGACGCCCCTGTCAAGGGCGCTAATTTCCAAGACACGACCATGCCCAGGTCGTCAATTTAATATTTGACGCCCTGTACTCAGGCATTAATTTCACTTAATCATGAATTAACCATGTTAAGAACTGATTATATATGAAATCCTGATTACATTAATGCATGATCCTCTGTCCTCAACCCTACTGATTTTATTATCAAGATTATATGATTGTTATCCTTGATTATCGTGCAAATCGTGCTTTCTGATATTTATTGAATTCACGACCTATACAAAGTCATTTTTCAACTGTTAACGCCCCATCATAGGGCGTGAATTGAAAGGAAACGCCTCCTCCTAGGGCGCGTATCTGTTAAATTCCTGAAAAATATATATTCTACAAAATAGAATTTAATGATAACGCCCCTGCCCAGGGCGCGTTTTTGATAATTCCTGAAATTAATTATATCTTGTCCAATATTGTGAATAAAAAGGACGCCTTCTGGTATAGTCGTCAAATCGTGAAGAAACGCCCCTTCCCAGGGCGCGTTTTAGATAAATATTGAAATATTGAAATTTTGCAAATATGAAAAATATATAAACGCCCTTCTGTTAGGCGTTAATTACTTGATAAACGACTCTGCTTAAGCCGTTACTTTACTGTAAAACTGATTTTCCACTGTTTCTGTTAACCGATGGTTTCATATGTTATATAATATATATATCGGCACTATTCTCCATTCCGTGAGTATAGTCCCACGTTTCGCGATTGTTTTATCGATCACACTCAATTCTCATTGACATACAAGCTCTCCATTGGACATTCCGTTCCTTTGGACTAGTGAGTTAGTCATAGAGACCTCCGTAAGACTCCTCGTAGCCTTGGATTCCCTCAAGGCCGACTGAGCTGGTTGTACCCTAAAAAAAAAAACTCATTACACCATTGATGCCATGTCACTCTAAAGAAACATGGTATACCGGCCCTTATGATTATACAAAGAGTATATCATAAGAAATTCTTAATGGGATGATGATATCATGCCATATCGTGTCATTCTTATAAACCTCAATTCTATGATAAGAATGAGGGTATCTTACCTTGATATTGTTCATGTGGCCTTCAACTCTATATATAGAATGTCCGTATTGATTTGTCATAGTACCCAAGTCAAGGGAACCATATTCTACCTAGTTTTATCGATATCGTGATTATACTGTTATTATCGCCATTCTATGTCATTGGTCATATTTTTGGACTCCATTCTGTCAAAGTTGTCATACGCATCTACAAGCTTGATTATTGAAATTCTATATTGGCTATATAAACAAGAGTGGATGTCAAAAATACATGATAAATGCCTGCGCATATAGGGCCCGATCTGGTCCTGGGAGGAGCACCCGAAAGTACTTGTGCCCATGGGAGTTAAAATGATAAGCTATCTGGCATTATACCGAGTACTTGACTTGCTTAATTAGACATTCCACATACATCTTGTACTTGAATCGTACTTGACATGAAATGAAATGCGTGGCCCGAAAAAAAGTAATTTACTTGCTTGCTACATGATAGCCAAAGTTCTTGACATGACTTGTTAAATGTACTTGCTTGAATATCTCAAATGTCTTGATTATCTTATTGAAAGTTCATGATTTGTTCATCTTATTTCCTTGATATTACATTCTCTCTATCTTGTCGTTTTATGCGAGCATGCATAGCTTTATTGCATTCATGAAAGATGTAATTACTTAAACCCCTTACTAGTACTTGAGATATAATTTCCTGCTGAGCGTTCGCTCATTCCGTTTGTCCCTTTTTACTTTTCAGGTAAGTCCGACGACGATGGAAGTCAATCGGATGGGAATGGTCAAGAGTGAAAGTGATAGAGCTGCTCAAGTGTCATCTAGTCTTTTCTATAGTTTCTTGAGTCAAATATGTATTCTTTTCCTTTTTATTAAACAGAGTATTGGATTTGTAATAGTCTATCCATTATGAAATAAAGTATTGGGTTATCTTGTTATTTTGCGCATCTCTATCTTTGTGTCGAATACACGACCACTCTGATTGACATGATTGATATAAACTCGTCACGCGTCTCCGGGTATCTTCCGCGCTGGGGGCGTGATAGTTTTTGTAATTCTTTCACGCCCTGTACTCTATACCGTCGAGGTATTGTCCGCTTTGGCCTACCGACCTCACGGTTTTATCCCTTTCTGACAGTGATCGGCTCCAGAATGGGGGACTTCCCGGGAGGTCACCCATCCTAGTACTACTCCCCATTAAGCACGCTTAACTTCGGAGTTCTTTACAAGAACTGAGCCGATACTTCAAAAGGCGCCTCGGTGATATAGAGTACAACTTAGCTATATTTGAGGGTGTTACAATCTACCCCTCTTATATAGGCGACGTCCTCGTCGCTGGGCACATATAGCACGCAATCACGCAATCATGCCCCCAGGCAGGTAGGACTCTAGAGGTGGCCCCTACAGGCTCAAGAGGTGGCTCCCACTATGTAGCACTTTGCTCCATTACGGACTCAAGAGGTGGCTCCCATAGCGTAGCACTTTGCCCTGCATGGCACTTAGTTCCCACACTTCCGGCTAGGGTATCGCTCTGATACCATTCTTTCACGCCCTGTACTCTATACCATCGAGGTATTGTCCGCTTTGGCCTACCGGCCTCACGGTTTTATCCCTTTCTGACAGTGATCGGCTCCAGAATGGGGGACTTCCCGGGAGGTCACCCATCCCAGTACTACTCCCCATTAAGCACGCTTAACTTCGGAGTTCTTTACAAGAACTGAGCCAATACTTCAAAAGGCGCCTCGGTGATATAGAGTACAACTTAGCTATATTTGAGGGTGTTACACGCCATGCATCCTAGTGGGCCATTTTATGTTAATAATAATAAAATCCACCCAGTCTCCATAAACGGGACGGACATTTTGTTCTCCCTTGTTACCTCAGGGCTCGTCGCCCCCCCCCCCCCTTTTTTTTTTAATTGACCAAGGCGGGGATGTAGGAGAGCGCTCACCTCCTCAGGGAGGGGATGAGTAGTTCGCTCCACCACATAAGCCCCACAATGGTAGTTATATCTAGTACAAATTAGGATATAGAGGGAGTGTCGGTTCCCTCAATAGATATGGCCATCATGATCTTTTCATTTCTCTTTTTTTTTTTAGTGCCTGCCCCCAGAACAGGCTCTCTCTTTTTTTTTCTTTTTTTTCTTTTTTTCTTTTTTTACAACCCTCTATACTCGAGCTGTGAGATAATGCTCAAATACTGGCTTTTAGCCGAGTTTGCGGGGGATAGCAAAGCCAGTGACGCCACGTGAGACTGCTTGCCTGAAGACGGGCATTTGGTGAGGGCGTGGCGGATCCACCTTATATTCGCCCATTTGCAGTTCACCTTTCTTGATCGTGCCTTCGATGATGTCCTTGAACACGTAGCAATCCTCGATAGGATGTCCCGCTACTTGGTGATACAGACAAAAGCACGAGTTATCTTTTCTTGCGGAGTTGCTTGATCTCTTTGGCTCTGGAAGCACCACTTTACCGCATTCTAGGGCCCACTCAAAGAGAGCTGAGGTCATATCTTTTGTAAATGAATAGGGCTTCATCATTTTACCCCTTAACGAGGACCCTTGCGCGTCTGGCTTGGTAGAAGTGATACAAGCAGTCTCTACTTTTTCCTTCTTCTGTCGCTCGAAGGCTTCAAAGCATGGAATGCAAACTTCTTGTGCCGGCTGCTTATCGGCTGGTTTGTAGTTTTGACCCAAGCTCGTGGAGGATGGGTAAATCCTTGCAATGTCTGCTTCAGCTTCAGTTGCGAAGTCATTTAGACTTTCAAAGGTCGTGACTTCGAAGTCAATGACCCATCGTAGAATCTCTAATTTCATATTCTCTTTACAGACTTGGCCAGATTCACTGTAACTTGATGGGTGCCTACACCTTTCACGCATGCTCCTCCATCTGCTTATGTAGTCCCCGACGGACTCATTATCATTTTGTTTGGTCATTTGCAGCTCGGCCTCAATGACTTCTTCTTTGGCCATCTTTGTATCCATTGTTTGCTCTGCTTTGGTCTTATCCCTTGTGGCTGGACCTACTGATCTTGAATGTAGGGTAGTCGGCTGCATATGAGGCCTCGTCGATGTCTTTGTCGGATACACTTTAGTTTCCCCCTGACTTGCCCAAGGGAGTGTGTGTTGGGATGATTGAGGGAGGATGCCCCCTGAATGATCATGTTTTGTTCGGGGCATTGCTGACCGCGCTGAAGCTTCAGATGAGATAGAACTGTCTTGGGATGCCTCGCATTGATGCCTCGGCAGTCGTGACGTATGTGGCTTTATGTTCATTTCATTCAGTTGCCCTTGTAGCATTTCAATCTCCTACTGCTTCTGGTGGAGTAGTGCCATTATTGTAGGGTCTTGTAGGAAGGGACTGGGAGTTCTACTGCCCCCTGCCTCTGATTTGTGCAGAATGGATTTCCTCTCGCCATCATTGCTGGCCATAGGTAGCTTCTTTGTGACAAACCCCCTCTATTCTATGCCTCTGGGCGGAGGAGGAATATGGCACTGAGCCTCCTTATTAGCTGGTGAGTGTTGCTTTGACATCCTCCCAGACCTGATAGACTGAAGAGAAGCAGAAGCATTGGCTGGAACTACTTCCTTCGGCACAAAGCAAATTTCTTCATCTTTTTCATCAACGGTTTGGGCCTCACTAAAGGATGCTGACAATGTGTTGCAGGAGAAAATAAGATTCCTCCTTTCAGTATTTGTATTCTTATTTCTCTTTCCCTTCATGGTCGGCCCCTGCCCCCACAGTGGGTTATTTGATGCATTCAGCTTTTCTGCCTTTTCTTCAGCTCTTTCTGTTAATTGGTGAGACTCGCTGCCTATTTGAGGGGCTGGCTTCTTGAGTAGCATAGGCTGATTCTTTGGCTGCTCATGGTTACCAGGCTCATTTGTAATGGCTTGTAGCTGTGGGTTAACTTCTTCATGTGCCCACAATGGGGTTTGTCTCTTCTTACTGTCCATTGGCCTTTTAATGATTGTTGGTAGAGTGGGATGGGCCATAACTCCGTAAACCTGGGCTTTTGGAGGTAAGCGAGGTACTAGTCTTATTTTCCTTCCCGTTGACACGGCTTGCCAATTTCTTTGTTCTTTTTCATGCTTAGGAATATTGTCTTCATAGGTGTGCCGGCTACAAGCCTCTGGCATTTCTTCAAGCAATTGTTGACATATAGATATCATATTGACTGATGCCCTTGGCACAGACATTTCGTGCGGGTGTGGGGGATCAACTTTGTATTCCCCTATTTGTAGCTTACTCCTTTTTATTAAGCCTTGGACGATGTCCTTGAATATTTGACAGTCTTCAATAGGATGTCCGAGGATCTGGTGGTAAGGGCAGAAATTCAGATCATCTCTTCTCCTGGCATCATCAGGCCTCTTTGGCTTTGGCAGGATGACCTTGTCTTGTTTGACAGCCCACTCGAACAATGTTCGAGTCTTGTCTCTTGGGAAGGCATAGGACTTCTTTTCTTTATTCCGGTGTGGAGGAATTTCTTGACATTCAGCAGGCCCGTTGAGAGGAGAATGGTGTACCCATTTCTGCCTTTTTGCCCCGACGCTAATAGCGTGTACAGCTTTCAACATTGGCCTCTTATTAATTTGCTTAGCCTGATGGTTTGAGTTGATAGAAACTAATGGATATCTTGCACAGAAGTCTTCAATCTCTGTTGCAATATTAATCAATCGGTCAAAAGACCAGACTTCCGCTCCAATTAACTTTTCCAGGACTTCTTTCTTCAGACTTTGTTTACACATCTGTACTGCATCTTCTAGATGTGGAGAGTGCCGGCATCTCATACTAAGATTCCTCCATCTTTTGATATATTCTGCAGCAGCTTCATTATCTTCTTGCTTGGTTGCCAACAGCTCAGCCATGGTCACCCTTGCCTGTGTGACATGGAATCTTTCTATGAATTTTTGCTGCATATCCGGCCAGTTGTTGACAGATCCAGCCGGCAAGCTATCATACCATTCAAAAGCATGTCTCGTTAAAGAACACTCAAAGAACTTCAATAGGTATGACTCATCTGTCGCCAAGTCACCCAGGACTGTTACATAGTGTGCAATGTGTTCCTTCGGGGAGCCCTGCCCATTGAATTTGTCAAACTTAGGAATTTTATTGATGCTAGGCGGCAATCTCTTAGTAACATGGTAGGCCGGATATGGCACTTTATACATGTCAAAGGGGGCGTAATTAGCACTACCCCTTTTGGCTAGCCTCTCTTCAACCATCTTTTCCACCATTGATTTATTCACCACGACTGGCAGTGCTGATTCAGGACAGAGGTAGGTGGGCTGCATTTCTTGTGTGGCTGGAGTTGCAACATGAGATGGCGGAGGTTTTGACAAGGAAACCTGCCGTTGCATTTGAAGAAGCTTCAGTTGTGCTGGCTGGAGCGACTGGAAATGATCCTGGGGAACAACCCAACTCTGACCATCAGTTTGCAGAACAGTCTGTGAAAGAGTAGTCGAGGGGTTAAACCCTCCCAGTGATAGGTCAGTTCGTGCCCTCGGTTGCTTGGGTACCACCTCATGTTCAGTCTTCTCTTTTAGTTGCTTCTTCAGCAGTTCTATCTCCCGCTGATATCTTTGCATGGCTATTAGGATGGCATGGCTATTTTGCTGGTAATGGTCTCAAGTGTTTCACCAAAGCCACATCCGGATAGTGGCACCCTTTCTTCTTCAGATGCCATTATTTTGGTGCTGAGAGTAGTGTTGTTTTCATCGGTAGCATGCTTGCCCTTAGCGGTCTGCAGTAACCCAGCTTCATTTTTGCTTTGTCCTGTCACAGGGTCTTCTCTTTCGGTAACCTTGGCTAGTTCTTCTTGCCCATTTAGCAGGGCATCATGCCTGCTTATCACTCCTGTCATATTGCACGCGAGGACTTGCATTCTCCTTTCATGCTTTTTAACTCTCCTTCGGGACTGGCGAGGGAAAGTTGGCCCTTCATTTGTCAGAACTCTTTTCATTTCTTCCCTCTGTGAAAGACTTTCAAAACTTCTGAACTCAACTTACTTTTTCTCTTTCTCTATCCCAACAGGTGATATCTTATTTTTTCCTTCTCCTTCAGCCTTGACAGCATGGAGTGACCTTTGTCGGCCTATGACAGGACTTCCAAGGCCATGGAAGTATTCCCATACCCTCTTAACCATCCCCTCTTGACTGTACTCTGAAGAGATAGCAGGAGGCAGCGTCTAGTCCTGGGCGGGTGGCATGTATGCTAATCGTGTCAGCTTGGCAACTTGGTTGAGATTCTTTGAGTTCTTGGAAATATCAGCCTGTCTTGCACAGACCCTGGCAGCGAGTGGAGGAGTTGTGACTATGACTTCTTTCTCATTCATGACTTTATTATCCCTTCTCTTGGGGGCATCAACAAAACTGTTATAATTTTGTAGGGTTGACATGACACTCCGGGTCTTCTTGGGAACCCACATTTGCTTGCATCTTGGCAATTTTGAGGTTGGCTTCCCTTGCTTGCTATCATCACTGTTCGCCCTCCGGCTAGCCAGCACTTGGAAAGCATTGCGGGTAGGAATGGTCGGGATGACCCGATCTGGCAGAGCTCTGGCATTGCGGCCGTTGAAGAAGATCCGAACGCCCCCAATCATCATGGACTTCCCAGATGCAGAAAGTCGACATTGGGAAGCGGCAGAGGCTCTTCCTCTTCTGAAGTTCTTTTTGTTGCCCCCAGTGGGTCCCTTCTCATGTGCTTCAATCGGGTTGGTAGCATGGTGAACATAACAGCTCACGGTCACTAGATTCTTGAGTAGGGATTTCTTGATCTTATCCTCGCTCTGACAAGAAGCAGCTTTATCATCCTTCAGCTCTACAGGCTTCGGACTTTCTTTGCTCAGAATATCCACGGACACAACTCCCAGGAAGTTGGGGCAGCCAACAACCAGAGGAAAGTCACCGAAAGTGGTGGACGAAGCAGAGGATGCGCTTCTTTTCGCCTCGTGATGGACGAAGTAGGACACGACCTCCGGAGCATCCTTCATCACCTGGCTTATCTTGGGGCCGGTAACTTGCGGTGAAGTCTCGACAACAGTTTTCAGCTCCTGGTTGTCGATCTCGAGCAGGTCAGTGAAGCTGAGGCCCAGGCAGTTAGGCATCCCGACAGCAGGCGGCATCGATCCGAACGATAGAGGTACCGCCAGGTAGCTTTCTTGAACATGCGCATCGACCGGTTGCTGGTCAAAGTATACAGACATGATTCCAGCCGTCATTGTAGCTTCCTGGAAATAGAGAAAGCGCACAGAATCAGAAATTTGAGGGGGGCCCGCTGGGCCTCCTATTTTTGGCGTAGAGATGAAGGGAGACTTTGTCCCACCGGGCGTGCCAGACTTGTGGACGTGCTTTTTCCGTTGGATTTTTATTCTTTTATTTCTGTTGTTTATTTATTGGCGTGCCAGTCACATGTGTGACGATTTCATTGTGCGCTCGATCTGACTTCTAATCAGTTGATTGTGAGTGATCGTGTCTGGACCAACAGTCCGTCATACCATAAAGGTTATGACGTTAATTACGTCCTCCCTAAGAAGGACAACCCTTGATTAAACGCCAAAGTAAGAGGAGACCGGCGGCAAAAACCTAAATGAGAGCATGCTAATTTATCTGCAAGACATTGAGGAGACTGGATAAAGCGAGGGTATATAAGGTGCGGAGCAAATCCGGCAGCATATCCCCATATCTTGGATCATGCCAAGGAGAGATAGACCCTCATCCACGGGATGCCGGGACGAAGGTCGAAAGAGAAGGGCACTAGGCCTAGGAACATTGTCTGCATTCATAGCACCGGTTGATATCCCCTTGGAAACCATCGGAGCGTATGCAGTGGCAGAGCTCCTTAGGTTCATAGGGTTACATAGGAATCCGGATCGGGACCGGATAATGTAGGGGAGGCCATTCCCCGTTAATTTATCTCCTGAGGCATACCTCGTGACCTCTGGATATCCCTCAGACAGGTATAGTGGAGTGACCAAGAGTTGGACTGAGGTGGAAATGCAAATTCTTGGTGCAGGGCTCCGGTGGGACCTTCTCGGCACAGTTTCCACATAAAAGGGAGGGGTTCTCGAGACGCTAAGAAGAAGATAAAGAAAGCTTCCCGGCACGAGGTTCCCGGCACGAGGTTCCCGGCGCGCTAAGAAGAAGATGAAGAGAGCTTCCCGGCACGAGGTTCCCAGGGCGCTAAGAAGAAGATGAAGAGAGCTTCCCGGCATGGCTTTAAAGAAGGAGAAGGGAGCTCTCGGCATGAGGTTCCCGGCATGGCTTTAAAGAGGGTTCTCGGCATGACTTTAAAGAAGGAGAAGGGAGCCCTCGGCATGAGGTTCCCGGAATGGCTTTAAAGAGGGTTCTCGGCATGACTTTAAAGAAGGAGAAGGGAGCTCTCGGCATGAGGTTCCCGGCATGGCTTTAAAGAGGGTTCTCGGCATGAGGTTAAAGAAGGAGAAGGGAGCCCTCGGCATGAGGTGAAGGGAGGAGGATGAGGCTCTCGGCGTGAGGGTTCCCGGCGCGCCGAGGGCTGCGCCGGGAACTATTCCCGGCGCCGAGAAGGTTTGGCGCCGAGAAGGTGCTAGGCCTAAGCGCCGGGAAGACTTATGGGTTTTTGTGGTGCTCTGTTCTAGGGATTTTTCTCAGGATTCAGACAGTGGCTGGGGGATGGATTCAGGAGGCAAGTAAGGAAAGAGCCAGGGGTCTACCAAGTTGACAGCAAGGAATTACGGATGAAAGGGGTCCGAGAGATCAGAGTCACAGGGCCTTCGAACTCTCAAGAACAGGCTTCATGCCATTCATATTGCCAACCATCCAGGAAATCGAGAGATAACGGTCTCTGATCCCTGCAATGGCCCTAGTGGCATGAGAAATTTGGAGATAACCACAGACTCCGCGACGTTTAAATCATCGATGACATTGAGGGAGAAGGGGGAGAACAAAGCCCAAAAATCCACAGTGAGGATTGGGGCGTTTTTGGCTCCGTCCCATCCTACACAGGCATGCATATAACGGGAAGCCAGCAGACGATTAACATGTCGAGCCTGGATGAGTCGAATCTGACAGCATATCCCTTGGGCTTGCAGACATGCCAAGTAGGGATAGGAGACCATCCACGCAGTGGCGAGATGGAATCCGGGTAAACAACGGGGAATCTTCCCCTTTGAACTCCCTGCTCGGTTGGAGGCTCCAAGATATTCACTCTCCCGATGGATAGAGTCAAGCGGGGTGTGGATCGATCACACTCCCTTGGCCTTCCAGGGTCAGCTCTATCGGATAGAATTCCGGCAGCGTCTCCCCCTCTTTCGGGTCATGCCAAAGAAAATAGGCCGTCATCCACGGGTGCCGGGATGATAGCCGAAAAAAGAGGGCCCTAGGCTCCCTGGTGATGTGGGTGTCCATGTCGTTGCTTACTATCCCCTCAGGAACCGTCAGGGCTTATACAACGGTATGGCCCCTTGGGTTTATGGGGTTACGGATGAATCTGATCTGAGATAATGTAGGGGAGGTTTTCCCCATTAATCTTATCCCTGAGGCGCGTACGACGACCATGAATATTCCCCTTCAACTAATACAGCAGGCTGTCCAAGGGCTGAAAGAAGATGGGGGATAGGTTCCTGGCGTGAGTGTATTGGCCTGAAAGGAAGATCTCTGCGCGGGTTGATTAGCCAAAGAGGAGATCTCGGCCCGGGAAGTTGAACAGTAGGAGAGGTAGCAAAGGGCAACAGACAAAGGGGGCTCTCGGCGCAGCGAAGAGGGGGGTTCTCGGCGCGAGGATGACCGCACCGAGATGAAAGTACTGTTCCCGGGCCATTTGGCGTCGGGAACTCCGTGAAGGTGGCGAGGAGGCCATTCCGGAGGCTCTGTTTTAGGCTTTCTTGGATTTTCAATCAGGTTGGAGGGATCCGGAAGATTGTGGGCTTATTGACTGCTGGGGTTTGATTAGGCAGGGGTTTAATCTCATCAATGAGGGGTTGAATGGAAGAGGATCGGAGAATCCAATCGCCGGGTGGGCTTTGAGTCATTACATATCACCAACCACCGAGGACCGCTTAATGTTGTCTTTGATCGCCCTGGGAGCCAAGAGATGGCTGTCTCTGGCCTCAGGGACAACCCGGACGAAGGTATTTATACAGGGATCATGCCATAAACCTGTAACATAATCCCGTTGATGCGGTTTAAACATTTCCACGGAAAGAGGACTTCATATAGGATGTTGAAGCCACTGCACATATTGATAGCAGACCACCTTAGGGGCCAAGAGATGGTCTGTCTCTGGCCCTGGGGCAAGTCCAGAAAAACTCGTTCAAATGACAAAGAATGGTGTACGACATCGAGACAACCGTAGTTAAATCTATTTAGTGGAAAGCCACCAAGCCCGAAGACCCATCAGAGAGCTGAGGGCATCTCAGTCATGCTGAAGACAATAACATCTAGGGGGGGGGGAAGAAAGAATAGAGAATCATGGAGAAGCAGCCGTCGTTGTAGGAACGAACGGAAGCATTTTCATTCCTTCCCAAATATTCATCGTACATTCATCGCCTTACATACAAGAGCAAAGACTACACAGTCATCACCCGAACAAGGGGAGTACATCGGAGAGGAAAAGAGAAGGAGTAAAACAACATAAGAAAAATGGATGAAACCCCAAGACAAAAGGGAGGGGAGGGGGAGCATTGACTCAAGCCCCCTCCCTAGAGCGGCCCACCTTGTCGAGCTTCAAGCTTCTCTTCTTTTTTTCTTCTCTCGGCCTCTTCCCAGATATCTCTTTGCTTCTTCGAGTCCCTCTTTTTCTTGAGCCCTCCCTGTTCTATTCTCTCTCCCTTTTTTTGACGGAGGGAATGGCTTTTATAAGCCCATTCCATTGGCTTCTCGGCGTGGCCACTATCGGTGCACCTTTTGGTGGCAGTGGGCCTCTTCAGCAGCTTCTCGGTGCCACCGATATTGGCCCATTTAGGGCTTTTGGGCTTCTTGTGTTCATTTCTTTAGTTGTGAGGGCTGACTCATCGGCTGACATATCTTGTCGGCTGGGCTTCTTTCTTGCTCATTCGGGGATGGTCCCGAGTATCTTCCGAGGTCTTGTGTCTCGTTTCAGTGGTTCTCTATTAGAGCCGGCCGTCTCTTCTTTTCTTCTTTTCTTCTTCTATTCTTGAAAACAAGATAACAGAAATAAGACATTTTATCAGAAATAAAGGTATTTTAGGGTTATTATTATTATTTCATCGCTGCTATTATTATTATCTTTATTTTAGGCGTCAACAGAATGCGAATACGAATGAAGTCGACCCGACAGCACAAGTCGTAGTGCTGAAGGCCATGTCAGTGGAAAACCCGAGAGTCCAAACTAAAGTCACGGATAGCGCCGAAAATTGCCAGTCATCGGCCTAAATGCTTCCCCGATACTTCTCATGTCTGTCTCACAGAGCCACGATGACATGAATACTCAAGTTGACTTTCGAAACTAGTCTGAGATCCACAAGCCGACACCCGGCTCAACAAATGTGATAGAGAGATTAACTCAGCGCGCTCCATCGGCGCGCTCCTCTAAAACGGTGCACATTTGGCAATGCTCCTACATCGGCGCGCATATGGCCATGGGCTCTAATCCGGCACGCATGTGGCAATCCACTAAACCAGCGCGCTCTCCACTCCCCCACACCAGATGGAGTCAACATTTGCTTGGCCGATAAGAGAGCCATTCAGAGTAGGTAAAAAGGAGGATGAAAGAAGAGGCAAAGACAGATAGAGCGTGAGTAAGAAAGAAAAAGGGGATATGAGAGGAGAAGCTTGGGGAAAAAGAAAGTTGAGTGCCTGAGCCGCCGTCCACCATTCGGCAACAGAGAGGAAAGGGTCAGAGCGAGGGAAGAGAGGAAGTTTTCCGATACTCTATTTTCATTGTAAAGAGCGGAGGTGGGTGTGTGGAATATCGTTTTCATTCTTCATCTAGCCCTCCCTTTATCAATATCTCCTCTGTGGCTTGTAATGAAATGGGCGATGATATGAGCCCGCATCCCCCTTCACTTCCTTTTTAGTTTAGTCGTCGGCTCTTTTTCTTTTCATCTTTTGATGAAAAGATGTAATAGAACGGTCTCGTGCGGCAACGCCAAGCCGAATGCAATATATATTCCTTTTCTTTGATCATAGCTTAAGATGTGTCTGAATCCCTCCTCTTGTTCTGCTGCATTTACTTCCGTATCATTTACTAACATCTGGTTTCCTCGGTTGATGCCGAGCATGCCCTGGGATAACCAAGGGCTATATTAACGTTACCCCCCTCCCCGGGGCTGTCTTTCAGTGTGGTAGGTATATCGAATGCACTATACATCCTTCGTGGGTTTTATCATCGGAGACACATATACATGTGCAACTCTGTTTTGTTTCTTTTTCTTTGGGATTGGCTCCCCTCCCATCAGCTCTCCGTTCACTGTCATGAACTGGAGAGAATAGGGGTCTCCCTACAATTTGGGCGCAGGGCCCTATGGCACAGTCAAATTCCCCTATGCCACCGGCCAATTGCTCGAGCGTGTGCTTCTTACAATCCCCTCGGTTCGCCAGCTCACGGCTAACCTGTAGGTGCTAACCAACTAATCCCTCTACGCTTGACCTGCCATCCATGGTTTAACGGTCGAATGATTGGTATTGTATTTTCTTCTGCCCCGAGAAGGATAGGGTGAGGGTCTGTTCGATGTGGCCCATCCCTATTTCCTGTATACGGGGGACAATCATTTTGTTTTGTCTTCCCGATGATGATAGTCCAGTGACCGGGGAGGGGGGACACTCCCCATCAAACACTCACGTCACCTTTCTCTCAATCACCCCAAGGCTATAGGATCCCGTCCCTCTGTGGCGTAGAGCCCTATGAGCCCTCGAAGGTGCATAGAAATGGGTCTTTGACCTGACATTAAATCCACATTTCCTTGGGAATGGTGGTGGCTGTGGGTAAGGCACCTCTTGTAGTCTAGTCCACAAGATTTTCCCTCCATTTCTGTCGTCCCTTTGAGCAATGCTTTTTGCCCATGAAGTATTGGTACCCCTCGTAGGCTAGTCCTCGGGGTTTCCATCCATCTGGGTCCGCGGGTCACCGTTTGGCTTCCGGGCTTTAAGGAGCATACCCCAGTTTTTATGGGAATGCCTCCACTTTCCCCCTGCAACCCTCTGGGTATGGGGAGGTGCTGTCAAATTTTTGATTGAATACTTAGTTTGAATCATGATGGAACCTCGGTTCTGGGAACTGTGAGCTTATTGCGGACTATGCTTGAGTAGGAACCTCGCACAAGTCTTGGTCTCCTATGTCTGCAGGACAATCAAATCTGAATTTACTCAATTAATAAACCCTTAATCAACGTCAAAAGACTAAGCAAAATCACTTTGCAATCCAACAACCCAGGAAAACATCAAATTATGCCCTCAATCTGACGTGATCCAAATCCTGCGTGCCCCAATCCGCCCCCCCCCCCACGCCGCTTTCTTCCGACACTCATAAATCACTCCAACCCCATGGGCTCTAATCCGGCACGCCCATTCTACACAGTTTAACCTTCCACAATGCCCCGCGCCATTTTAAAACCCACATGCATCGACCTTAAGCCCAAACTTGCATAGACCTCGCCATTTTAAAACAAACTTGCATCGACCGTAGCCCCCCAACATGCATTGACATTAAGCACAAACTTGCACAGACCTTGCCGTTGTAAAACAAACATGCATCGACCTTAGCCACCCACATGCATAGACCTTAAGCCCAAACCTGCACAGACCTCATTAAGTTGCATCAACCTTAAATCCAACCTGCACCGACCTCAACCCCCAGCTACATCGACCTTAGCCCAGCTGCACCGACCTCCAATCCCAGCTGCACCGACCTTACCCCCAACTTACACCGACTTCAGCGCCCGCTGCACCGACCTCAATCCTTAGCTGCACCGACCTCAGCTCCAGCCTGCACCGACCTCGGCCCCTTGCTGCGTCAACCTTAGCTCCAGCCTGCACCGACCCCAGCCCATTGCTACACCGACCTCAGTCCTTGGGTCAACCTTCTTTGATCCCCTCCCCAGTCAACCTCTAGCTTTTGTCAAAGCCTGATAACACTTTCTAATAAATGATTAATGAGCTCAACCTCAAAAAATCATTAAAAAATTAATTAAGAAATAAATAATAATAATAATAAATCAATTAGCTGAGCTTGCTTTCTATTTGAATGTACAATTGTGTTTGAACACGCTTATCTTTGCTGCTTTGCTTGCTTGTTTCGCATGCATGTTTGTCGAATATTTGTCATCATCTCGGGTCTCGGTATATCAAATGGTGACCTGCCGAAGGTCAGACTAGCTCTGACCGGAAACTCTCACTGTGCACGATAGTGGTCTTTGGACTACGTCCTCCTCCATGTATCGAGGGCTCCGGGTGTTGTGCCCCTTGTGCCTTGATGATGTTGTGTAGTTTCGATGATAGCAAACATTATGAGTCATCATGTTAAGTCATCATATTCGGTTCAATGTCTGATGAATGATTTGATTGAATGATGTCCGAATGAATGTCATGCTACATGTACGCTTAAGTCTTTGTAGTTTAAACCATGCACGCTACCTAAGCTGATGCTAGTCTGTTCAGGTTCATGCATCATCTGTATAGTCGGTGCATTCCTAGTCATTATGCATCTCAAGGTCAGTGCAATGTCAATTTTCTAAGGCTAAGGTTCGTGCATATCTCAGTCCGACTATTCAACAAACTTAGTGCATGGTATTGTTTATGTGGATAGTGGTCTGAGGGTCTTGTTTCTGCACGATGCCTTGCAATTGATAGTCGGTGCAATGTCGTGTTTCAGCACTGTCGGTGCAATCTTTGATCCTAGTATTGAAATGAGTCGGTGCAATACTTGCATATGCATACGTGAGTCTGTGCACTTCATTTTCCATGCACGTAGCCTTGAAGTGAGTTAGGTCGGTGCAAACGCCCTCGTATGTTAGGTGCATCGGTGCAACTCTTGGTACTGCACGCTGATTAAGTCATGCATCTGTGCATATCTTCTCGGTGCTTTCTTTGCATTAGGTCAGTGCACTGCTCTTCTCACACGTTGGTCGGTGCATCTACCTTTGAAGAGATGATTGAGTTTGAGCATGTGTATGTGACTACCACAATTGAGTCCGTGCATCAAAACCTTTCCTCTATGCAATCTCCTCTCTTTATATCGTATAATTGTCTGAACATGATCCATATCTGATGCCCTGACAGGTACCTTTTTGTAAAGACTAAGAAGGGCACGAGATCCAAGATTGAAGAATGTGCCAGGATCATGACACGTGGAAAGCAACGATGCTGTGATGCTGACACGTGACCTAGATATTTGGGCGGGAATCATGATGGCCATACGCCCTATCCTTTTACTGCTCTATAAATAAGAAGCTTCTTCGTTAGGAGCAGAGCGATCGCAATTGCAAACATACTTCGAAAGAGCAGAAGCAGAGAGAGCCTGCACGATCCAGAGAAAAGAGAAGAAAAGGAAAGAGTCAAGAGAGAAGTGTTTGAAAGAATACTGAAAGTGTATATTCTTCAGTCTCCTGGTTCAGAATCAGAGTTGAAATTGCTCAGTGTTGAGCTACATTCCCCTTGTGGGTTCTTTCGTTTCTTCGCTTTGTTTTTTCATTTTCATTTTAAAAACTCGTTTCCAAGCTGTGTGCCAGTGGAGCAAGCTGTGAAGCTCAGCTATTTGCAGAGGTGGATTCCGATGGTCGGGTAAGGCTATAAGTCCCCAGCGGTTTGCAGAGGAGGATTCTTCTGGACGGCATACGCTATAATGCCCAGCGGTCTGTAGGGTTTTGACCCCAAAGCTGTGGATCAGCGAAGCTGTGTATCAGCAGTGAAGCCACATTCCGATTTGGAGTGTGGGGTGGACGTAGATCTCGGGTTTGAGATCGAACCACCTTAAAAATCTCTAACATCTGTGTGATTGCTTTGTAGATTATGTACATCCAGGTCATTTCTTCAATCAGTAGTAGATGAATGTTTAGGACCATCTTGAGTTAGAACTGTTTAGTCGGCGTTCATCGATAGTAGTGTTCATCTGTCTGTCGTCTGACAGCAGCTTGTTTTAATTCCGCACATGGAGCTGCTGTTGTTGGTTTTAATTGGGTAGCAGATCTATTCACCCCCCTCTAGATCGTATATCGCATCCTATCACTTGGTATCAAAGCCTAACTCTTCTGTAGGGATCAACGTCCTGAAAAGAAACGGCCATGGATGCAAGAGGGATGACAGCTGAAGGACATTCCACCACGAAGCCCCCATACTTTGATGGGACGAACTACGCATACTGGAAGAACAGCATGCAAGTTTTTCTGAGGGCGAAAGACTATGAAATTTGGAAGGTGGTTAGTAAAGGACCATTTGAGATGCATCCTAATGAGGATATATGGACAAGAGAGGAGACCAAGAAATCTACTCTCAACTGGAGCGCCATCAATGCCATACAATGTGCTATACATCCCACTGAATTTGCAAGAGTCTCTTCGTGTGCCACAGTGAAAGAGATGCGGGATAAGCTGGAGGTCATCTATGAGGGAACCTCTCAGGTGAGGGAGACTAAGGCTAATTTACTAATTTCAGAGTATGAAGCCTCCAGGATGAAGCCCAGCGAGACCATCACCGAGATGTATGCTCGTCTTACCCTCATAACCAATGGTCTAAGAAATCTGGGGAAAAACTACTCTGACTATGAAATCGTGAGGAAGATACTGCGATCCCTGACTCTAGTATGGCATACAAAAGCGACAGTTATTGAGGAGTCGAGGGATCTTCCGAATACCAAAGTGGACGAGCTAATAGGCTCATTGATGACCTATGAAATGAATTTGCCAAAGACAGAGGAGCTTGAGAAAAAGAGGCAGCCTATTCCTTTGAAGGCAAGCACGAGTCGTTCCAGTCGATCCAGCCACAATGGATCGTCCAATGATCAGAGCCTCTCTAGATCAGAAATTGAAGGAGATCAAATAGCGATGCTGACCAGAGAGTTCAGAAGGTTTCTTAGAAAAGAAGGAAGAAATTTCAGCCGAAGACAATATGGCGGCAGAAGATACAACAGGTACAAATCTAACTCTGCCAAGAAGATATACACTAATGTTTGTTACCTGTAGCAACCCTAATAAAAATAAGATTTTTTAAATAAATCAAATTAAAAATAAAAGATAAGTAAATAGATGACAAAGAGCCTAAATGAGTAAATCATTGATCAAGAGGAAAATAACGCCTTTTATAAAGGCGCTGATTCAAAAGGAAACGCCTCTGTATAAGCCGTTAATTTAAAAGGGACGCCTAGACAATAGGGCGTCAAATTTCAAACGACGGGAAAAATAAAATTAAGGAAAGGAAATGAAGCGCCCTCTACATGGGCGCGTTTACATAAGTAACGACGCTCGACAAGACGTCAATTTAAATTAACGTCCTCGCTTAAGACGTTAATTCAGATCGAGTTTCGTTCGACCCAGGAGTCTATCCAGGGCAAGTTCTGGATAACTACGTCGAAGGTGGAATACGGTAAGGACTCTAACCCTATTAGGATCCCCAAAATCCTATAAATACCCTCCTAATCGACCCAGATCGCTATTTGGCGATTTGAGCTATCGTTCTGCTGAAAGGAGAGGTTTTGTTCTTCTTATTGTTTCTTCCAAACCGCAGAAGCATGAGGATTCTAATGCTTCTTCGTCTTCTTCTTACAGGTTAAGGAGTTCCTGTCTTCCTGAAGAACGAAGGTTCTTCATCAAGCATCATCTTCTTCTTCTTCTGCCGGTGATCAGAAGACTCTGTTGCAAAACAGAGTATCGTTTCTCTTCACGTATCTTCACCCAGATAATCATCATGTAGGTTTTCTCAAGAAATGTAGCCCAAATTAATTTAAGATCCTTAATAAAATCATATGTTATCCATGCATATAGTTTCATCATGGTTTTAAATGTTTTCTGTAAAATTTTGAAAGAAGCGACCCTGACAAGGGCGCTAATTCTTGTTTTGACGCCCTACCTAGTAGTCGTAAATTTCATATAAATTGATAATTACCCATGTTTAAAATTCGATATCTATGAAACCATGAACCTAATCTAATGCATGTTCATCCTGATTGAATCCTGCTAATTTTCTGATCCTGACTATATAAATTGTTCCTGAAATTTTATTATCTGAAATTTGAAAAATTGCTGGATTAACGACATGCATAAGGTCGTCTCTTATTAAACTGACGCCCCAGACCAGGGCGCTAATTGACAAGTAACGCCCCTGTCCAGGGCGCGTTTTTGTTAAAATTCCATATTATCTAAATTCCACAAAATAGAAATACAGAATGGACGACTGCTGTATAAGTCGTCAAATTGTAAATAAACGCCCCTGTAAAAGGCATTAATTTGATAAGTAATGACTTAGATTAAGTTGCTATTTCCTGTGATACTATTTTACACTGTTACTGTTAACCGAAGGTTTCATATGTATATTGATAAATATATAAAAATATATCTATATATATATATCGGCACTATATTCCAGTCCGTGAATATAGTCCCATGTTTCATGATATTTTTATCGCACTACCCTCAATTCTCATTGACATACAAGCTCTCCATTGGACATTCCGTTCCATTGGACTAGCAAGTTAGTCATAGAGACCTCCGTAAGACTCCTCGAGCCTTGGATTCCCTCAAGGCCGACTGAGCTGGTTGTACCATAAAAACCCATTACACTATTTTGCCATGTCACTCTATAGAAACATGGTATACCGGCCCTCATGTTATGCAAAGTGTGTATCATGAGAACTTTCTTAATGGGATGAGGTTATCATGCCATTTGATGATGTTCTTGTAAACCATAATTCTATATTCAACATGATGTTCTTGTGAACCTCAATTCTATATTAAGAATGAGGACGCCTTGCCATTGATGTGCTGTTCATGTGGACCTCAATTCTATATAAAGAGTGTCCATACTTGCTTGTCATGGTACCCAAGTTAGGGAACCAATTCCACTTAGTTTTATCAATAATCGTGATTGTACCGTTATTATCGTCATTCTATGTCAAGTGTCATATTTTTGGACTCTGTTCTATCCAAGTTATCCTACGTATCTACAAGCTTTATTCTTGAAATTCCATATTGGCTATATACAAAAGTGGATGTTAAAATACATGATTAATGCCTGCGCATATAGGGCCCGATCTGGTCCTGGGAGGAGCACCCGAAAGTACTTGTGCCCATGGGAGTTGATTGATCACGGTATTGGCATTATACCGAAGTGCATGACTAGCTTGATTGAACATTCCACAAATCTTGTACTTGTACTTGACTTGATATTACATGACTTGCGTGGCCCGAGAAAGGGTAATTGTATATTTGCTTGACTTGAAACAAAATAGCCAATTTCCAACATGACATGATGAGTTTGCTTGCTTGAATATCTTGATATCTTTTGATATAAGTTCTTGAAAGTTCATGACTAGTTCTTCTTGCTATCGTATTGTTATACACTCTCTCTATCTTGTCGTTTTATGCGAGCATGCATAGCTATAGTGCATTCATGAAAGATGTAATCACTTAAACCCCTTGCTAGTTCTTGAGATATAATTTCCTACTGAGCGTTCGCTCACTTAGTGTTTCCCTACTTTTCAGGTAAGTCCGACGATGAGGGAACTCAAACGGATGGGGAAAATCAAGAGTGAAAGAGATAGAGCTTCTTTCGTGTTATCTAGTCTTTTTCATATTTTCTTGAGTCAACATTGTATTTTTCCTTTATTTTAGTTAGTACTTCAAGGTTTGTAATAGACATATTCTTATGAAGGAATAAAGGACTGGGTTATCTTTACTTTTGCGCATCTCTGATTTTGGTGTCGAATACACTAATACTCTGATTGACATGATTGATATAAACTCGTCGCGCATCTCCGGGTACCTTCAGTGCTCGAGGCGTGACATTACCACTGCAGGAAGGCCGGTCATATGAAGGCTGATTGTCCAGAGCTCCAGAAGCCGAAAGAAAAGGCCAAGAAAAGGGCTCCCAAAGGAAAAGCAATGGTGAGCACATGGAGCGATGAGGACGAGGGCACTTTGAGCAGCACATCAGAAAATGAAGACGAAGAAAAGCCCATCTGTCTGATGGCCAGAAATGATGAAAAAGAAGTGGAAAAATCGGACGAGGTATCATCTCCTTTTGAGCATTATACTATTTCAGATTGGGAAGATGCTTACGAAGAATTGCTAGATAAGGTAGATGATATCAGAAAAGAGAACAGACAATTGAAGAAGAAAGTAAATTCTCTTATGAATGACAAAGCTATGTCTGATAAACTTGCATGCTTGCAATCTGAAAATGACATGTTAAAAAATTCATGTGCTGAAGTTGATAATGTTAAGCATGAATTAATAGACTCTAGAAGAGAAAATGATAATCTGAAAAATGCGATTGACGAATTAAAATTGAAATTGTAGAATTATGAAAATGAAATGAAAGTTATGAATGAGAAATATGAAGTTGTTCTAGGTGTTAACCATGAACTAAAAAATTCAATTGATCACCTAGATGAAGAGAATGAAGATAAAAAGAAAATTATCGAAAATATGACCCAAGGATCTGATAATTTGAATGCACTCTTAGGGTCAAAAGTAAGTTTCAGAAGAGAAGGCCTCGGGTATAACTCTGTAGCTAAAGGGAGCTTTGCTTTGAAAATAATTTCATTCGTTGCTGAGAAGGAAAAGGGGTCCCTCATCAAAATGAGCAATGTGAAATCTACTGTTAAAGTTGTTGAGTCCAAATTGCCCAGTGCTAAGGACAAGGGAAAGCAGAAAATGGGTGAGTCTAGCTATGATAGTACACACTACCTTTCCTCCTAGGGTAGAGTTCAGATGAAGGGTCAACCTTCGCGCACACCAAAACCCCAGGCTAGGGTTAACAAGTCACCACCAACAGTTTAGAGGAAGACTCAACCCACACCCATAAAGAAGTCAAGCGAGTCTAGGGTGCAAGGTAGAAACACTTATGCCAGAAGTCAATCGAGCCACTTCCACCAGCCTAGAGTCCAGACACACCATCTTGTGGAGCCTCAATAATTCTATAGGTTTGAATGGAGTAGAGCTCAAGGGAGGTATAGATATCAGTCATGTATCACACAGACATACAGACCTCAGGCTAAAAACTGGGTTGGGCCGTCTAGAATATGGGCTTCTAGGAAGCAAACCTTTTACAGTCAGCCAAGGACCAATGTTGGCCACTATTTCCTGAATGCTCATTGGCCTACGCACTGGCACAAAAATAATCAGAATGCAAGGAAAAATGGTGGCAGGACAAATAACAAGTCAAGAAAAATTCAGCTTGCTAATGCTGAGAAGAAGAGAAATAATAGAAGAAATGTCAAAAACCCCACCAATCAACCAGCTCTCAAACAAGCATGGATCCCAAAAATTTTGCTATCATGTATGAATTGTTCTATTTCTGCTTCGGAGCCCAAACAGTTTTAGGTTCCAAAATTTTCTCCGTGACTATGATTGCAGGTATGCCTGGCAGCCAAGCACAACATGTGGTATCTGGATAGTGGCTGCTCCAGGCATATGATGGGGGACAAGGATAAATTTTGCTTGCTGACAGAGAAGAATGGAGGCCTTGTCACCTTTGGAGGAAACACCAAGGGTAAAATCATCGGATCAGGTAAAGTAGGTAAGTGCACTACCTGTTGCATTGATGAAGTCTTACTGGTGGATGGATTATCATATAATCTTCTAAGTATCAGCCAACTATGTGATAAAGGGCACAAGGTAGTATTTGATGCACTTAGCTGTAAAATTTTTGAACCTGACTCTGATGTGGTTAAATTCTTTGGAAAAGAATGAATAATATTGACATGGTAAATCTAGATGATATTGCACACTCTAACTTATGTATCACTGTTAATAAAGAAGACTTAGCCTTTCTGTGGCATCGTAGGTTAGGCCATGCTAGTTACACTGTTCTGCATAAATTGATCAAACACAGCATGGTGAAAGGACTCCCTGAAATTTCTTTCAAGGAAAATAAAGTGTGTGGTGCTTGTACACAGTCCAAGCAGACTAGAAAGTCATTTAAATCAAGAACTGGAAACATGTCCCTTAAACCTTATGAGCTGATACATATGGATTTATTTGGACCCACACGATCAGTCAGCTTGTCAGGGAGGAGATATGGATATGTCCTAGTTGATGACTTCTCTAGGTATACTTTGGTCTTCTTCATCACTCACAAGAATGATGCTTTTACAAAATTTCAGGAGTTCTATTTAAATATCAAACAGAAAAATGAACACTTGATCAAAAATATTCTGTCTGATCATGGAGGTGAGTTTGAAAACTCAAAATTTGAAAACTTCTGCAGGGAAAATGGAATTACCCATCGGTTCTCCTCCCCATGAACACCTGAGCAAAATGGAATAGTAGAGAGGAGGAATCGGACACTTGTAGAGATGGCCCGTACACTACTTGTTGAAGGTGGCTTCCCAAGAAAATTTTGGACAGAGGCAGTTAATACTGCATGCCATGTAATCAACAGAGCCATGGTAAGGTCTTTCACTAAGAAAACTCCTTATGATATTTTGAAAGGTAAGAAGCCTTCAATTGCTTATTTCAAGGTCTTTGGCTGTAAATGTTTCATTCATGTTAATGATAAAAGAGATCTTGATAAATTTGAACCTAAAAGTGATCCAGAATATTTTCTTGGGTATTCTGAATACACTAAAGCATATAGAGTGTACAGCCTTAATTCTAAAACTGTTGAGGAATCTCCACATGTTGTCTTTGATGAGTCCCTAAGTAACTTTGAAGTTGGTCAATGCAGAAAAGAAGATGACGGAGAAATTCTTAAGAAAGAAAAACTTGAAGATCAATCAGACCAAGAAGAAGAAGCTGAAGAAGTCAATGCGGAGGAGCCTGCTGTTCAGGGGGAGGTAAATGAAGGTCAAGGTAACCAAGTTATCAATGTCAGATTCTTAAGAGACCACCCTATTGAAAACATCTTTGGTGACTTGCATGAACCTCCTAGGAGTAGAGGCTTCCTTAGAGCTCAAAATGAATTAAATGCATATGCATTGGTTTCTAATGTTGAACCCAAAACCATTGATAGTGCTCTCAAAGATGCAAATTGGATCAATGCCATGCACGAAGAGCTTAATCAGTTTGACAGGAACAAGGTGTGGCACCTAGTTCCACCTCCTGTTCATGGAAATGTCATTGGGACAAAATGGGTCTTTAGAAATAAAAATGATGAGCTAGGTAATGTTGTCAAAAATAAGGCCAGACTTGTTGCTCAGGGGTACAACCATGAATTCGGATTTGACTTTGAAGAATCATTTGCCTTTGTAGCTAGGTTAGAAGCTATTAGAATTTTGTTAGCTTATGCATGCTCCTTTGGAATAACTCTCCAGCAGATGGATGTAAAATCTACTTTTCTCAATGGGGAAATTAAGGAGGATGTCTATGTCCATCAACCTACTGGCTTTGAATGCTCAGATTTTCCTTCTTATGTATATAAGTTGAATAAAGCTCTCTATGGTTTGAAGCAAGCTCCTAGAGCTTGGTATGACAGACTAAGCACATTCCTTATTGACAAGAAGTTCACAAGAGGTGAAGTTGATCAAACGTTGTTTACCAAGGTACGTCATCCTGATATCATCATTGTCCAAATTTATGTGGATGACATTGTGTTTGGTTCAACCAACCCTGAATTATGTAAGGAACTTTCTAAACTTATGACACAAGAATTTGAGATGTGCTCAATGGGTGAATTGAAATTATTTCTTGGACTGCAGGTGACTCAAACTAAAGAAGGAACATTTATCACTCAGTCCAAATATATAAGGAACCTCCTGAATAAATACAAATTCGACAACCTCAAGGACATTGCAGCTCCAATGAGTACTTCAACAAGCCTTGATGAAGATACCAAAGGTAACTCTGTGGATCAAAAGCTGTACAGAGGTATGATCGGATCTCTCTTGTATCTCACTGCATGTAGGCCTGACATTCAATTTGCAGTGTGTTTATGTGCTAGATTTCAGGCTAGTCCTAAGGAATCACACTTCAGTGCAGTGAAAAGGATCTTTAGGTATCTAACAGGCACCCAAGAACTAGGCTTATGGTATCGTGCTAGATGTGAGCTAGAGCTTCTAGCCTACACTGATACAGACTATGCTGGGTGTCGGGTAGATAGGAAGAGCACTAGTGGTTACTGTCAATTCCTACGTGGTTGTCTAGTATCTTGGGCTTCTAAAAAGTAACACACTGTGGCACTTTCCTCTACTGAAGCAGAATATGTTGCTGCAGGGAACTGTGCTGCCCAGATACTATGGATTAAACACCAGCTCTTAGATTATCAGATAAATCTGAGATGCATTCCACTTCTATGTGACAACACCAGTGCAATCTGTCTCACTAAAAATCCGGTTCACCACTCTAGGACTAAGCATATTGAAATTAAACACCATTTTCTTAGAGATGTAGTGAGCAAGAATGAAATTGAATTGATATTTATTGAAACTGAAAAACAAATCATTGATATCTTTACAAAACCCCTTGGAAATGAAAGATTTAAATATTTAAGATGAGAATTAGGGCTATGTAAATTTCAGCACGAGATTGATGAATAAATTCACTCTAGAGCTATATGAGGTAATTGTGTCAGCCTATTCCTTAAGCAGTTGAATAAAGAAGATCCTTGTGTAATCGATTATTTGATGTCTTGCACAGATTGTTTGATGGTTGTGTATAAACTGCACAGAGTCTTGATACAAGTACTACACCTAGTCTATGCCATGTATGATCTCTCTGGTCATTGCATACTACGCATGAAGCATAAGTCACTCGTAGCAACATATAGGTCGGTGCATATTGCATTCCAACCACATGTAAGTCGGTGCATCTATTATCCAAACTGCATGATAAGATCGATGCACATTGCATTGCTCATGAAGGATAAGGTCGGTGCAAAATTTGCATGTTGCATATCTTAGATAATGCATATTGATATCAGGGGGAGGATAGCAACATCAGAACTAAGTTCAACCCCTTCTCTCTCTCTCTGCTCCTTAATGTCCACTCCTTTTCTCAGACTGGATAACAGTCTAGTAATTGGTTCATTATCGTGAGCTGCAATTATTACAACTCTTCCGCTATAAGAATCACATGTGCTCATGGAATGAACCGAAGGTTTAACTTTAATAGGCTGTAAAGTTCAAAAGATTGTCTTCTGAAAATAAGGTGATAGAAAATACTTATTGCTCTTAACCTCTATCTCATGATTATAATAGAACAAGTCTTCACAGTATCTGAACATGATAGATTTAGTGATGGTTAAGGTTTGAAAACTAAAAATTTTGTATTGTTCTTAAACAAGTCACTCCAAAAATTATAAGGGCAGCAAAAATTAAGTTCATCAAAGAAAAAGAAATGAACAAAGTGGCAGAGCAATGAATGAGTTACAGTGAGAAACCGAGGTCTCCATCAAAGAAATGGAGAGTACCTTAAGTCATGAAGTGACTCAGGTTAACTCTGTTCATTTGGTCGAATCTACAAGGGAGGTTTCACTGAGCAACTAGGGGTACTGGCCTCTGATCAAGGTATACCCTTAACGTCAAAGGTGCAAACTATCCCTGTAGCTTTTGATCAGAAATAGATATAGTAGTTTATGCTTAGTAACTGGGGGTATTAGCCTCTAATCAAGGTATACACCTAATGTCAACGGCATAAATGATACTTGTCTGTTCAATAAGTTCAATTTTTAGAAGCTCGTGAATGAAAACTGCTGTAACCCTTAGAAAACAAATGTCATTGAGTGTCAATTGTTTAACCTCAATACAAATTCAGGTGACTTTCCTCGCTCTTCACTTTCTCTGAAGTAATTAGGGTATTGTCTCGACCTAGACTTTTATGTTTATGTGACTCAGGTTCATTGCTATAAATGGAGTATATAACCCTATTTCAGAAAGTCAGTGAATTCTCTTTACCTTCTATAACTGTTAAACCAGACTGAAATCAAGCAAGCCCATTGCTCGATTCATATAATTTAAGGGTTGCGCCATAATTTGCTCACATTCTGAACTGTTACATAGAACATTGTTCCTCTCTTTCCTCCTCATTTGCTGATGGCAAAGGGGGAGAATGTGAGTTTGCATTAAGATTCCTCAGGGGGAGCGTCTATGCTCAAGGGGTAGGAGTCTCAATCAGTGCATAAGTCGGTGCATACATAACCTGTGTAGTTGCATGCATGACATTTGATTACATCATCTCATGGTATGCATGACATTTGATTACATCATCTCTTGGTATGCATGACATTTGATTATATCATCCCATGGTATTCATTCATTGTGTTGCCATCATCAAAAAGGGGGAGATTGTTGTGCCCCTTGTGCCTTGATGATGTTGTGTAGTTTCGATGATAGCAAACATTATGAGTCATCATGTTAAGTCATCATATTCGATTCAATGTCTGATGAATGATTTGATTGAATGATGTCTGAATGAATGTCATGCTACATGTACTCTTAAGTCTGTGAAGTTTAAACCCTACACGCTACCTAAGCTGATGCTAGTCTGTTCAGGTTCATGCATCATCTGTATAGTCGGTGCATTCCTAGTCATTGTGCATCTCAAGGTCAGTGCAAGGTCAATTGTCTAAGGCTAAGGTTCGTGCATATCTCAGTCCGGTTGTTCAACAAACTTAGTGCATGGTATTGTTTATGTGGATAGTGGTCTGAGGGTCTTGTTTCTGCACGATGCCTTGCAATTGATAGTCGGTGCAATGTCGTGTTTCAGCACGGTCGGTGCAATCTTTGATCCTAGTATTGAAATGAGTCGGTGCAATACTTGCATATGCATACGTGAGTCTGTGCACTTCATTTTCCATGCACGTAGCCTTGAAGTGAGTTAGGTCGGTGCAAACGCCCTCGTATGTTTGGTGCATCGGTGCAACTCTTTGTACTGCACGCTGATTAAGTCATGCATCTGTGCATATCTTCTCTATGCTTTCTTTGCATTAGGTCAGTGCACTGCTCTTCTCACACGTTGGTCGGTGCATCTACCTTTCAAGAGATGATTGAGTCTGAGCATGTGTATGTGACCACCACAATTGAGTCTGTGCATCAAAACTTTTCCTCTATGCAATCTCCTCTCTTTATATCGTATAATTGTCTGAATATGATCCATATCTGATGCCCTGACTGTGGATCGTGATAACTTTACACATGTGGAACAAACCACTCATGTGAGATATATAAAAGGATGGAGAAGATAATAAGGACAAAAGAAAGCACGTGGTGCTATAAAGGAGTGTGATCGCCAGAGGGGTTATCTCAATAATAAAACTAATGATCGCAAATACCTGGTGATAAGTGGGATGCGAGATGGATTGTGAATTCCTTCCTCCTCCTTCAATCGGCCAGCCGATGAAGGTGGTTTTCCTTGTTGATTACCCTTGCACAAAGACAAAACAAACAAGCAAAGGGAAGTGGATCAGCCGAGTGAACGTAGTATCAATCCCAAATAGAAGATATGATGATGAAAGAGAACACAACATGCGCACCTCTTTTTTTTTATTTTTTTAAAACCCCTAAAGAGTTAGGGAAAGGAGAAATATGATACTAATGCAAGAAAAGAAAACAGTGGATGATGACCGATAGAAAAGCACAAATAAATAAGTAAAAGACCCCCGCTGTCCCTGACGATAGTAGAGGGGAACCGAGGTTGATGCTGCTGGTTCGCCTGAAACAACATGAGGAAGTAGAGGGAAGAGATCGCATAGAGGGAAGAGAAAGACTCTCCTCTGCACGCACAAAGTTAAAAACTGCCCTCTGCTTCTTTCTCTCGTATATCTATAACTTTCTCTAATGGTCAGCACGTTATTCGTTGTTGTTAACCTTGCACAAGATCGACCAGAGCTTCTTTATATAGGGTTTTAACCGAAGATAAACTCAATTTTAGGAAGATAAGGACGGGCAATGGTTATCAAAGGTAGGACTCTAGTTCCAATTCGAGCAAGGAGACCATTGGAGGCAAGGAACTATTCAGGAAAGGCATACTCAAACACGACTCTGAAGGATAAAACACGACCTTCAAAAGGGCGTCAAATTCTAAATTGATGATTACTCAAAAACACGACCCTAACAAAGGCGTCAACTCCTGGATTTAAATTTGGCAATAAAACTTTCTTTATTTGAAAATTATGAGAAAACGCATGCGATAAAGGCGTTACTTGAAAACACACCCTGAGGAAGGACGCCAATCAGTAATTGGAATTTATTTTGAAACCGGATAATACCAGGAATTGACGCCCTGACATTTGGTCGTCCTTTCTTTTGAACAAGCCCTAGGTAAGGTTGCTTTTAAAATAACGCCCCTCTTCAGGCCGCGAATCACAAAAATGCAAGAACAAACCAAAAAAACACACCAAAATAGAAAAACTTCATATTATGAATGTATTGAAGTTCACTTTGGGGCGTCAACATAGTGACATGAGATTTGATCAACATAGCGTCAATTTTGGCGTGTCTACAGCTGCCCCGCCTTGGTGTCTGCTTTGCAAGGGAGTGAGATGAAAAATGAAGTGAAAGTGCAACCAGCGGAATGAAGTGGAATGAACTGATAAGTAGACGCCAAGGTGTGATGTGACACGCCTCAGACACCAAGCATTAGAAATCTTTCCAAGATTCTGAATGAAACAACTCCGAGTGATTCCAAGGAAGCATCGATTTGTTGGATAAATGAGATTTAAACTAAACAAGTAAAAAGGTGCGCGCAGCACGATAAGGAGACACCATTGGAGAGCGTTTACCAGCCAACGTGGACGTGCTACAACCAAGGTGGATTTGTAGAAAAATAAAGGGAATTGAGATGGAGACCCAGCAAAGGAACATTTTCAAGGAAATAGCCTGAGCGGCTTCAAAGAGAATAAAGTACTCAATTTGGAGTGGAATATCTCATGTCAACTCAATCAAGAACGAGTGACTTTCATTATCGCCATAATATGAAGATTTTCAGCATGAAGCTCAAAGTCCTACATGATGCATACTGGGCTAAAAGGAAAACTTAAAATAAAAACTAAAATAGAAAATAATCATGGATAATATTGTTAAGCCATCTAGACTTGGTCAAGAATCCATCCCTCTGAGCTAACACTAAGCCGAAGCCCGTTTGTCCGCGCATCAACTCAGAAAGTGGAACCATCGTCCCAGACCTTCAACGACTCAACGGCAAATCCGTGTGATCAAGACTCTCCTGGAATTATCACCGTTTTTGATGAAGGGGAACTCAAATTCCAGGTTCATCAGAACCACAAGGTCCTTGATATATTATAATAACGTAGAATACCATATAGTAATAATACTTACAGGAACGAAATACAAGAACAACATGATGTTACTCCAACAGTGATCCGGGTATCTCGAAACCTGCAATCCTCTGCACTTGAAAGTTCATTAGCCCTCCCACAATTTCAATATGAATAACCCTCAATTCAAAGCATGACATGATCATAAGTGCTAAATTAAAAACAATTCCAACAAAATAATAGCACTTAAGTTCATCGAAGCATGTAGGGAAGCAAATTCATAAGCTCACAAATTCACGCCTGGATAGAATGGCATCAAAAACATAAAAGGCGCCTGACATCAGGGCATCAATAAATAAAACACGCCTTTCACTTAGGCGTTAGATTCACCAAGAGTTCAAGAAGAAAATGACCCACTCAAGGGCGTGAACTAAAACACGGCCTCGGTCAGGTCGTCAATTCAACAATTGACGCCCTAATAGAAGGCGTTAATTAAGCACAAGCTTCTGTTTCCGATTCGAAAGCTAAACCCAGTCCTAATAGCCATAAACTTTCTAACTTCGATCAGCCTTAAGACCCCCCCGGACTTCTATAAAGGAAGTCACTTCCTCAAATCAATCAAAGCAATCCTTCGGAGCTCTGTTTCTTCTGCTACTTCTTCTCCTATTCGTGTTCTTTTCGCAAACCGGAGATGGAAAGGGAAATTAAGAGATCAAAGTCCTCAACTCCCAGATTAACTAAGATTAATGGGCATATCAGCAGTAGAATCTCCATGAACCAGGTAAAGTATTATTTCTTCTTCTCTTTTCTTATCTTCACTGAACTACTTTTGTCGCTCATGTATTCTCCTTCTTTTCTTTCTTCCACAAGATTATCCAAATGTCCCAGGAGCTAGGAGATTTACAAAAATTAAGTGGCTGCCACTTATCCTTTCCAAGTTTTCTTCAGATATGAGGGTCTACCTAGCAAGATGGCACCTTCTGAGCCTAGTTACCCATGCTAAACACCATGATCAAATCCATCTTGATTGGGCAGCTATAGGAGCTCTTGTAGAGATATGGCATCCTTCTACTCATACCTTTCTCTTCTCTACCTTTGAAGCCACTATCCTATTAGAAGAATTAGAGATGATCTTAGGTTTAAAGAGAATGAAGCAAGGGGATGAAGAGAAGATGGCCATCATGCCAAAACCAATCTCCTCACATGAACTTCTAACCACATTGATACCTAGCCCGAACTTAGTGAATCAAATCAAGGTCACTAAAGGAATCAATCTTCTAAAGCTTGCCTCATGGGTGTACAAGAGAGCGGATCAAGCTAAAGAAGAAGAAGAAATAGAAAAGGTAACCAAGGCCTTCGTGGTATGCTTAGCAGGAGCACTCTTATTCCCATCCATGGAGGATTTTATAGAGGAGGCACAGTTGAGCGCCGTGGCGAGCTTATGGGAAGGAGAGAGAATCGGACCAGCTGTTCTAGCTTATCTCTATAGCGGGCTCACCTCGGCGGCAATGGGAAGACCCATCTACGGATGCATGCTAGCTCTCTCTAGTTGGGTAGACCTTCACTTCAAATTTGATCCATGTGATGAAGTCCAACAATCCTCAAGAATCTTCTTAAAGAGCCCACTCTCTTATATGACTGGCTCATTAGGAATAAGTAATAGGGTGATGAACCGGATACCTCAAATCAAGAAGAGAGCGGAATGGAGAGAGCACCTCAAAGTAATGCCAAAGAATCTCTTCACTTGCGCCCCGGGAATACTCAAGACTCAAGAACTCCGTGCAAGATTTTCTCCCGGAACAGACCTTCGACTCATAGGTGCTTCAGAATTCGTTTTGTACAACTCACATCGGTGCCTTCCTCAACTCGGGCTTCCACGGCAAGTATTCGAAGATCTATCTCATCTCCCTCCGATCAAGATACGGGATCTCGGCAGCAATGAAGATGGAGAAGAGTGCACAACTATCCAAGCTCTGTGGAAAATCAATAAAGCTCATCAACCTGTGGAAAGCTTGGAAGAAGACAGAGATGAATGGAAGTCTTATGTAATTGCTTTGAGAAACTTGAGGCCCAAAATGACTCATTGAAGCAGTGTAATCTTTCTTTTCTGATAAATCAATAATACGTTCTTATTGAGCCAATTTCAAAGTGTTTATGATCAAATCTTCCAATAACCTGAGATTCTGGTGCAAATAACGCCTCAAGAAATGTCGTGAATTCATAAGAGGACGCCTCAGCATACGCCGCTTTCAATATTCCAGCTCACCAATTTGACGCCTCCACAAATGGGCGTTAACTGAATAACGACTTAAAATAGGTCGTGAATTGATTCAAATTCCCAAAATATATTCGTTGAAATCTAAAAGTAACGCCCTCAGCAAAGCCACGGATCATCAAAATAACGCCTTGAGCTCAGACGTTAATTATAAACGGCAATTATTACTTCCATCACATCAATCAACCCATATTGAATGCGTCTGATGACGGTTATCATTCCCCATGCAAAACAAAATAACGCCTCAGATAGCGTCATCAATTGTCAAAACACGCCCGAACTCGTGGGCGTCAATTCCACAAAACACGCCCTTCCTCAAGGCGTTTCTTCGTTTGACCGTTGAACTTTCCTTTCCCTCCTTTCTTCTTCCTCCTTCGTCCTATTTTCTCTTTCTTCTCTCATACCCCCTTCTGCAACCCTAACCGAAACCCCCCCCCGTTCTCCCTTTCTCAATCTCTCTCATACCTCCCCCTCTCCAACTTAAACGATGGTCGGCGGTGGTTTGAAACGACAACGGGTGGCCGCCCCCGAGGTCGTTGATTTAGGTGAAGATGCCATGGAGGAAGCCCCTCCCGCAGCAGCCGAGGAACCTCCGGCGGTGGTGGACAACGAGGCTCCAGCGGCGATGGCCGGCAACGAGACCGAAGGAGGCCAAGAGGCTCACGAAGAAGACGAAGAAGGAGATGGAGAAGATGGAGAAAATGAAGAAGGAGGAGAAGAAGGTGAGGGCGGTGAAGAAGAAGGTGATGAAGAAGAAGAAGGAGGTGGTGATGAGCCACCGCCCACGGCGGCGGCTCCTCCCCGTGCCGGCCAACTACGGCGACCCAGGCAACCACGACCTCAGCCACAAGGACCAAAGCATAAGAAGGTAGGCCCCCAACCCTATTTCCATTTTTCTGTATTTTTATTTCCATTTTTATGCAATTTCTATAGCCCTCGGGGTAGAAACCCTGCAACTCAGAAAAGAGAAGCCCCCCCATGGGGGCGTGATTTAGAGATGAAACGCCCACCCCAAGGGCGTTAGTTCAAATTATTTTCTGCAAAATAATTAATTTCATGAAAACATGCCCTACAGCATGTCGCCCATTTAAATTCATCATTTTTATAAACATGTTGTTAATTTCCATTAATCTCCATGCTTTTAATTATTTCAAATATTTTTCCATGAATTTGTTTCGCATGCCGTTATTTTTATTTCATTTTCTGAAAACCATGAAAGCAACGCCCCCCACCAGGGCGTTAATTCAATGAAAGACGACCAAACCAACGGGCGTCAAATCATTAATTTGAAAAAATATTATGAGGCCCCAAAACTCCCATTTGAGAACAACGTCCCACTCAGGGGCGTGACTTAAGCAAAAGACGACCCTGGGATGGGCGTCTCCTAAAAAAAAATCTTAAGAAATTAGAAATTAACCACCAAACCACGCCCATTACAGAGGCGTTTCTTAGATAAACAACGACCTGGGGTAGGTCGTGAATTCAAAGTACACTTAAGAACCACGCCCCTCCCAGGGGCACTAATTCAATAAACCACGACCCAAGGATGGTCGCTAATTAAACCAAACATCCACATTTCAACCCAAGGCAATCAAATGAATTCCACATAAATAATCAAAATAATTAAGCCAAAAATTCTTTCTCTATATGCATGCAGGGGTTGATGAGGACGCGCATCTCCTGGGTCATGGTCCGGGCAGCATACTACGGCCTCCCTGAGTTTCAGAGAGCTAGGGTAGACGCCATGGGGTTCGGGGCCTTCCTATCCATAGAGCCAGTTAGACCAGACCTACAACTTATCCAGGTTCTACGGGAGAGATGGGACAGGACTAGCCTGGCATTCCTGATGCCATGGGGGCATATGGTTCCTGCCTTGGAGGATGTAGCTAGGATCACCGGGTTGAGGGTAGACGGAGAGGCTGTGAGTGGGATCACCTACCCTGACTACACTGAGTTCGCCCAGAGACTACTAGGGCTAGAGATGGTCTACGAGACCCCCAGTGAGTGCAGGACTATCTTCCGCACAGACCTGACTTCGGTGATGGGGTTAGGGGATGCTAGGCATAGGTCCGGGGAGGCCCTAGAGCAGTTTTCACAGAGGTTGATAGATGGGGCTAGGGCGGTCTACTGCCAGGACCCGGCTGACAGGAAGAGAGCAGACCTTGACTTGAGGAGGTTCCTGCTACTGCTACTGGGGAGGCTATTGCTGGGGACGAAGGGCGACGTCATCAACTGCCGATTCCTAGGCATTCTCGAGGACTTGGAGGCAGTTGGCAGCTACGCCTGGGGAGTGGCACTACTGGGGCACTTGATGGCTGACCTGTCCACAGGGACAGGGCGAGAGACGACCGTCAGTGGCTTCTCACCTTTTCTTCAAGATTGCATTTTTCTCTTTTTCTTTCATTTTCTTTTTTTTCTTTTATTATGCATGTGAATGCCTCACTAATACAGTGCATGGATGCAGGTTTGGAGCCACCTATACATGCCGATGGGGCGCGTCGACCCACGGCCTAGAGGTGAGGGAGCTTTCCCTCTAGCGCGCTGGCTGCCGGTGGTGTTCGGGGCCCCACTGGGCTACGAGTTGTGGGTTCTACGGAGAGAGTTCCGTGACTTCCCTCCCTCGCTGGTATGATGAATGTTATGCATCTTTCTTCTGCATTTATTTGAATTTATTATGATTATGATGGAATGATGATGATATGTATGTTTATGAATGCAGGTGCGATGGAGACCCTACGAGGGGATGACAGACGAGGGCCAGTCGTGGGTCGTAGCGGGGCGACCTCGTTTTGAGCATGAGCTGTGGGTCCACTGCTTGAGCGAGATCGAGCCGTTATGGCTTAGGCTAGTGATGAGGACCTTGGGCCTGCACCAGGAGTGGATTGAGGTAGGGGAGCCACGTGGCATCTGGAAGAAGACACGCGGTCGTACAAAGGCGACCGACTGGAGGGTACGGTTCGAGGAGCAGTACGCCGACTGGCGGCGAGGCGGGATCCGAGTCACCTCCCACGCGACCGACAGCTCCGAGTACCTCCGGCGCTACTGGGAGGTTTACGCCGGATGACCTCAGATGAAGGTCCTAGGGGTATGTATGAATGCAATTATTTCTAAATGAAATGCAAATGCTTATGAGGCTATCATGTGACTAATATGTAATGTATGCAGGATGCACGGGACATAGCGACGATGGATGCCCAGGCCCATCTACACAGCCTGGAGGACCAGCTAGCCGCCACGCGGGCAGACCTAGAGACCCTGGTGAGTGTTTAAATTATTTCTATATGCAAATGTATTTTTTTTGAATTATTAATGATTAGCCACTGACGATTTCAATGAATGCAGCATGCCCAGTAGGGAGCAGTGAGGAGAGACCCAGGGGAGGCCTCCAGCTCAAGGGGGCCCAGTGCAGAGGTGACTGCACTGGCAGAGCAGCTAGCTGGAGCGACCGCACGAGCAGAGGCAGTAGAGCGCGACCTCGCTTCACGGGTAAATTCTAAACTCAAACCTCATTCAAATATTGATTATATAGCATTGTGTATTGATGAAGTTGTTTTTACAGACTGAGGAGCTTCGAGCCGCTCTTGCCTGCGTCTGTGAGGGACAGCAGGCGATGACAGCCCAGGTGAGTGCTTTACCTTCCGTCATGCATGGCTTATTTCATGAATTATTAAATTGTGGAACTGATGATTTATTTACCTGTTTGCAGACCAGGCAGTTATGGGCGGCACGTACTGAGTTGGCGATCCGCGAGCAGCGAATCTTAGAGCTAGAGAAGACCCTGAGACGACGCGAGGAGCTGCCTCAGGACGTGGCCGAGCTGCGGGTGGCTCTTGAGCTGGAGAGGAGGGATCGTGCCCGTGAGCGCGAGGAGCGTGCTCGTGAGCACGAGGAGCTGGCGGACCTGAGGACTCAGCTAGTCCTTTCTCAGGAGCGGCTTCGAGTGTCGGAGGAGCGTTTGCGGCGAGGCTGGGAGCGAGCACGAGCTGCAGGGTACAGCTTCACAAGCTCTACCTTCGTGGCGGGTTCCTCTCTTCGAGAGAGGAGTGAGGAAGTGGGCCAGGTTCAAGTTCCAGCTTCTTCACGGGGGCCCATGCCCCCTCCACCAGTGCCACCTCGGGATGGCGAGGACGAGGTAGAGAGTAGGAGAGAGGAGGGGTGAGGCGAGAGCTGAGAGAGACTTACTTGTACTTCTCCACCCTCACACCTGTACATGATAGACATGAGATATATATATATATGAGATTTGAGCTTTTGTTTACCTGAGCACTTTGTATAGTTGTGGACTTGTGTTTGTGTACTTTTCTCTTTCCACATTCTTCGTTTTTGCTTCGCTTTGCCCTGTTCCTGCAACTGTAATCCACACTTTGAACAAACAGGTTAATAATTCTATTCGACTTGGCCCCATGCTCAATAAGCAAGAGGTATCAATATTTTGACCTTAATGACGGGTCAAGGGGCCAAGCCTTTAATCAAATAAGGTAAATGAAATAACTGATAATGGGGAGATGCAACATGCAAGCACGCATATGCAAACCATAAATAAAGACGCCCATGCAGAAATGCAAGCATACTTGGAGAATGCATTTTTTTTGCACTCATATATATTTTTTTTGTTATTTTTCTGAAAAACGCGCCTTAGAGTAGGTCATGATTCACATAAAAGACGCCCTAGAAGACGGCGTGAATTTGAAAAGTGAATTTGATTTTTTGAGAAAGTAACGACCTGCGCAGGGGCGTTATTTTTAAAGAGACGAGCCAAACAAAGGCGTTAAATAACTTGAATGCGCCTTAGACAAAGGCGTTAATTGAATTTATTCTGCAAAAATGGGTTGACAAGGCTATCAAGACCACGGGTCCTACACGGTCACCATCTAAAATTCATTAACCTTTCTTGAGTAATTAAAAGAGAGTCGACGTGATCATGGTTGTCTTGTATTCGAGATTTCGTACAGTGCAATTTCCTAAGTCCGTCTTGACCATCCTGCGAGTTCGTGACTTACCACATAGAAAGGATGGAAGAAAATATAAGGGAAGCCCATAAGGGATTCTGAGATGCTCGAGGTAAAGTTACCTCCCCTACCCTATGCCTGTTGGGGTTCGGTCTCTAGCGTAGGGAAATTTAGTTGCCTTTTTGCCTCTTTTATATTGCACGCATACGCCCAAGGTTTTCCTTGCGGGGACTTTGCCCTCTTGACATGCTTTTCTTTTCACCATTTGACTTTCACTTTGAAATTGACTTGCATTGACGAACAACCTAATTGTACTTGAGCTTTTGTGGAATTTGCTCCCTTTTGGGCCTTGACTTCCACCTACTAGGGCGGCGGATAGGCTTGGCGTGTCTACCCCGAGGTCTCCCTTCCTCTCTTATGGGCCGAAGAAGAAAAGAACGAGTATTGTCTTTCACCTTTAGTCAGGCTTTGACTTCCCATCGGATTTTGCACTGCTTGGGTTCAAGAATAAAGCGTGTTAGTGTGTGCGTGTGTCGACCCAATTTTAGGTTAACAAGACTGATGAATGAATTCTGAATTTTGACCTTTCGGACCTTGATCCTTCGTGTGCCATGGCACCAATTTTAAAAGCTTTTCATTCTTTTGTTTACTTTTTCGAATTTCTATTTTTATTTGTTTTTTGAAATTTATATTTTTTTTTGTTTTTGGAAATATTCCATTTTGTTTTGGATTTTTGAATCAATTTTCTCTCTTTTTTTTGGATTTTGAAAATATTCTATATATATTTTGTTTGGATTTTTGAATCAAGGGTAGTATTTCTTAAGATACAAACCATTCCATGGGTGAGTTAACTCTTCTCCTTCAGCATTAATCAGTTTATAAGCATTGCCTGGATAAACCTCTTTTATGACGAACGGTCCTTCCCAGTTTGGTTGGAGTTTTGAGCGGGGCCCACCAGGTTTTACGAAAATTCTCTTGATTACCATTTCACCGACTTTGAATTTTCTCTCAATTACTTTCTTTTGATAAAAACGTGAGAGCCTGTTTTGATAAACGCGTGCATGCTCGGCGGCGACCAGACGCTTCTCATCTAGGAGTTCCAATTGAGCAAGGAGTGAATCACGACGCTCATCAATAGAGAGTTCCTTGTCAAATTGTACTCTCAGAGAGGGAATGAGAATCTCATAAGGGACTACCACCTCCATTCCATAAGTAAGGGAAAAAGGGGTTTGCCCAGTGGGGGTACGAATGGAAGTACGATAGGCCCAAATAGCTTCAACTAGCTTGTCTGGCCAACCCAAAAATTTATTAGCCTCACACGTCTTTTTAATAATTTTGATCAAAGTTTTATTAGTTGCCTCTGCTTGGCCATTGCCCTGCGGATAATAGGGAGAAGAATGATGCAATGCAATGTTATACCTGTTGCAGAGATCCTTGAGCTCTTGAGAGATGAATTGAGGTCCATTGTCGGTGACGATGGTGCTTGGAATACCGAACCTCGTGATGATGTTCTTCATTATGAACTTGCAGACAGTTGATGCTTTGATCTCCACGTAAGCTTTCGCTTCCGCCCACTTGGTGAAGTACTCCGTTGCCGTGAGGATGAACGACTTTTGTTTGGTCAGGAGGTTTGAATCACCAAGAGGTCCAATGATATCAAAAGCCCACATGGAGAAGGGCCATGGGGAGGACATAGGATGGAGTGAAGAAGCAGGAGAATGAATTTTGTCGGTGTGTAGTTGGCACTTAACACACCTTCGAACATAGATAGAACAATCCTCTTCTAGAGTGGGCCAACAGAAACCTAGCCTAAGAATCTTCTTAGCTAGCATCTTGCTGTTCACATGACCACCACACATCCCAGAATGAGTCTCTTCCACAACCTTCCAAGATTCATCATCATCGAGGCATCTTAATAAAACACCAGTGAGCCCTCTTCTGTAGAGCACACCTCCAACCAAGACATAACGCTGAGCCACTCTTTTGATTGCTTTCTTTTCTTCCACAGTGGCTTCCTCGGGATAGGACTGATCATTGCAATACCTGGCAATCTCATAATACCAAGGTTTTTCTTCGTCAGCCAGCTCTTCTTGCCAATATAATAACATGACCCCTCTGCCTTTAAGAGCTTCCCTCTGCTTGACCTTTTCGAGCACTTGATCCCTAATATCGAGGAATGCACGATCCTTAATAGCTAGAGTGTCGCGCTGATGAATCAGAGGAACATGAAAATCACGCTCAGGAGGGAAGACTAAAGCAAAAGCTAAAGAGGCAAGGGCGTCAGCCAAGATGTTCTGGCTATGAGGAACATGGACGAAAATCAATTTGGTGAAGAGCTTGGCATAAGCTGAAGCAAGTTCCTGGTAGGGTTTGAGCTTGGGATTGATAGTGCGGCACTTGACGAGCACCTGGCGTAGAATAAGCTGACTATCACCAACAATCCGCAATTGGGTGACACCATATTTATGAGCGGTTTGAAGACCGGCCAAAAGAGCTTCATACTCAGCTATATTGTTGGTGACAGGGAAAGTGAGCCGAGCAGCAAATGGGATGGTGACCCCTTCTGGTGTTAAAAGAACCGTGCCGATCCCTCTTCCTTGGGAATTTAGAGCTCCATCGAAATGTAATGTCCACATAGGATCCTGGGGTTGATTAATGGACATCAATTCTTCATCTGGAAACTCTGAATTGACAGGATCAAAGCGGGGGAGAGGGTGATGAGCAAGGTGTTCGGCAATGGCGTAGCCTTTGATAGCTTTCTGTTGAATGTAAGTGATGTCAAATTGAGAGAGGAAGCTTTGCCAGCGTGCTAATCGATCAGTGAGGAAAAATTTTTCAAGAAGGAATTTGATCGGATTCATGCGTGCAATGAGGTGAACCTCGTGAGCTAAGAAATAGTGTTTTAATTTCTGGACTACCCAAACCAAAGTAGCACAAGTCTTCTCCATGGCTGAGTACCTCTGCTCACAGGGGTTAAGGAGTTTAGACAAATAGTATGCTGCCCTCTCCTTACTTTCTTCATCCACTTGAGCCAAGACAGCACCTACAGAGTCATCCAGGACAGAAACATAAAGAACAAGCGGTTTACCTGGAATTGGGGGCCTCAGGACAGGAGGATTAGCCAAATAATCCTTCAATCCATCAAAGGTTGCCTGACACTTGTCATCCCAATTAAACTTGACTCCCGGCTTAGTGAGTTCGTAAAACGGCCTGCATCGTTGTGAGTGCTGGGAGACGAAGCGGCGAATAAATTGCAACCTCCCGATTAATCCTCGAACTTCCTTCAGATTCTTGGGAGGAGGCATATCTCTAATGGCCTTTGCCTTGTTGGGATCAACTTAATTCCCCTCTTGCTAACAGTGAAACTAAGCAACTTCCCTGAAGAAATGCCAAATACACACCTTTTAGGGTTCATCTTCAATTGGTATTCTCGTGATCTTTGCAGGACCTTAGCTAGGACCCGAGGATGCTCAATCCTTGTCCTTGATTTTACAACCAGGTCATCCACATACACCTCAATACAAATGTGAATCATATCATGAAAAATCGCCATCATTGCCCTTTGATAAGTGGCTCCAGCATTCTTGAGTCCAAATGGCATGACCACATAATAGTATGTTCCCCATGGTGTAGTGAAGGATGTTTTCTCTTGATCTTCTTCAGCCAAACGAATCTGATTGTAGCCTGAAAAATCATCCATAAAAGAGAGGGTCTCAAATCCTGCCGTATTATCAATCAGAACATCAATATGAGGTAGGGGGAAGTCATCTTTAGGACACGCACGGTTGAGGTCCCGGAAGTCTATACAAATCCGAACCTTTCCATCCTTCTTCATGACGGGGACGATGTTAGCCACCCAGTTGGGGTAGAGGACAACTCTAACAAATCTAGCCTTATGGAGTTTGTCGACCTCTTCTTTCATCTTTAAAGCCATGTTAGGGTGGAAACGTCTCAACCGTTGTTTGACCGGGACAGACCCTGGCTTAAGTGTAAGGCGGTGTTCAACGAGCGCAGGGTCTAATCCAGGCATATCCTCATAACTCCACGCAAACGTGTCCTTGTATTCTTGAAGTACCAAAATAAGCGCCTCCACTTCGGAGGGCGGTAAATTCTTGCTGATGAGGACAATCCTAGGGTCTTCCTCGGTACCAAAATTTACTTATTTGGTAGGCTCCTCTACAGAGGCTGATGGTTCGTCAAATCTTCTCATGCCACTGGCAAAGGCATCAGCCTGGTCCTCATATTCTTCATAACTTTCATCCCCCTCTTCAATAGGGTCTTCATCATTCATAATCTCGTAGACACCCAAACCCTCATAAGAAACATTAGCATCCTCATTTTCCAATTCTGGCAGAATGATTGGATCCTCCACAAATTCTGAAATGGCTAAACAGGCTCGGCATCTGATAGCTAACTCCAACAAAAATCTATGGGGAATCTGCTTACCCTTAGACTTCCTATGTCAATCTCCCCCATGCATTTTATTATTAGAAGAAGAAGAGGAGGAGCAACTAGCTTTATTAGACGAAGAAGAAGGTGAGAAAGGGGATACAGGAGGTGATACAGATGAAGACCCCTCATCGGAGGGGGAAAAGAGATTTATCAAGGAATCTTGGAAGAGCGGCCCCTGGGTCGGGACACACTCGGGAAGGAGATAAGAGGTTTCCTCAAAAGTGATGGAGGATTGGAGGGTTGGCATTTTGGCATTTTTTTTTCATTTTTATTTTTATCTTCATTTTTGTTCTCTTTTTCTAGAAGAAAGCAATGCGAGGGGAGAATAGTAGGAGGAGTGGAGATTGCAAGTTTGGAGAAAGATCGAATCGGTGGTGGCCCACGTGGGGGTGCAATGGAGAGTTTAGAAAATCACTCGGGGAGCGAGGGAGGAATCGGCAGAGAAACTTGGATTGAATTTGGAGACAAATTGATCGTAATCGGTGGCGGTCTTGGCACGCGACCAAACCAATGAGAATATAGAGAAGCAAGAACAGATGGATGCATGGAAGTGAGAGAAAAGAGGCCGGCCCACAGCCTGTCCACAGTGAAACCTTCCTCAAACGGAATATCTGGCTCTCCAGTATCAGTGTAGTCACTCAGCAACTGCCTCTTGTCTGTAATCACAGCAGGTTTTTCAATCAATTCATGAATAAGTGGTGGCCATTCCGGGTCTGTCGGCATAAAGATGCGGCTCAAGGAAATAGTAATGTATTGCATATCGAACCACCTGTACCAGTCACATTCTGGATCATCCATTTTCTTTCTCTTGTCAGGCCTTAAGGATTCCAGGGCTTTATATGTGGCCAGCGGGGCAATATGACGAGCAAACTGTCTAGCATGAACATCCTGACAGTCTAGTATGGAAATGATTATTGTAGTTTGCTCATTATTCTGAAAGCCACCTGTGACAAAATGTGTCTGCAACGTCCAGGTAAGCGGCTGGCGATCTGTTTTCAATGTAGATGTCATAACTGCCCACGGTTCATCTTCATTTTTGCCTGGCCCTTTGTAACCCAAACCACCTCTTGCAATCAATTTCTGAGGCTTTAAAGGCCTAATCCTGCCTTGACAATTGGCACCCAGACCTTTGCCATTTTGATACCCCATTTTCATTAAAATGTTCCAGCCATGGGTGTTCATCACCGTTTTCTTCTTCTTCCCCTTGGACGGCAGGGGTGTCATAGCAACTGTTGTGATAGTCTCGGATGGCATCGACTGTGGGCGAGGGACGTCCAATACAGATAACAATGGCTTATTGGCAGGCCAAATAGATGGAATTGATGAAGCCAAGTGGATGTCCTCCTCTGGCAGAATTGGCATACTGGTAACCTTGACAATGCGGCCCTTGTGTGGAAAATTGAGGCATTGATGATTTGTGGAGGGCACTGCATCAAGCTGCTGGATGTAGGGACGGCCAAGAATGCCATTAAATGTTGGATCCATGTCCAAAATATGAAAATCAGCTGTGATTGTTGCTGGGCCCAAACTTACTTTTAGTGTTATCATGCCTAGAGGAGGCTTCTTCGTGTTATCATATGCAGTGACCGTTATGGTGGACGGCTGAATCAGATTCTCGGGAATGCCGCACATCTTCAAAGTGCTCGGTGGCAAGACATTGATGGATGCACTAGTATCCACCAAACACTGCTTAACAGCCACTTTATTGATATCAACTATGATGCATAGAGCATATTTTCTTGCTGAGATCGGTGCCAGCTCATGCTCATGAAAAGTGATTGCTGGTTGACTGCCAGTAGGTGTTAAGACTACGGTTATCTGCTCGACCGGAATGTCCTCATTAACCATGACTTTCTGCAGATATTCCTTTAGAGCCATCTGATGAGTGGTCGACCTCTTGATCAGTTCTAGAATTGAAATTCTTGCCGGAGTCTGGTCCAAATACTTTAACAAGTCGTATTCTGTGCCTGGTATGGACTCCTGTTCTTGTTCCTGTTCTTGCGGCCCCTGCGCGGGCTCTAACCCTCTCTGTGGAAAAATGCGGTGGAACATCCGTCCACTGCGGAGCGGCGCCACGCCTTGACGTGCCTCTGTCGGGGCAAGTGTGGGAGGAGGGTTAGAAGAAGAAGAGGGTGTGTTAGTGTTGATAAGCGGTGGAGGAGTGTTTGAAGAAGGATCTCCCACAGGGGGTGTTGATGAAGAGTTCAATAAAGATGCCCCCGTAGGAGGTGTAGGAGTAGAAAGGGATACCCGAATGCGAGGGGAATTGGCGGGTGGAACGAGGAGAGATCTGGGCATAAAAGGTGGGGGAGTCGACGGTGGAGGGATCCTTGCCGGTGGAGGAGTAGTGGTGGCGGGTGCAACCGGCATTGGCGACGGGCGGTTAAGGAGTGGCCTAGATGGCAGTGGTGAAGGGTTGGTGGTGGATGGGGTTTGTTGTGGTGTACGTTGTGGAGGTGGTAAGCGGGTAAGAAGGGGGCGAACCGGCAAGGTTGGAGAATAAGTGGGGGTAGGTGGATTAACGGGGCGCAGAAGGGATCGGCTCAATTGGGGGGTAGAAGAAGAAGAAAGGGTGCGCAAGAGGCGCAGAGGTTGATTTTGATTGTGATTAAATGCCCCGACAGAGGTGTTTTCTTCATGCCATCCCTGCCCTCTCTCCACCTCAGGGAGAGACGTGACAGGGTTTACGTGCTGGTTTGGCGGGTGCTCCGGTAGTGGATTGTGGACAATCCCCATATCCTGCTGAGGTGCTGGAGCTTGCTGTTGCTGCTGTGGAACTGGTTGTTGTGGCTGCTGAGCCTGTTGCTGCCGAGGAGGCCTTCTTTCTTTCATGGTGGCAATAAACTGCCTCATCTCATCCTAGTTGATGCCGCCTTGGTCATTTAGATCATAAATATAATCTCTGAAGTGGAAGCAACGATCAAGGTTGTGACCAGGCGCTCGATGGAAGGCGCAGTAACGGGATGTGTCAACATTAGCGGGCCACGCTGTTCTTTCCCTTGGTAACATGAGCAAGTTGGCGGCCATTAAGGCGTTGAAAATATCCGGGAGACTTTCTGGCAGTGGAGGGTAGTGGGCTCACTTGGGTCCAAGTGGTGGTCTCTGTTGTTATTGGCCATAGTTGGTAGGTGGTGGTACCTGGTGGTACTGTTGCGGAGCTGGAGGGTTAGCGCGGGGCGCTTGGTTTTGCGATGGAGCAAAGGAATGTTGGGGTGCTAATTGGTGTTGTGGAGTGGAGTTGAAATTGGGGTTCTGTGGTGGAGGTGGGTTAGGCCGTGGGTTAGATTGATGGTGGGGGTGGCCAACTACACCAACCTGCTCGTTTGCAATTGTGCCCTCAGTCATGGGCCCGCTGTTGTTGACATTTGTACTTTTCTTAAATAGTCGTGGCTTCGGCTCAAACATGCCCATAATGGGAGAATCCTTCATCTGTGTCTGAATATAACGAGCTCTTTCATAGAGCTCTTCCATGGTTGTTAATCTGTTCATGGCCAGTATGTGCCGGAACTGAGGAGTTGCATTGGAAATTATCATCTTAACTTGTTCTTGTTCCGCCAAAGTGTCTTTCAACTTCTCGGCCATTGAACGCCACCTATCAGCAAATATGATGAAGTCCTCCTCGGGCTTTATTTTTTCTGCAACCAGATCTGTGACTGAGAGGGAGGGTCCGACCCGGTCTCTATACTTCTGCAAGAACTTCTTTTGAACAATATCAAAATCACTGGCATCAGCGGGATCCAATGAATAGAACCACTCAAGGGCTGGCTCCTCTAGAGATCTCCTGAATAAATAGGCCAAAGAGGCCTTGTTGTCTTGCCAGAAGGAGGTCTCGTACATAAAATCCTTCAAATGAATGAAAGGATTACCAGTCCCATTGTATCGCCAGAAATTCGGCATCTCAGAGGGTGGCAGATGGAAGACCGGCAGTGTGGGGAGAGAAATTTCTGGGGCATTCTTGGCCGCAGTGACTTTCTTAAGTTGCTCTTCCATGCTAGCCAACTTCTGAAGCAGTAGAATATTAGTATCAGACTCAACTGGGGCCGGATTTTGAATGAAAGAATGCGGTATAGGCGTTCGTAGAATTCGGGGAGGTTGGAGAGACTGAGGCCTAACCGCTGAGTAGCTCGCCTGTTGGGCCGGCATGGCTGCACCGGGCGTTGGTGGATGAGAGGGGGGTTTGTGCAAGACCGCATGGTCATTAGTGAGGTGATGGCCACTCTCGGTCGGAGGGGGATTAGAGGATGAAGAGGGAACCGACTTCCCTTTCAAAGCGGCCTGAACTGCCTGCCGTTGGGAATCATCTAACTGCGATAGAGCATCAATTAAATCGGTGACATTGAAGGATGGGGAAGGGTTCCCCAAAGTGTTGGAGGGTAAAGTCTAAGAAGAGGGCACAACCTCTTGAGGAGTGGTATCAACCACATGAACCTGAGGGTAATGAGACTGAGGAGGAGGGTAATTTCCCTCGTGATAAATGGAATCTTGGAGGGGGATTTCATATTGACCAAAAACATTCTCATCCTCATCATCATAAGAATACCCGTAGCCTGCCATGTTGATGATTTTACCTGATCGGAGTTTCATGTTTAAGAAAGGGGAAAGCTTTTATGAAAGGGGTTATCACACCAAAAAGCACTCAATCCAAGCAAACTTTAAGCAAATCAATCCAACCAAATTTATGCAATCAAGTTGAGATGAACGTAAAATTTTAGTGTTATGCTTGAGATTAGAGTGGATTAATTTGCAGAATAATTCACTCCTTTTGCAAAGTGAAACCTAGTTTATCCAAGTGTGACTTCCGGGTCAACTAGGTTCTCTCTTCACCAACGATGGATTCTCTATACTCCGGGTACTTCAAGGGTACAACCAGCCCGGCGTCCGTGAGGGAATCCACGGGTGCGGAGACTTACGGAGGTCTTGGAAAAGGGATTTCCGGTCCAAAGAGACGGAATGCTCAATGGAGGGTTGTCCCGATTCCAAGAGAGGTGTGTGGAATCCTAGTGTAGAGAGAGGAGGTCTCTCAACCAAATGCCACAAGATGCAAGCCAAGATATGCAGACCACACCAATATAGCCAAATAATCAATATAAGAATCAATGCAGCATGAATAAGCAAAGGCAGCAGGGTTCTGTAAAATCACAGGAAAGAGACGACCTAGCCACGGTCGCTAAAAACAAAAAAGACGACAGTGAGACTGTCGTGAATCCCTGGGGATCCCACAGGCAATGGAGAAAATGCGCCTTGGTGTGAGGCGCTATATGTCAAAAGGACGCCTTCGGCAGAGGGCGTCAAATCTGGAAACGCGCCTTGATGTGAGGCGCTAAGAAATAAAGAGACGCCCTAGGGCAGGGCGTGAATCCACAAACAGCGTAATAAAAGCAGGGGATATGATGAAGCACGCCTTATCAGAAGACGTTAAACATAAATCAGACGCCCTGGATGAAGGCGTTAAATTAAAACGCGCCTCTGGGTGAGGCGTTAATTCAGATCACAAACTGGCTGATCCCGGGAGTGTGCAGGGTGCACGGTGGAGGGTGCCCGTGGGGCACAAAAGGAGGGGTATCGTGGGTACCGAGGGGAAAGGGCACACGTGGGTGCCGAAGGGGAAAGGGCACACGTGGGTGCCAATAGGAAAGGGCACACGTGGGTGCCGATAGGAGATGGTAATCAAAAGAAAAACAGTGGAAGTCCCACCGTGATCGCCAATTTGTGGATCGTGATAACTCCACACATGTGGAACAAACCACTCATGTGAGATATATAAAAGGATGGAGATGATAATAAGGACAAAAGAAAGCACGTGGTGCTATAAAGGAGTGTGATCGCCAGAGGGGTTACCTCAATAATAAAACCAATGATCGTGACTACCTGGTGATAAGTGGGATGCGAGATAGATTGTGAATTCCTTCCTCCTCCTTCAATTGGCCGGCCGATGAAGGGGGTTTTCCTTGTTGATTACCCTTGCACAAAGACAAAACAAACAAGCAAAGGGAAGTGGATCAGCCGAGTGAACGTAGTATCAATCCCAAATAGAAGATATGATGATGAAAGAGAACACAACATGCACACCTCTTTTTTATTTTTTAAAACCCCTAAAGAGTTAGGGAAAGGAGAAATATGATACTAATGCAAGAAAAGAAAATAGTGGATGATGACCGATGGAAAAGCACAAATAAATAAGCAAAAGACCCCCGATGTCCCTGACGACAGTAGAGGGGAACCGAGGTTGATGCTGCTGGTTCGCCTGAAACAACAGGAGGAAGCAGAGGGAAGAGATCGCACAGAAGGAAGAGAAAGACTCTCCTCTGCACGGACAAAGTTAAAAACTGCCCTCTGCTTCTTTCTCTCGTATATCTATAACTTTCTCTAATGGTCAGCACGATATTCGTTGTTGTTAACATTGCACAAGATCGACCAGAGCTCCTTTATATAGGGTTTTAACCGAAGATAAACTCAATTTTAGGAAGATAAGGACAGGTAATGGTTATCAAAGGCAGGACTCTAGTTCCAATTCGAGTAAGGAGACCATTGGAGGCAAGGAACTATTCAGGAAAGGCATACTCAAACACGACTCTGAAGGATAAAACACGACCTTCAAAAGGGCGTCAAATTCTAAATTGATGACCTACATCAAGACGTTACTCAAAAACATGACCCTAACAAAGGTGTCAACTCCTGGATTTAAATTTGGCAATAAAACTTTCTTTATTTGAAAATTATGAGAAAATGCCTGCGATAAAGGCGTTACTTGAAAACACGCCCTGAGGAAGGACGCCAATCAGTATTTGGAATTTATTTTGAAACCGGATAATACCAGGAATTGACGCCCTGACATTTGGTCGTCCTTTCTTTTGAACACGCCCTAGGTAAGGTCGCTTTTAAAATAACGCCCCTCTTCAGGCCGTGAATCACAAAAATGCAAGAACAAACCAAAAAAACACACCAAAATAGAAAAACTTCATATTATGAATGTATTGAAGTTCACTTTGGGGCGTCAACATAGTGACATGAGATTTGATCAACATAGCGTCAATTTTGGCGTGTCTACACTGGCAGGTACCTTTTTGTAAAGACTAAGAAGGGCACAAGATCCAAGATTGATGAAAGTGCCAGGATCATGACATGTGGAAAGTAATGATGCTGTGATGTTGACATGTGACCCAGATATTTGGGCGGGAATCGTGATGGCCACACGCCCTATCCTTTTACTGCTCTATAAATAAGAAGCTTCTTCCTCAGGAGCAGAGCGATCGCAATTGCAAACATACTTCGAAAGAGCAGAAGCAGAGAGAGCCTGCATGATCCAGAGAAAAGAGAAGAGAAGGAAAGAGTCAACAAAGAAGTGTTTGAAAGAATACTGAAAGTTTTATTCTTCAGTCTCCTGGTTCAGAACCGGAGCTGAAATTGCTCAGTGTTGAGCTACATTCCCCTTGTGGGTTCTTTCGTTTCTTCGCTTTATTTTTTCATCTTCATTTTAGAAACTCGTTTCCAAGCTGTGTGCCAGCGGAGCAAGCTATGAAGCTCAGCTGTTTGCAGAGGTGGATTCCTCTGGTTGGGTAAAGCTGTAAGTCCCCAGCGGTTTACAGAGGAGGATTCCTCTAGACGGCATAAGCTGTAATGCCCAGCGGTCTATAGGGTTTTGACCCCAAAGCTGTGGATCAGCGAAGCTGTGTATCAGTAGTGAAGCCGCATTTCGGTTTGGAGTGTGGGGTGGACGTAGATCTCAGTTTTGAGATCAAACCACCTTAAAAATCGCTGACATCTGTGCGATTGCTTTACAGACTGTGTACATCCAGGTCATTTCTTCAATCAGTAGTAGATGAATGTTTAGGACCGTCTTGAGTTAGAACTGTTTAGTTGGCGTTCATCGATAGTAGTGTTCATCTATCTGTCGTCTGACAGCAGCTTGTTTTAATTACGCACTTGGAGCTGCTGTTGTTGGTTTTAATTGGGTGGCTGATCTATTCACCCCCCCCCCCCTCTAGATCGTATATCGCATCCTATCACCGGGTAGTGAATGAATTTGAACTACGTGTTCGAGCTTATATTTTTGTTCCCGCATTATGAATTCTCACTCTTACTGGTTCACTTATGCCTGCACGTTTATATGGCCTCAGTGGCCCATTATCTTGATAATTAATCAAAGGTTTTCCTCTTCTTGGAAGATGTAATTAACGTCATAACCTTTATGGTATGACAGACTGTCGGTCTCTGTTGATTTGTTTTTTTGTTATTATTGTCGTTTGTAAAGAAGAATAGATAAGTTTGATATGATATGAAGATGAATATGAAGAGAAAATAACAATGATCTCAATCAACCTATTGTTGACACCCATTTTTAGCCTACAAGTTGAGTCATTTCTCTTATTCATCATTTTGATGCCCCGAATTACCCATTATTTTGGAGCCTTTTTTGGATGGATTTCGAGCCCATTTCATTATTCCATTCCCTTTGAACCTTGGAGATCATTATTTCATAGAGCCCTAGAGCCTATCTTGTCACCTTCCGGCTTTCAAAGTCGCCTTACGGCCCATTTAGGTCGGCTTCCCTCAAGCATTCAACCCCCTTTCGTTGCGCAGTCTTGAAAATGGTCCTTTTTCACCCCCTTTCTTTTCTCTTCTCAAAATGTGTCCTTCACTAAAGTTGTAAATCTTTCAAATCCCTACAATTTCTTCTTCTACGTCATTGGCCAGTTCTACACCGATTTCAAGTTATTTATAATTTTTCTGGTAGACTGCACTGTTCACCTATGTCCCGATATTCTTTCTCTCTCTTCTAGCCCTATTTACTCTCTCTTAGAATCTTTTTCTCATTTTACTTTCTTCATAAAAGTTGTTTATTTTTGAGTTATCTATAAGTTTGTCTTCTACCACTTTTGCTAATTCTGCACCGTTTGGGAGATATGATCCAATTTGCAAAGTCGCGCAAGGTTTACCTTAAACGGTCGTGCTAATGGCCGTTCATTGTTGCAAACGGTCGGTTGACGACCGTTTAACCCTTAACGGTCGGTCTTCCGACCGTTTATCCAATAAGAGTCCAGCCTGCTCTGGACTCTATCTCCACGAACCTGCGCAATGTGTCTATCTTGCGGCAGCCATAACTTCTAGAATACTTATCCAAATTGATCCTCATTTTTTCCTACTTCTAGCCCTTTGTAATATCTTTAATTTGGTTTATAGAAATCAAAGTTTGATGAAATATATCTCCTGGAATCGTGGTCGCAATATCATATTTTTCTACTTTTCGTGCAACCAAAAAACCCTGCATATTAGGGTCCAGAGGCTTCTTCCAAGAGCCATAACTTCCACAATCTTCAACCAAAAAGAGTCCTGTTTGTTCCTACGCCGTATCTTGACTATTATCTCGAGAATGATCCAGAGATCTCGAGATTTGGGGGACTCTATCTTCTTGAATCGTGGGAGAAAGTTGGGGGTTTCATGACTTTTTCTATATAAACATGCCCAGATTTCTTGTGCGACGGGGGCGCGTTTCCAAGGCGACGGCGAAGCCATGCTGAATTGTTGACTCAACCCTTTGACCCTAGCCTGAAGAGGGAAGTATAAGCTTCATTTTGCTTTCTTATTTGCTCAATTTCATCAATGTTTGCCCCCTCAACTTCGCCCCTACTTTTGTCAAATCATCACAGTTTACTGATTTTTGCTACAAAGTCCACGACGGGGGCCTGTTCATCAAGCCGGTGCGGAGTCATGCTTCATCCTTTTCGTTCTCCCTTGACTCCATCTTGAAGAGGGGAGTATTAGCTTCACGTTGATTATATGTTTACCTTATTTCTCATATTATTTCCCCCTCTTCCAAGCCCCTACTTTTGAGGTTTCACCACACTGTGCTGCACTTTGCTGAAACTCAGATTTCTTGCGACGGGGGCATGTTTGCGTCACCGGTGCGAGGCCGTGGGGCACTCTTGATCCGTCCTTTCAACTCCAGGCTCTAGAGGGAAGTATAATCTTTGTGTTCCTTGGTTTTGGGCTCATTACCTCATCATCGTCCTTCATATTTTTATCTATGAGTTTTGCACTTTCATTCTGTTTTTACACTTAGTCATTTTTCTCCCATGTTCTGCACCCTTCTATTTTCTTGTATTTTCCACTCCATTTTTCACTACTGTCTTCCCCATTTTAAACTCTCCTTTCTACCATAGTTTCACCACAGCACTCCCACCTTTCCATAGCATCCACTCTTTCCTCTTTTGGTGTTCTATCTTGTGAGATATTCATCATTCTTTGAGCCCATTTTGTGCACTGTTCTGAATTTTCTGCACAGTCCATATTTTTCCCAAATCTCCGGTGTCATAACTTTCTGTCCCGACCTCCTTTTTGAGTGATTCATGTTCCTGCTTCTTTACAACACTCAACTCTTCTGTCATCTCAAATTTCTCCCCATTTGGACTTCGTTTACCCTACTGTTTGCATCAGTCTTTGCACCCACTTTACACCGTTTGCATAGTTTTTCTTATGACATGCATTTTTGCACTTTGTTTATCTATGTTCATCATGGCATATTAAATCAATTTCTTCATGTTAATCTCATCACAATATACACACCTATTGTTTGCACTCTTCCATAGGGGTTAAAAACCCTCCCCCGGTAAGTTTGCCCTCAATCTTTCATGCTACTTTATGCACTTGGGCAGATTTCTACACTTAGCATTTTCTAATGGGTTTTACCTCTTGTTTTGTGTTTGTTTCACAGGAAAGAATGGAAAGTGAGGCCCTTACCTTCTAGCCGGCTGGAAGGCAAGGAGAGGTAATCCACATAGTCCATGCATCTTGATATTGAGCGCGATCATCCTCTTTTTCCAAGGTACACAACGCACTTAGTATTTTATATTCTTTTGGCGTTGTCATTCCTTGGTGGCGATCACGGTATTCTTTTACAACTTTTATCGCCTTTCTCTTGATTGTATGATCATGCTACCATGTTTACATAGCCACATATTCATGTTATTCACTTGATTGGTGCACATATGCCTTCATGCCTATTCATGTGATTTGTGGGGTCGGTACGCATATACACATCCACATTTTCCACATCTACACCCCTTTTTTGGCAATCACGGTGGGACATCTAGTGCCCATCACTTGTCTCATGCTTTGCTACGATTTTGGTGTGTATGTCCATGTTTAGATAGCATTTCATGCTCATATTGTTCACTTTGTTTGCATCCATATTGTTATGTTCACATATGTTCATTATATCTTGATTTGTTTGATTTAGGTAAGAAATTGCATGCACTCCGGTGCACATAGGGTCATGCATATTGCCATATTGTAGTTGCATTCCCCCTCGGTAAGTGATCCTCTCGCTCCCATATTCCTTGGGCTCGACTAGGCGATCTTATCCGGGACCTCCATAAGTCCCCGCGAGCCGTGGATTCCCACACGGACGCCGGGCCGGTTGTACCTTTCCACCCCATAGGCTTGCATTTGCATACGTTGTGAAGGAGTTAACCCTAGTCAACCCAAAGTTTGGACCTTATTCCCTATAGGATACCTATCTTGAGGGAATTAATCTTAATTTAAAAACATTTAAAGGCCCACCAAAACTTTGACAATAAAATATTTCCCATCATATTAACTTGGTTGACTTGGGTGAAATCCTGCGTACTGTTTGTGTTGTTTGGGCTTGTCCAAGCCCATTTGTGTCATTTTGTGTTGCATCCCCACTATCCATATAGGTTTTGTCATTAGGCCCACTTAGGCTAGTCCATTCTGTGTGTCCATTTGTCTAGTCACATTGTCCTGGGTCCTTTTTTTTCCCTTTGCATTATTGAGTCAGTCCCCTCTCTGATTCTCGAGCCCTCTTACTTCCCTCATTGTATTCCCTTGATTTTTCCTGTATAAAGTCTCCATTTGCCTTCATGGAGTTCCATTTTTCTCCTGTATATTACCCTTCTTCATCTCCATCTTCCTATTCCCACGGGGATTCCTCTTTCCACGCGGGCCCATCTCCTCGTGGCCCTTCCGACTCACAAGCAAATCTCATGGCCCACTTATCACCTCTTGTTTGCCAAATGGACCCGGTCCAGGCCCAAAAACTCACCGCTAATCATCTTAATTGGGCTTCATCCTCATAACGGGCCTCATTCATCTAATGGGCCTCCTTCCTTTAATGGGCCATACTCTTCGAGTGGCCCATCTTCCTTTATAGAGTCGCAATCTCTTAGTGGGCCTTATTCCTTCAATGGGCCTCGCTCTTTTAATGGGCCCCCTTTTTTTAGCGGACCTTCTTATTCCCTTAATGAGCCTGCTTCTCTTAATAGGCCCCCTCCTTCTACCCATGTTGTTGCTGGCCCAATCAGTTCTTATTCCCACATTCATGATCCTTCCAGGGCTACATATCCTTCCACTCCTAGAATCGGCTTTCCTTCTTCTCAGTCCGGATCTCTTTATCCGGCCCAATATCATAACCCTGGTCCAAATCCATAATCTCTTGCTCAGACTGGCTTACGTCCTTCCCGGTCTCTCCTCATTGAAGAGATGATTGCTCAAGCCCAACGTCAGCTTGATGAACTTCAACATCGAATTGATCCCCAATCTTCTTTGAGTGTCCCGTTTGCATTCCAAGGTCTTCAACTTCCACCGCGTTCGCAAATTCCTACCTATCGTCACTATGGTGGAGTTGGTAACCCCTATGTGCACTTAAATGAGTTCATTTATGAGTCAGCCCAATTTCGACATGACCAACGCTTGATGTCCTATTTATTCGGTCTGTCGTTGGAAGGCCCGGCTCGGGATTGGTTCTTTTCTCTTCCGCAAGAGCAAGTTGTGGATTTTCAAGTCATCCAAGAGAGATTTCTTCAATAGTATCAAGACCAGGTTGGGCCCAAGTATTCTATGGTTGATCTGGCCCATGAGAAGATGAAGCCCGACGAGGAGTACTCTACCTTTGCTGATCGCTGGCGTCACTTGGCCGCGCAAGTCCCAGGGCATATTCCGGAGGGAGAGCAGATCAAAATGATCATTTCTAATGCAACGCCTGAGTATCGCTTTATCTTCGCCTTGAATGATATCACCTCCTGGCAACAATTGTATAGCCGAGCCTACTTTATCCGCCAAGAACTCCTAGTTTCCCTTGACCCAAAGTCTCCTCCATCTTTTACGCCCACATACGCCTCCTATCCATCGCCTTCCATGAGTCAGCCCTCCACTTTCCGTGAGTCAACCTTCCGCTCCCCCACACCCATATACCCACACATATCCCTCCACATATCAAACCTCCACGAGTCAGCCTTCCACCTTTTTATACCCACATGAACCTCCACCTCCGGTCAAGGGAACATCACACCTCGAGTAGGTAGATGTTGTCCACATACCTCCCACCTCACTTTTCACTCCACACGTGCCTCCACCAAATCCTTCCTCTAACCACGCACCATTACCTATGCAACCCCCACTTCCTTCTCCACTTCCATCTCCATTACCTTCCCATACCCCTCGACATCCACCTTGCCCGAAACAGGCTCCTCATCGTCCTCCGTAGTCGGAGTGTTTTTCAGCAATTTTCAGGGCTTTGATGGCCGCTCACACATTGCCACTTCCTCCAGTTGTGCCTTTCCAACCTACGGTCAAAAATATGCTTCAATTTTGTGATTACCATCGCCAGCATGGGCATTAGGTTGAGGATTGCCCCGAATTCTGAGAGTATGTTTATGGCTTAGAAGATGATAACAGGATTGATTGGGCCGCCATGCATAAGGTTGTTCTACATCTCCGCAAGTAGCAGCAGCAACAAACGGCGACGCCCAGGCAGCCGTCTCTACAAGACAAGGGGCACCCCCATGATTCTTTATCAGGCATTGCACCTACTCCATCACCCACTCCACCACCCGATCCCTCACCTATTTAATCCCCTACCCCAGCACCAACACCATCTCCTACTCTGACTCCATCGCCGCCACAAACCCAAGCCTCTGTTCATGCTAGTGCCTACCCTTCTTCTGCCGCCGCCACCTCTGCTACTTCTATCCCTAACACGGCTCGACGCGTTGTGTCGACACGTCGATGGTGGACACCACAATCTCCCTCTTCACCCCCTCCGCCTTCATCACCATCCTCGCCATCTCCATTGCCATCGCCATCATCTCCATCTCAACTGCCAGTTCTTCCATCTCCACCCTCACCTCCATCTCCGCCATCACCTTCGCCCGAGCCTGAGCAAGCCATGCCTTTACCTTTACCCTCAGCCACGCCTTCACCTTCGCCACCACCCGAGCCTATCATCGCCACATCGCTTGCGCTTTCACTTTCCATCACCATACCCACTGACGCCCCCATGCCTTCCAAACCATCGCCTAAGCCACTCAAACATATTCCCACTACTTCACCATCCACTTCCACCCCACGGAGCGGGTGTGCATTACCTCCGATGCCTCTTGGGTTAGGTCCCCATGATGATGATGAGCCAATCCAGGTTTCAATTGTGCATTTCAAGATCCAGGATGTTATTTCTTGCATGCCGATCTGAGTCCTAGCCCTTGGCTGTTTTGGGGATGATGAGCCTACATATTCGAAGACGGTTGCTAAGAAGAGTTCCCTCGCACTAGTGCCAGTTTCTTCTCGAGTGAGGCCGGTGGCAATCTCATTTCTCATCGGATGATTCACCATTAATGTTGTTATTACTCCTCGCTCGATTGCTGTTCAGTTCACTGGCCAAGAAGGGTTCTCTACTCAGATTGTGTTAACCTATGCGACTGCCAAGAGCCTGATGGATTCCCTATTCAAGGGGCAATTGGCCATATCTTCTGCATTTTCCAAGAACATTATGCACATCTTATGCAATCTTCCTCGGTTTATTGGTGAATCGGCCATGTCAACGCCGCGCATTACTCTCCCTCAGTTTTGTCCTGCTCTTCTGGTAAGGGAGTTATGCTTCATGCCCGATTGCCGAGTGAAGATGCCGAATCTTATGCTGCTAATACCGAGTGATGAAACTCCACGGTTTTTTGATGTTCATCCGAGGGAGTAATCTATCCGAGAATGTCCGCCTATGGTTAGCACTGGGTATCTAGGGGCAACCGCCCTGACGAAGCTGCATATCCATGACCGGGCTAGGTTGTCTGCCAGATGGGCCCGTTATTTGAGGAGACATTGCATATCAAGAAGGTTGAAGGTCCGGGTCAGCACCAGGCATACCCATGTTCAAGAGATTGCTGCTAAGAAGAAGCGGCGGCGTAAGTTTAAGGGCCGTCGATTGTGCACTAAGGGGTCCACTTCTTCCTCTTCCTTTCGTTCATCCTTTATATTGCTCAGCTCCCACCCTTGGGTGGTGTACCTCCCTTCTTCCAATCCCACATCTATGATCTTCTCCTCTCTTTTCAGGTCTGTAAACCCCCATTCTTCTTTCCCCACTCATCCGGAGTCTCCGGATCCTCCGTTCACTCATGATTTTAGGCCTCAACCTATGTCATCCTTTCATCCCATTTTCGGGACTTCTTCTGATCCTTCCCTTCCGGTATCCCCAGGCTCTGCTTCTGATCTTTCCCCGACCCTTTCGGGTGACCATCAGTCTTTTTCCCCGACCCTGTCGGGTGTCAATCATTTTCTTTTCCCGACCCTGTCGGGTGATTCTAATTCCTTTTCTCCGACCATGTCGAATGATTTTCCCTTTCACCCTCCTATTTACTCCTCACCTTTTCGGGGTCATTACCCTTTTTCTTGCTATTTTCAAGGGTTTAGCCCACCTTGATCTCAGTTAATCCTGTTGGGTTTCGGTGCAGTATTCAGAGGGGGGGGTGAATGAATATAACCCGTTAAAAACTTCACCCAATTAAAACTAGAATAATAACAAGACAGATTCGACAATCTGAAGCTCAACTGGAATTTCGCTCTCTTGACAGATTAAAATATTTTAAGAAAACTAATCAACACTTCTGCTCAGCCAAAAGCCAAACGCTTAGAGCGCCCCTATGCATTCATCTAGCGGAAGCACAAATGAACAAATCAAACCACAATGCACAAGGGGTTTTTAGGTGGTTCGGTCCTCCAGACCTACATCCACCCCACACTCAAACCGAGTGTGGTTTCCACTAGCTCACGCTAGAAACAGCAGACTCAGTCTGCAACAAACGCTGCCAAACAGCTTGACCAGGGGAACAACCACCCCTCTTCCTCCCAACCAGAGGGAACCACTAGTGAGACCAGTCACTAGCAAACCAGAGACACAAGGTCTCTCTTCCTCCAGACCTGGAGGGAACCCCTGGACTTGAATCCACAAGCCCAGAACCGGAGACAAGTCTCCCTTCCTCCAAACCGGAGGGAATCAACAAGTAGCACCCAGCTACTTGCAACCGGAGATAGCAATCTCCCTTCTCCTGAACAAACAGGAGGAACCCACAAGTGACTCCAGCCACTTGGAAACCAGAGACACACGGTCTCTCTTCCTCCACACACGGAGGGAACCACCGGACTTGCTACTCACAAGCCCAGAGCCGGAGGAACAAGCCTCCCTTCCTCCAACCCGGAGGGGAACCTAGAGACCCAAGTCTCTCTTCCTCTGAACCCCAGAGGGAAGCACAATCGGAGATAAATCTCCCTTCCTCCAACCCGGAGGGAAACAACCGATGACACCCTGTCAAAGGCAACCAGAGACGCAAGTCTCTCTTCCTCCACACGGGAGGGTACCAACCACAAGTAGCACCCAGCTACTTGCAAACCGAAGACACAAAGTCTCCCTTCTCCTGAACCCACAGGAGGAACCCCGACCTCTCTACAGAGGATCGGAAATACAGTAAATGGATAAAAACAAAAACGAAACCAGCAACAGAAGGCTGAAAAGATAAAAACAAATGTGGCTCTCGCAGGAGCTGGCTGGCCTGGATTTGATCCACGGTACAGCAGGAACAGATCTTCTGTTGAAGCTTCTATCACTCTATCTCTCTCTTCTTCTCTATTCTTCTTCCTCTTCTTCTCTTCACACTCTGCTATCTCGATCTCTTACTCAATCTCTCTTTCTTTCTCTTTCTCACTATCTTTCTCTTCTTCTTTTCTTTTTCTTCTTCTCTGTCTGGATCGTGGCTCTCTGTATAGAGTTTTCTTCTCGCCAACTCGATCACCCTCCATCTGTGGACGAAGGCTCCTATATATAGCAGCAGCAGTAGGTGGATAGGGCACAAAACGCGTGTGCCTCCCACGTTTCCTGCCCTAATATTTCGGACCACATGGAGGCTCCTCTGCATCTTGGATCACGTGCCAGATGCAGCCTTGTATGACATACTGCTTCACGATTAGAGCACCTGTAAAACAGAGTATCGGATAAGTAATCAATTTAAGGAACACCTCTGTATAGATTATCAGAAGAACAGTACTTTAGAAGAAACTTGAACGAGGTTAAAACGAAACAACACGAAGTGACAAATAGCAACGACACGGAGACAACGCGAGGACACAATAGGGAAAACGACACGAAGTCAGTAAGGACTCGATGTACAACAGTAAGTAACACGAAGTAAGACCACACAGACATAAACGATAACACGAGAACAACACGGGGTGACAGCAGAAACCGACACGAAGTGTTTGCAAACAAAGTAAGACACAAGGTCTACGTAAAGCAACACGAAGTGTGGTTAAAGCGAGAACGACACGAAGTGAAGTTATAAAACAACACGAGGTAAAAAGAAGAACGACACGAGATACATGGAGACAAAACAGAAACCAACACAAAGTGTGGTTTCAACACAAGAAAGACACAAGGTCTAGGAAGAACAAAAACGACACGAAGACACAAAACGGAAAACGACACGAGGTGTAACAAACACGACACGAAGTTATGAAAACAACACGGAGACGAAGTCTGAAAAAAAATGACACGGGGTGAAGACAACACGAAGACGAAACACAGGTTTCGACACGGAGTGAAAACGACACAAAGACAAAACAGAATTGACATGGGTTGAAATCAACACGAAGTCAAAAACAGTAATCGACACGGGTTGAAAACAACATGAAGACGAAGTACAAAGAGACGACACGAAGTGAAGTTGACACGAAGTGAAAACAACACTAAGTGAAAAACAATAATCGACACGCGGTGAAAACAACACGACGACAGTGAGAACAGCACGAGGTGAAATGACACGGGGTGTAGAAAACCAGGAATCGACACGAAGTGTGGTCAAGGCGAGAAAGACACTAAGTCAAAAACGAAAGACCAACACTGAGACAGAAACATAAAAACAACACGGAGACGTAAACACTAAAACAACACGAAGATGAAGACAAGGGAAACGACACGAAGTCTAACCTCATACAAGCTTTCCTGTCACGCATGGAAATCAACACGAAGTGTTGTATGCTCATACAACACGAGATCTTTTTGTGTTAGTGAGGGGAAACAACACGAAGATGAAGGGAACCGTGCAATGTCTAGACTTGAAGTTCAGTTAAGTGTACAGACTTCACCAATGAATCACTCACTGTACAGACATACTATAGAAGTATGATGTACAGACTTTGATGAACAATCCAAAGTATGGACTTTCACTACAAACAACAATGTGTAGACTTCATGTAAAAGCCCAATGTACGGACATTGAAATCGAACACCAATGTGCAGACTTGACAGTGAAGACTAGAGTGCAGACTTCAAGTCTAACTGTGGATGTACAGACTTGAAGATTGAAGGCGATGTATAGACCATGCACATACCAGAAGTCTAACACACACAATATATCAGTCATACACGTGCATTCTCCATATGATATACAAATCACAATCATGAAGCTATCATCAAAGCACAATGTCAGCAGATAAACTGACTGAGCATATGAAGGCATGAATGAACATTTCAGCAGGATGACTCACAGTGATTAACATCAAACACCAATCATCAAAACCAGATAAATCATTAAAACCTCAGCAATGAATGCTTTATGCATCAGTTTAACATGAAGCATGACTGATCATCAAATATGACTCTAAATGAGACTGACAGTGTATACACTTAGCCAAAGTATAGACTTTAAATCCAAAGCAAACGGCTGTACAAACTTGGAGATGTGAACCCAATGTACAGACTTGAAATGCATGAGCAAACAGCAAACAATTAGCCACTATGTTGCCCCAATCTAGCCATATTCATGAATTAGTTATTCAAGCAAAGAATCAGATATTCAAGCAGTCAATCAGTCATCTAGCACACCTCAGTGTGACTCATGGTATGTCAGTCATCATCAAAACCACACACAGGGGCACAACACAACAATCTCCCCCTTTTTGATGATGGCAACACTATGAGTTACACTGAATCAGATTAGATTCTTCTCCCCCTTTGCCTTCATCAAAGATATGAAATAGGGAAACAATTCAGTATAGACTTGAATGTTATACTTCCCTTTGGAGTGTGACAACTATCTTCCAAATGTATCCTTTCAAGAGCTTCTCCCCCAGTAGATATGTCATATTTTCAATCACACAGGAGCACTGAAGTATGAAGAACTCAATTCAGAAAAGAGTTAGGATCTCAACTAAATGCATGAATGAAGTCTCCCCCATCGTCACTAAAAAGATGTTATGAATGTATTGCAATTAATTATACGAGTGCACAGTCAATGAGAATTCATGTAGGATATGAGACCTATGCATGAATCAAAACCTGAAAGACATGTTATGCAATAAGTTTGACTAGCTCCCCCTTAGACATACAACTCTTATGCATCCACCATGCTTATGCAGGTCCAAGACATCAGTGGAAGTCAACAGTTGGAACCAATTGATAGAACTGAGTGCAAATGAAGCAGTCAGTTTAGTCTGACCGACTGGAGTCCAGTGTGAGAGAGTAAAAAAGGAATTCAGAAAGAATGAGAAAGATTTTCAATGAAATATCAATTTCATAAATCTGATTTAAACAAATGATTACAGACTTTTCCATCATAGAAACCTATGAATGAACCTATGTTGACAAACCAGTTCAGAATTTTATGTATGCAAGGTTTGAACATGAGCTATTTCTACTCATATCTGAAATCAATTTTCTTAATAACAAGTGAACCAAGTTTTCATATTGAGAAACCTTTTTAACCTTCTTCATTCTTCCTCGCTTAATTTCAAGGATTTCCTCAAGAAATGCAATCGATAGTATTGAGGATAAACAAACAAGAAACCATTTATTTCTGTCAAAATTTCTATTGAAAGAACATTCTTTTCCAAACAATCTCAGATGATCTGCTAGATAGGCAACGAATTTTTTTTTTTTTTAACAGCAATATTCAAGAGCAATTAAGTTAAGTACATCCTTACAACTGGAGGATACACGTTGTTTAGACGCCAGTATCCCTAAGCGCTTGGAAGGACTAACTGTCATGCTTCTTAAGAACAGAGATAGCATTTATACCTCATGACACACTGAAACTCATTTCTTTGATGAGAGACATGTATTTCTCAGTGTGCCTGCCATTGCTCTGCCAGATTTTTAATCAACATATTTAAACAGAGTTAACTATGGCACTTCATGACATATCTCAATTCATTTCTTTGATGAATGAGATGTGTTTCTCAGTGACCAAGGACATTGCTCTGACAAGATTTGGTATTTGACAATCCATATTCCCTGATGTTTAAAAACAATACATATTTTCATGCAAATCAGTCAAGGAAAATCATGATTTCAGAATTTCAGATTTCAGAAGAGTTTAAAAGACACAACATGAAAGGATTGGTTAAAATTTATTAAGACTAACTCAGATATTTCCACGAAGAATTCATAAACAAACACAAGAAGTACATGAAACTTCAACCGGCTGAAATCTTCAGACATTCATAGTCCTATATGATAGAAATTTCCTTAAAAACAATGTTTTTCGGATTTATGATGAAGATATGAGCAGAGAAATCTTTCTAGGACTTCAAGGAAGGCAAGAGCAATTTTCAGGTACAACCACGTCAACAAATGCCAATGAATACCAATTGATAGTATGAGTGACAATGGCTGACAAGAATTGAAGCAAGAGGCTGAAATACAATGCATTTCACAATCACCAAGGAGTTTATCCAGATTGCAGTTCAAACAGGAAGGTGAGTATTAGTCATCAGACATGAGCTTTGATGAGAGGTCTGATGGTCACATGCACTTACATGAATGAATAATGAGAGATGCTCCCCCTCACTGAGTGCATAAACTGTAACCCTCCCTTTTCTTTTGAAAAATTTCATGATTAAATGATGCCACTCTGAGATGCAATTAGATGTATTAACTACCCATGAAAGGCATGAAGACCCTGAAGGGTATTAGACTGGTCAAATGTGCATGATATGCAGTGCAGCTCCCCCTGACGGTGTGCATTCAGAACATTTGAAAATCATTCATGAGTCATGAATTCTAGATGTATGCAGTCACAGAATGAGCATATTCAGAAGCAACAACTATTGCATGGAAATGCAAACATACATGTTTAAACCACTAATTAACAAATCTATCTATATACCTAATGCCATCTAAGCAAACTCATTGAAAAGTCAAGAGACTTACTTGAGAGGTGCATGAGTGGGGTTTACCCTTTTAGGGTGTCTTGGTTTATTTTCCCCTTTTATTTCTCATTCCCAAGACACACCTGCAAAAAGTTTCTCACTTGACACATTTTGGTTCCCAAGTTTCCTTGGGTCCTGCAGGGTTAGTGGCATTTTGATGGGATGTTTTCCAAAGCTTCTGAGCCATCATAACATCATGCTTTTTCATATAGCAGCTAGGCATGGAATGTCCAGACCGACCACAATAATCACATGAACCACTCGGTCTGAATTTCTTACTATGCATGTAAGCAGGTGTACTAAATTCATGAGCATGAATGTTTCTGTTTTTACCACCACTTTGTTTCAGATGGTCAGAAAACCAGCAATCAGTCACCTTGTGACCTTGCTTACCACACTCAAAGCATGTGAGGGATTTTCTTGTTTGAGCAGATTTGTTTCTACCAAACACACTTTGTTTAACAAATTTAGAGTTGACCTTCTTTCTCTGAGAATACCAGCAGTCTTTGACTGTATGGCCAACTTTCTCACAGTGATAGCAGAAGATGGAATTTCTTCTACCAACATTAAGCCAGCAGTAAACCGCCCTATGGCCTGACTTGCTGCAGGTGAAACACACCATGTGTTGGCCCCTGGACCCATTTTTGTTCCTTTTAAAGACATGCTGATTTTCATACAAATTGTCATGATTAGAATTTAAAGAATATTTGCCTTTACCTTTGGCAAACCAACATTGTTCACTAACATGACCTGTTTTTCCACAATGATAACAATGATTTTTTCTTTTCTGTTCAACAGGACTGTTTTTGTTATTGTACTTCCTGGCATGCATTCTATCATCCTGTTCCATCAATTTACATTCATGCATCAAGTGACCAAACCTATGACAGTAATGGCATGAGATTTTCTTTTTATTTGCATGAATTTGTTTGTTCAATTTAGGCACAGCATTCTCAGGTTTATCATGAGAGTTCCTTGAATCTTTGTTCTGAACATGAATAGTCTTTTTCTGTTTTTGAACTTGTTTCTCAGACTTAGGGCTGTCAGTGGAATTTTGATTCTTCTTAGCACTAAATTCAAAAATAGGCACATTCGATGTGCTGCCTGACTTAGAGCTACTCACGAATGAAGTTTGAAGCTTACTTTCAAAGCTCTTTTTATCTATTGGTTTGTAGCCCAAACCCTCTCTTCGGAGATTCACTTTAGATCCAAGAATTTTATCAAGATTTTCTTTTCCACTGACAAATTTCTCAAGAGATTTCCTCAATTCTGTAACTTCTGATCCAAGCTTTGATACATGGATTTCATATTCATCAGCTTTCTTTTTATAGCAAATAACATCTTCTTTCAGCATTTGATTAACAATCCTAAGACTTTCAATTTCCTGTTCAGCTTTCATTAGCTCATCAGAGCTATCCAGGCTAACACTCTTCCCCTTTTCAAGAGTGATAAGTCTCTCAGACATAGCTATATTTAACTGTTTTAGCTCGCAGATCTCCTGTCTCATTTTACCATTGTGTTCCAGGATTTCATCATCAAATTTCAAAACACTTAAGGTGGTCTGACATTCACTAAACACTTCTTGTTCATCTTCAGATTGAAGTTTTTCAAGCCTTTTCTGAAGTTCTGAATTTTCTATTATGACAGTCTCCAAGGTTTCAGAAATCAATCTATTTTCATTTTCAAGGCTCACTGATTTAGATCCAGATTCCTCAGTTTGGTTTTTGAGTCTAGCATTTTCAGATCTCAGATATTCCAGATCTGAAGTAATAGAATCAAGATCAGTCAGCTGTCTTCTAAATATTTGATTTTCAGTTTTCAGAGTATCACTGTCCTCACCAACACGTTTAGAATTCTCAAACATATCTAGCTGTTTTTTCATAGATCTGTTTTTCTTGCTCAATTTATTGCTAGATCTTAACAACTTGGAATAAGCATCTACCCAATCATCTAAGGTATAGTCCGCAAAGGGATTTACCTGAACTTCGTTCTCTTCTTCATCACTGTGGCTGCTGCTATGGTCGCTCCCATCAGCCATCATGCAGTTTTCCTTCTCTGTTCTGCAAGTTAGTTTCATCTTGTCCAGAATATCCCTAGCAGACCTGCAATCATGAAGGCAAAAGTGTAAAGCCTTGTTGATGGATGCTTTTATCAGTTTTATAGCTTTCTGATTTTCTCTATGCATTGATCTATGACGATCAGTCCATTTGGACTCTTTTCGTGGTAATCTATGAGGACCATGAGTAATTAACTTCCACAAATTGGGATTATCTAGATTGACGTAGTTACGCAAACTACTGAACCATGACTCAAAGTTAGACCCATTGAAAACCAGTGGAAGAGCCATTTGTAGGCAATGATCAATTAGACAAAGATCAAGGAGCAGCAAACCGGAATAAACACCGAGAAGCACGGGGATCACTGCAGATCGTTGGATCTTGAGGCAGTAACTGCTCTGATACTAATTGTTCGGTTTCGGTGCAGTATTCAGAGGGGGGGTGAATGAATATAACCCGTTAAAAACTTCACCCAATTAAAACTAGAATAATAACAAGACAGATTCGACAATCTGAAGCTCAACTGGAATTTCGCTCTCTTGACAGATTAAAATATTTTAAGAAAACTAATCAACACTTTTGCTCAGCCAAAAGCCAAACGCTTAGAGCGCCTCTATGCATTCATCTAGCGGAAGCACAAATGAACAAATCAAACCACAATGCACAAGGGGTTTTTAGGTGGTTCGGTCCTCCAGACCTACATCCACCCCACACTCAAACCGAGTGTGGTTTCCACTAGCTCACGCTAGAAACAACAGACTCAGTCTGCAACAAACGCTGCCAAACAGCTTGACCAGGGGAACAACCTCCCCTCTTCCTCCCAACCGGAGGGAACCACTAGTGAGACCAGTCACTAGCAAACCAGAGACACAAGGTCTCTCTTCCTCCAGACCTGGAGGGAACCCCTGGACTTGAATCCACAAGCCCAGAACCGGAGACAAGTCTCCCTTCCTCCAAACCGGAGGGAATCAACAAGTAGCACCCAGCTACTTGCAACCGGAGATAGCAATCTCCCTTCTTCTGAACAAACAGGAGGAACCCACAAGTGACTCCAGCCACTTGGAAACCAGAGACACACGGTCTCTCTTCCTCCACACACGGAGGGAACCACCGGACTTGCTACTCACAAGCCCAGAGCCGGAGGAACAAGCCTCCCTTCCTCCAACCCGGAGGGGAACCTAGAGACCCAAGTCTCTCTTCCTCTGAACCCCAGAGGGAAGCACAATCGGAGATAAATCTCCCTTCCTCCAACCCGGAGGGAAACAACCGATGACACCCTGTCAAAGGCAACCAGAGACGCAAGTCTCTCTTCCTCCACACGGGAGGGTACCAACCACAAGTAGCACCCAGCTACTTGCAAACCGAAGACACAAAGTCTCCCTTCTCCTGAACCCACAGGAGGAACCCCGACCTCTCTACAGAGGATCGGAAATACAGTAAATGGATAAAAACAAAAACGAAACCAGCAACAGAAGGCTGAAAAGATAAAAACAAATGTGGCTCTCGCAGGAGCTGGCTGGCCTGGATTTGATCCATGGTACAGCAGGAACAGATCTTCTGTTGAAGCTTCTATCACTCTATCTCTCTCTTCTTCTCTATTCTTCTTCCTCTTCTTCTCTTCACACTCTGCTATCTCGATCTCTTACTCAATCTCTCTTTCTTTCTCTTTCTCACTATCTTTCTCTTCTTCTTTTCTTTTTCTTCTTCTCTGTCTGGATCGTGGCTCTCTGTATAGAGTTTTCTTCTCGCCAACTCGATCACCCTCCATCTGTGGACGAAGGCTCCTATATATAGCAGCAGCAGTAGGTGGATAGGGCACAAAACGCGTGTGCCTCCCACGTTTCCTGCCCTAATATTTCGGACCACGTGGAGGCTCCTCTCCATCTTGGATCACGTGCCAGATGCAGCCTTGTATGACGTACTGCTTCACGATTAGAGCACCTGTAAAACAGAGTATCGGATAAGTAATCAATTTAAGGAACACCTCTGTATAGATTATCAGAAGAACAGTACTTTAGAAGAAACTTGAACGAGGTTAAAACGAAACAACACGAAGTGACAAATAGCAACGACATGGAGACAACGCGAGGACACAATAGGGAAAACGACACGAAGTCAGTAAGGACTCGATGTACAACAGTAAGTAACACGAAGTAAGACCACACAGACATAAACGATAACACGAGAACAACACGGGGTGACAGCAGAAACCGACACGAAGTGTTTGCAAACAAAGTAAGACACAAGGTCTACGTAAAGCAACACGAAGTGTGGTTAAAGCGAGAACGACACGAAGTGAAGTTATAAAACAACACGAGGTAAAAAGAAGAACGACACGAGATACATGGAGACAAAACAGAAACCAACACGAAGTGTGGTTTCAACACAAGAAAGACACAAGGTCTAGGAAGAACAAAAACGACACGAAGACACAAAACGGAAAACGACACGAGGTGTAACAAACACGACACGAAGTTATGAAAACAACACGGAGACGAAGTCTGAAAAAAAATGACACGGGGTGAAGACAACACGAAGACGAAACACAGGTTTCGACACGGAGTGAAAACGACACAAAGACAAAATAGAATTGACATGGGTTGAAATCAACACGAAGTCAAAAACAGTAATCGACACGGGTTGAAAACAACATGAAGACGAAGTACAAAGAGACGACACGAAGTGAAGTTGACACGAAGTGAAAACAACACTAAGTGAAAAACAATAATCAACACGCGGTGAAAACAACACGACGACAGTGAGAACAGCACGAGGTGAAATGACACGGGGTGTAGAAAACCAAGAATCGACACGAAGTGTGGTCAAGGCGAGAAAGACACTAAGTCAAAAACGAAAGACCAACACTCAGACAGAAACATAAAAACAACACGGAGACGTAAACACTAAAACAACACGAAGATGAAGACAAGGGAAACGACACGAAGTCTAACCTCATACAAGCTTTCCTGTCACGCATGGAAATCAACACGAAGTGTTGTATGCTCATACAACACGAGATCTTTTTGTGTTAGTGAGGGGAAACAACACGAAGATGAAGGGAACCGTGCAATGTCTAGACTTGAAGTTCAGTTAAGTGTACAGACTTCACCAATGAATCACTCACTGTACAGACATACTATAGAAGTATGATGTACAGACTTTGATGAACAGTCCAAAGTATGGACTTTCACTACAAACAACAATGTGTAGACTTCATGTAAAAGCCCAATGTACGGACATTGAAATCGAACACCAATGTGCAGACTTGACAGTGAAGACTAGAGTGCAGACTTCAAGTCTAACTGTGGATGTACAGACTTGAAGATTGAAGGCGATGTATAGACCATGCACATACCAGAAGTCTAACACACACAATATATCAGTCATACACGTGCATTCTCCATATGATATACAAATCACAATCATGAAGCTATCATCAAAGCACAATGTCAGCAGATAAACTGACTGAGCATATGAAGGCATGAATGAACATTTCAGCAGGATGACTCACAGTGATTAACATCAAACACCAATCATCAAAACCAGATAAATCATTAAAACCTCAGCAATGAATGCTTTATGCATCAGTTTAACATGAAGCATGACTGATCATCAAATATGACTCTAAATGAGACTGACAGTGTATACACTTAGCCAAAGTATAGACTTTAAATCCAAAGCAAACGGTTGTACAAACTTGGAGATGTGAACCCAATGTACAGACTTGAAATGAATGAGCAAACAGCAAACAATTAGCCACTATGTTGCCCCAATCTAGCCATATTCATGAATTAGTTATTCAAGCAAACAATCAGATATTCAAGCAGTCAATCAGTCATCTAGCACACCTCAGTGTGACTCATGGTATGTCAGTCATCATCAAAACCACACACAGGGGCACAACACAACAAATCCTTGTTTATTCTGTATCTGGTTCCTTGTTATCAGGGCCTCAGTGCCTTAACGAGGGAGTTCTAGCCCTCGCCTCTCTTCCTTTTTATCCCTTCTTCGTCCAGTATGATGTCTGCCACTCCTCTGTGTCGAGGAATCCAATCCTTTACTCTCCTTTCATCCTTTATCCTGACAAGCAAGGAATGCAAAGCTACTCGCACTCCTTAAAGCTTGATGATCGAAATCGCTTCAGGATGCTGGTTTCCACGCCATGGATCTGCAAAGGTATCTTTATTTTGTGCAAGAACGTGCTTTCATTTCCATTATTTATATTGTTTATGCACATTATTCCTTAACATGATTGAGTGACTTTAGGAGTCTTTATTTAATTGGATCTTAACTTTGTGTCAAATAAAAAAGTTTGCTTCTGCATCATCCTTAGGCTGGTGATAGCTCCGCGCTGGGAGTCTAGTTTCTTTCCTCGATTGTTGAGGGTGACCTATGAGTATGGATTTTTCACACACTACATGGCAAGCCATAGCCGATCTCTCTAAGGCGCACCATTGCTGCTTTGGCCATACTTTGGGTATGTACAAAGGACTTTTCTTTTCTCTGCTCGGCCAAGTGTAGGGGCAAGAGATGGATGGATGAGATGACCAACCTAGGCGCTCCCTAATACGGGAGAGGTCTCAAATAGGGGCAGTCTTGACCCTCAAAAGTGAGCTTTCATGCTATATCTGGCCAATAAGGCCTACCAAAATGAGAAAATGCATCAATGCAAAATTATGAATCAAAGGTATGGCAAGGGTGGCAGTATAGTTCCCCGCGGGACGTCATGAGCCCGGTCACATGCGTACCGGATAAATATGGGTCTAAAAATTGAAGACACAAAGCCCCAACACAACAGGCTATCTCTTTGAGGGGTAGTGCCCTAGAAGGAATTTGAGCCTTGATATCTCCCATCCTGCACGAAGCTTGTCTCCAATTTTTCTTCTGTTTCTCCCTCTTAGGCTGGGTTGTATCCTGGGTATGGCCTTAGTAGGGGCACCGTTCTTTAGAAGCGGTTGGTTGTGGTAAGCCACCCTCACATGCATGCCCCGCTTAAGGGAAGCCTTTAATGAAAGGGGTAGGAACGACGATCCTTGGACAGTAGTTTGAGCCCGTCTTTAGGTGCTGCAGATTGCTATGTCAAAATCAAAATTTCTATATAAAAAAGCAAACATTGTCAAAAATCCAAAAAAATCAAATACTTCAAAATTTCAAAAAAAAATTTAAATATTTCAAAAACCTAAAAAATCAAATACTTCAAAAAAATCCAGAAAAATGAAATACTATTGAAAATCAAAAAAAAGATCACAAAAATTAAAAAAAATGTCTTCTTCGTGCATTTGCATTTGTTTTAAGGATAGATACGTAATCTGTTTGCTAAGTGTGCAGGTTGCAAGTACTCAGGCATTCCTCACGATATCTTTATGCTCTACCTCCTGTCCACATCTTTGATCTGTTCTTTCCTTCTTCGATCCACTCTCTCGATCTGTTATGAAGCTCATGTCCTTCTCAGCTTTTGTTTGCAATGATCATATCTTTATGAGAGGGCTTTACCTCACGATTATGAACCTGGCGGTTCTACTTCATTCTGATCTTTGGTTTTGATTGAAGGGTGTATTTGTTTATGTCTTTTTTCTCGCCGTGTCCTTGTCACGTGTTTATATCCCTTCGTGTTGTCCCACACATGTTGTTTTATCCCTCACCGAGAGTTGTTAGTTGTCTTGCACATGTTGTTAGTCACCCCTTTATGTCCCATGTTCTTGTCCCAACCGTGTGGTCATCCGTCATGTTCTTGTCCCAACCGTGTGTTATCCCACCGCATTGTTATCTTGTCACACTGTGTTCATGCATGCATGTTGTCTGTTCATGCCATTGCATATGTGCTCATTTGCCTTTGTTATGTTATGTTGCATTGTCTCCCATTTCATTTGATCATTATGTTATGTCGTGTTGTTTATCATTCAGTTAATTGTTATGTTATCTACGCTATGTTTATACTTGCTTATCATATTTTTCTTATACATGAAAATCTATAAAAATCAGAAAATGAAAATCCAAAAAAATGCCGTTTTCGCCTGCACAGGTAAGTCAGGTATGGCTCTCTATCCCTACTCATTGTTGCATTAATATATGGTATCTATATTATTATATTATCTCGAGAACCGGCTGGTCATTCACGTGTTCCAGGATCTGACATTCCCCTCTAACAAAAACGATGATGATCTAGGTGCACATGTTTAATCATCGGATAGGTTAGGTTGGGAAAATTAGGGAATGATGGTTCTATCACGCACGCCGTGGTTGCGGATAGTGTCTTGACCCTGATTGTTCCAATCTAGCAATACTATTCTCAAGTACTTTCTATTTTATTATTTCTTTGCATTCGTTTTGATGATTTCTTTATTTTAGCCCAGCATGCATCACGTCATTTTGAGCATTAACGTCTCGTAATCCATTCAAGGTTTCTCCTCAATAATGGTTAGTTGCATTTCATGTCTCTTGGATAAGAGATCTTCATTCCACTCTGAATTTGAACGATTTATCTGATCTTTTCGCTCGGTCCAGTTGGCCAGTGTGATTACTGTCTAGATTTTATCTCAGTTATATTTCTCCTACTTTTTACGTTGTGCTCCTTTCCGACCCCCTCATTGTCTGTGGATTGTGTCCCCGATGAGCCTGGTCGTGCTTCCTTTTTTTCATATTAGTTTAGTTCTCCAGACATGTCTCATTCTTGTCATCCAGTCCTGGTGGTTAGTTCGGCGATTTCGGGAGAATTCTTGTCGCTTGTTGGTTAAAACGGGTGTCTTTTACCTTGATGCCCGCTTATCAGTTCTCTGCACTTCATCTCCGCTTCATCTCCATTTCACGTCGCTGTCGCTTTCGCTCCATCTCCTTTCCATTTCACCTCCGCGTTGCTTTCGCTTGCTCCCTTGCCAAGCGGACATCAAGGAGGGGCATCTGTTGACACCTGTTTTTACCCTACAAGTTGAGTCATTTCTCTTATTCATCATTTTGATGCCCCGAATTACCCATTATTTTGGAGCCTTTCTTGGATGGATTTCGAGCCCATTTCATTATTCCACTCCCTTTGAACCTAGGAGATCATTATTTCATAGAACCCTAGAGCCTATCTTGTCACCTTCCGGCCTTCAAAGTTGCCTTACGGCCCATTTAGGCCGGCTTCCCTCAAGCATTCAGCCCCCTTTCGCTGCGCAGTCTTGAAAACGGTCCTTTTTCACCCCCTTTCTTTCCTTTTTTCAAAATGTGTCCTTCAACAAAATTGTTCACCTTTCAAATCCCTACAATTTCTTCTTCTACGTCATTGGCCAGTTCTTCACCGATTTCAAGTTATTTACAATTTTTCTGGCAGACTGCACTGTTCACCTATGTCCCGATATTCTTTCTCTCTCTTCTAACCCTATTTTCTCTCTCTTTGGATCATTTTCTCATCTTACTTTCTTCATAAAAGTTGTTCATTTTTAAGTTATCTATAATTTTGTCTTCTACCACTTTTGCTAATTTTGCACCGTTTGGGAGATATGATCCAATTTCCAAAGTCGCGCAAGGTCTACCTTAAACGGTCGTGTTAATGGCCGTTCATTGTTGCAAACGGTCGGTTGACGACCGTTTAACCCTTAATGGTCGGTGTTCCGACCGTTTATCCAATAAGAGTCCAGCCTGCTCTAGACTCTATCTCCACGAACCTGCACGATGTGCCTATCTTGCGGCAGCCATAACTTCTAGAATACTTATCCAAATTGATCCCCATTTTTTCCTACTTCTACCCCTTAGTATTATCTTTATTTTGGTTCATAGAAATCAAATTTTGATGGGCTATATCTCCTGGAATCGTGGCCGCAATATCAGGTTTTTCTGCTTTTCGTGCAACCAAAAAACCCTGCATATTAGGTTCTAGAGGCTTCTTCCAAGAGCCATAACTTCCACAATCTTCAACCAAAAAGAGTCTCGTTTGTTCCTACGCCTTATCTTGACTATTATCTCGAGAATGATCCAGAGATCTCGAGATTTGGTGGACTCTATCTTCTTGAATCGTGGGAGAAAGTTGGGGGTTTCATGACTTTTTCTATATAAACATGCCCAAATTTCCTATGCGACGGGGGCGCGTTTCCAAGGCAACGGCGAAGCCATGCTGGATTGTTGACTCAACCCTTCGACCCTAGCCTGAAGAGGAAAGTATAAGCTTCATTTTGGTTTCTTGTTTGCTCAATTTCATCAACGTTTGCCCTCTCAACTTCGCCCCTACTTTTGTCAAATGATCAAAGTTTGCTGATTTCTGCTACAAAGTCCACGATGGGGGCCTGTTCATCAAGCTGGTGCGAAGTCATGCTTCATCCTTTTCGTCCTCCCTCAACTCCATCTTGAAGAGGGGAGTATTAGCTTCACGTTGATTATATGTTTACTTTATTTCTCATATCTTTTTCCCCTCTTCCAAGCCCCTACTTTTGAGGTTTCACCACATTGTTATGCACTTTGCTGAAACTCGGATTTCATGCGACGGGGGCATGTTTACGTCACCGGTGCGAGGCCGTGGGGCACTCTTGATCTGACGTTTCAACTCCAGGCTCTAGAGGAATGTATAATCTTTGTGTTCCTTGGTTTTGGGCGCATTACCTCATCCTCTTCCTTCATATTTTTGTCTATGAGTTTTGCACTTTCATTCTATTTTTACACAGTCATTTTTCTCCCATGTTTTGCACCCTTCTATTTTCTTGAGTTTTCCACTCCATTGTTCACTGTTGTCTTACCCATTTTAAACTCTCCTTTCTACTCTAGTTTCACCACAACACTCCCACCTTTCCATAGCATCCACTCTTTCCTCTTTTGGTGTTCTATCTTGTGAGATATTCATTCTTTGAGCCCATTTTGTGCACTGTTCTGAATTTTCTGCACAGTCCATATTTTTCCCAAATCTCCGGTGTTATAACTTTCTGTCCCGACCTCCTTTTTGAGTGATTCATGTTCCTGCTTCTTTACAACACTCAAGTCTTTTGTCATCTCAAATTTCTCCCCATTTGGACTTCGTTTACCCTACTGTTTGCATCAGTCTTTGCACCCACTTTACACCGTTTGCATAGTTTTTCTTATGACATGCACTTTTGCACCTAGTTTATCAATGTTCATCATGGCATATTAAATCAATTTCTTCATGTTAATCTCATCACAATATACACACCTATTGTTTGCACTCTTCCATAGGGGTTAAAAACCCTCCCCCGGTAAGTTTCCCTCAATCTTTCATGCTACTTTATGCCCTTGGGCAGATTTCTACACTTAGCATTTTCTAATCGATTTTACCTCTTGTTTTGTGTTTGTTTCGCAGGAAAGCATGGAAAGTGAGGCCCTTACCTTCTAGCCGGCTGGAAGGCAAGTAGAGGTAATCCACATAGTCCCCGCATCTTGATATTGAGTGCGATCATCCTCTTTGTCCGAGGTACACAACGCACTTAGTATTTTATATTCTTTTGGCGTTGTCATTCCTTGGTGGCGATCATGGTATTCTTTTACATCTTTTATCGCCTTTGTCTTGATTGTATGATCATGCTACCATGTTTACATAGCCACATATTCATGTTATTCACTTGATTGGTGCACATATGCCTTCATGCCTATTCATGTGATTTGTGGGGTCGGTATGCATATACACATCCACATTTTCCACATCTACACCTATGAACATGTAAACCATGAACCTAGGTAATCAGAACCAGCTCTAGCATGGGCAATCTTATCTCAGTCAAACTAAACTAAGAAAGGAAAAGGAAAACACACGCCGGAGCGTGGAGCAAAGGGAGTAAATAAAAACACACCGCGTGGGTGGAACAAGCAAGAGGAAATAAGATGTGTGAGAGAGAAAGCTAATGCCCACTGCCAGGAAAAGAACGCGATCGCCACTAAGGTAAAAACAAGCCGAAGACCTGATTAATACTATAGAATAGGAAGATGATGCACTCGCTCACGGGAGAGAGAAACCAATAGGAAACTGCAGCTCTACTGGATATAACGGTCCAGTGCCTACGCGTCACAGGGAGTGTGACGGTCGCCCGAAAGACCGTTAGAGGAACCTGACGCGTCTGATGAAGATCGTCAGAGTGTCTACAGAACAAGCTTGTGAATCCTTCAAACTCCAAAGCTTCCAGTCGGCTAGAAAGCTTCGGCCTCATCTAATGAGCCCTGTAAACCTGCCAAAGAACGCAGAACACAGGAAACAACCCCAAATTAGCCTTTCAAACAACGTAGTATCAATAATCAAATGAACTTGATATCATTCAAAAGGAAAGGGGAATACCGGGGAGTTGTGTTTTTTTACCCCTCTGGGCGTTTTAAAATATAGGAAGGATGTTTAAATGATTGAAGTAAGTGGAAGAATGTGGAAGAAGGAATGGGACAATGCTATGATGAAAAGGAAGGGGAAGAACCCAAGTATGCCAATGATGGAACTAAAACACTCAAGAAAATGAATACTCCCTTGACTGTGATGCAGATGGACATGAGAATCAATGCTCCTTGGTGGGATGTAGCTCCTGAATGTGGCAGCACTTCGACGTAAACTCCAGATTTTCCTCCTTAGGTCATGAAGTCAAGGGTTCTATTTATAGGCGGTCGAGCAAAGGATAATCCAGCTAAAAAGGAGGATGATTCTTAGCAAACTCTTGAAGATAACACTCCCAAGAGTCCATAGAAACAAACAGAAGGTTTTAAGGATCAGATTTGGAAGAGAAATCACAAGATCAAACTCTTAACTCGGCCACGGAGTAGCAGACAAAAGGCCAGACCTGCCAGGACTCTCTGTTTGATGTAACGGCTGCACGACAGACCGTCATAGGCATGTAATGCTCCAGGAGTAGACCGTCACAATCAACCTCATCCTTTAAGAGATAAGATCAACGGGAGAAGTTTTCAAAAGTGTTGGACTCTTGAAGAATGTAACGGTCGAGAGAAAACGCGTCAAAGAACTATAACGGTTGCACGATAGACAGTAAGAGTCAACGGATAGCCAAAGGATAAGCTTTGAAAAGAAGCCTTATACTCAAGGACTCTTCAAGATGTAACGGCCAAGGACTGATGCGTCAGAGAAATGTAACGCGCCTGGTATAGACCGTTAGAGACAATAAGGATCCAAATGAGACAAAAGCTTGCTAAAGTTCATTCAATGCAAGGAATCAAGGAACCAGACCCAACCAAGGAATTAAGACCCGCGAAATAAACCACCCACTGATCAAGAAGGCTCAACAAAAGGGAATAACTCGGAGCATCATATAGAATAAACAAGGAGATGACCCAACTTATCGGTCATAAAATGGGTGTCAACAGATGCCCCTCCTTAACGCCCTCTTTGCAGGGGAGCGAGCGGAGGTGAAGCGAAAGTGGAATGAAACATGGAGATGAAGCGGAAATGATGTGGAGCGGACTGAAAAGTGGGCATTAAGGCAAACGACACCCGTCCCCAACCAATAAGTGACAGGAATTTTTTGGAAAACCTCGAACTAATCACAAGGAAATAGCCAATCAAATGACACATGTCTGGAAGAACTACCAACTAAAGAAAGGAAAACACGGCTGGCCGTCGGAGGCAACGAAAAAGAGAAAGATGATTAACTAAACTCCAGACAGGAATCTTCAGCTAACCAAATCAAGCGAGTAGATCGAAGGAAATCTTTCAATTCAGAGTGAAAATGACTTTCCTCATTCGAGATCAAGAACACAGCTATTCACCATCAGTGAGATGCCTTGAACAGATGAAGATTCATGAATGCTCAAAGAAATGCGCATGATGCATGATGGGCTAAAACAAAAGAAATCATTGAAACGAATGCAAAGAAAGGTAAAATAACAAGATACTTGAGAATAGTATTGCTAGATCGGAGAAACTAGGGTCAGGACACCATCTGCAACCACGGCGTGCAAGATAGAACCATCGTCCCCAAACTTTTCCAACCTAACGGCCTATCCAACGATTAAACACGTGCACTTAGATCATCATCGTTTTTGTTTAAGGGGAACATCAGTTTCTAGAACACATGAATGACCAGCCGGTTCTCGAGATAACATATCATAGATAACATATAGTAATGCATTAAGGGATAAGGATAGAGATACAATACCTGACTTACCTGCCAAGCGAAACGGCATCTTTTTTAGATTTTCTGATTTTCAAGATTTTTATGAGTTTTCAAATATGACAACAACAATATGAATGAACATGATAAACAAGCATGAACATAATGACGATAAGATAACGCTCAACTGAACGACACATAACAATCAAACGAATGGAAAACAACGCAACAAGAAGAACAAGCACATATGCAATGGCATGAAAAAAACACACGTATGCAAGATGAACGTGGGGGACAAGACAACAATGCAGTGAGACAACGCATGGTTGGGACAAGAACATGAGGGATGACCACACTATTGGGACAACATATGGAACATAGAGGGACGACTATCAACATATGCAAGACAACCAACAACATGCAGTGAGGGACAAAACAACATGTGTGGGACAACACGGTGGGACATAGACACGGCGAGACAAGGACACGGCAGGACAAAGGATATAAACAAATACGTCCTTCAATCAAAATCCAAGATTAGAATGAAGCAGAACCGCCAGGTTCATAATCGTGAGATAAAGTCCTCTCATATAGATATAATCATTGCAAACAAAAGTTGAGAAGGACACAAGCTTCAGAATAGATCGAGAGATATGATTGAAGAAGATAACATATCAGAAGATGTGGATAGGAGACAGAGCACAAAGATATAGCAAGGAATGTCTGAGTACCTGCAACCTGCACACTTAGCAAATAGATTACGTATCTATTCTCAAAATAAAATATAAAGGATAACTATTTTTTAGATTTTTTAATTTTCTTGATTTTTTTGGATTTTGAAAATATTTCATCATTTTTTTGGATTTTTGACAATATCTCATTTTTTTAGATTTTTGACAATATCTCATTTTTTTAGATTTTTGACAATATCTCATTTTTTTCAGATTTTTTACTAGTAATCCACAGCACCCAAAGACAGGCTCGAACTACTGGCCAGGGATCGCCGTCCCTCCCCTCTCATTAAAGACTTCCCTTGAGCAGGGCGTGCATGTGAGGGTGGCTTACCACAACCAACTGCCTCTAAAGAACGGTGCCCCTACTAAGGCCATACCCGGGATACAACCCAGCCTAAGAGGGAGAAATAGAAGAAAAATTAGAGACAAACTTTATGCAGGATGGGAGATATCAAGATTCGACTTCCTTCCAAGGTGCCACCCCTCAAAGAGATAGGTCTGTTGCGCCGGGGCTTTTTGTCTTTGATTTTTAGACCCATATTTATCAGGCACGCATGCGACCGGGCTCATGACGTCCCGCGGGGAACTTTACTGCCACTCTTTGCCGTGCCTTTGATTCAATATTTTCCTTTGATTCATCATTGATTTTTTTTTTTTGACAGCCCTTGTTGGCTAGATATAGCATGAAAGCTCACTTTTCAAGGGTCAAGACTGCCCCTCTTTGAGACCTCTCTCGTATTGGGGAGCGCCTAGGTTAGTCATCTTATCCATCAATCTCTTGCCCCTTGCACTTGGCTGAGCAGAGAAGAGAAAAAGACCTTTGTGCATACCCAAAGTATGGCCAAAGTAGCAATGGTGTTGCTCAAAGGAATCGGCTATGGCTCGCCATGAAGTGTGTGAAAAACCCATGCTCAAAGGTCACCCTCAACGATCGGGGAAAGAACTAGACTCCCAGCGCTGAGCTATTACCAGCCTAAGGATGCTACAGAAGCGAACTCATTCTAAATGAACTAAGCAAATTTCTAAAAGCCAGTTAACCATGTCGAGGAACCAACGTTATAAGCAAGTGCAGGAGTAATAAGAGTAATAGCAATGATAACATATTCTTGCATAAAATAAAAATACCTTGCATATCCATAGTGTGAAAGTAGCATCCTAAAGTAATCTTGATCATCGCTTCGAGCAGCACGAGCTTTGTATTCCTTGCTTGACAAGATAAAAGGGATAGGATAGCAAAGGAATTGAAAGATTCCTTGACATGGAGGAGCGACAGACACCAAACTAGACGAAATAAGGATAAAAAGTCAGAGGGACGGGGGCTAGAACTCCCTCGTTAAGTCGTCGAGGCCCTGATAACAAGGAACCAAATACAGAAGAAACCAGATTAGCTGAGATCAAGGCGGACTAAAACCTCGAAAACATCATGAAAAAGGGCAAGAACTCTGAAAGGGTGAAGAAGAATGAGTAGAAAGATGAGAAAGAGAATCATCTGACATGATCGGAGAAAGAGAATGGTAGACATCCGACAGGGTCGGAGAAGAAGAATGAGGACCACCCGATAGAGTCGGGGAAGGAGAATCATAGACACCCGACAAGGTCGGGGAATAAGAAGGAGAACCTAGGGATTCCGAAGGAGAAGGATCAGAAGAAGAAATCCCTAGATCGGGATGATAAGAGGGCATAGGCCGAGGCCCAAAATTGTGAGAGGAGGGAAAATTGAGAGACTCTGGATGGGAAGAAGAGGAATGGGGGTTTGCGGCCCCGGGAAGAGAGGAGAAGATGATAGTAGCAGGATCTGAAGTGGGAAGATACACCACCCAAGGGTGGGAACTGAGTAGAATGAAGGATGAATGAAAAGAAGGGGAGGAAGAGGTGGACCCCTGAATGCACAATTGACGGCTCTTGCACCTGTGTCGCAGTCTCTTCTTAGCTGAAATTGGCTTGAAATGGACCTGCTTGGCCCGGGCTTGAATCCTTGGGCACCTTATTTTACAATGTCTCCTTAAATAACGAGCCCACCTAGCAGACGGCCTTGCCCGACTATGGACATGCAACTTCATCGGGGCGGTTGCCCCTAGACTCCCGGTGCTAACAATAGTAGGATGTTCTTGAACAACGAACTCCTCATAATGCTGAATATCATAAAACCATGGAGTCTTGTTACTTGGCACAAGTAGCATGAGATTTGACAGCTCCACTCGGCAATAAGACTTGAAGCATAACTCCCTTGCTAGAAGAGACGGGTGACGCTGAGGGAGAGTAATGCGTGACGTTGATGTGGCCGGCATACCATCAAACCGAGGAACATTGCATAACAAGTGTAGAATGTCCTTGGAAAATGCCGAAGGTACGGCCAATTGCCCCTTGAACATAGAATCCATAATCTGCTTGGCGGTCGTATGCGTTAGCACAACACGGGTAGAGAACCCTTCTTGGCCTGTCATCTGAATGGCAATAGAGCGAGGAGAAATAATAGCATCAAAGGTGAACTCTCCGGCGAGCAAAGAGATTGCCACCGGCCTTGCTCGGGAAGAAACTGACATCAACTCAAGGGAACTCTTCTTGTCAACCGTCTTCACTATGAGTGTAGGCTCAACATCCCCAAAATAACCAGGGACCAGGATACGGATTGGCATTCGGCAAATAAAATCTTGAATCCTGAAATGCATGGCCGGCACTGAATCATCTTGACTTGGCCTATTGTCTACCTGGGGATTAGACCCAAGGGGCACCATGGGTAATGCACACCCACTCCGTGGGGTGGAAATAGGTGGAAGAATGGGGATAGGAGTAGGTTCAGAAGACGCGGGGGTTTCAACGGGTATGGTGTGTTTAGGTGGAGGCAAAGGTAAGGGTGAAGGTATGACTTGCTCGGGCGAGGGTGGCAAAGGCAAAATTTGCTCAGGCTCGGTCAAAGGTGATGGCGGGGGTGATGGAGGTTTAGGCAATGGTGAGGGTGGCGGAGATGGTGTAGGTGATTGAGAGGATGGTGGAGATGGTGATGTGGTCGATGGAGGTAGTGGACATGGCAAGGGTGAAGAAGGGGGTTGTGGCACCCACCGTCGACGTATCGACACAACGCGCCGAACGACATTGGGGGTGGAAGTAATGGTGAAAGAAGTAGTAGAAGGGGAGGTGGCACTAGCCTGAGCAGAGGCTTGGGTTTGTGGAGGTTGCGGAGATTTGATAGCAGATAGCGAAGGTAATAGAGTAGGCAAAGTAGTAGGTGATGGAGCGGGTTCAACGCTAGATGAAGAATCACTGGGGTGCCCCCGGTCTTGTAGAGATGGAGACGGCTGCTTGGGTGGTGCTTCTTGTTGCTGCTGCTTGCTGTGGAGATCTAAAATAACTTTACGCATGGCGGCCCAATCAATCCTTTTATTATCTTCCAGGTCATAAACATACTCTCGGAACTCGGGACAATCCTCAACCAAATGCCCCTACTGGCGGTGAAAATCATAATATTGAAGCATATTCCCGACCGCGGGTTGGCAAGGCACAACCGGAGAGAGCGGCAACGTGTGAGTGGCCATCAAAGCCCTAAAAATGTCGGTAAAGCACTCTAACAATGGAGGACAAAAAGCCCGCTTCGGGCAAGGCGGATGCCGAGGGGTATGAGGTGGTGGAGAAGGTTGTGGAGACGGAAGTGAATGTTGCGTAGGCAATAGAGTGTGGCTGGCAGAGGTGGGATTTGGTGAAGGCATATGTGGAATGGAGTGGGGAGGTATGTAGACGGCATCCACCTGCTCGGGATGTGGTGTGACCTTGACCGGGGGTGGAGACGGAGACGGGTATGCGGACACAGGAGGCTGACTCATAGAAGGTTGATATGCGGAGGCGTATAGGTATGTATAGGCGGGGGGTTGGCTCGTGGAGGGATATGTGGTGGAAGGCTGACTCATGGGAGCGTAGGGTTGGCACGTGGAGGGTGAAGGTTGATATGTGGAGGTGGATGGTGGAGACGCGGGGTCAAGGGAATCTTGGATTTGTTGGCGAATGAAGCGGGCTCGACTGTATAATTGTTGCCAGGAGATAATGTTGTTGAGGGCTAAGATAAAGCGATACTCAGGCGTGGCATTGGATATCAGCATCTTGATTTGCTCTCCCTCCGGAATGTGCCCTGGGACCTGTGCGGCAAGGGGACGTCAACGATCGGCAAAGGTAGCAAACTCCTCTTCGGGCTTCATCATCTCATGGGCCAGATCCGCCAAGGAATACTTGGGCCCAACTTGGTCTTGAAACTACTGTATAAATTTTTCTTCAACGGCTTGAAAATTCACAACTTGCTTTTGTAGAAGAGAGAAGAACCAATCCCGAGCCGGGCCTTCCAATGACAGACCAAACAAATAAGCCATCAAGTGTTGGTCATGTCGAAATTGGGCCGACTCATAAACAAACTCCTTCAAGTGCACACATGGGTCACCGACTCCACTATAACGGTGATATGTGGGAATTTGTGATGAGGGTGGGAGCTGAAGACCTTGGAAAGCGAACGAAACACTTAAATAGGATTTGGGATCGATCCGACGTTGAAGCTCATCAAGCTGGCGTTGGGTTTGAACAATCATCTCTTGGGTAGGGAGAGATCGAGAAGAATATGGGCCAGCTTGAGCAAGAGGATGTGAATTCGGACCAGTATGATGATAATGGGCAGGATAAGAGGATCCGGGCTGAGAAGAAGAAGGGCCCATTCCAAGAGTAGAAGGATATGTGGGCCTAGAAGGATCATGAACATAAGGACCCATTGGGCTGGCAGCATAAGGGAAGAAGAATGAGTCCCATTAGAAAAATAAGGCCCAATAGGAGAATGGGGCCCATTAAGATGATGAGGCCGATTAATGACAGAAGAAGGCCCATTAAAAGAATGAGGCCCATGAAGATGAGATGCAATAAGACGTTGGGCCTGGGCCGGATCCATTTTGCGAACAAGGCTTGAAAGATGGGCCATGAGATTAGCTTGTTCCTCGGAGGGATCAGAGGGATCACGGGAAGATGGGCCCGCGTGGGAAGAGGATTCCATGCGGGAATGGAAAGAAGATTGGAAAGAAGAATGATACAAGGGGTTAGAATGATACTGCATGAGGGTAAATGGAGACTTAATACAAGGACATCAAGGAGAATACAAGTGGGGAAGCAATGGCTTAATGGGCTTGAGAACAAGGGGTGGCTGACCCACTAATGCAAAGACCAATGGATAACGGACCACGGGACAATGGACTAGACAAATGAACACACAAAATGGGCTAGCCTAAAGTGGGCCTAACAACAACAAAACATGTGGATGTAACACAAAACACCACTAATGGGTTTGGACAAGCCCAAATAACACAAACAATGCAATGTGAGAGTTTTCACCCAAGTCAAACAAGTTGACATGATGAGAAATATTTTAGGGATTTTAATAGACCTTTTAATTATTTGAATTAATAATAATTCCCTCAAGATAGGAATCCTATGGGAATAAGGTCCAAACTTTGGCTTGACTAAGGTTAACTCCCTCACACTTATGCAAATGCAAGCCTAAGGGGTGGGAAGGTACAACCGGCCCGGTGTCCGTGTGGGAATCCACGGCTCACGGGGACTTATGGAGGTCCCTAGTGTGATTTCCTAGTCGGTCCCAAGGAATATAGAGACAAGAGGTCTGCACACCAAGGTAGGAAAATGCAATCTAATGTATGAAAGTATGAATGAACTTATGTGCACCGGAGTGCATGCCAATTCTAACCTAGAATCTAGCAAACAATTATGCACACAATGATATAAGTATGTAAACCAACCAGGGAGGAAACCAGATAACACCCAAGCACAAAGATCATAGTAGAAACTATAGAAATAAAATGCACCTCGGGATGCGTACCTATCTGGAGTGTAACAGTCTATAACCCCTACGTCAGAAGAATGTGACGGTCGAAGACCAGACCGTCAGAAGTGTGTAACGTAGAGACGCAGGACCGTCAGAGGAGCCAGAGAACTAGAAACAATAGGAAATAAAAGGGAAATCTGGGGAAAACCAGACAAGGAAATGATGGCAGGTTTAAACAGACATCAAGACATGATTGGCACAAGTTGTCCCACCGTGATCGCCAAAAAACTGTTGATTTGTTTTTTTGTTGTTTTTGTCATTTGCAAAGAAGAATAGATAAGTTTGATATGATATGAAGATGAATATGAAGAGCATATAACAATGATCTCAATCAACCTATGAACATGTAAACCATGAACCTAGGCAATCAGAACCAGCTCTAGCATGGGCAATGCTATCTCAGTGAAACTAAACTAAGAAAGGAAAAGGAAAACACACGCCGGAGCATGGAGCAAAGGGAGTAAATAAAAACACACCGCGTGGGTGGAACAAGCAAGAGGAAATAAGATGTGGGAGATAGAAAGCTAATGCCCACTACCAGGAAAAGAACGTGATCGCCACTAAGGTAAAAATAAGCCAAAGACCTGATTAATACCTTAGAATAGGAAGATGACGCACTCGCTCATGGGAGAGAGAAACCAATAGGAAACTACAGCTCTGCTGGATATAACGGTCCAGTGCCTATGCATCACAGGGAGTGTGACGGTCGCCCGACAGACCGTTAGAGGCACCTGACGCATCTGATGAAGACCGTCAGAGTGTCTGCATAACAAGCTTATGAATCCTTCAAACTCCAAACCTTCCAGCTGGCTAGAAAGCTTGGGCCTCGTCTAATGAGCCCTGTAAACCTACCAAAGAACGTAGAACGCAAGAAACAACCCCAAATTAGCCTTTCAAACAACGTAGTATCAATAATCAAATGAACTTGATATCATTCAAAAGCAAAGGGGAATACCGGGGAGTTTTGTTTTTTAACCCCTCTGGGTGTTTTAAAATATAGGAAGGATGTTTAAATGATTGAAATAAGTGGAAGAACGTGAAAGAAGGAATGGGACAATGCTATGATGAAAAGGAAGGGGAAGAACCCAAGTATGCCAATGATGGAACTAATACACTCAAGAAAATGAATACTCCCTTGACTGTGATGCAGATGGACGTGAGAATCAATGCTCCTTGGTTGGATGTAGGTCCTGAATGTGGCAGCACTTCGACGTAAACTCCAGATTTTCCTCCTTAGGCCATGAAGTCAAGGGTTCTATTTATAGGCCCTCAAACTCTCCGGTCGAGCAAAGGATAATCCAGCTAAAAAGGAGGATGATTCTTAGCAAACTCTTGAAGATAACACTCCCAAGAGTCCATAGAAACAAACAGAAGGTTTTAAGGATCAGATTTGGAAGATAAATCACAAGATCAAACTCTTAACTCGGCCACGGAGTAGCAGAGAAAAGGCCAGACCTGCCAGGACTCTCTGTTTGATGTAACGGCTGCACGACAGACCGTCACAGGCATGTAACGCTCCAGGAGTAGATCGTCACAATCAACCTCATCCTTTAAGAGATAAGATCAACGGGAGAAGTTTTCAAAAGTGTTGGACTCTTGAAGAATGTAACGGTCGAGAGAAAACGCGTCAGAGAACTATAACGGTTGCACGATAGACCATCAGAGTCAACTGATAGCCAAAGGATAAGCTTTGAAAAGAAGCCTTATACTCAAGGACTCTTCAAGATGTAACGGCCAAGGACTGATGCATCAGAGGAATGTAACGCGCCTGGTATAGACCGTTAGAGACAATAAGGATCCAAATGAGATAATAGCTTGCTAAACTTCATTCAATGTAAGGAATCAAGGAACCAGACCCAACCAAGGAATTAAGACCCATGAAATAAACCTCCCACTGATCAAGAAGGCTCAACAAAAGGGAATAACTCGGAGCATCATATAGAATAAACAAGGAGATGACCCAACTTATCGGTCATAAAACGGGTGTCAACAGTCCCGACACGAACTTCACATTCGTCTGACTAAGTCAAGTCGAGCGCATAATAAATTTGTCACTTATGTGACTGGCACGCTCACGCAATAAACAAATCAATAAATCAATAAACAAACAAACAAATAAATAAATAAATTAAATAAATAAAAAAATGTGTTCCACAAAGCTAGCATGCCCAGTGGGACTCAGTCTCCCTTCATCTCTTTGCCAAGATAAGTGTGCCCCGGGGGCCCTCCCAGGGAGTGCTGATTGCTGGTTTGTTTCTGTGCTCACAGGAAATAGCAATGGCTGCTGGATTCGCTGCGTTGACTTTCGGTCCCACGATCGTGGCCAACCATGCTGCTTGTGGGTACCTGGCGGTACCGACCGTTTTCGGCACCTTCCCGCCAGTGGTCGGCTTCCCCAATTTCTTGGGGGTAGCCTCCACCGACTTGTTGAAGATCGAAGCTCCGGAGGTGACCAGGAAGGGCGCCAGCGAGAAGCCTCGGGTTGTAGACACTCGAACCTGCAGAGACATGCCGACAGGTCGGGTCCAACTAGCAAGCTGCATGGTGCACCATGTAGCTCACGGGGCTCGCCCCGCTCACTACAACAACTCCAGAGGTCGTTGCCAGGGGAATTCCCAAAGAAGAGCCACTGCTCCCATCACTGGACGATTGTCAATGTCTGCTAAATCTATTAGGATCGGAGGTGTCCGTGTCTTCCTAGACAGACGCGACGCCCAAGTGATCCCGGATCGAGTGGTCCCTCTTGTGCCAACCCGCAACTCTTTCCAGGCCCTGTCCGGTGGGAGAGCTGAGAAAGAAGAAGCCGGCCGACAAGGTCAAAGAAGGCTAGCCCCAAAGTCGAAAGTTTTCAAGCAACTATGGGTCCCTAAGAAGACCCAACCTGCCCGCCAAGATGCACCTGTTCGCTACCACCACAAGTCTACTGGGACGGAGAGAAGAAATGAGAGGGGATTGGCCTCAAGAAGAGAGGAAATGATTGTGGACCCTCCACGCCGTGCTACCCCCAGGGCATGTGCCCGACAAGCCAATATCCCTTCAATCGGGAGAAGATTTGATCAACTTGCTGACAGAGCCCGATTAGCTTACATCCCTCCAATAGGAGGTCGACCATTGTCCCCGGTCCTCCACCAAGGATGGGGTCAAGAAGAGATGACCAATATGGTCAAGAACTACTTCAGGGGTCTAGGCAACCCCTCACTGGGCCAGTAGTGACTGCTCCAAGTAGCCGTGGCCGAAGAAGAAGACTGCCTGCCAATGGCAGTCGAAGAAGAAGAAAAAGGAATGACATCGTCTGTTGATGACAATGGATATGAAGATGGCCCAGATTACGAGGCTGATGAAGCCCCTCCCCAGCAGGAGGGCAGAAGAAGAATTTTTCTATTCAAAAGATTGACCTCTCCGGCCATACGAGGAGGAGAGTCTACAAACAAAGAAAAAAATCTGAGTCTTTGCTTGCAATATGGCCGGTATGGCTAGCAGATACGGGTGTCTGCCTGAGTAGCCCGAAGAATTTGTCCGATTAGCCGAAAGGCTGGGGCCGAACAATAGGAGAAATGAAGCCGCGAAGGAAATGATGAGGGCGGTAAGAAGAGAGCAAATGCTGTCGGAAGAAGTCACTACCCTCACCGCGAATGTGATAACAACTGAAGGAGAAGAGGTTTTGCTGAACACCTCGCCTGAAGGCGCTTAAGGGGAAGTAGTGGAAGCCACCACCAGCACAGCAACTATGGACCCATCAGTGATGATGCTACTACAACAATATCGGCAGGAGATATAACTTCTGAAGAAACAATAGCATGAGAGGACAGAGCAAACCTCGGCCTCTAAACAACCCTAGATGCAGGGTGAATCTTCGCATGGGGTTGTCAACCCGTGCGACTTTCCCCCAATATACACTCTGCCTCAGCCGGTGGAGCACAGTCAAGCGGCTACCCAGCAGTGCCCACTTTAGTCACTGTTGTCACCAGTACTGCCTCAGGTGCACCAGGCACCACCATTGCTGTGTCCTCTGCCGCAAGCAGCCACCCTGGTCACCTCGTACCTGTAGCCAGCACCCTTCTTCCCTGAGCCAGTCGATCCAACCACTGTGAACAGATTGATGGTGGAGAGGATGATTGAATTAAAGCTCTCTGAGCAAAATGAAGGTGACTATGTCACGTTTGATGCTTATCGGGGACAATACCTGTCCCATCATGCAGCTAAGCGGCTCCCCCCGTGGATTAGCAAGCCGCACAAATTCGACAAGTTCAACGGGATGGCGTCCCCGAAAGAGCATATTGCATACTACATGACTGTCAAGCTCGACCTAGCCACAGATGAGTCATATCTGCTGAAATTTTTCGGGTCCTCATTAACCGGGCTCGCATTTGAATGGTACTCCAGCCTTTCAGCCTGGTCAATCAGCGACTGACCGGACATGCAGAAGAAATTCAGAGAAAGATTTCATGTCACCAAGAGGGAGGTCACGGCGGTTGAACTTTACTCAACAAGACAAAGGGAAGATGAAACAGCCCTTGAATATACTAAGAGGTGGAGGAATCTCGGAATGAGATGCAAGAGGCACCCGCATCAGGAGAACGCTATATTGATTTGCAAGTAGAACCTCAGGAGGGAGGTCCTAGAAAAGATGATTGGTATGGAAATCCAGTCGTTTGACCGACTGAATAATGTGGTGGCTGAAGTCGAAGCTTTCTTGGCAAGGCCCGTCCCTACATCAACTACTGCCACCGCGTAGAAGGCAAAGTCAATAGATCGGCGCCCAGCGCCTAAGGAAGAAAACACCCTCGACATCAAGGCGTTTGAACATCAGAGAGATAAAGGCAAGAAGGCATCTGAGCCCCAGCTTGACAAAATAGAAGAAAAGAAGGAGGGTCCCTCACTTAGGGATAAGATGAAGAAAGCCTACTCTTTCCCAAAGGAGAAGACCAAGGTTCTCTTTGACTGGGCCACCCAGTACGACAAGGTCACCCTGGCTGAGCCCAGATGGCCTGAGGACCTGAAAAGAAGAGATAGTCCGAGATTCTGCCCTTACCATCAGATGTTGGGGCATCCAATTGAAGATTGCTATACATTCAAAGATGTCATTGAAGGCATGATAAGAAACGAAGAAATAGAATTGGGGGAGTACATGGTAGACCCTCCGTAACCCCATGCAGTACCTCCAAGGAGAGCTATAGCCAACATGATCTTCTTATATCAGGCATTGCCCGGGGAAGTGGCGGAGGCTAGTACTCAGCACACTTATGAAGCATGCTTCCTGACGCCGATAAAAGAACAATAGGGATGGCAGTAGGTCCCTGCAAAGATCAAGAAGAAGGCTCTACCTCGCCCGAAGGTAGGGGCACATATTCGCGGCATCACGCCTCGGCCTACCCCTCTGGTGCCAGCATTAATATGGACTAGCCCGCCTGCGGTAATCCGAATACCCACCCACAACCGGAGGAGACGAACTCCCTTACCGGTGGTCAAAGAAATCAGCCCCGAGGCTCGGTGGCTCCAAGAGTACATAAATGGGCTAGATGAATATGAACAGCCCGAATTGAAGCCCTTGCTGATAAGGGATCATGTCCCATGGCAAGAGCGGGAACAGCTCTCATTGGAGCATAAAGAAGATACCAACAAAGCAACAGAAATGGATGATAATCTATTCTGGGGACAGGTGCTAGCCAGAGACAACAAAAAGCAAAAGAAAAGGAAAGACCTGCAAGGCCAAGAAGGAGACAATGCTCTTCTGCAACACCCTGTCTGCCCTTTCCAACATGTCCAGTGAGGAAGATGAGGAGGAGATATGCTTTACACCCACGGCTGAGGCAAGCCAAGCCGAAGCCGCGACCGCTGCCCATGCAACTCGGTCAGGCCGAAAATGGGGTCGCCAACTGCCCGCTAATCATAACATTATTTTCAGAGGGGAGCAACCCTATAAAATACCCCCTGCAGAGGTCAAGGGAGTCCAAATCCCTCCTCCTCCAGGGCTATACAACCAGAGCGGGGACAGCATTGGTGTCCCTTCCTTCCTTGAATTTTTAAAGATGTCCAAGGGCAAGCAGCCATGTCAGGATGTCGGCCTTGCAGCCGGGGGTACCCTCCAGCAACTTTAACAACCCTCTGGCACTCCAGATGAAGGCAGAACCAGCCCAACTACAAACGACAGGGAACAACAAGAGGATGACACCCAACAGAAAGGTGCAGACTCAGAATCTGACGAAGCAGGTCCATCAGGGGCTGCGGTACAAGGCTCTTCCAAGCCGAGATGGGCAGAAGAAATGAAGCTGTCCAATGATCGGGCAGGAAGTCGGGTACTTAAATTGCTGAAGAAGGTCCTGACAAGATTCACTGCTTGGGAGATCCTCTCCCTGAGTGAAGAGACCCGGTAGGCGATTATCACTGCCTTACAGATGCCAGCCCAATACGAAGCTTGTGCGGCCGAGACACTGCCAGGGGCGGATGTAGCCTTCACTGAAGAAGATATGCGGCTTCCTACCACCAGCCATAACAGACCCTTATATATGAGGGGGCAACTAAATAACCAGCAGCTGAACAAGAATTCTAATAGTCTCAGGGGAAGCTGTTAACATACTTCCCTACATGGTATACTAGAAGTATTACTTCAATGTCCACCTAGATAAGGTCAGAGATATGCGTATCACCGACTTCAACCAGAAATGTGAAGTCCCACTCGGTGTGGCAGAATTCACCCTCACCATGGCAGACCTCACTACTAAAGTTCAATTTCATGTCATCAACTCCAACACCTCGTACAAGGCGTTGCTTGGCCGTCCTTGGCTACATGAAAACTTAGTGGTGCCATCCACATTGCATCAGTGTATCAAATACAATCATGATGGAAAGGAGGAAAGGATATTTACTGACCTCCACCCATTTGAGGTTTTTGAGTGCCAACTACTGGATGCCCCATTATACGTGGAGCAGCCACGGAAGACTGCCAAGACAAAGGCTCCCGCCAAATCAATAAGAGGAACCTCTGGTAATGACTGGTTCCCACCACCACCGCCAGGATACGTGAGTCCCAAAGTAGTATCACACATTGCTATCATAGGGGACATGTGCAGAATTGCACCTCCTGCCATTTACCCTGAACCCAATGAAGCCAAGGTTGACCAGCACCATGGCCATATCAAGATCCCTGAGGGTCTCACCGAACCAATAGCCAGCCTCGACCCTCTCATTGTTCAACCTCTCAAGACATTGGAGGTGGCACAAGCCGAAGGCCCCAGTAGCTTATACTATACAGCTGAAGAACACCGTACACAGAAGGATACCGATTGTCATCTCCCTGAAGATATAGAGAATCTGTTAGTCCCCATTCGAGGGCTAACATTCACATTAGATCGAGTGGCTAAGATGTTCCAGAAGCAGCACATTCCCTCTAGCCAGCCTCGCAAAGAGAAAGAAGCGCTCAAAAGACTTTGGCATCCTGCCAGCCTCGACAGAGAATTAAGGCGTGTCTCCCAGCACCCCGGATTGGGCTTCACCCTTGAAGAATATTATTTCAGTGGATGCTATGAGGTGGATACCATTTCCGCCTTCTTCCCAACAAAAGATAGCCCACCGGGGGTAACTTATGATGAATACCCGATGGAGACTAAAAATTCTGGGTCGGCTCGATTGAGAGATCCAGAATGAGAAGTTATAGCCCCTTGCAGGTGCTGGGAGCAAGTTTGTCATAAAGAGACGGCCTTTAAAGCCGGATTTGATATGGCCAGCAGCAGCGAAGCCGAAAACACTAAAGAAATAGGACTCTCCTTCTCCTACAACCCTTCTTTAGCAACAACATTAGCACCCCTTGGGCCAATCGAGGAAGTGGCAGTTGATACCGATCGAGAAATACCCGCTGGAAGAGAACAAGCCACCTCTGCTGAGGTTGTGGCAATTCGAAGCAAGATGAGGATGGGATCGTCTGTACCCATTGCAAGACCAGGACACCATCCCTCTGAGCCAACAATGAACAAATGCCAGCCTCTCCAGACTACTAACTCATCAGCTGAAGCTGGAACTACAAAATGCCCACTAATAGAACAATTCACATAGCCGTCATCGGTTGAACTAGAAGCTCCCAACGAGGTCCGGGAGCAACACAATGAAAAGGTTGAAGTTTTTGAACTTGAGGATGATGTTCCAGACTTCATCGACCTCCAGCCGGCTCCCCCGAAAATAGAAGACGGAGGCAAAGCCATGGTCGACGAGCTAATAGAAGTCAACTTGGGAAGTGAGGATGACCTCAGGCCAACCTTCCTCAGTGCCCAACTATCTCCTGAAGAGCAGAAATTGTACGTCCAGTTGCTGCAAGAATATCACGATTGCTTCGCCTGGAGTTACAAAGAAATGCCAGGGCTTAGCCCCGCAGTTTCACAGCATGAGCTGGCCATAAATCTCGAAGTAGAGCCAGTAAAGCAGTCGCCACGGCACATGAGACCCGAGCTCATCACTCAAATATGCAATGAAGTAGACAAACTCATTGGTGTGGGTTTTGTCAAAGAGAAACAATATACCACGTGGCTGGCCAATATTGTGCCTGTGAAAAAGAAGAATGGCCAGATTCGGATATGTGTAGACTTCCGGGATCTGAATAAGGCATGTCCTAAAGATGACTTTCCGGTGCCAATAATGGAGGTCATGATTGATGCTACAATCGGTCACGAGGCTCTGTCATTCATGGATTGGTCATCTGGTTATAATCAAATATGGATCGCGGAGCATGACCGGGTCCACGCCTCCTTCCGAACCCCCAAGGGCATCTACCACTACAAAAGAATGACGTTCGGTCTAAAGAACGCTCGTGCAACCAACCAGCGAGCAATGACCTGAATTTTTGATGAGCTGCTCTACCACAAGGTAGAGTGCTACATAGACGATCTAGTGGTCAATACCAGAAGAAAAGAAGACCATCTGCAGGACCTCTGAGTCATATTTCAGAGGCTCAGGCAGTATGAATTAAAAATGAACCCCATGAAGTGCGCCTTCGGAGTGTCGAGCGGTAAATTTTTGGGCTTTATTGTCAGATATCGAGGGATTGAAATAGACCCCGCAAATATCAATGCAATCCAAGGGTTACCTCCGCCAAGGAATATCTCCGAGCTGAGATCTCTTCAAGGCCATCTTCTCTGGCAAATGAAAGCCGCTTCTTCTTGATGCGTAGTCGGACGATGATAATTTTGATGTCCTCTCGATCTTCTCTTCAAGACGCTCCTTTTTCTCTTCTTCAGCGATCTCCAAAGACACCTTGGAGTAGATCAAATCCTCTAGGCTTCCTCTCCTTTTCTTCTTCCTCCTTTTCCTTGGCCTACAAGATAGAAAGAATGAGCATTAGTGTTTTTCCATATCAAATTCATAGGTCACATATGTGTATATATAGAAGACATGAAAAGACACATGTAACCCTTATAGAACCCTCCAAAAAGACCCTTATATGACTCCTAAGAGCCTAGGGGCAAAATGGTAAAGGTTGGAGCACAAATGGATTGGGTTTAAATGGGTTTCGGATCCTCATTTTTGGGTTTCCGTCGCAATCGGTCGACTGGACGTTTGGGTCGGTCAACCTAAGTTTTACAGACACAAAACATGCCTACTCTAGGGATTTCGGTCGACCTAAGCCCCATGGACCGTCGACCATAACTTTCTGCATTTCCAGATTTGCAGAATTCATCCCCTAGCTCTCTTGCAACCCTTCCAAACTATGTGGCATCAAAGGCCTTTGAACTTTAAGGGTTTATACAAAGGATCTAACATGCAAAACCATAAGAAAAATGATTAGAACTTTAGCTCAATAATCCATATGATAGATGCATGAAATATATACATGAAAGCCCATGTTCTGTTGTGACCCCTCTATGTTGATGATGTTGACACTTGCTTTATTTCATTGGCAACACCATTATTTTGATTGATTGGCAACTGTTTTTGATTTGATGAAAGTGCTCTATCAGATTGACTATGTGTTCTTTGCATTTAATACACTGTTGTCTGCATTTCTTACTCTCATGAGTCTATACACTGGAAACTCTCATGTCGATTGAGTCTATACATCGTCCATTTTGGATAAAGTACACACACTGCATTTCAATTGAATTGGTTAAGTGTGTACAGCGTCAACGCATCATGTTACAGCGTCAACGCACTTCATTGGATGTGTGTACAGCATCAACTCGTTAAGTGTGTACAGCGTCAACGCATCATGTTACAGCGTCAACGCACTTCATTGGATGTGTGTATTGAACCTCAGAGTCTGTACATTGAATCGCCAACTTCTTTGAAGCCCATACATCGCTCAAAGACTGTACAGAGTCCAACGTCTCAGTTAGCTTCTCATGCATTTGAGTGAAGTCTGTACATTGTCTGTCTTCCTCAGCGTCTTGATATTTGAAGTCTATACATCCATCAGGAGCTTCAAGTCTACACATCGCTTCGCTCCATCAAGTCTGTACATCCACAGTGTTACTTGAAGTCTGGACATTGGTCTTCAAACTCAAAGTCTGCACATTGTCTTCGAAACCAAAGTCTATACAATGGTCTTCACACTTGAAGTCCATACATTCGATGTGCAGAGTTGATGTCTATATTGTGTCTTATGCTGATCAAGTCTACACAATGGTCGGTGGCAAGTCTGTACACTGGCCTCAGCTTTTCAAGCCTACACATTGGCCTCCTTGCATAAAGTATATACACTGGACTGTTTGGCAAGTCTATACATCGGTTCTTGTCTTCGATGTCTATACAGCTCTTTAGCTTGCTCAAGTCCATACATTGGCTTCAAGACTTTCAAGTCTATACACTGAAGTCTTCACATTCGCTTGCATTACATGAAGTCCATAAGTGGGCAAAGTCTGTACACTATCCATGCTTCATGCAGCGTCAACTCATCCTTCATGCACCGTCAACTCCTCAAGTATATACAATGCTTTCCTTCGCATGAAGCCTTTAAGTGCATTATGTCTATACAATGCCTCTAGGATTTAAAGTCTATACAGCCGTTGCCTCCTTTGTTGAAGTCAACACATTGGGCAAGTCTGTACGTTGCATTCTGCCTTCACAAATCTATACAACAATGTATATACAATGCAATGTACATACTCAAATCTTATGACTTCATTCTTGTTGCCAAAGGGAACAGGGTCGACGCTGGGAGCTTAAAGCGTCCACGCATCAGTTGACGAAGCCTTCACGATATCTTCCACTGCGTCAACGCCACAAGCAAGCAGCGTCGACGCAGCAGTTGAAGAAGCATTCAGCTTCATAGGCTATTCCACTGCGTCAACGCCACAATTGAGCAGCGTTGATGCAGCAGCTAAAGAGACGAGGCTAATGGCTACTAGAATGTATCACTGCGTTAACGCCATTGAGTGACAGCGTCGACGCAGCAAGTCAGATTGCTGACATTGAGCACGTGAACGAAGAACTCTATACATCGGACTGAAGAAGCTAATGAGGGGCACGTGATCCCAGGTACCTGGCTCGTGATCCGAGAAGGGCAAGTTATCCAGATAAGGACACGTATACTGACACTCCATTGGATGCTGCCACGTGGTCCAAATTGCTGGGCGAGAAACGTGGAGAGCACACGCTTGCTGCTGTTGTTGCTATATAAACAAGTCTTCTTCCATAAAAGAAGACTGATCGAAAGAAAAGAAGAGAAAGTCTATATAGCAGTGAGGCTTCGATCCATAGAGAGAAAAGAGAGAAGAAGAAGATACAGAGAAGCAGAAGAAGAAATAGAGAAGAAGGAGAAAAAGAGAGAGGAAGAGATCAAGAGAGAGTGAGGTGAGAGAGAGCTGATCGAGAGTGAGAGTGAGAGTGTTTGTATCTCAGTCTCGTGGTTCAAAACCAGAGCTGAGCTTTGCTCTTTAAGAGCTACATTACTTTTGGGTTTTTTATTTTTCATTTTGATTCTGTCTTTCATTTCTGAATGCTGTTTCTTCAAGCTGTGTGTCAGCGGTCTTGCAGTGGTGGTCTCCACTGAACGAGTTAAACTGTATTTCCCCAGCGGTTGCAGAGGATCAGATCCTCTGGTCGGCAAGCTGTAGTGCCCAGCGAAGCTGTGTATCAGCAGGTTGTTTGGCCAAGCTGTAAAGCCCAGCGGACGCAAGCTGTGCTGCGTAGCAGGAAGCCATACTCGATTGAGTGTGGGGTGGACGTAGGTCGTTGACCGAACCACCTAAAAATCGTGTGTGCAGTGTGTTTGTGTGATTGCTTGTGAACTGTGTGTGCTGGTATCCTTTGCTTAGCTTTATTGATTCTATCGCTCATACTTATGTCTAGCTTTCGATATAAGATATGGTGAATGGCTTTCATGGATCGACCTGTTGCTTAGCACTTTTCATTTAGCTTTACTGATGCTTGCCTAAATTCTGCTTTAGAACTTACAATAGTCTTAAATTAGGCAAGTTGATCTATTCACCCCCCCTCTAGATTCACACTTAGTGGAGATAGACTGCGTCCATCTAACCCAACACTTGGTATCAGAGCCTAACTCTTCTTGCAGGGACTCATCGCCCGAAGAGAATAGGCAGAGATGGATGCTCGAGGGATGACTGTCGAAGGTCACTCAACAACGAAGCCCCCATTCTTTGACGGATCAAACTACGCATACTGGAAGAACCGTATGCAAGTGTTCCTCAGGGCTAAGGATTATGAGATTTGGAAGATTGTCAGCAAGGGACCTTATGAGCTGTCCCCGAATGAAGATGTATGGACCAAGGAGGAGATCAGAAGGTCCACGCTGAATTGGAGTGCTATTAATGCTATCCAGTGCGCTCTGCATCCTACAGAATTCTCCCGTGTATCTGCTTGCAAATCAGCTAAGGAGATGTGGGATGCGCTGGAAGTAATTCATGAAGGTACATCTCAAGTAAGAGAGCAGAAGGCCAATCTTCTTGTATCTGAGTATGAAGCCTTCAAGATGAAGCAGAACGAGTCCATCAGCGAAATGTACACTCGACTGACTGTCATAACCAATGGCTATTGTACCCATTGTGCTTTGTTGATGATGTGGTGTTTTAATGATAGCAACATGAATGAGTCACCACATTGAATGACAGCAACATGATTGTTTATAGCTGATATACTATGTGGATAATGCATATGACTGTGACTGGTATATTATCTGCAGAATGCATGTGTTCTGTCTGCACAGTCTCCACAGCAGTGCGTTAACTCAGTGTGCTGATGCGTCGACCCTTCAGTCATATTTGTCTCTGTCCACACAGTAGTGCGTCAACTCCTTGAGCTGATGCGTCGACGCTTCAGTTCAGGTTCTTCAAGTCTATACATTAGATTGTGGCAAAGTCTATTTATTCGTTTTGGTAACAAAGTCTATACATCCGTGTCATATGCTCCTGAAGTCCATACATTGGTCCTCCTTCAAAGTCTGTACAGCCACTGGTCTAGAATCTGAGTCTGTACATCGTCTTGTGCCTTCAACGTTCCAAGCCTCAAGTCTGTACAGCGTTACGTTCTCTTGACAAAGTATGTACAGTGTCTTATACTGGCAAAGTTTATACAGCATGAAGTCTACACATTGGTTTTGCTCCATAAAGCCTATACATTGGCCACTGCTCTCCAAAGTCTGCACAATGGTCTTCACACCTGAAGTCTGGACACTGGTTCAAATCCCTCTAAGTCTGTACATTGGCTTCGTATCTGCAAGTCTATACACTGGACCTTGTTTTACCAAGTATGTACACTCGCTGCACTGTTCAAGTCCATACACTGGCAGCTCTGCTTAAGTATATACATTCGTCTGAACTAAGTTCATTTTCCTCTGTCTGTCTGCAGATGATTCAGGCCATCAAGACTTGGCACGTGATCCAAGAGGCTGAAATGCTGACACGTGGACACAGCAGTTCAAACAATCAAGAGCTTCTCTGGATTATTCTGGTGCGTCAACACAGTGAGCAAGTAGCGTGGACGCAGCGGTTCAAGAATCCCTTATTGCAGCCTCTGGAGTACATTGGCAGCATCGACGCTACAGCTCCATGCGTCAATACAGCATGCTGAGAGCGTCGACGTAGCAGTTACAAAGGGAGAGCCAATGGGTTACTGGATTACTCTGGTGCGTCAACGCATTCATCAAGTGGCGTCGACGCAGCAGGTTGATGGATCGACAAGGTGACCAGAGGGTGGACGCAGTTGCACAATGCGTCAACGCACTCCACACGAAACATGAGAGGGCTGAAGCCATCTAAGTTCAGACGCTGCAGCTCCATGCGTCAACGCAACATGATGATAGCGTCGACGCAGCACGCCCATCTATTGAAGACTTGATCACTGGATCACAGATGCGTCAACGCAGCAGGCTGATGGAGTCAACGTAGCAGACTTGAGTCCTGCTGGTCGAATGTCGTTGAATTGATGGGCACATGATCCGAGGTGCCTGGCTCGTGAAGCAGGATGCTGCCACGTGGTCCGAATTTCTAGGGCAGGAACTGTGGAAGCCACACACGCCCTTGCTGCTGCTGCTGATGCTGCTGCTGGTATATAATGGAGCATTCATCTTCAGATGGAGGCCGATCGTGATCGAAGCCAGAGAGCAGAAGCTGAGAGAAGAAAAAGGGAAAAAGAAGAGAGAGCTTCCACGATCCAGCAGAAGAAAAGAAAAAGGGAAAGAGAGAAAAGGAGAACTGATATCGGGAGAGGAAGAGAAGTGGAGCAGAGAAGAAAGAGAAAGAGAGAGAGAGAGAGAGAAGGAGTTCGTTCCTCAGATCTTTGGTTCAAAACCAGATCTGATGTTGCTCATTGTTAGAGCTATATTTCATGCTTCATTGTTCAGCTTTTAGTTGTTGTGTTTCAATCTTTTCTGTTTTCTACTTTACATCCTTGTTCAAGCTGTTAGTCAGCGGTTTGCAGAGGAGGACTCCTCTGGACAGCAAGCTGTGTTGCTCAGCGGGCAGTGGAGGTTTCCACTGGACGGGTAAGCTGTAATCCCCAGCGGTTGCAGTGGTGGATTCCACTGGACGGCAAGCTGTGAGGCCCAGCGGTTGTAGGCTAAGCTGTATTGCCCAGTGGACGCAAGCTGTGTTGCGTAGTAGTAATCCACACTCGGGTTGAGTGTGGGGTGGATGTAGGTCTGCTGGACCGAACCACCTAAAAACCCCTTGTGCATTGTGGTTTATTTTGTTCTATTGTGCTTCCGCTAGATGAATGCATAGGGGCGCTCCATGTGTTTGGCTTCTGGTTGAGCAGAAGAGTTAATTAGTCTTCTTAGAGTGTTTTAATTTGTCAAGAGAGCGAAATTCTAGTTGAGCTACATTTTGTCTAAATCTGTCTTGTTAGAGTGCTCACTGCCTGCTTGTTTAATTCCGCATCTGCTAATTAGTCTTCCAGATTTAATAAATCTGTCTAGTTAGCATTCTAAATAGTTAGTGAGCCCAAATTGTTAATTGGGTGAAAGTTTTTATAGCCCATATTCATTCACCCCCCCCCCCTCTGAATACTTGCACCGAACATAACAATTGGTATCAGAGCGGGTCTCTGACTAAACAGATCTAACAATCTGCAGAGGATCCTGCTAGTCCTTGGTGCATTTCAGAGTGTGCTTTCAGTGCTCGATATTTTGTTTCATCGACTTGTGCATTGCTTTGCTCATCTGGTTCTGCTGCATTCCCTATCATCTGGTCTCTGCGCTGAATTTGGTTGCCTCTTACTCAAATGGGTCGACCTCCGGTTTATGACGGTTCTAACTTTGATAGTTGGCTAGGAGGCCTATGTGTGTACGTAGACTCCATAGATCCCAAACTATGGAGGCTACTATCTAAAGGCCCACACAAACGGCCTCATGATGAGACCAAGTGGTCTAAAGAGGACAGTATAAAGAACCGTGACAATGTCATAATCCTTAACATCTTAAGAGCTGCAATCAATACTGATATGTACCCTTTTACTCTCAGGTGCACATCTGGAAAGGAAATATATGACAGAGTCGTCTCTGCGCATAATCAGCAAGGTGATAGCTGCTTGATGGCCAACCGGGATGATGAAGATGAGATCTCATCTCAGGTAAGCTCTGAATCAGATGGATACTCCTTTGATGAATTGATAGTGATGTATGAAGATTTCTTCAAAGTATCCAAGAAATTAAAATCTGAAAATAGAAGGTTGAAAAAGAGATGTGAACAGATTAACTCTAATGTTCCCTATGAAAACTGTCAAAGACTAAAAACATCTCATGATATGTGCTTAGCTGATCTGAATATGAGTAAGGAACAAATCTCTTTATTGGAAAATAAAAATGATGAACTTACTGCCAAGATTTCTGAACTAGAAGATAAGCTGAATTCATTAGGAAATGATCAAATCTTAACTAATGAACTAGTTCAGAATGAACAAATAAGAAAAGAAAATGAAGAATTGAGGTTGCTAAATTCTGCCATGTCTGAGAGACTCTTAATGCTTGAAAAAAGGAAGAATTCAGTTGAAAATGAATGTGAGAGAGTGAGCACATTGATAGAAGAGATTGATAGCTACAAAGCCATTAATGTCTTACTTAATGAAAAGATCACAGATTCTGAAATGCTCATTTCTTCTCTCAAAAATGAAATCACTGAACTGAACAATTCCCTGTTTGAGTCTCTTAAGAATAAACAAAATACGAAGGATGCTTTTAAGAAGAAAGTCTTTGATTGAGGTAGTAAGCAGGAAGAGAGAAAAAGACTGTATACAACATTTGTGCGTAGCTCTGAGTTAGCTAGCACTTTAGTTTTTTCTTTAAGTTTACATGCTAATCAGGAAAATAAGAAAACGAAGGAGAAAAGAAAAGTTTTGAAAAAGAATGATAATAATCAGCATGCTAAGAAAGTTCAGGCCAACAAATCTGGTGTCAAAAGTGTAAAATGCTTTTACTGTGGTAAGTTTGGTCATGAAATTGCTGATTATTTTGTCATGAGAAATGATGATTTGAAATCTAATAGAATTCATGCTAGGAATTCTAAAATGAAGAAACATTCTCATGATCAAAAGAGAAGAATAAAATGTTTTTATTGTCACAAAGAAGGTCATATCATGTATGAATGCAAATTAATGAAATATGATGACCTTTCTGCTAGAAAAATGCATGATAAACTGTTCCATGCTAAAAATCATGCATCTCATAAAAAGAACATTCAATATTTTCATTGTGGCAAATTGGGCCACATGGTTGAAAACTGTTGGCATGCTCAGGGAAAGAAATCTAACTCTGAATTTATTAAATTCCCTGTAAACAGAAATGGTTTTGGTTTCAATAAATTCCTTGTAAACAATGCCTCTCATGGAAATATTCTTGGTTCAAAAGTTCAGCATATTGCATGCTTTAACTATGGAAAGCCATGTCACAGGGCTGTAAACTATTGGCTGGCAGGATACCAGAGCCAGACTGGTTTTAGTAAACAGAATTTTAATTCTGTTAACAAAAATTTCCATGCATATGCATTTAGAACTCCTGCTCATAGGAATGTGCACAAAATAAATTTCAGAACTGCTGCATCATGCTACTACTGTGGTCAGAGAGGTCATTCAATGAATGATTGTCATGTGATGAGAATTGATGACCTTCATGCACAGAAGTTGGCTACCATACCTGCTAGGAATGTCACTGTTAATTCAGGACCCAAGACTTCTTGGGTTCCTGCAGGATCAAAATAATCCAGTTGTTGCAGGTGTGCCTTGGAAATGAATAAAGGGGGTTAATCAGCCAAGGCACTCAAGAATGAAAACCCCATGACTACATTTCAGGTTAGTTCTGAAAACTCTGCTTAAATTCTATCTTCTGAATTTGTGTGCTCTAAATGCCTGCATATCATGATTAATTCTTTTGTGCATCATCTAACTGAATCTAATTGAAAATCTGAAATGCACATGGAAATAATTGTAGTTTACCTCTGAATGCATTACATATCTATGTCATGATGCATGATATGTCAAACTCCCTGCATGTTGTATTGCACTGATTTGCATGACCATCATGGTATATCAGATGGAACAGTGCTGAAGGGCAGATGGAGTATGTCTGGATGCTACTGCCATGTGTGAGGTGGTCCTTGGACCAAGTCCTCCGCCCAGTACCATGGGTCGAGTCATATAGAGCAGTGTATTGCATATCATGTTGATCTGTTGGTGCTAAACTGAAGGTTTCTGAAATATGAATTGAACAATCATGCTTATAGTAATTCTCTTCTGTCTAATTTGCATGAATCATATCTGAATGCTAAATTTGATATCATGTGATGTGATTTCAATACATTTCATGCATATAGTCAGGGGGAGTCCAACTATTTTTGATCAATGCATATCATAATAATCTGTCTGTGCTAAATTGAATTATCTTGAAATGTTGATTGCTCTAGCATGATGCTCTTTGAATAAAGAATGCTCTGACGTTTGAATAATCATCTTGCATAAATTGCATCAATTCAGGGGGAGCTTGTTGAGCCTTATGTGAGTCACTGCATATAGACAAGGGGGAGCATTATCACATTGTTGACACTATTTGAAATTCTCACTCTACACTCTTTCAAATCATCAATTGACTATTTTGAATTCATACCTTCTTGAATCTGAGAATTTGGCTACTAATTCTCAATCTGTTGAAGAAGGAGTGTCTCATTTTGTCTGACTGAAATTCAACTCTGCTATTGGCTTTAAACTTTTATTCTCTCTTGCTGATTGATTCTTTCACCAGCTAGTACTCTTCCTTCATATACCTCTTAGCTAGTGTGACTATTTTGGCTCTATTGGTGATTTGTTGGTCAGCTAAATTTTTTTTATCTATATTTGGTCTGAGGAACTTAAGCTGCATGTCATGCAATTTAGTCTGAGAACTTTGTAGAAACTCCTATCATACAGGTTTAAGAATTACCACTGAATCAGACTGATATAAGATTAATGTATTCTCAGATTTGTAATTAAATGAATTAAAAATATCTGAATGATAAGGGTTAATAAACTTTAACCATATATATCATGTAAACCTTAGACTCTCTCATCAGATATCTGAAAATTTGAATTCAGGGCTTCTTTGGTTAAGATGCATATAGTGTGTATTGTTGTTAAACATTAATTTGAAAAATGTTGACTAAATGAAAAATCTGTGAATTCATAGCAATGACTCGGTCACTGAGAAACTGAGTTCTTTATCAATGAAATAAAGTAACTCAAGTCATGAGGTGCCATAGTTATGTCTGATAAAAATTCAGTGAAACAAAACCTGACAGAGCAATAGCTTATTTGTGTTGATTAGTTGGGGAGTCTGGCCTCTGATAAAGGTGTCTTCTCATGTAAAAAGACACTTATATTGCTAACTCTGCTCTCAAAGTGAGAGGCAATAACAGTTATCACACTGAGTAACTGGGTCACTTCAACTAAGACTTGTTGTGCCTCATGTAAAAAGGTGTTGATCAACTTAAATTGCTCAGGGAAAATATAATGTGCTTCAAATAAAATTATCTTAAAAAATTTGTCAACTCATGTTCTTGAAGAAGTGTTTAACTTCAGTACTAACATGTGTATTCTTCAAAGGTGCAATTGAGATCATATGTGTAAGATAAAAGATGATTGTTTTTGAGTATTTTCTAACTATTTGGTTCACTTTTATTAAAACTTGGATTCAGATATGAGTATTGAGTTTAATTTGGCAAATTTGGTATACATCAAAATTAAATCAGATTGGTTAAGCTGCAAATTCATAACCCCTTATGATAGAAGAGTCTAATCTTCTTAAGACTTATTGTTGTGATGGATGCTTTAAAATCTCTTATGATCAGATTCTTTTCAGTCAGCCTGATTAACATCTTGCTATTGATTGATTCCTTGAGATGTATTGTGCTTTGACTATTTCTCAACCCACCACTTGGCTACACTATCAGTTGATTGACTCCTGAGATGTACTCTTCTCCACACTGTTGGAATCTTCCATCTTGTTCTGCAACAAATTCTGATTTTGTGGTCGTTTCACCAAAATTAAGATTCTTTGTAATGGCAGATTTCAGATTGATTTATTGGATAACCTGAGTCCATTCCTGTGCTTCAGGGGGTGTTATGGTTTATCTACAGTTAAGGGGAGAGTAGTCAATCATACATGTTGATAGGGGGAGAGCTGTTCCATTGTCATAAGAGAGAACTTCTTTTTAATGAACCATGACTCATTCTCTGGATTTATGTGCTGTGTTTGTATGCTGAATTTGTCTCTCAAACCATTTCCCTTCTTTTTGATTATGTCAAAGGGGAAGAATAGTTTGACGGGTCAGTGGGACTCATCATGTTGCCATCATCAAAAAGGGGGAGATTGTTGTACCCCTTGTGCCTTGTTGATGATGTGGTGTTTTAATGATAGCAACATGAATGAGTCACCACATTGAATGACAGCAACATGATTGTTTGAAACTGATATACTCTGTGGATAATGCATATGACTGTGACTGGTATATTATCTACAGAATGCATGTGTTCTGTCTGCACAGTCTCCACAGCAGTGCGTTAACTCAGTATGCTGATGTGTTGACCCTTCAGTCATATTTGTCTCTGTCCACACAGTAGTGCGTCAACTCCTTGAGCTAATGCATCGACGCTTCAGTTCAGGTTCTTCAAGTCTATACATTAGACTGTGGCAAAGTCTATTCATTCGTTTTGGTAACAAAGTCTATACACCCGTGTCATATGCTCCTGAAGTCCATACATTGGTCCTCCTTCAAAGTCTGTACAGCCACTGGTCTAGAATCTGAGTCTGTACATCGTCTTGTGCCTTCAACGTTCAAAGCCTCAAGTCTGTACAGCGTTACGTTCTCTTGACAAAGTCTGTACAGTGTCTTATACTGGCAAAGTTTATACAGCGTGAAGTCTACACATTGGCTTCGCTCCATAAAGCCTATACATTGGCCACTGCTCTCCAAAGTCTGCACAATGGTCTTCACACCTGAAGTCTGGACACTGGTTCAAATCCCTCTAAGTCTGTACATTGGCTTCGTATCTGCAAGTCTATACACTGGACCTTGTTTTACCAAGTCTGTACACTCGCTGCACTGTTCAAGTCCATACACTGGCAGCTCTGCTTAAGTATATACATTCGTCTGAACTAAGTTCATTTTCCTCTGTCTGTCTGCAGATGATTCAGGCCATCAAGACTTGGCACGTGATCCAAGAGGCTGAAATGCTGACACGTGGACACAGTAGTTCAAACAATCAAGAGCTTCTCTGGATTATTCAAGTGCGTCAACGCAGTGAGCAAGTAGCGTGGACGTAGTGGTTCAAGAATCCCTTATTGCAGCCTCTGGAGTACATTGGAAGCATCGACGTTGCAGCTCCATGCGTCAACGCAGCATGCTGAGAGCGTCGACATAGCAGTTACAAAGGGAGAGCCAATGGGTTACTGGACTACTCTGGTGCGTCAACGCATTCATCAAGTGGCGTCGACGTAGCAGGTTGATGGATCGACAAGGTGACCAGAGGGTGGACGCAGTTGCACAATGCGTCAACGCACTCCACACGAAATGTGAGAGGGTTGAAGCCATCTAAGTTCAGACGCTGCAGATCCATGCGTCAACGCAACATGATGATAGCGTCGACGCAGCACGCCCATCTGTTGAAGACTTGATCACTGGATCATAGATGCGTCAACGCAGCAGGCTGATGGAGTCAACGCAGCAGACTTGAGTCTTGCTGGTCGAATGTCGTTGAATTGACGGGCACGTGATCCGAGGTCCCTGGCTCATGAAGCAGGATGCTGCCACGTGGTCCGAATTTCTAGGGCAGGAACTGTGGAAGCCACACGCGCCCTTGCTGCTGCTGATGCTGCTGCTGGTATATAATACAGCCTTCGTCTTCAGATGGAGGCCGATCGTGATTGAAGCCAGAGAGCAGAAGCTGAGAGAAGAAAAAGGGAAAAAGAAGAGAGAGCTTCCACGATCCAGCAAAAGAAAAGAAAAAGGGAAAGAGAGAAAAGGAGAACTGATATCGAGAGAGGAAGAGAAGTGGAGCAGAGAAGAAAGAGAAAGAGAGAGAGTGAAGAAAGAGAGTGAGATCGAGGAAAGAAGAGAGAGAGAGAGAGAGAGAGAGAGAGAGAAGGAGTTCGTTCCTCAGATCTTTGGTTCAAAACCAGATCTGAGGTTGCTCATTGTTAGAGCTATATTTCGTGCTTCATTGTTCAGCTTTTAGTTGCTGTGTTTCTATCTTTTCTGTTTTCTACTTTACATCCTTGTTCAAGCTATTAGTCAGCGGTTTGCAGAGGAGGACTCCTCTGGACAGCAAGCTGTGTTGCTCAGCGGGCAGTGGAGGTTTCCACTAGATGGGTAAGCTGTAATCCCCAGCGGTTGTAGTGGTGGATTCCACTGGACGGCAAGCTGTGAGGCCCAGCGGTTGTAGGCTAAGCTGTATTGCCCAGCGGACGCAAGCTGTGTTACGCAGCAGTAATCCACACTCGGGTTGAGTGTGGGTTGGATGTAGGTCTGCTGGACCGAACCACCTAAAAACCCCTTGTGTATTGTGGTTTGTTTTGTTCTATTGTGCTTCCGCTAGATGAATGCATAGGGGCGCTCCATGTGTTTAGCTTCTGGTTGAGCAGAAGAGTTAATTAGTCTTCTTAGAGTGTTTTAATTTGTCAAGAGAGCGAAATTCTAGTTGAGCTACATTTTGTCTAAATCTGTCTTGTTAGAGTGCTCACTGCCTGCTTGTTTAATTCCGCATCTGCTAATTAGTCTTCCAGATTTGATAAATCTGTCTAGTTAGCATTCTAAATAGTTAGTGAGCCCAAATTGTTAATTGGGTGAAAGTTTTTATAGCCCATATTCATTCACCCCCCCCTCTGAATACTTGCACCGAACATAACAATGGCCTTAGAGGTTTTGGAAAACCTCAGGCGGAGTATGATGTAGTGAGGAAAATTCTGCGCTCCCTGACTCCCAATTGGCACACCAAAGCAACAGTGATGGAGGAGTCAAGGGACCTGCGTAATACTAAAGCTGATGAGCTGATTGGCTCACTAATGGCATATGAGATAAACATGCCAAGGACAGATGAAGCCGAGAGGAAGAAGAAGCCGATAGCTCTGAAGGCTAGTTCCAGCAAATCAACAAAATCCAGCTCCAGCAGCTCTTCATCATCAGAGGAGAGCCTAAATGAAGAAGAAGATGTGGCTCGATCTGAGATAGCCATGATGACTAGAGAGTTCAGGCGATTTCTCATAAAGGGAGCAGGACGGTTAGGCCAGAAGAAATACAGTGGTGGCCGAAAGGATAAAAGGTATAAATCTAAACCTGCAAAGAAAGATGAAGCTAATGTCTATTATCAATGCAGGAAACCAGGGCATCTGAAAATTGACTATCCAGACAATTAGAAACATAAGGACAGGTCAAAGAAGAAAATCAAGAAGGGAAGAGCTATGATCACCACATGGAGTGATGAAGATGAAGGCTCTTTCAGCAACAGCTCAGATAGTGAAGCCGAATCTGAACAGCCCATTTGCCTTATGGCAACAAGCTCCGAAGATAGAGAGGAGGACACAGATAAGGTAATCACTAGATTTGAAAACTTCACAATTGCTGATTGGGTAGATGCTTATCATGACATAGCTGATAGAGCTGATGATATTAGAAAAGAGAATAGGCATCTTAGAAGAAAAATCAATTCCATGCAAAATGATAAAACACTAACTGATAAAATTGCATGTTTGGAATCTGAGATTGATGAATTGAAACTCACATGCTCTGAAGAAGATGAAATCAAAAATGAGTTAAAAGCTTCTAAGGAAGAGAATCTAAGGCTTGAAAATGAAATTGATGAATGGAAGCTGAAGATTCAGAAATGTGAAAGTGAAGTCAAAATTATCTATGAAAAATATGAAGTTGTCCTCAATGTCAACAATGAGCTGAAAAAGGCTATTGTTGAACTTCAGAAAGACAATGAGGATAAAATGAAAACCATTGAGAAAATGACCCAAGGAACAGAAAACTTAAATGCTTTGTTAGGGTCAAAGGTTAATTTCAGAAAAGAGGGCCTAGGATTTAATTCTAGTGCAACAAAATCATTCGGGATGAAAACAATTTCATTCGTTGCTCAAAAGGAAAAGGGACCTCTAATTAGCATGAACTCAACAAATTTAATGAACAAAACTGCTAATCTGAAAAAGACCAGTGCTGATGAGAAGGGTAAACAAAAACTCAGTGAGCCTAGTAGAGCTAGCACATCTAAGCAGAATCCTAGGGCTCAGACTCAGGTTAGGGGTCAACCTACACAGTCCAGTAAACCCCAGGTCAAGGTAACCCAGTCTCCACCAACACCTCCACCTCTTAAGAAGACCCAATACAAACCTGTGTATAGGTCAGCAGGGTCCAAAGTACAGGGGAGACAGGGTGCTGCTAGGAGTCAACCCAATTATTCTTATCAACCCAAAGCTCAGACCCACTACAATGCACAGCGAACCTACTTCAATAGGTCAAATTGGTCTAGAACTCAGGGTAGGTTTACAGGTCTTGCATTCCAGGGTGCTCAAAACCAAAGACCTTACAGTGGAAATTGGGTCAATGGGTATGGTTACTGGACATCTAGAAATCAATATTTTCATAGCCAGCCCAGGAACTACTATGGCCAAAATTTTGTGGACATACCCTGGCCAAGGCACTGGCACAGAAATAACAATACTGTCAATAAACATGCTGCTGCCAATAAGAAAAAAAATAATAAGAAGAAAAGGAACAACAACAGAAGAAAATCTGTAGGATCCACTGAACAAAATTCATTTAAACAAATGTGGATTCCTAAACATTTGCTTTCCTGCTTTGCTTCTAGCTCATTTACATTGGAGCCCAATCAGTCTTGGGTTCCAAACTTCTCTACCTAACTGTGTATGCAGGTATGCCTGGCAGCCAAGAATAACTTGTGGTACATGGATAGCGGCTGCTCCAGGCATATGACAGGAGATAAGGCCAAATTTTGCATACTGACTGAGAAAGTAGAAGGCCTTGTCACCTTTGGAAGCAACACAAAGGGTAGGATTATCAGATCAGGTAAGGTAGGTAAGTGTTCTACCTGCTGCATTGATGATGTTATGCTGGTTGAAGGGTTAGCCTATAATCTACTTAGCATTAGCCAGTTATGTGATAAAGGTTACAATGTTTTATTCAATTCTCAATGCTGCAAGGTTTCTGAACCTGACTCTGATATTGTCAAATTTTCTGGAAAAAGAATAAATAATACTTACATGATAAATTTAGATGAAATTCAACACACTAACCTTTGCCTTACTGCCAGTAGAGAAGACATAGCATTTTTATGGCATCGTAGGCTAGGTCATGCTAGCTACACTGTTTTGCACAAATTAAATAAGCATGGCATGGTTAGAGGACTTCCTGAAGTCTCATTCAAGAAAGAAAATAAAATCTGTGATGCATGCACTCAATCAAAGATAACTAGAAAGTCATTTAAGTCTAGAACTGAAAATCTATCTTCCAAACCCTATGAGCTGATACATATGGACCTTTTTGGGCCAACTAGATCTGTCAGCCTATCAGGGAGGAGGTATGGGTTTGTCATGGTAGATGACTTTTCTAGGTATAGTTGGGTTTATTTCTTATCTAATAAGAGTGATGCTTTCTCAAAATTTCAGGAGTTCTATATTAAAACAAATCAGAAAATTAAAAACATTTTGTCTGATCATGGAGGTGAGTTTGAAAACTCACAATTTGATGAATTCTGCAAGTCAAATGGAATCAACCACAGGTATTCCTCACCAAGGACACCTGAGCAGAATGGAGTTGTGGAGAGAAGGAACAGAACCCTAGTGGAAATGGGTCGTACACTCCTTGTCGAAGGTGGTCTACCAAGGAAATTTTGGGCTGAAGTAGTGAACACTGCCTGTTATGTAATTAACAGAGCCATGGTAAGACCTTCTACCCAGCAAACACCATATGAGATATTAAAAGGTGAGAAAACTTCTATTGCTCACTTCAAGGTTTTTGGTTGTAAATGTTTCATTCACATAAATGATAAAAAGGACCTTGATAAATTTGAACCTAAAGGAGAACCAGGAATTTTTCTTGGCTATTCTGAAAACACCCGAGCATACAGAGTGTACAATCTGAACTCTAAAATTCTTGAAGAATCTCCACACATAGTTTTTGATGAATCTTTGGCAAATTCTAATGCTGGTCAATGCAGGAATGAAACCAATGGTGAAATTCTGAAGGAAGGAGATCCTGCAGAAAAATCCGAGGATGAAGAAGAACATAAAGAGCTTAATGAAGAGGAGCCTACAGTTGAGGGGGAGGTAAATCAAGTTCATGATACTCCAATTGCAAATATTAGATATCTCAAGGATCATCCTGTAGATAATGTTATTGGAAATCTGCATGACCCCCCTAGGACTAGAGGCCACTTAAGAATTCAACATGAACTGAATGCTTATGCTTTTGTATCAAACATAGAACCCAAGTCCATTGACTGTGCTCTCCAAGATGTGCATTGGATTAATGCCATGCATGAGGAGCTCAATCAATTTGACAGGAATAAGGTGTGGCATCTGGTTCCACCTCCTGATCATGAAACAGTCATAGGGACTAAATGGGTATTTAGAAACAAAACTGATGAAGCGGGGAATGTTATTAAAAATAAAGCCAGACTTGTAGCTCAGGGGTAAAATCAGGAATTTGGAATTGACTTTGAAGAGTCTTTTGTCCCTGTAGCTAGGTTAGAAGCAATAAGAATTTTATTGGCTTATGCATGTTCCCTAGGAATAAACCTTCAGCAGATGGATGTGAAATCTGCTTTTCTAAATGGGGAAATTAATGAGGATGTCTATGTGAGACAGTCTCCTAGGTTTGAATGTTTAGATTTCCCTAATCATGTTTACAAGCTCAATAAAGTTCTCTATGGTTTAAAGCAAGCTCCTAGAGCTTGGTATGACAGGTTAAGCAAATTTCTCACCGACAAGAACTTTACAAGAGGTATAGTGGATCAAACATTGTTTACCAAGGTAAGCGATTCAGATATTCTTATCATTCAGATTTATGTGGATGACATTGTGTTTGGGTCAACTAACCCCAAATTGTGTGAGGAATTCTCTCAAATAATGACTGATGAATTTGAAATGAGCTCAATGGGTGAGCTCAAACTATTTCTTGGACTGCAGGTTACACAAACAGAAGATGGCATCTTCATCTCTCAGTCCAAGTATGTAAAGAACTTATTGAAGAAGTACAAAATGGACAACCTCAAGGAAATAGCTACTCCAATGGGTACATCAACCAGTTTGGATGAAGACTCTAAAGGTAAACCTGTGGACCAAAGGCTATACAGAGGTATGATCGGATCTCTTCTCTATCTTACAGCATCTAGGCCTGATATACAATTTGTTGTGTGTTTATGCTCTAGATTTCAGGCCAGTCCTAAAGAAAATCACTTTAAAGCTGTGAAAAGGATTTTTAGGTATTTACTAGGCACCCAAGAACTAGGTCTCTGGTATCCTGCTAAGTGTGAGTTAGAGCTTCTAGCCTACACTGATGTAGACTATGCTGGGTGTCGAGTAGATAGAAAAAGCACCAGTGGCTACTGTCAATTCCTTGGTGGCTGTCTAGTGTCTTGGGCATCTAAGAAGCAACACACTGTAACATTATCCACAGCTGAAGCTGAGTATGTTGCAGCATGTAATTATGCAGCCCAAGTACTTTGGATTAAGCACCAACTGGCTGATTATCAGATAAATCTGGGATGCATTCCTCTTTTATGTGATAATACTAGTGCTATATGCCTTGCTAAAAATCCTGTTCACCATTCTAGGACTAAGCATATAGAGATAAAGCATCATTTCCTTAGAGATGCTGTAAATAAAAAGGAGACTGAAATGAATTTCATAGAAACTGAAAAACAAATTGCTGATATTTTTACTAAGCCTCTTGGGAATGAAAATTTTAAGTTTCTTAGAAGAGAACTTGGCTTATGTAAATTTCAGCATGATGAATGATTGTTTAATTACTGTGAAATAAAATCTCTGATGTGGACTTATTTTTGATTGCTAGGATAAATCATGTGGATGTGAATGTGGATGAAGAACTGTCCTGTATTGCATATATTCAGGGGAAGCTTGTCGAGTCTTTGCATGTCCTTGCATATCATTAATCCATGACCTATGCATAAACTCTCTCTCAATTAATTCTTGATGTTGCATGCATATAGACAGGGGGAGTATTGCTAGAAATTCAGAGTGGTTTCAACTTTCTTGAAGTCATTCAACCTTTAACTTTGAATACTTGTCTCTGACTTTATGGCAATCTGTTGGTCAGTTCTGATTTCTAAGCAGTAGAAAATAGACTTCTTCATTTATAAGATTTTGAATTGTTCAAAGACTGATGTAATGGTTTAAATCTTATAATGGTTGGAGTTTAAAGATTGCAATCAGTATATAAGTAAGTTGAAAATTGATAAAACTCTCAACCTCTTTCTTATTTCATGTCAGACAAAGCTAATCATATCTGAAATCTGAAAACTCATCTAAAATCATGTTAGAGAGGTTAAGTATGTGTATTGTTCTTGAACAAGTCATTCTGAAACATAAAAAGGACAACTAAGAAAGCTATTGAAATCATTGAAAATCATTGAAAATTAGCATTGGCAGAGCAATGACTGATAAATAACTGAGAAACTGAGTGATCCATCAAAGAAGTGGACAACACTCATGTCATGAAGTGTATCAGCTATCTCTGTTTAAAATGTTCAAAACAGCAGGCTGGTTTCACTGAGTACCTATGGGTAACTGGCGTCTGATAAACGTGTACCCTCACACAAAAAGGTGTAACTCAGTTCTGTTGAATTTGATCATAGGCAGAATAGTCCATCTTGTTGAGTATCTAGGGGTATTGGTATCTTATAAACGTATACCCTTACGCAGAAAGACTTGTGGTACCTGAATGCTCAATATAATCTAATATTGATAATGCTGCTTCTTCAAAAGAAAAGTTCATGAGTGTCAATTTGTTCAGTTTCAATACATGACTTGATTTCTCTAAATATTTTTTATGAGACTATGAAAGTAAGATATTACGAAACTGAATCTTTCATGCAAATATGATTCTGGTTTATATTTTATCATGCACAGTGAACTTATCTATTGCTTGTAGTGCATGAACTCCAAATTTTATCATTTTTAAACCAGAACTCTTTCTGACAGCAGTTTCTAATTTCATATGACTGAAGACTCTATGCTTTTAGAATGCTTATTCATGAACTACCTGTTCAGAATGCCAGTCAGTTCTTCTCTTGATTCCTCCATTGTAATTAATTTTTCCCTCCTCTTTGTTGATGGCAAAGGGGGAGAATATTGTCTAGGGGATGTCTAGGGGGAGAATACCTATCTGTCTGAATTCTCAGAAGTCAATTAAATATTGTCTAGGGGATGTCTAGGGGGAGAATACATATCTGTCTGAATTCTCAGAAGTCAATTCTGAATTCATTCCAAGGGAGAGTTTGAGGCAGTGAGTTGCATGCCTTCATAGCATCTGCATGTCAATCTGCATAACAGATCATGTCTTTCATCAAACATATATCTATATGACAAGATGTTGCTCTTCTACTTCATCTGGGGTTGCCATCATCAAAAAGGGGGAGATAGTTGTGACCCCTCTATGTTGATGATGTTGACACTTGCTTTATTTCATTGGCAACACCATTGTTTTGATTGATTGGTAACTATTTTTGATTTGATGAAATTGCTCTATCAGATTGACTATGTGTTCTTTGCATTTAATACACAACTGTCTGCATTTCTTACTGTCATGAGTCTATACACTGGAAACTCTCATGTCGATTGAGTCTATATGTCACATCCCGAGCGCGGAAGCCTGCCTGCGGCGCGACAGTGCTTTATATAGAACCAAAGCAAGCTAGAGATTCTAAGGGCTTCTACCTTAGACAAGTAAAAGAGCGTGCAAGCTAAACCTTTAATTTGATAATTCCGATGATTCTACAAATACAAGGATCAATTCATACCCTTTATTGATCTAACTCATACATACCGACATAGTTCAGATTACAACATTGACCCAACATAATGAAATTACAATAATAGGGGCAATTCTAATTCTACACTTATCACTCAGACTCATCCCCTCCTGGAATCGGGTCGTCCTCCAAATCACCTAAAATGGTTAGATAACAACTGGATGAGCGAATCGCTCAGTAGGAATTACATCTCAAACCTTAACAGGCTTTAAGTGATTAATATTTCAATTCATGCATGCAGACAGTAGAGATCAAGGAATTTATAAAAATTGATGAGAGCAAGGAAAGCATATACATTCAATCTAACAGTAAGTGATACAAGACTGAACAAATAATGAACGACTGTAATTTGAAATCAGTAAGCAAGGTGAAACATGTACAGTAGGAATTGGCTATTTATATAACAATTCACTCAATGACATTTCAAGTCCAGTATTACCCCTTTTGGGGCCACGCAAGTATTGCCCTGTCCGGGCCAAGCAAGTGTTGATGGAATGTCTCAATTTAGCAAGTATTAGGACGCAATGCTAGACGCCCTCAAGCAAGAGATCTCTTCCCTTTGGTTTCGGGTGCTCCTCCCAGGACCGGACCGAGCCCTTTTGCCAGCATTTAAGTCATATTTTTGACATCCATTTCATTTATAGCCAATAAAGAATTTCAAGGCTAGGCTTGACCAGTAGGAAAATAAGGTGGAGTTGGAACGGAGTCCAAGGTGTATAATGACGAGTAATCCACGGATAACTGTGCGAGATTAGTACCTCCACTTTTATTGAATTTATCTCATTTTTCCTACTTTTTTTTAAAGCATTCTCTCCATTAGAATAAAAATAACAAATTTAAGCATTTTCTCCATTTTTACCAAAAATATAATAATAATAATAATAACAGATTTAAGTATTTTCCCCCATTTTTACCCAAAATGTAATAACAATAAAAATAACAGGTTTAAGTCCATGTTGTTTTCCTACTCCATGTCGTTTTTCATACCCCTCACTTGGCCAAAGGAGACAGCAACGATCTTGAGGTAACCTCCCCTTTTCAAGACTTTTCTAGCTCAGATTGGGAAGAAGCCTATTCAGATTTACTTGATACATATGAAAGAATAAGAAGGGAAAACAAAAGTTTGAAGAAGAAGGTTAATCAGTTCAATAATGACAGCAACTCAATTGCCAACAGAACTGAACTAGAATTGGAGATCACCACCTTGCAAAATAAATTGAATCAACGCGAGATAGATGAAGAAAACGTCAAAGGGCTATTAGAAGAAAATGAAGTACTGAAAAACACAATTGACGAGTTAAAATTAAAGACTCAAGAATATGAACAGGAAACTAAGCTAACTCAAGAAAGAAACAACTCACTCAAGGAAGAAAACAGTCAACTTCTGAAAGAAATAGAAAGAATCCAAAGTGAACTGAAAAATAAACAGGAAACATTGAAAAAAAATGACTAAGGGTCAAGAAAACTTGAACGTTGTGTTGGGAATAAAAGTAAATTTTCAGAAAGAGGGGTTAGGGTACAACCCAACGGCTAAAAAGGAATTCCAAATAAAAACTTTAAATAAAATAGCTGACTCTAAAGGAAAAGGCCCCTTGATAAACTTATATCAAAACAAACAAAAGGATATAGCTGAAAGCTCCTCTAAACAGATTAATGTCACCTTGGAAGAGAGGAATTCTAAAGGGAAAATGGATAATCCACATCAGTTTAAAAACAATAGTCATATCAGACGAGAAGTTCGAATTCACAGAAGTAACCAGACAAACAAAGCATTAAATCATGTTAACAAACACAAACCTGTAAAACAAGGTGTCTGGAAACAAGCTGGTCGACAACAGACCCCTCCTCTGTCGACCAGAGGCCCCTCCTCTGTCGACCAGAGGCTCAACCAGAACAGACTGGTATCTGGAGAAACTATGGTGGTCGACAACAGACCCCTCCTCTGTCGACCAGAGGCTCAACCAGAACAGACTGGAAACAAGCTGGTCGACAACAGACCCCTCCTCTGTCGACCAGAGGCCCCTCCTCTGTCGACCAGAGGCTCAACCAGAACAGACTGGTATCAGGAGAAACTATGGTGGTCGACAACAGACCCCTCCTCTGTCGACCAGAGGCTCAACCAGAACAGACTGGAAATAAGCTGGTCGACAATAGACTTACCAGATGTCGACCATGACCAGACACGCAAATAGAACCCACAAACTTTCTCAGCTGAAACAGATAATTTGTGATGCAGGAATGTCTGGCAGCCAAAAAGGACTTGTTGGTGCTAGGAATTAAACCCTGGACCTCAGATTTGGGATGTGCTACTTAACCACTAGGCCATGTTACTTCCTTAAGTAATAAATACATCAATAAATATAGGGATTAAGATTTTGACTTATAACGTCAGAAATCTTTATTTATTTTATACTCAGGGTGCTACACTAAGTTTAACGGGTTAGATGAGTCTCCAATATATTAAATGATATTTTAACAGACAATTACTGTCATATGAATAGTAAAAGTGAATAGTGTTGCGTTTTATTTTAAAGGAATTTTATGAAAATAATTATATAAAAAATAGATGAAAATGAAAAATATATATCCCTCAAATTTCACATCAAGACCCCTCCAAATAAAAAAATAAAAATCCTCAAAGATCATTACTCTTAACTTAACATAAAAACATAACTGTTTACGGTTTTCACAGGTACTCAGTTTAACAGGTTTCACTATACTAAGTACTAAGTGATAGTTTAACAAGTTGAATACTCCCATATTAACTACTGATTATCTGACAAGTTTAATGTCATGGCATCTAACAGTTACTTAACAAGTTAATGCATTTAAATAATACCTTAATTAACTATGGGTTTTGTTAAAAATTGAGAAAACCTACTAACACATATTAATTATAGCTAATTCCTGCTAATTTTTTCTAATATATGTTAATCCTTTCACTAATCTTTTTCGATTTAAGTGGGTACAGGCTATTTACTAGGCTGACATATGCTATGCAACAATAAATCACATGGAGATGCACTGCTTAGACACTAATTAACTAGTAGTTTAGTTAAAATTGAGAACACCTACCTGTTTGGATGGTAATTAGCGAAGGAAGAAGCTTCCCCAGCAACCTCCTCTCCTCCTAGTACGCAGCACAGAACCTCCCAGCCTAGGCTCTAACTAACACAATGGGAGAGCTAGGCCTATATTTAATCCCCTCTACTAGACAGGCTTAGGGGGGCAAGATAGTGACATGTGTTGGGGATAATGGAGGATAAGTGGCTTGGGAAATTTTGAAATTTTCCCCTTTTTCTTGGTGTCTAAGATGGCCACGTCGCCCCCTTAAATTGGGTTAAATTGAGACTTGGCAAAAGAATGTTGATGGGGTGTGTAGAACCCTAGTCTTTGGGTTAAAGGCAAGACACTTAACCACTACACTAGGAGGTCATTTTGTTAAGTGGATTCCCTTTACATTTGATAACCATGAGTTTTTATTTCTTTCATAAGTTTAATATAACATAAACTTAATCATAATTGTTATTTTTTTCATAAATATTATTGTTATTATTAGTATTTGAAAATATTATTTATTTAATGTTTTATTTATTTATTTATTTATTTATTTTATTTTTTATTTTTTTTTTGTACACGGGTGCTACACCCTCCCTTACTTAAAAGAATTTGGTCCCCAAATTCAACTGTATAGGATAATTTGGTCCCCAAATTCAACTGTATAGGGATAAATTCAACTACATAAGAGTACTGTGTAAAGGATAAGATACGTGCCAGCTAGAACAGTTCTGGGTATCTTCTCTTCATAGATTCCTCGGTTTCCCATGTTCCTTCTTGTTCCGAGCATCGATTCCATTGAACTTTAACCATAGGGATCGTCTTGTTCCTTAGAACTCGGGCTTCTCGATCGAGGATTCGCACCGGCTTTTGCTCACAGGTCAGATCCTTTTGAATCACCAAACTGGCGTGGTCGATGACGTGAGAATGATCATGTACGTATTTCTTCAGCATAGAAACATGAAATACGTTGTGCACTTCCGAGAGTTGAGGAGGTAAGGCGATGCGGTAGGCTACCTCACCCACTCTTTCCAATACTTCAAATGGACCGATGAATCTTGGTGTAAGTTTACCTTTAACACCAAATCTTCGGATACCTCGACTGGGAGATGCCTTGAGAAATACATGATCACCGTCTTGAAATTTCAAGTCCCTTCTTCTATTATCAGCATAAGATTTTTGTCTGCATTGAGCCACCTTGAGTCTCTCTCTGATAAGGAGAATCTTCTCAATGGAATCTCTTACAATATCAGGACCTAGGAGTTGTCTTTCACCGACCTCCCCCCAGCATACCGGAGATCTACAGCTTCTACCATAGAGTGCTTCGAAAGGTGCCATTTGAATGCTGGCTTGGTAGCTGTTATTGTAGGCAAATTCGGCTAATGGTAAGTGGTCATGCCAACTCCCGCCGAAATCTATAATACATGCTCGCAACATATCTTCAACAACCTGATTAGTCCTTTCCGTCTGACCATCTGTCTAGGGATGGAAAGCTGTGCTGAAATTAAGCTTCGTTCCCAGAGAGCGTTGTAGACTCTTCCAGAAGTGAGACGTGAAGCGAGGGTCTCGGTCAGATACTATAGACACAGGGATTCCATGGAGTCTAGTGACTTCCTTAATGTACAGAGCAGCGAGGATATCAACCGACCATCGACTCTTAATAGGTAAGAAATGAGCCGATTTAGTAAGACGATCGATGATTACCCATATGCTATCATATCCGCCCCTAGACTTGGGCAAGCCCATGATGAAGTCCATGCCGATATCCTCCCATTTCCACTTGGGAATATCCAGTGGATGCAGTTTCCCTGTGGGCTTTTGATGTTCGGCCTTCACCTGCTGGCAAGTCAAACATCGAGACACGAACTCTGCTATTTCCCTTTTCATGTTGGGCCACCAGAAGGTCCTTTTTATGTCTTGGTACATTTTAGTGGCTCCCGGATGTATCGTGTATCTCGATCGATGGACTTCTTCAACAATCTTCTTCTTCAGCTCAGGACTGTCGGGCACACATGTCCTTTCATGGAATAAGATTCTTCGATCGGGTGCCATCTTGAAATCGGTCTTCTCATCCAGCTTTTCCTTTATTTCCACCAACAACGGGTCTTCTTCTTGCAACCTCTTGACTTCAGTTAGCAAGTCCGGATGTATACTTCAGTGGGATAGAGTAATACTCCCATCATTCTCGCCCATGTTGATGTCAAGTTCAGAAAATTTTTCTAATAATTTCCATTCCTGAACCATACAGTTGGCTAATAGAGCTCTCGGCTTCCGACTAAGGGCATCTGCTACGGAATTACCCTTACCAGGATGATATTGTATTGTGAAGTCAAAATCCTTGAGATATTCGAGCCAACGCCGTTGGCGCATGTTCAACTCCTTCTGAGAGAATAAATATTTAAGGCTTTTATGATCGGAGTAGACTGTAAATTGTTCTCCATAGAGATAGTGTCTCCAGATCTTCAAAGCCAATACCACTGCGGCTAGCTCTAGATCGTGCACAGGATAATTCTCTTCATGTTTCTTCAATTGCCGGGACGAGTATGCAATAACTCTCCCATTCTGCATTAATACACATCCGAGGCCGATACCAGATGCATCGGTATATACCTCGTATTTCTCTTCTTCAATTGGAAGAGCTAAGATCGGTGCAGTAGTCAAGAGTTCCTTCAGAGTCAAGAAGCTCCTTCCACAGTCTTCATTCCACTCATAAGGCACTTCCTTGCGAGTCAATCTGGTAAGAGGAACCGCAATCTTGGAGAAGTCCTTGATGAAACGTCGGTAATAACCAGCTAAGCCCAAGAAGCTACGAATCTCCGTTGCACTCGTCGGTCATTCCCAGTTTTGCACGGCTTCGACCTTTGCAGGGTCAACAGAAATCCCATTCTTGGAGATGACATGTCCTAAGAAGGACACTTCCTCAAGCCAGAACTGGCATTTGCTGAATTTAGCATATAATTTGTTGTCTCGCAATATCTGTAATGCCATCTTGAGATGTTCCTCATGCTCTTCTTCAGTCTTTGAATAAATCAATATATCGTCAATGAAGACCACAATAAATTGATCTAAGTAAGGTCGATAAATGCTGTTCATTAACTGCATGAAAGCTGCAGGCGCATTTGTTAGTCCAAAAGGCATAACAGTAAATTCGTAATGCCCATACCTACTTCGAAATACAGTTTTATAAATTTCCTCCTCCTTGATTCTCAATTGGTGGTAACCAGATCGAAGATCTATTTTGGAGAAATACATTGCTCCTGGTAATTGGTCGAACAGCTCATCAATTCTCGGTAGTGGGTACTTGTTCTTGATTGTAAGATTGTTTAACTGCCGATAATCGATGCATAATCTCAATGTACCATCCTTCTTTTTAACAAATAGCACAGGCGCTCCCCATGGGGAAGTGCTTGGCCTAATGAATCCTTTCTTTAGTAAGTCCATCAACTGCTCTTTCAGCTCTTTCAATTCCATAGGAGACATCCTGTAGGGTGCTTTAGAAACAGGTCCGGCACCCGGAACAATATCTATGGTGAATGACACTTCCCTCTCCGGAGGTAAACCAGGTAAGTCGTCTGGAAATACATCGGAGAAGTCCCGAATCACTCGGATGTCATCAATTTTTGTCTTCTCAACTTCAGTGGTGGTTACAAAAGCCAAAAAAGCCATGCATCCCTTTTTCACCAGTTTACTGGCTCGGAGAGCTGAGATAAGCAGGGTTTTATTCCGAGATTTGTTAAAAACTAACTCGGGATAATTCTTAAAAGCTATTTTGCCATGCGGACAATCTACCGTTGCTTGGTAGGTTGATAACCAGTCGGCTCCTAATATGACATCGTAACATTCTATGTCAAGGCATATCAGGTCGGCCGGTAAATTATGGTCTTGAACCATAATCTCACAATTTGGATAATGGTACATGATATCTGATTTGTTTCCAAGAGGTGTAGTTATAATTAAATCTATCCATTCGGGTTCTTTAGAAAATGAAGCAGGAAACTTCTTGGAAACAAATGAATGAGTTGCTCCAGTATCAAATAAAACTCTAGCAGGCTTAGAACAAATAATCAATGTACCTTCCACAATTCCTCTTTCCACAGATTCCGTCCCTTGAAGAGCTTGCAGACGGCCTTGCTTTTTAAATGGACGCTTCTCGTCCTTGCTGGCTTGCTCCTTCATCAACGGGCAGTCGGGAATTCGGTGATCTCGACTCCCACATCGGAGGCACGCTCCCAGTTTCCTCCAGCAGTCCTCGGTCATATGACCAGCTTTATCACAATAAGTACAGCTATCCTTAGAAGGAGTAACGTCGGAGAAGGGCTTGTTACTAATAGCGAGGTATGGCTTGTGATTTTTCTGGAACCTCTTTGCCTTGGAAGACTCGCCTCCATTAAAGGTTCGCTTCTTGCCAAAAGGTGGTTTGAAGCTTCCCGAACTAGTAACCTGCTCCTTCTTGTCCTTGCCCCGAATTTTGTCAGAAAATTCGGTGGCGTCCTCCAATAGTTGAGCACGACGAACCATTTCTGAGTAGACTTGGATGTCCATTGGCGCCAGCTCGGTAATATATTGGGGCCGTAGCCCGTTGAGAAACCTTCTTGCCTTCATTTTCTCCGTACACACCAAGTGTGGTGCGTAACGGGAAAGTCTCGAGAACAGGGCCTCATATTCGGCCACCTTCCGAGTCCACTGCTTGAGTGCAGCAAATTCCGTGGCCTTCCTCTTCTGCACTCAGTCCGAGAAATATTTGCCGTTGAAGTGTTCGACAAACTCCGCCCACGTGACATGATCGTCAGGTAATGTGGCTTCCATGGACTCCCACCAGCTTCGCGCATCCCTCTCCAGTTGGAATGTGGCTAGTAGGACCTTCTCTTCGTCCGTGCATTGTATCACGCGGAAGATCCTCTCGGTCTCCTTGAGCCAATGCTCGGCATCATCGGGGTCCACCGAACCCGCAAACTTGGGTGGGTTCATGTTACGGAAATCCCGATGAAGATCACTGGCTCCACGGTGAGCACCGCGAGCTCCGCCTTGCGCCACCTGCTGTAGCGCCTCAGTGAGTCCTTGCACCGTGCGCTGCATCTCGCGCCAGTGTCCAGCCATGATCCTGCAAGGAATTCAAATATGGTAAAGATCTTATGTAGTCGGGTTTACAACACTAGCCCACGTCTCTACCCATCTCACCGGGTACGATCTAACCACTGAATAACATGTATCTTTACCCTTGGGTAAATCCTAATAAGACATTTCTAGTTTTATCTTCTAGCTAGGGTTTACCTAGATAGATATTTCTACTCCTTGAACTAATACATATTTTACCTAGGAAAATTTAAAAACATGGCTCTGATACCAAGAAAGTACTGTCACGTCCCGAGCGCGGAAGCCTGCCTGCGGCGCGACAGTGCTTTATATAGAACCAAAGCAAGCTAGAGATTCTAAGGGCTTCTACCTTAGACAAGTAAAAGAGCGTGCAAGCTAAACCTTTAATTTGATAATTCCGATGATTCTACAAATACAAGGATCAATTCATACCCTTTATTGATCTAACTCATACATACCGACATAGTTCATATTACAACATTGACCCAACATAATGAAATTACAATAATAGGGGCAATTCTAATTCTACACTTATCACTCAGACTCATCCCCTCCTGGAATCGGGTCGTCCTCCAAATCACCTGAAATGGTTAGATAACAACTGGATGAGCAAATCGCTCAGTAGGAATTACATCTCAAACCTTAACAGGCTTTAAGTGATTAATATTTCAATTCATGCATGCAGACAGTAGAGATCAAGGAATTTATAAAAATTGATGAGAGCAAGGAAAACATATACATTCAATCTAACAGTAAGTGATACAAGACTGAACAAATAATGAACGACTGTAATTTGAAATCAGTAAGCAAGGTGAAACATGTACAGTAGGAATTGGCTATTTATATAACAATTCACTCAATGACATTTCAAGTCCAGTATTACCCCTTTTGGGGCCACGCAAGTATTGCCCTGTCCGGGCCAAGCAAGTGTTGATGGAATGTCTCAATTTAGCAAGTATTAGGACGCAATGCTAGACGCCCTCAAGCAAGAGATCTCTTCCCTTTGATTTCGGGTGCTCCTCCCAGGACCGGACCGAGCCCTTTTGCCAGCATTTAAGTCATATTTTTGACATCCATTTCATTTATAGCCAATAAATAATTTCAAGGCTAGGCTTGACCAGTAGGAAAATAAGGTGGAGTTGGAACGGAGTCCAAGGTGTATAATGACGAGTAATCCACGGATAACTGTGCGAGATTAGTACCTCCACTTTTATTGAATTTATCTCATTTTTCCTACTTTTTTTTTTAAAGCATTCTCTCCATTAGAATAAAAATAACAAATTTAAGCATTTTCTCCATTTTTACCAAAAATATAATAATAATAATAATAATAACAGATTTAAGTATTTTCCCCCATTTTTACCCAAAATGTAATAACAATAAAAATAACAGGTTTAAGTCCATGTTGTTTTCCTACTCCATGTCATTTTTCATACCCCTCACTTGGCCAAAGGAGACAGCAACGATCTTGAGGTAACCTCCCCTTTTCAAGACTTTTCTAGCTCAGATTGGGAAGAAGCCTATTCAGATTTACTTGATACATATGAAAGAATAAGAAGGGAAAACAAAAGTTTGAAGAAGAAGGTTAATCAGTTCAATAATGACAGCAACTCAATTGCCAACAGAACTGAACTAGAATTGGAGATCACCACCTTGCAAAATAAACTGAATCAACGCGAGATAGATGAAGAAAACGTCAAAGGGCTATTAGAAGAAAATGAAGTACTGAAAAACACAATTGACGAGTTAAAATTAAAGACTCGAATATGAACAGGAAACTAAGCTAACTCAAGAAAGAAACAACTCACTCAAGGAAGAAAACAGTCAACTTCTGAAAGAAATAGAAAGAATCCAAAGTGAACTGAAAAACAAACAGGAAACATTGAACAAAAATGACTAAGGGTCAAGAAAACTTGAACGTTGTGTTGGGAATAAAAGTAAATTTTCAGAAAGAGGGGTTAGGGTACAACCCAACGGCTAAAAAGGAATTCCAAATAAAAACTTTAAATAAAATAGCTGACTCTAAAGGAAAAGGCCCATTGATAAACTTATATCAAAACAAACAAAAGGATATAGCTGAAAGCTCCTCTAAACAGATTCATGTCACCTTGGAAGAGAGGAATTCTAAAGGGAAAATGGATAATCCACATCAGTTTAAAAACAATAGTCATATCAGACGAGAAGTTCGAATTCACAGAAGTAACCAGACAAACAAAGCATTAAATCATGTTAACAAACACAAACCTGTAAAACAAGGTGTCTGGAAACAAGCTGGTCGACAACAGACCCCTCCTCTGTCGACCAGAGGCCCCTCCTCTGTCGACCAGAGGCTCAAACAGAACAGACTGGAAACAAGCTGGTCGACAACAGACCCCTCCTCCGTCGACCACTCCTCTGTCGACCAGAGGCTCAACCAGAACAGACTGGTATCAGGAGAAACTATGGTGGTCGACAACAGACCCCTCCTCTGTCGACCAGAGGCTCAACCAGAACAGACTGGAAACAAGCTGGAAGACAATAGACTTACCAGATGTCGACCATGACCAGACACGCAAATAGAACCCACAAACTTTCTCAGCTGAAACAGATAATTTGTGATGCAGGAATGTCTGGCAGCCAAAAAGGACTTGTTGGTGCTAGGAATTGAACCCTGGACCTCAAATTTGGGATGTGCTACTTAAGCACTAAGCCATGTTACTTCCTTAAGTAATAAATACATCAATAAATATAGGGATTAAGATTTTGACTTATAACGTCAGAAATCTTTATTTATTTTATACTCAGGGTGCTACACTAAGTTTAACGGGTTAGATGAGTCTCCAATATATTAAATGATATTTTAACAGACAATTACTGTCATATGAATAGTAAAAGTGAATAGTGTTACGTTTTATTTTAAAGGAATTTTATGAAAATAATTATATAAAAAAATAGATGAAAATGAAATATATATATCCCTCAAATTTCACATCAAGACCCCTCCAAATAAAAAAATAAAAATCCTCAAAGATCATTACTCTTAACTTAACATAAAAACATAACTGTTTACGGTTTCCACAGGTACTCAGTTTAACAGGTTTCACTATACTAAGTACTAAGTGATAGTTTAACAAGTTGAATACTCCCATATTAACTACTGATTATCTGACAAGTTTAATGTCATGGCATCTAACAGTTACTTAACAAGTTAATGCATTTAAATAATACCTTAATTAGCTATGGGTTTTGTTAAAAATTGAGAAAACCTACTAACACATATTAATTATAGCTAATTCCTGCTAATTATTTCTAATATATGTTAATCCTTTCACTAATCTTTTTCGATTTAAGTGGGTACAGGCTATTTACTAGGCTGACATATGCTATGCAACAATAAATCACATGGAGATGCACTGCTTAGACACTAATTAACTAGTAGTTTAGTTAAAATTGAGAACACCTACCTGTTTGGATGGTAATTAGCGAAGGAAGAAGCTTCCCCAGCAACCTCCTCTCCTCCTAGTACGCAGCACAGAACCTCCCAGCCTAGGCTCGTATCTCGAAGCTCTAACTAACACAATGGGAGAGCTAGGCCTATATTTAATCCCCTCTACTAGACAGGCTTAGGGGGGCAAGATCTGAAATTTCAGGATCTGGGATATGAGATAGTGACATGTGTTGGGGATAATGGAGGATAAGTGGCTTGGGAAATTTTGAATTTTTCCCCTTTTTCTTGGTGTCTAAGATGGCCACGTCGCCCCCTTAAATTGGGTTAAATTGAGACTTGGCAAAAGAATGTTGATGGGGTGTGTAGAACCCTAGTCTTTGGGTTGAAGGCAAGACACTTAACTACCACACTAGGAGGTCATTTTGTTAAGTGGATTCTCTTTACATTTGATAACCACGAGTTCCTATTTCTTTCATAAGTTTAATATATCATAAACTTAATCATAATTGTTATTTTTTTTCATAAATATTATTTTTATTATTAGTATTTGAAAATATTATTTATTTAATGTTTTTATTTATTTATTTATTTATTTTTATTTTTATTTTTTTTTTTGTACACGGGTGCTACACTATACATCGTCCATTTTGGATAAAGTACACACACTGCATTTCAATTGAATTGGTTAAGTGTGTACAACGTCAACGCATCATGTTACAGCGTCAACGCACTTCATTGGATGTGTGTACAGCATCAACTCGTTAAGTGTGTACAGCGTCAACGCATCATGTTACAGCGTCAACGCACTTCATTGGATGTGTGTATTGAACCTCAGAGTCTGTACATTGAATCGCCAACTTCTTTGAAGCCCATACATCGCTCAAAGACTGTACAAAGTCCAACGTCTCAGTTAGCTTCTCATGCATTTGAGTGAAGTCTGTACATCAGACTGTTACAGCAAATCTGTACATTGTCTGTCTTCCTCAGCGTCTTGATATTTGAAGTCTATACATCCATTAGGAGCTTCAAGTCTACACATCGCTTCGCTCCATCAAGTCTGTACATCCACAGTGTTACTTGAAGTCTGGACATTGGTCTTCAAACTCAAAGTCTGCACATTGTCTTCGAAACCAAAGTCTATACAATGGTCTTCACACTTGAAGTCCATACATTCGATGTACAGAGTTGATGTCTATACTGTGTCTTATGCTGATCAAGTCTACACAATGGTCGGTGGCAAGTCTGTACACTGGCCTCAGCTTTTCAAGTCTACACATTGGCCTCCTTGCATAAAGTATATACATTGGACTGTTTGGCAAGTCTATAGATCGGTTCTTGTCTTTGATGTCTATACAGCTCTTTAGCTTGCTCAAGTCCATACATTGGCTTCAAGACTTTCAAGTCTATACACTGAAGTCTTCACATTCGCTTGCATTACATGAAGTCCATAAGTAGGCAAAGTCTGTACACTATCCATGCTTCATGCAGCGTCAACTCATCCTTCATGCAGCGTCAACTCCTCAAGTATATACAATGCTTTCCTTCGCATGAAGCCTTTAAGTGCATTATGTCTATACAATGCCTCTAGGATTTAAAGTCTATACAGCCGTTGCCTCCTTTGTTGAAGTCAACACATTGGGCAAGTCTGTACGTTGCATTCTGCCTTCACAAGTCTATACAACAATGTATATACAATGCATTGTACATACTCAAATCTTATGACTTCATTCTTGTTGCTGAAGGGAACAGGGTCGACGCTGGGAGCTTAAAGTATCCACGCATTAGTTGACGAAGCCTTCACGATATCTTCCACTGCGTCAACGCCACAAGCAAGCAGCGTCGACGCAGCAGTTGAAGAAGCATTCAGCTTCACAGGCTATTCCACTGCGTCAACGCCACAATTGAGCAGCGTCGACGCAGCAGCTAAAGAGACGAGGCTAATGGCTACTAGAATGTATCACTGCGTTAACACCATTGAGTGACAGCGTCGACGCAGCAAGTCAGATTGCTGACATTGAGCACGTGAACGAAGAACTCTATACATCGGACTGAAGAAGCTAATGAGGGGCACGTGATCCCAGGTACCTGGCTCGTGATCCGAGAAGGGCAAGGTATCCAGATAAGGACACGTGTACTGACACTCCATTGGATGCTGCCACGTGGTCCAAATTGCTGGGCGGGAAACGTGGAGAGCACACGCCTGCTGCTGTTGTTGCTATATAAACAAGTCTTCTTCCACAAAAGAAGACTGATCGAAAGAAAAGAAGAGAAAGTCTATACAGTAGTGAGGCTTCGATCCATAGAGAGAAAAGAGAGAAGAAGAAGATATAGAGAAGAAGAAGAAGAAGAAATAGAGAAGAAGGAGAAAAAGAGAGAGGAAGAGATCGAGAGAGAGTGAGGTGAGAGAGAGCTGATCGAGAGTGAGAGTGAGAGTGTTTGTATCTCAGTCTCGTGGTTCAAAACTAGAGCTGAGCTTTGCTCTTTAAGAGCTACATTGCTTTTGGGTTTTTTATTTTTCGTTTTGATTCTGTCTTTCATTTTCGAATGCTGTTTCTTGAAGCTGTGTGTCAGCGGTCTTGCAGTGGTGGTCTCCACTGGATGGGTTAAGCTGTATTTCCCCAGCGGTTGCAGAGGATCAGATCCTCTGGTCGGCAAGCTATAGTGCCCAGCGAAGCTGTGTATCAGCGGGTTGTTTGGCCAAGCTGTAAAGCCCAGCGGACGCAAGCTGTGCTGCACAGCAGGAAACCATACTCGGTTGAGTGTGGGGTGGACGTAGGTCATTGACCGAACCACCTAAAAATCGTGTGTGCAGTGTGTTTGTGTGATTACTTGTGAACTGTGTGTGCTAGTATCCTTTGCTTAGCTTTATTGATTTTATCGCTCATACTTATGTCTTGCTTTCGATATAAGATATGGTGAATGGCTTTCATAGATCGACCTGTTGCTTAGCACTTTTCATTTAGCTTTACTGATGCTTGCCTAAATTCCGCTTTAGAACTTACAATAGTCTTAAATTAGGCAAGTTGATCTATTCACCCCCCCTCTAGATCCACACTTAGTGGAGATAGACTGCGTCCATCTAACCCAACATGTTCAAGATGCATACGAACACTTTGAAACACAAATGTTCTAAGCTAAAGATCAAGAGATAAAAACTCAATTACCCCAAGTAAAATATCCATGAAACACACTCATGAAAACACAATAGCAAGGAGGATATAAACACTTGTCAAATCATGCTTAACCAAAAATCAACACCATATAGCCATGGAGATATGCAAGTTGAATAAGCATCATGAAGCCAAATCTTCCAAGAATGATGTGAGCATTGAGAAACTAAGTATCATGGATCATGAAAACATCATTCACTTATATATACCAAGATTTGCATGAGGAGTACATTGACACTTTGCTAGCTCATAAAGCCTTAGTAAAATATGCATGAAGTACATTCATCAACTTTAAGTGCTAATGAAGAGATATGCATGAAAATCTTGAAGATTCATTTGTATTGCCAAGACCAAGAACAAATGTATGAAAGCTCATCCATAGAACATTAGAATGGGCATCATTCAACCAAGATATCAACCTTCTTGAGCAAGATTCACAAAATCATTAGATGATCTCAATTTGAGGGCTCAACACAAACACACTATAAGATGTCAAAGTTGATAGCCCATTCAATACAAAACCATTGAGACCATCATTCAACCAAGATATCAACCTCAAGCACATACTAAGCACATTCACTTGAGTTGCCAAACCAAATGACCACTAGTCCACATAATGACTATGCATCATTAAAGTCACATTCATCAAATTTTAAGTTAATAGGTTGAGGATATTTCAAGCCCAAAAACCCCATGACGAAAATGCATGAAAATGCCCCAACCAAGACTTTGAAAACCTATTTGATGAAATGCATGAAACATAGAAGGAGTCAACACAATGCGATGAGTGAGTCAACTCCCTTTTGGAATAAGAACTTCATTGATGCACTCCTTTGAGTTCCAAAACATGAGCTATGGATTTTGATCCTACAAGCCAAGATAAATATAGCATGAGTTCGTTAAACAACAATCATTCATATGACTTCCAAGTGAGTACCTTGAAGTCATCTTTTCATTCATCAATCAAGATATGAACATGTTGCTCAATGAAATACATACACACACAAGTACAATCGTTTTGATATCACTGAAACCAAACACCAATATCAATTAGGGGATGTAACAATCTCCCTCTTTTTGATGATAACAAAATGATGTGTGTGATAGAAGAATTTTGCAAACATCTTTATGAAAGATCGAGCATTAAGCACTACGCATTGACATTGACATTGAGCACGTACACCAATTCTCCCTCAAAACAGCTCTTTCTCATTTAGCATAAACCATAAAGCATTCATAAAGCATTGAGCACACACAACCAGCAATGGATAAATCCCCACGAGGAGAACTCTCCTCACGCTATAGACACAGCAACACGGGGACGAACCCCAAACGCTCTGATACCAACCAAAGGGGAATGCATGAACATGCAAGCACACAAGCACAACCGTCATGCACACAAATATTACATATAGTAACTCCCCCTAAATGGGGCTTGGGTTAACAAAAGAGCATGTGATTCAAATTCAAGAATGTAAGACATGAAACATAACTAAGAGAGTTGTGCATACACAAGTAGAAGTACTACATAAACCATGAATGTGAACAAATTCATAGAATACAAACATCACAAAAATGCCCATGTGAAATGTGATGCAATGAATAATGAGCTTCCTAATATATAGATTTTCATATTTTCTAAAGAACACTAGAAGGTAATCTCCTCTCTACGCTTTCATTTTAGATTCTCTACTTTCGGTAGCTTCGCACAACCCCTGATTTTGTTTCTTTTAATGGACTTCACCGTTCGCCGCGAGTTTCCTCATATGTCTCAATGGCGATTCTCGGCTACTTGGATTCGTCACACATGTGGATTTTTGCTTCACCGTTCTACGCGAGTTTCCTCATTTGTCTCAATGGGGATTCTCGGCTACTTGGTTTGACATATCACTTATTGAATTTTGTGGGGTAGGCAGCTTTTTCCTCACAATTACTATTTAATGTCCATGTAGAGATTCAAGTTCCCTTTGAAGTGTTGGAAGGAATTTCTTAAATCCTTATCAAGTAAAGTCATTAAATTCATTATGTGCAAGAGTGTGGGGGTAAAGTTTTATTTTGCATGTATAAAATGAATTTGACAAGACACGGCTATGACTCCCCCTAAATGTATGCACAGTCGGAAACAAATCCTCCCCCTTAACATATGACATGTATCACATATGAATAAAATCAATGCATTGTTGTTTAGCAAGGAGGTGAGGTCTTAGAATTTTTCAAGAAAGATTTTATAAAATACGTACATGCAATCAAATAAGGTTATGGAAATATGCTCACACAAGTTGATTTTCGGTACGTGGCGGAGGTGTGAGTCCGAAGACTCTACTCACGCATAGAGAGTGTTTTCAAGTGGACCTAATCAACCCTTCCACAAATGCCATTTGATATACCAAAAAATCATGGCATTAAGGCATGCAAGTATGCAAAGTATGTAGAGGTATATGCAGTGTATGCATGATCTATGAATGATATGCAAATATGCCAATGCATTATTTTTATGCAAGTTTTCAGTTTTTGCAATTTTGAATATTTAAGCAAGCATGAAACCAATGAATTCAGAACATGAATTTTTCATTGAATCTAGAACTGAATCATGAGCATTTTATTTAAGATTTCATCATGAAAAGTCATGTTCTTTAGAACCCAAATGCTCAAGTATGATGCACAAAATTTGTTAATCGAATAAGATAAGTGTTTGAACATCTATTACCAAGATGAAAATTTTTGAACATGTCAAACAACTTATCACCATTTCAAAGTAACCATACAAAGTCAATGAGATTTAAACTGACCCATGGTCATCATTCAATACCAATTGTTGCATTTGATCAACCAATTCCATATTTCAGAAATTTTGCCTTTTTGAAACAAGAAAGTTTTTCAGATTGAATTTGAAAGCACATGCAAATCAAAGGTAAATTGATTTCATTCAAGAACATGTTTCCTCATAAGCCAAACAACCAAGTTTCTGAATTTTGGTACTCGATGGAGAACATTGATCCTAAGATCACCGCACACATAGTGATAGCTTCCTAACAGACTTATCTGTCATTTCACAAATCACCATTTGATATAAAAAAATATTCATTCAATGAAAGCATGTATGGCTTGTGAAGAATTCAGAAACATGAAATAAAAACTACAACAGAATAATATTTTTTTTGGTAATGGAGAATCTAGCAGAGTGGTATGGAGAGCTGAGCGATTATTGGGCCACCCGAGTTTGAGTCTTACCCTACGCATCTTGCCACCCCTTTTTTGTACTATCGCCATACAACAGAATAACATACCAAACACTAAAACCATCAAGTTTAACAATGATAAAGTAAAGTCGGGATTTTTCGAAATGAGTGTGCATTGTTCCCTTTTATTGGAACCCTTTTCATTCTTTATTTACATCAAGGCACACATTCATCAAAACCAACTCATTTGACGGATTTTGGCACCTAAGCCTTCTTGGGTCCTTAGATGTTAGTAGCATTTCTTCCATAAATTTTCCTTGACATTTTCATTGCCACCATATCATCATTCTTCATGATCATGCAGTCTTCAATGACATATCCATGGTTTCCACAATAAAAATATTGAGGGGTGACATTTCTAGCAAAAGATTTCTTTTTTGCATGATCAAAAGAGTTTTTAAAAATATTCCTTCTTCTATTTTCAAAAAGTCTAGATTTAACAAAATTAAACCTAGCATTCATTCTAGAAGCATAGAAATTATCAGTTTTTAAAAACTAACACGCTTTCACTACATGACCGTACTTCCCACAATGATAGCAACAAGGAGACGTGGGTTTACGGAATGACTTTTCATTATTTGCATGAGTGTTTATAAATAAATTTTTCTTATGGGATGTAAACCTTTGAGCATAAGAAACATGTTCATTCTAAATTTTCTTTGAAAGTTAAACTTAGCATTCATAGCACGATAATCATCATTTTGTTTCACAAAGTAATTATCCATCACATGATCATGTTTATGACAATAGAAGCAAGAAAAATTCTTTTTTGTCCTAAAAGCATATTGTTCATCTTTATTCATAACAACACATTCATCCATGACATGACCAAGCATACCACAATAGAAATATTCAACATTAGACTTACTTTTTTGAAATCTATTTGGCATGGTTGATTTTGTGTTGACATTTTTCTTTTTCGTAAAATAATTTTCAAAATTTTTCTTTTCAGCATTTCGAGGAGGTGCTTTTGAAGTACTTGGAATGTCGGATGCATGAACAAAAGAGGTTTTCAATTTATTTTTAACAGATTTTTTATTGACTGGGGTCTATCCAAGACCTTCTTTTTGAAAATTCACTTTAACACCCAACATCTTATCCAAGTTTTCTTTTCCCTTCACAAATCTAGACAAATCATCTTTTAATGTTTGGATCTCTTCTTCTAGAGCAGAGATATGTAATTCAGCACTTGTGATTTCCTCTTCACATGCAAACACTTTATCATTTAACTAGCAATTCACAGATTTGAAATTTTCATTTTCTTCCATGATTTCTTTGTTTTTAGCATTTAAAGAGTTCAATTTCTCTATTAGTTTCTCAAGAACATTTTTAGTTTCAACATGCTTTGAACTCTTTTCAAACAACCGTTCATTCTCACATTTTAACAAAGAAATCTCTTTTTCATATTTTTCAAAACTTTTCAATCTACCTTCAAGCAAGAAAATTTGAATTACCATGGCACTGTTGTTCTTTTTAAGCTCTTCATTTTCATTCATGATCCCCATGCTATCAATTTCAGAATCAAGTAATTTTTCAAACATTTTCTCATCATCAGAAAGAGAGGTTAATTTATTTTTTAAACTTTCCTCAGATTTCTCAAGTATGGAAATTTTAGACATAGAAAGTTCATTTTGCTCTTGCAACTCATGACAATCATTTTTAGAATCAAGAGGAGTATTATATTTTCTAGCCATTTCAACCTCTTCATTTAAACAAGAAATCTCATCAGAATACAACTCAACTTTGGATTCCATATCTTTAATTTTTGACTTTAGATCTTCAATTTTTGACTCCAAAGTTTTGTAATTTTCACATGAAGAATTAGCATACATATTCTCATTAGAAACAGAAGTAATTAAAACATCTTCAATTTTCTTTGTCAATTTCTTATTTTCATATTTGACCTTTTTATATCTACCTAATAGTTTCTCATAATGGTCCATTAACTCTTCAAAAGAAATTTCCTCACCTTCGGATTCTACCTCCGAGCTTTCTTTGCTTTCTTCATCATTGGCCATCAAGCTTGAGCCAACTTGTGAGGTCTTTTCATTTGCTTCATACTTCGCCAATTTTTCCCATACTTCTCTGGCTGACCTGCAAGGAGAAATTCGAGAAAGAACATTAGACTCAATGCAATTCCTCATAAAATTCAAAGCCTTAATATTGATTTCATTTTTCTTTTCATGCTTTACACTCCATTCTCTTTCATTTGATGGAAGTTTATGTGGACCGTTACATATAACTTCCCAAATTTCAAGCTCATTAAAACCAAGATAAGCACACATGCTATTTCTCCAAGAAATATAGTTATTTCTATTATAACGAGAAGGAAGAGTAAAACTAGACATGTTGTTAAATGAAACTCGCCGAGGGATCACTCTAAAGGTTGTTAGACACAAGAAAATAGAGTTGTGGCTCTGATACCAATTGTTGGTCACTGGGTAGGCGAGTAGACAAGAAGGGAGGGTTGAATTGTCCCCTACGATCGATGGTAAATTTAAATGCTTACACAACGAAAATTAACAAGTTTAAATGAGATTGAAGAAATTAAACTAATCAAGGTAAAGTTGGTTCTCTCAATCTCACCGTTCACACACGATCAAGATAAACAGATTAAGCTATTTGGCACAACAAAGCAAATCACATTGCAAACCATAGGACACGGAGATTTTTAAGGTTGTTCGGGACCACGACGGGCACCCTACGTCCACCCCTTACCAAACCGGTAAGGCTTCACTCGTGGATAAATCCCCAAAACGGAGCCGACGCTCTAAACACACGTAGGACGACGCCTGCACACACACGGGGACACGCCCCAACACATACACACATGGAGATGAAGTCTCCAGCACGATCCGATGATCGGATCACAAACACACACATACACGCTGCAACAACCGCAGCACAATAAACACACACGATCGCACACCGGCGATCAAACCACACACATATTTCTCCAAGTTCAGAAAATCAAAAACAAATATGCTAGATATGCCCAAACTAAATAGAACTCATGAAAAACACCATAAATGAACAGATAAACTATGTAGATCATATCCCCCTTGATTTCCAAAGCCAATGGAAGCCACTTCTTCTTGATGCGTAGTCGGACGGTGATGATTTTGACGTCTTCTCGATCTTCTCTTCAAGACGCTCCCGTTTCTCTTCTTCTACGATCTCCAAAGACACCTTGGAGTAGATCAAATCCTCTAGGCTTCCTCTCATTTTCTTCTTCCTCCTTTTCCTTGGCCTACAGGATAGAAAGAATGAGCATTAGTATTTTTCCTTATCAAATTCGTAGGTCACATATGTGTATATATAGAAGACATGAAAAGACACTTATAACCCTTCTAGAACCCTCCAAAAAGATCCTTATATGACTCCTAAGAGCCTAGGGGCAAAAGGGTAAAGGTTGGAGCACAAATGGATTGGGTTTAGATGGGTTTTGGATCCTCATTTTTGGGTTTTCGCAGCAATCAGTCGATCGGACGTTTGGGTCGGTCGACCTAACTTTTACAGACACAAAACATGCTACTCTGGGGATTTCGGTCGACCTAAGCCCCATGGTTGGTCGACCTAAACTTTCTGCATTTCTAGATTTGCAGAATTCAGCCCCTAGCTCTCTTGCAACCCTTCCAAACTATGTGGCATCAAACTCCTATGATCTTTAAGGGTTTATACAAAGGATCTAACATGAAAAACCATAAGAAAAATGATTAGAATTTTAGCTCAATAATCCATATGATAGATGCATGAAATATATACATGAAAGCCCATGTTCAAGATGCATACGAACACTTTGAAACACAAATGTTGTAAGCTAAAGATCAAGAGATAAAAACTCAATCACCCCAAGTAAAATATCCATGAAACACACTCATGAAAACACAATAACAAGGAGTATATAAACACTTGTCAAATCATGCTTAACCAAAAATCAACACCATATAGCCATGGAGATATGCAAGTTGAATGAGCATCATGAAGCCAAATCTTCCAAGAATGATGTGAGCATTGAGAAACTAAGTATCATAGATCATGAAAACATCATTCACTCATATATACCAAGATTTGCATGAGGAGTTCATTAACACTTTGCTAGCTCATAAAGCCATAGTAAAATATGCATGAAGTACATTCATCAACTTTAAGAGCTAATGAAGAGATATGCATGAAAATATTGAACATTCATTTGTATTGCTAAGACCAAGAACAAATGTATGAAAGCTCATCCATAGAACATTAGAATGGGCATCATTCAACCAAGATATCAACCTTCTTGAGCAAGTAACACAAAATCATTAGATGATCTCAGTTTGAGGGCTCAACACAAACACACTATAAGATGTCAAAGTTGATAGCTCATTCAATACAAAACCATTGAGACCATCATTCATCCAAGATATCAACCTCAAGCACATACTATGCACATTCACTTGAGTTGCCAAACCAAATGACCATTAGACCACATAATGAGTATGCATCATTAAAGTGACATTCATCAAATTTCAAGTTAATAGGTTGAGGATATTTCAAGCCCAAAAATCCCATGAGGAAAATGCATGAAAATGCCCCAACCAAGACTTTGAAAACCTATTTGATGAAATGCATGAAACATAGAAGGAGTCAACGCAATGCGATGAGTGAGTCAACTCCCTTTTGGAATAAGAACTTCATTGATGCACTCCTTTGAGTTCCAAAACATGAGCAATACATTTTGATTCTGTAAGCCAAGATAAATATAGCATGAGTACCTAAAACAATAATCATTCATATGACTTCCAAGTGAAAACCTTGAAGTCATCTTTTCACTCATCAATCAAGATATAAACATGTTGCTCAATGAAATACATACACATACAAGCACAATCATTTTGATATCATTGAAACCAAACACCAATATCAACTAGGGGATGTAACACGTTAGTTATGCAAATCAACTCGTTGCCAAAAGCCTTGACCAGGGCAGGCGATTATGTTTCAAAAAAAATGAATGATGAAATGAGGCTTAAAATAGAGATGCCTCACCAGACTTATCTAGATATTCTGGATAAGGGCAAAAATGGCTATAACTCGGCTGTGGTGAAAACCCGAAAGGGCGCTACAGGTAAAATTGGGTGCCCCGCCATGTGAAAACCCGAAAGGGCGTGTTGGCAAAAGTAAGAGGGGACTGGCTTCGATGAAAACCCGAAAGGGCGCTTAAGTCAGTAATGTGTTTAAAAAGATGTTGTTGCTACTTCATTTACCATTCATGTCCCACAAGAATCCCTGTGTGTGATAAACATGCCACATCCTATCAGCATAAGCCTTACCCGTATGCTGTGACAAACCCCTTTGCTTCAGCATTTAACCCATGCCGATGAATAAACCTACCTTCGATTTTCATCACCATCGGCGAAGTCGATGAATAAGCCGTCGACCTGGACCTTTCGTCCATGTCGATCAACAAACCTTCTTGCTTCGGCATTTAACCCATGCCGATGAATAAACCTACCTTCGATTTTCGTCACCTTCGGCGAAGTTAATGAACAAACCACCGACTCGGACCTTTCGTCCACGTCGATCAACAAACCTCCTTGCTTCGACTTTTAACCCATGTCAATGAATAAACCTACATTCAATTTTCATCACCATCAGTGAAGTCGATAAACAAACCGTCGACCCGGATCTTTCGTCCACGTCGATCAACAAACCTCCTTTGCTCTGGCATTCAACCTACCATTAGATTTCTGTCATCATTGACGAAATCAACAACAAACCATTGGCTTGGACCCTTCATCCCTGTCTAGAAATAAACTCACTCCTTGTCTTCGACACTTAAGCCCGCCAACAAGTGTGTCATTTGTGGACCTCGTCACCATCGGCAAGATTTATGAACAAACTATTGGCTTCACCCTCTGGCCCTGTCGGCCTGATAAACCCCCCTTTTTGTCCTCCAGATCTCACCCATGTTAACCCAAATTTTGCCTCGGGAGAAGATGCACCGCGGTGGAGTGAACCCCTCATACCTTCCCTGAAGGTGTGAGCGCTCTCCTGCTCTAGCAGGCTAATATATCTCGGGCTGAACAAATTAGTGACATGCCCATATCTAGAAGGGGAAAGAGAGGAAGGAAATATGTAGCTCAACAGCAGAGATGCAAAGTAAATGATGAAGAAACTTCATTGGCATAAAAAGAAAGGGTATATAGTACTCGGGGCATTCCCCGGTATACATGAAGATTCACAAAAAGGGGTAAAAACAAAGGAACTACTACAATGAGCGACGGAAGATGTCTTCAAACTCCAAAATCCCCAAAGAGGGATGACGGATCAGCTCCTGTAGACAGGAATCTTCAGTCGGCAGCCGCATCAGTTTCTCCTCAAGAGACGCGGCTTTCCCTTTTGCCAGTTCCGCCTCTTCTATACTCTGGACCTGCAACTGCTCGATTGACTCCAGTTCTGCTTTAGCCCGGTGAGTTCAGTGTGCAGTTCAGATATCTGAGCCTTCAAAGAAGTACGGCGTTGAGTGGAATCATCGGCCGCATCCGCATCTATTGGGCAGTCCCCCTCAAAGACTGAACAATAGCCTAACTGATGGGGACATCGCTTACCACTTCCCATTTCTCCAAGGGTCCCGATGCTCGCCATTGTGTTCATCTTGATTTTCTGAGTCTAGCTATGTAATTTTCATATCTTTCTTTGAGTCTTAACCATGTAATTTTCCTTTTATTGAGTCAACTACCTAAGTTAGTGAGTCATTTATCTAAGTCTAAGTATCATTCGGTGGCCTAGTGGGTTAACGGGCCCACTTCAATGGGCTTGGCCCATGGGCGCCCCCTTCCCCCCTTGGTCATTTGTCAATAGTCCAAAAGGTGAGGACTTTTTGTAAATTGAGGGTTTCCTATAAATAGAACCCCAATCCCTCCATGGAGGACTAATGAATTATTGAGTGAAAAATCCACAAGAATTGTGTCTCCTACTCTCTCTCTCTCTCTTGAGTGAATCTTCTTTCTCTCTCTCTCTCTTCTCCCTCTCTCTCTAAAAGGGGCGACCCTTTCTCTCTCCTCCCCCCTCTCTCTCTCTAGGTCGACCAGCCCTCTCTCTCCTCCACCTCATCCTCCACATCAGCCCTCCCAACCTTTCATCTTCCCAAGACCCATTAACTCCCCTATACTCCCACCACCTCCCAAGCAAACCTTTCCCCTTCCCCATACAACCTTTCACATTCCCAAGGGAGAATCCCCTCTCCCAAGCACCCCTTCCCCTCCCCAAGGCAACCCCTCTCATTCCCTAGGCCACCATTAACCCCTCCATTAACCCCCCACTCAAATCAAAGGGAAACCCTCCCCATTCCCCCAAGCCCATTTGCGCCCCCATCACCCCACCTCCTCCAAGAGAGCCCTTCCTCCTCTCCCACCTCCCACTCCATTCCCCCACACCAGGTCCGCCCCCTGCCATCTCCCCCCTCTCCTTCTCAATCCCAAACCACCCCTCCTAAAACTCCTACCAGCAACCCCTCTCTCCCCTTGCCATTCCCCCCACTCCTTACCACCCCATAACCATCAATAGTCTCCTTTGCACTGCTCAGTTCACAGGCAGCAGTAGGAGCTCCACTTGCAGAGCCTGCTCTGGAGTTGTTCGGCGTCATCTGGAAGCATACCATACATCGTCGGAAATATCGTCGAGATAGCTCCGCAGCCAAGGTGGTCTCGCCGGCATCCGACATCCCTGATGCTCGGTGTACCCATTCTCCCCCGACTGGGCAAGGTGGCCTTGGCTGGAAGGCGGAGCTGCAGTGCAGAAGCTTCCACGGCCTCACCCTTCTCTTCCAAGGTGCGCCGCTTGACCGGGTCGAAGTACTACCAGTCCCCCACGCAACCCCACAGGCGGGGCTTCAATTTGAGTCCGGGGCTGCCTGTTCCAAATTTTCTCCCCCAGGTGCGCTGAACAGGCTACTCAGGACCTGACCAGACCCCTCCTCACTCAACGGGCTCTCCCTCTCTGCCCCGACATCGTCTGGTGTTCCCCCTGGCTGATGCTCGAAGAAGACTCGTCCACAGTCATACTCATTTTCATCCCGCCACGTTTCGACTTCGGGAGCAGACGTGGCGACTACATCCATCTGCTGCAACACCCAGAAACCAGTCTGAACCAGAGCGCAGAGGACCAGATCCAGAGCCTGCCCCGGCCGGTGTCGATGACAGGACCACCCCCAAAAATTCACAGGCATTCCTGGGTCCGTCAGTGACGTTTCGGAGCCTGTGCCGATGACTTCCGAGTTCGGTGGAGTGCGTGGCATCGTCTACATCGACTCCCTATCCGGTCATTCCAGAACTGGGCAGATCATTCGGTACTAGTTTAGTTAACCTCCCCTCCCCGCCTGGCCGGCTTAGCGCCCCTCCCTGTGTGGAGGTACTGCTTAATTGTAACCCAAACTTTCCCCTCCCCAAGTCCAACCCCCCTATGTGGGGAGTAGTGCATGTATTGTTAGAACAGGGGAAGCTACACCGACACAGTGTGCGAGGTACCCACACTCCCCCGCTCGCCCTCGTCTCCGAACGGGGTTGGTTTCTTCAAACCAACCGGATAAGCTCTAAACTTTGCTCCCTTATTTATCAGTACTTGTTCTTTTAATATTCGCGAAAGTTGCTCCGCTGGTAGCGAGAGAGAAGTGCCCGACCCCGGAGTGTTCCACTTCCGTGTGGTCACCGTGGTTTGCGAGAGAGAGTGACCATGTGCCCCACTTGGCACCCGGCCAGCCCATTAGTTGTGGGCGTCTGACCCTCGGGAAGGCAACCTTAGCCCTACTGGCCCTCAACCAGCCAGGGTCTTGATCCACCACCTCCACTCGGCATTACCGAGTCACCTCGGGTTCGTGTGTGCAACGGCGATTTGGCGATTTACGTAACCCCGTGTTCAAAATTGATTGTGTTTGCATAGTAGGTCTGAGGGCCCTTGTCTCTTTGCTGCATTTCCTTAGTGGTGTCACATCAAGTGGTATCAGAGCAAGTTTAAGACTTGTCTCTACGAGTCTAGTCCTAGGGCATTGGCATTTGGGTCTCCCTTGCATCTCATTTTCCAACGCCCCTTGCATGACCACCCTAGGTAAACGCCCCAAGTACCCATGGACCAATTTGACGCTGTCATCAACAAATTTCATAATTGTCTAGATACCCTCACCACCTGTCTTGATCGGATTGAAGCAAAAAGGAACCACGGCCCTAGAGCTTGGTCACCTCGGGATGAATTTGGATGGGAAGCCAATGAACCCCCACTTAGGAGCTATGGCCTTAGAGTCTTGCCTCCACGGGATGAGTTTGATAGGAAATGGTTAGACTATGATCCTTATTATTACTATGAGAGGTCCCAACACTACGGGCGTGAGGAGAGACGTCCCTGGGATAACCTGGACAACCAATCCTCAAGAATGATGCGATTCTCTAGGTCTCCTAGGTTCACTCCACGACCGGATGATGCCAATAACATGGGATCCCGTCCCAACCTAGACCCTCTCCTGAAGACACCCATGCCATGTCCAAACGAAAGTACCCCATTTCGGCCCACAAATCCTCCTCCCACCCCTCATCCAACAAGGGTCATCCCTAGTCAACCCATACCCCGGCGAGAAGGGAGTTCCAATGGGCCAAGTGTGGGTGAGACCACTCAAGGAAATAGACAACAATGCTCTAAGTGTAGAGGCTTTGGACACTTCATCCATCAATGCCCTTCACGAGAGATGTCCAACACACTAACTGAAGAAATATTTACCCCTATCCAAAGGGAACTTAAGGACGTGACCGAAGTCCATGAAGCTCCCTTAGATTGGGAAGAAGAATATGAAGCCCAATGCCAAGAATTGGGTCAAGAGAACTCATCCCTACCCAAAGAAAACCCATTGAGCCTAAATGGGTGCACCCTCCCCCGTGAGTTACAAGATGCCCAACCTAGGCCTCCACTACTACCCCTCCCCATCCTATCCCAAGTCCCCCATTACCCACCACCCCAAGAGCGCCATATGCCAGTCATCATCACCCCACCTACAAAGGACCTACTCACCTCCTTGGTAGAGGAAACCATGATCCCCACACCCGACCCCCTAGTAGGGAACACCCCAGAACCACTCCCCACCTTGGAGGAAAATCATGGCCAAAACGAGGAAGAAATTTCAACCTTCATGCCACCCCCGCCAATTGGGAGTGAACTTATCATAAGTGGGCCCTTGGTTAGATGGCTAGTGGAAAACCGGGCTCACCCTATCCTGCCCCATGTCTACCCTTCCGTGGAACAACACCTCCCCATAGTACCCTTATCCACCTATCACACCACAATCCAATCATCCTATCAAGTGGAAACATTAGGGGATCTTCTTAAGGGTATAGCTTGGCAAATGGAGTTAACTGGCATATTGACCACAGTGGCCGACCGACCTAGGAGCCTGACCTCCTACACCTATGTGTCAGGTCCATCTCCTCAATTTACACTGTGGGTTGCTACACTAGCGACCTTCTTTTATTCCTCCCTACACCCGATGAGTCCGATGATATCCACGAATTAGAGTTGCTTATTTCGGGTAGAATGCCAAGCCCTCCATTCATGGCCAACCATCCCGCCAAAGACTTCGGTTCAATTACTTCATTAGAGGAGGAGGACTCACCATCATTTGACGACCTTGAGGACATAGAATATCTCTTCCTTGGCAACCCATTCCATGACCCCTTTGATCCCTCCCAATGGAAGCCAATGAACCCATGGGACCTAGTCGCCTTACCCACCACCCACCTTTTCTTACCCTCACCCACCATGTCGAACCTAACCCACCCATTCCAAAACTTAGCCCACACTATGAGAGCCATGACCAAGGGTGACATCCACCTAGGAAATGAGGAATTGACCCATCCCAAGATGTCCACTTTCTGGGACCCCTTCGACCCCCATGAGTGGAAACCCCCAAATCAACCCCCACCTAAAGATGGGACCATCTTGATAGGAATGCATGTGTCACAACATTTTGCATCATTTGGTAGGGCTAGTAAGTCAAGTCATCTCATTTGTGTCATATACACACTAGGTCCAGTGCACGACAGGTTTACATTTGGATATGTAGGTCCTCCCCCACTCATCATCCATCTTATGCATGATAGGAGTATACATGGAAGTCCAGGTCCTCCGGCATTCACTGCACCCATACCTGATAGAGCCATTTATGGATGCCCCGGTCCTCCTAAGTCCGTCAAAACCAATGTAACACTTGATAGGGCTGAATTTGGTTGTCCAGGCCCTCCCTTCATCTCTAGAGGATCATCATTCATGACACTGCATAGTACCCGTCGCGAGCACATCAACAAGAGCAATGAGGGATACAGAAAATTAGTCGATTCCCACCGTCGCCACCAAGAATTCCATACAGGTGATTTTGTGATGGTGAGGACCGAGAGACTATTCCCTGGAAATGTCTCCAAACTGAGGTTGCATGGATCCCTTCCAGGTTCTGAGGCGGATCGGCACCAATACTTATGTGTTAAACCTCCTCGAGGAATACGGAGTAAGCCCCACATTCAATGTGGCTGACCTGGTGCCCTACAGGGGACCCACGGTGACACCTAGTGAGGACATCAAGCCTGTTCCACCCCTTGAGAGAGTCCCTACCCATGAGAGAGCTCCACCAGACCAGAGAGGCTAGCGTGAGCAAGTGTAGCGGATATTGTATGAACAGGTCACTGTCATCTGGAGCAAAGGGTATGGGTGCTACATCGCTTGGTGAAAGGACCAGCTACCTTTGGTAGACTTGTGGGCAACACCATCGTGACTCCCTCCGCATACGATGGATCTTTACTCGACAGAGTCGAGTTCTCTGCACCCCTGGAGTATGATGGGGACATCGCTTACCACTTCCCATTTCTCCAAGGGTCCTGATGCTCGCCATTATGTTCATCTTGATTTTCTGAGTCTAGCTATGTAATTTTCATATCTTTCTTTGAGTCTTAACCATGTAATTTTCCTTTTATTGAGTCAAGTACCTAAGTTAGTGAGTCATCTATCTAAGTGTAAGTATCATTAGGTGGCCTAGTGGGTTAACGGGCCCACTTCAATGGGCTTGGCAAATGGGCGCCCCCTTACCCCTTGGTCATTTGTCAATAGTCCAAAGGGTGAGGACTTTTTGTAAATTGAGGGTTTTCTATAAATAGGACCCCAATCCCTCCATGGAGGACTAATGAATTATTGAGTGAAAAATCCACAAGAATTGTGTCTCCTACTCTCTCTCTCTCTCTCTCTCTCTCTTGAGTGAATCTTCTTTCTCTCTCTCTCTCTTCTCCCTCTCTCTCTAAAAGGGGCGACCCTTTCTCTCTCCTCTCTGCTCTCTCTCTCTAGGTCGACCAGCCCTCTCTCTCCTCCACCTCATCCTCCACATCAGCCCTCCCAACCTTTCATCTTCCCAAGACCCATTAATGTTGTGTTCGGTGCAAGTATTCAGAGGGGGGGGTGAATGAATATAGCCCTTTTTATAACTTTCGGCCAATTAAAATATTCGGCCCACTAACTATCTAGAATGCTACCTAGACAGATTTATCAAATCTGAAAAACTAATTAGCAGTTGCAGATTAAGACACTCTAAGCAATTAGACAATTCAAGCAACACACAATCCCAGTGTCAAACAGATAGCGTGCGCAGCTAATCAACTTCGTTGAACTTTGAAGCAAACACTTGAAGCGTCATTATGCAAGCATCTAGCGGAAGCAATAAGACAGATGAAGAAATCAAACCACCTGCACAATGGGTTTTAGGTGGTTCGGTCCAGCAGACCTACATCCACCCCACACTCAAACCGAGTGTGGCTTCACTAACAGCTGGGCAACACAGCTTGCCAACAGACGCTGATACACAGCTTACCCAGAGGAACAACCTCCCCTCTTCCTCCTACCCGGAGGGAACCTCTAGCAACCCACGGTCACTAGAAACCAGAGACTCACGTCTCTCTTCCTCTATACCAAGAGGGAACCCCACTAGTAGCAGCCCCGCTACCAGTGAACCAACCAGTAGCACACTGCTACCAGCAATCCACCAGAGGCCTAGCCTCTCTTCCTCCTACCCCGGAGGGAACTCACAAGCAGCCCCCCTGCTGCTTGCAAACCAGAGGAACCAGCCTCCCTTCCTCCACACAGGAGGGAACTATCACCAGTAGCATTCTGCTACCAGCACAAACCAGAGACACACCCGTCTCCCTACTCCTGATCCCACAGGAGGAACCCGATCCCCAGCAGGGCAATCGGAAAAACAAGACTTACCAAGGAAACAAAAGAAAAATACAAGAACATAAAAACACAGCAACAAAAGATGGAAATGAAACACAACAAATGTGGCTCTCAATGAGCATAGTCGTTCTGGATTTGATCCACGAACAGACTGAACTGATCTGCAATAGACTCTCTCCTCCTCTTCTTTTCTTTCTCTTCTTTCTGCTTCTCTTTCTTCTCTCTTTCTTCTCACTTCTCACGAGCACTATCTCTCTCTTTTCCTTCTTCTGCTCTCACTCTCACTTTCTTCTCTTTTTCTTCTTTTTCTCTTTTTCTGGATCGAAGGGCTTTCTACTCTTCAGGCTTCTTCTTCAATCAGCCTCCATCTGAAGACGAAGGCTCCAATATATACCAGCAACAGCTAGCTAGGGCATGTGCTTCCAACGCCTTTCGTCCAGAAGATTCCTCCTCGGATCACGTGCTCAGCACCTGCACACCTCGTCCTCCTGGGATCACGAGTCAGGCACTTCAAATCACGTGCAAGACACGGTCGCAATTCACGTGCTCAATGACAGTAATCTGACTTGCTGCGTTGACGCTGTCAAGCAATGGCGTTAACGCAGTGAGGCATTCCAGTAAGTCATTAGCTTCGTCTCTTTAGCTGCTGCGTCGACGCTGCTCAGTTGTGGCGTTGACGCAATGGAATAGCCTGTGAAATTGAATGCTCCTTTAACTGCTGCGTCGACGCTACTTGCTTGTGGCGTTGACGCATCGGCATCGGCAGTCCAGTGAACAAACAGTCTACCACTTTTTAACTGCTGCGTCGACGCTGCTCCACTGCTACGTTGACGCGTTGGTGTATTTTTGCAACTAATAGTTCAGCTTGTTTGCATGCTGCGTGGACGCTAAGAACTCCAGCGTTAACCTTCTAAACTGTCTCCGAGCTAGATGCCTATCAGGCTTAATGGCTGCGTCGATGTTGTCTAGCAATGGCGCTGATGCATTGATACGTTCCAGTGAACAAACAACCTCCCCTCTTCAACTGCTGCGTCGACTCTTCCAATTCGTGGCGTTGACGCACAGAGTAATCCAGGAGCTTCTTTCTTGATTGTTTGAAGTGCTGTGTCCACGTGTCAGCATTTCAGCCTCTTGGATCACGTGCCAAGTCTTGATGGCCTGAATCATCTGCAGACAGACAGAGGAAAATGAACTTAGTTCAGACGAATGTATATACTTAAGCAGAGCTGCCAGTGTGTGGACTTGAACAGTGCAGCGAGTGTGCAGACTTGGTAAAACAAGGTCCAGTGTATAGACCTGCAGATACGAAGCCAATGTACAGACTTAGAAGGATTTGAACTAGTGTCCATACTTCAGGTTTAACTGTGGATGTACAGACTTCAGGTGTGTAGACCATTGTGCATACTTTGGAGAGCAGTGGCCAATGTATAGGCTTTATGGAGCGAAGCCAATGTGTAGACTTCACGCTATACAAACTTGAGGCTTTGAACGTTGAAGGCACAAGACGATGTACAAGCTCAGATTCTAGACCAGTGGCTGTACAGACTTTGAAAGAGGACCAATGTATGGACTTCAGGAGCATATGACACGGCTGTACAGACTTTGTTACCCAAACGAATGAATAGACTTTGCCACAATCTAATGTATAGACTTGAAAAAACTGAACTGAAGAGTCAACGCATCAGCTCAAGGAGTTGACGCACTACTGTGGAGACTGTGCAGACAGAGTGTAGACAGAATTAAAGTAGAGCATGTTATCTGACAGCCATATGAACTCCATTCACTTACATGATAAAACATGAATTTATCGAGCATATAAAAGATATAGCTAGATGACTCACAGAGAATAACTCACTTCAAAGACCAATCATCAAAACCATCATCAAAACCACAGGGGCACAACAATCTCCCCCTTTTTGATGATGGCAACACTACACAGTGAGTCATCTGATGACTCAAACTATTCTCCCCCTTTGACTTCATCAAAAAGAAAATAGTTTGAGAAATTAAAGCAACCAGCATGCTATAATTGAAAACCAATCTCCCCCTTTGATATAGTCAAGATGAATCATGGGAGGGTAAGAATGCATATATAGATGGAGATTTCAAAATGCAAGATCACAATTCTCCCCCTTTAAGAGTTTCTATGCAGCATGATGCATACGACATGAAAACTCCCCCTGAATAGATGCCAATTGATATGCAAGTGATGCATGACATGGAAGCTCCCCCTCAATAAGTGGAATCTTATGAGATAGATGAGAAGGAGACCACAGGGGCAAACAAGGACAAGTTCAGGTCAATGAGCAAAAGAGGTTCAATTAGCATATTTCTAAAGAGGCTTCAACTACAAGAATTTCAGTCAGATTTTCAAGGAAATGTCATTCTCATAAATCCAAATCAGAATATTTCAAAGTCTTCCATTATAAGGGCTTATGAATGAATTTTATTGATCAGCATGGTTTAAACATGATGTATGCAGAGTTTTTTAATAAAATTCTGTATTGATATCTAAACCATGGTTTAATAAAAATGAACCAAGCCCTCATATTTATCTTGATAAATCTTCCTTTCTCTTACACAATCAACTTTATTGACTTCTTTCGGAATTACATGCATCAGTATTGAAATCAAGCAATTTTGAAGTCATATGATTTTGTCTAGGGTTGTAGCAATTTGATTTTAGCATTAATATTCAGATATTGAGATTTGTTCAACAATTTTTCATGCTACAAATTTTACGAGCACTCTAATTCAGTGCACACCTTGTAACTAGAGGATATACCTTGATCAGAGGCCAATATCCCTAAGCACTTAGTGTGACTAACTGTCATGCTTTATATGAACAGAGATAGCATTTACACATCATGACACACTGCAAATCATTTCTTGATGAGTGAGCTGTATTTCTCAGTGTGCATGCCATTGCTCTGCCTGATTTTCAATGAATTTTATGCAGAGTTAACTAAGGCACCTCATGACACAGTCCCTTGGACATGTGTTTCTCAGTGACCAAGGTCATTGCTCTGACAATTACTCTACCCTTTAGACAATTTAGAAACATTCATTTGCTTCAAAACAATATTAATCTCATGTACTTAACCAAATAAAGTCATGTATTCAAAAGTGCAGATTTCAGAAGTTTTTTTTTGCAAGACACAGCATGAAATAGTTGGTTAAGATTTATTAATCATGATTCAAATATGTTAAGAGATTTTAAAGTTAAACTCCATGAATACATTAAGCTTAAACCACATGAGTTATTTCAGACATTCATAAAAGCGTATAATAGAAGATTTCTAGTTCAAGATCTTTCAGATTTATGATCAAGATAGCCCATTGAAATCTTCATGAAGGACTGAAATAATTCTGATACCAAATGATACCAATTGTTACCAATTGATAGGAGAGATTTTGAAGCTCAGTGTTTTCAAATTATGATCAAGGTTTGGTCAAATAGAATCAATGAAGGAGATATGCACACAAGGCAAGATATCAGGAGGTTAGACAAGTTCCAGGATGTTCAAAGTTAACATGCAATGAACTCTGACATAAATGTATGCACATGACTACCTTCATGTAATGTATTGACTCCCCCTGAGAATATGCATTCAATCAATCTTTTTGGCATCTTTCATGAGATGCAATGTAATTAACTACATGCATGCATACATGGATCAAATACACACCAATGCGTCAATGCATTAGTGTAAGCGTCGATGCAGTGAACAAGACAGCAAACAAAAGATGCACAATTGCGTCTACGCAGTCAGCCAAATGCGTCAACGCACTAAAAGCCATACAAAACCCATATAGATGAAAACAGACAGGTACGAGCTAATGGGAGGGCAAATTCCAAGCCACATACATATGCAGTTTAGATTTTCAGAAGTTTCAGAGTGCATGATCAGAGAGTAGTGCAAATGGCAGATGATAAATGAATATGCAAGACCAGATTTAATATGCTATGCAGTGAACACTTAAACCAGGAAGTGCAAGAAATTTACCTGAAAAGTTCGGGAAGGGGTTTTTCTTCTTGAGTGCCTTGGTTTATTACCCCTCTTTATTCTTCAGCTTCCAAGGCACACCTACAGGTTTGTAAACTATTTTGCACAAATAGGCACCCAAGAAGTCTTGGGTCCTGAATTAGCAATGACATTCCTAGCATGTTTTCTAAACAATCTCCTAGCAGCATGGTCATCAGATTTCATCAGGTAGCAATTATTCATTGAATGACCAATTGTACCACAATAATAGCAGGATGCAACAGGTTTCAGATTGGATTTATGCACATTCTTATTAACATGATTTTTATGTGCATATATATGAAAATTTCTGTTAACAGAATCAAAATTCTGTTTGCCAAAACCAGTATTGCTTGGGTATCCTGCCAGCCAACAGGTTTCAGCCCTGTGACCTTGCTTTCCACATTTAAAACAATGAGAAAAATTCATTCTCTTAAAATTCTCATGAACAGCATGTCTATTTGCAGGGAATTTAACACGTTTAAAATTCTCTTTGCTACCCTGACCATGCCAACATTCAATGGCCCTGTGGCCTATCTTGCCATAGTTGACACATGCAGAATATTTTCTATTTGCAGCAATTTGATTCCTATCAACATCATTATGGTTTCCAGGGGATTTAGCATGATGTGAAAAAGACATCTTCTTACCATTTGCAAACCAGCATTGTACAATTTTGTGTCCTAGTTTAACACAATGAAAACACTTAATTTTCCCTTTTTGAGATGAAGGATTTTTATCATTATATTTTCTAGCACTCAGATCATCCTTTTCCATGAATTTACACTCTTTCATTAAATGTCCAAATCTATGACAGTAGTGGCATGACATTTTCTTTTTAGATACATGTGAGTGTGTGTGAGGACTGTAATCAACATGCACAGATGAACCCTTTTTATTCATTTTCTATTTTCCAATCATTTTCTGATTTTTATCCTATTTTTCTGTTTTCTTAGCCTTATACTGATGTGGGGATGAAGTAGAAAGTTGTTCCTGTTCAGAAGATTCGGAGGATTTAACAAAAATAGCTTTCAAATTTGATCCATCCACCTTCCTCATGACTGGACTGTAGCCCAGTCCTTCTTTCTTCAAAGTAGAGCTAGAAACAGAAAGTGTCTGAATCTTATTTTCAAGGTTCTTTTTATTTACAGGGTTATAGCCTAACCCCTCCTTCTGGAAGTTGACCTTGGTTCCCAGTAATTTGTTCAGATTATCTTGCCCATTAACAAATTTGGATAGAGAACTCTTCAAACCTTGAATTTCATTTTCTAAGGAGTTGATTTGTAACTCATAGCTGGCAATTTCTTGCTCACTGTAATTGACAGCCTCATTCAAGACTTTGTTGGCAATTATGTATTTCTCAATTTCCTTTCTCAGCTCATCAACTTCTTCTGAATTATCGGACACCACATCTTTGCCTTTTTCTAATGTCGGCAATCTCTCTGACAAGATGGTGTTCAACTGTTTTAGTTTCTCAATTTCTTCCTTTAGTCTGTCACTCTGAATTAATTCGTTTATCAAAATCTGATCATCAGAGTTAATTCCAAGTTTTTTTCCAGCCTCAAATTCCTTCCAATCCTTTTGCTGTTTCTCAAAATCTCTTTGCAATTCTGTATTTACAGATTTTATGGCATTAAATTTTTCAGCAAATAGGTTCTTCTCTTGCTCGAGTTTCTTACATTTTCCTTCACTCTCAATAACATATTTTCTCAGAGACTCTTTTTCAGATCTCAACAATTCAACATGTTTCTTAAGCTCTTGATTATCAGAAGAACAAGCATCATAAGATTGCTTCAGATTTGAACAATTTTCACATGATAAATCAGAACTATTTTGTTCAACCTTTTTCTTTAATTTTTTATTTTCAGATTTTATTTTTCCATACTTTTCATACAATTCAACATACATTTCCTTCAAATAATCAAAAGTCATTTCGTTAGAGTCAAATTCAGAGTTTACCTCTTCATCAACATCATCTTCATTCTGACTGCTGCCACTTGGATTACTTCTGTCAGCCATCATGCAGCTGTCCTTGTTTACCCTATGAAATTGCTTCAGCCTATCCAGGATGTCCTTTGCGGACCTGCAATCATGAAGACAAGACCATAAGGCTCTGTCAGTAGCTGCTTTCATCAGGTTAAAAGCTTTCTGATTTTCTCCATCCTTTGATCTGTGTCTGTCGGTCCATTTGGCCACTTTCGTTGGTAAGGTGTGAGGACCTTGTGAAATTAATTTCCACAGATCAGGATTAACAGAATTAACATAAGCAGGTAAAGCAGTGTACCACTAACTGAAATCAGAACAACTAAAGACAGGTGGAAGAGCCATTGAAAACAAATAGCGAGTAAATTCAAGACAATAGGAATATTGATGCACTAGAGACAAATTAGCACCTAAGATAGCAGGATCGGATCTGCAGGTCGTTGGACCTTGTATGCAGACACTGCTCTGATACCAATTGTTGTGTTCGGTGCAAGTATTCAGAGGGGGGGGTGAATGAATATAGCCCTTTTTATAAATTTCGGCCAATTAAAATATTCGGCCCACTAACTATCTAGAATGCTAACTAGACAGATTTATCAAATCTGAAAGACTAATTAGCAGTTGCAGATTAAGACACTCTAAGCAATTAGACAATTCAAGCAACACACAATCCCAGTGTCAAACAGATAGCGTGCGCAGCTAATCAACTTCGTTGAACTTTGAAGCAAACACTTGAAGCGCCATTATGCAAGCATCTAGCGGAAGCAATAAGACAGATGAAGAAATCAAACCACCTGCACAATGGGTTTTAGGTGGTTCGGTCCAGCAGACCTACATCCACCCCACACTCAAACCGAGTGTGGCTTCACTAAAAGCTGGGCAACACAGCTTGCCAACAGACGCTGATACACAGCTTACCCAGAGGAACAACCTCCCCTCTTCCTCCTACCTGGAGGGAACCTCTAGCAACCCACGGTCACTAGAAACCAGAGACTTACGTCTCTCTTCCTCTATACCAAGAGGGAACCCCACTAGTAGCAGCCCCGCTACCAGTGAACCAACTAGTAGCACACTGCTACCAGCAATCCACCAGAGGCCTAGCCTCTCTTCCTCCTACCCCGGAGTGAACTCACAAGCAGCCCCCCTGCTGCTTGCAAATCGGAGGAACCAGCCTCCCTTCCTCCACACAGGAGGGAACTATCACCAGTAGCATTCTGCTACCAGCACACACCGGAGACACACCTGTCTCCCTACTCCTGATCCCACAGGAGGAACCCGATCCCCAGTAGGGCAATCGGAAGAACAAGACTTACCAAGGAAACAAAAGAAAAATATAGGAACATAAAAACACAGCAACAAAAGTTGGAAATGAAACACAAGAAATGTGGCTCTCAATGAGTATAGTCGTTCTGGATTTGATTCACGAACAGACTGAACTGATCTGCAATAGACTCTCTCCTCCTCTTCTTTTCTTTCTCTTCTTTCTGCTTCTCTTTCTTCTCTCTTTCTTCTCACTTCTCACGAGCACTATCTCTCTCTTTTCCTTCTTCTGCTCTCACTATCACTTTCTTCTCTTTTTCTTCTTTTTCTCTTTTTCTGGATCGAAGGGCTTTCTGCTCTTCAGGCTTCTTCTTCAATCAGCCTCCATCTGAAGACGAAGGCTCCAATATATACCAGCAACAACTAGCTAGGGTGTGTGCTTCCCACGCCCTTCTTCCAGAAGATTCCTCCTCGGATCACGTGCTCAGCACCTGCACGCCTCGTCCTCCTGGGATCACGAGTCAGGCACTTCGAATCACGTGCCAGACACGGTCGTAGTTCACGTGCTCAATGACAGTAATCTGACTTGCTGCGTTGACGCTGTCAAGCAATGGCGTTAACGCAGTGAGGCATTCCAGTAAGCCATTAGCTTCGTCTCTTTAGCTGCTGCGTTGACGCTGCTCAGTTGTGGCGTTGACGCAGTGGAATAGCCTGTAAAATTGAATACTCCTTTAACTACTGCGTCGACGCTGCTTGCTTGTGGCGTTGACGCATCGGCATCCGTAGTCCAGTGAACAAACAGTCTACCCCTTTTTAACTAATGCGTCGACGCTGCTCCACTGCTGCGTTGATGCGTTGGTGTATTTTTGCAACTAATAGTTCAGCTTGTTTGCATGCTGCGTGGACGCTAAGAACTCCAGCGTTAACCTTCTAAACTGTCTCCGAGCAAGATGCCTATCAGGCTTAATGGCTGCGTCGACGCTGTCTAGCAATGGCGTTGACGCATTGATACGTTCCAGTGAACAAACAGCCTCCCCTCTTCAACTGCTGCATCGACTCTTCCAATTCGTGGCGTTGACGCACAGAGTAATCCAGGAGCTTCTTTCTTGATTGTTTGAAGTGCTGTGTCCACGTGTCAGCATTTCAGCCTCTTGGATCACGTGCCAAGTCTTGATGGCCTGAATCATCTGCAGACAGACAGAGGAAAATGAACTTAGTTCAGACGAATGTATATACTTAAGCAGAGCTGCCAGTGTGAGGACTTGAACAGTGCAGCGAGTGTGCAGACTTGTTAAAACAAGGTCCAGTGTATAGACTTGCAGATACGAAGCCAATGTACAGACTTAGAAGGATTTGAACCAGTGTCCAGACTTCAGGTTTAACTGTGGATGTACAGACTTCAGGTGTGTAGACCATTGTGCAGACATTGGAGAGCAGTGGCCAATGTATAGGCTTTATGGAGCGAAGCCAATGTGTAGACTTCACGCTGTACAAACTTGAGGCTTTGAACGTTGAAGGCACAAGACGATGTACAGACTCAGATTCTAGACCAGTGGCTGTACAGACTTTGAAAGAGGACCAATGTATGGACTTCAGGAGCATATGACACGGCTGTACAGACTTTGTTACCCAAACGAATGAATAGACTTTGCCACAGTCTAATGTATAGACTTGAAGAAACTGAACTGAAGAGTCGACGCATCAGCTCAAGGAGTTGACGCACTGCTGTGGAGACTGTGCAGACAGAGTGTAGATAGAATTATAGTAGAGCATGTTATCTGACAGCCATATGAACTCCATTCACTTACATGATAAAACATGAATTTATCGAGCATATAAAAGACACAGCTAGATGACTCACAGAGAATAACTCACTTCAAAGACCAATCATCAAAACCATCATCAAAACCACAGGGGCACAATAATTAACTCCCCTTTACTCCCACCACCTCCCAAGCAAACCTTTCCCCTTCCCCATACAACCTTTCACATTCCCAAGGGAGAATCCCATCTCCCAAGCACCCCTTCCCCTCCCCAAGGTAACCCCTCCCATTCCCTAGGCCACCATTAACCCCTCCATTAACCCCCCACTCAAATCTAAGGGAAACCCTCCCCATTCCCCCAAGCCCATTTGCGCCCCCATCACCCCACCTCCTCCAAGAGAGCCCTTCCTCCTCTCCCACCTCCCACTCCATTCCCCCACACCAGGTCCGCCCCCTGCCATCCCCCCCTCTCCTTCTCAATCCCAAACCATCCCTCCTACAACTCCTACCAGCAACCCCTCTCTCCCCTTGCCATTCCCCCCACTCCTTACCACCCCATAACCATCAATAGTCTCCTTTGCACTGCTTAGTTCGCAGGCAGCAGTAGGAGCTCCACTTGCAGAGCCTACTCCGGAGTTGTTCGGTGTCATCTGGAAGGGTACCATACATCTTCGGAAAGATCATCGAGATAGCTCCGTAGCTGAGGTGTTCTCTCCCGCATCCGACATCCCTGCTGCCCGGTGGACCCGTTCTCCCCCGAATGCGCAAGGTGGCCTTGGCTGGAAGACGGAGCTGCAGTGCAGATGCTTCCACGGCCTCACCCTTCCCTTCCAAGGTGCGCTGCTTGAACGGGTGGAAGTACTACCAGTCCCCCACGCAAGCCCACAGGTGGGGCTTTGATTGGACTCCGGGGCTGCCCGTTCCGAATTTTCTCCCCCAGGTGTGTTGAATAGGCTACTCAGGACCTGACCAGACCCTTCCTCACTCAACGGGCTCTCCCTCTCTACCCCGACATCGTCTGGTGCTCCCCCTAGCTGATGCTCAAAGAAGACTTGTCCACGGTCGTACTTGTTTTGGTCCCGCCACATTTGGACTTCGAGAGCAGACGTGGCGACTACATCCATCTGCTGCTACACCCGAAAACCAGTCTGAACCAGAGCGCAGAGGACCAGATACAGAGCCTGCCCCAGCCGGTGTCGATGACGGGACCACCCCCAAAAATTCACAGGAATTCCTGGGTCCGTCAGCGACGTTTTGGCGCCTGTGCCGATGACTTCCAAGTTCGGTGGAGTGCGTGGCATCGTCTACATCGACTCCCTGTCCGGTCATTCCAGAACTGGGCAGATCATTCGGCACTAGTTTAGTTAACCTCCCCTCCCCGCCTGGACGGCTTAGCACCCCTCCCTGTGTGGAGGTAGTGTTTAATTGTAACCCACACTTTCCCATCCCCTAGTCCAACCCCCCTATGTGGGGAGTAGTGCATGTATTGTTCGAATAGGGGAAGCTACACCGACGCAGTGTGCGGGGTACCCACACTCCCCCGCTCGCCCTCGTCTCCGAACGGGGTTGGTTTCTTCAAACCAACCGGGTAAGCTCTAAACTTTTATCCCTTATTTATCAGTACTTATTCTTTTAATATTCGCGAAAGCTGCTCTGCTGGTAGCGAGAGAGAAGTGCCCGACCCCGGAGTGTTCCACTTCCGTGTAGTCACCGTGGTTTGCGAGAGAGAGTGACCCTGTGCCCCACTTGGCACCCGGCCAGCCCATTAGTTGTGGGCGTCTTACCCTCGGGAGGGCAACCTTAGCCCTGCTGGCCCTCAACCAGCCAGGGTCTTGATCCACCACCTTCACTCGGCATTACCGAGTCACCTCGGGTTCGTGTGTCCAACTGCGATTCGGCGATTTACGCAACCCCGTGCTCAAAATTGATTGTGTTTGCGTAGTAGGTCCGAGGGCCCTTGTCTCTTTGCTGCATTTCCTTAGTGGTGTCACATCACTAACACTATGCTCGTTCAAATTTTATGGCCGTCAGTTGGTCCACTAGACCATGGCCGATGAACTCTCTTCGGTTTACATACTTCAGTGGGGCAGCCAAAGGCAAATAGCGAGCGAGAGAGGTGCTCCACAAAGTCTCTCAACTGCGCATAAGACAAATCCTGGAAGGTCATCACGGTCTGCCTCAGCATCTCCAGATATTGCCACACAAGGTTTCTTGGTGGTTGCAGACCTAGCGATGGCGTGTAAGGGAGGCGAAACTCTACATGGCTGTCGACCGTGGCCCAGATGTCGTCGGTCGGCTCCGAGGACGATGATGGTATGTCCTATATGGCGCTTGCACTAGGACCGGCCCCAACGACTAATGCATCAGAGTGACTGTCAATAATGACAATTTCTCCCCCAACCTCTGGCAAGGGCACTGCATCTTGTGTCTCAATAGCAGGAAGGGGCTGGTCCCCATCTTTGGCTTGTCCAGCTTCCACCAATGCTGATTCAGTTGCAAGGGCCAAAATTATGGAGGCACTGGCGGTTTCTTCCACAATCTCTCCTGCCTCTATTTCAGGGGTGTCTTCAAGCAATTCTCCGCCAATGGCAGCTTGCTGCTTCTCCAAATTCATGGTCGGCTGATCAAACCCGGCCGTTATGCTGGGCACTTGCAAGCCCGCTGTCATAATATAATCCTTGGGATACCGCATGGCAATGGGCCTCATGACAGGTGGGAATACTAGCAAATCTACACCGAGGGTTGGAAGGGGGTACCTTCACGGTCATGACAGGCAAGGTCACGTTGGCCTGAATAACATGAACCTTCGAAAGAAGTAAACATAACATAGTTCAGAGGTTTGATGTAATGATCAATGAGAAGAAGCAATGGGTTAAGGGAGTCCTCTTACCTCAGCCTGCACTAAACTCAATTCTCCGGTAGTAGAGACCATCGTCTCCATCATCCTTGCCCCCTCTCCTATGGAAGGATCAGGTGGCCCAAAACTGCTCCACATCAGCCGTGGAGGACTGAAGGCTGTTAAATCACTTTCATAAGCAGAAGACGCCCCGACATCTTCGGTCTCTGTCCCCACCATTGGAAACTCCTCATCGTTGGAGTCGCCACCATAATCCACTTGCTTTGATGAAGATGAGCTTTGAGCAAGCACAGGGTCTTTCCCTTTAAGAGCGGGCGGCCCCTCACCAGGATAGCCTACCGAAGGAGCAGCTTGCTCAATAGAAGCCTGCTCAGCCAGCTCTGCAGCAAGAATGACAGGCAAGGGAACTTCAGGAGTAAGCTGACTTCCTGGAATTATCTCTTGCTCAACATAAACTCCCTCGGTCGACTCCACGAAAGGAGGAGAAGGCGATCGGATCTCGACTGAAGCTAAAACAAGAAGCACTCATGTGAGCCCAGAGTGTGATAGACTGTGGAAGTCTGATAAGGGTCAGACCGTGAATTACATTCTCTCTCATGGCTGGGCGTAGGAGAAGGCAGGCCTTCTTCGAGGGATGCTGCTTGCACTCCATCCCCTCTTTCTTCAGCTTCCGCAGGGGTGGCAACCACTTGCGCAGCCATTGCAGATGAAGTAGCTACACTTACAAAATATAAATTAGCCTATACTACAAAAATAGAGGTGGGGTGCAGATTGAAAGATGTACCCCGGGTTATGCATGCTGGCGGACGAGAAGCCTCGAATTCTTCAAACGAGACCACGGCTGGGAGAACGACTACTGGATCAGGGTCTACGGTCTTCTTCGGGTGGGCCCGCTTCGCTTGAGTCACCACCTCCCTCACTTGAGACCTCGTTCGCTTACGCGAATCACCGGGGGGAAAGGGGTCGTGGTCGGAGCCGCCTTCAGGGTTTCAAAATATGTTAGCTTTTGGGCCTTTATAATCAGCTCCCTAAAGTGCCTGGTCTCTTCCGAAGTGAGCCGAACCACACATACACAAGGGTGAGAAAGAATGACATTCATTATAGTAAGAAGGGAACCAAAAGTTGAAGGCAAAGAATGAAAGATACCTGCCGTCCCCATGTATAGAGGGGAGAGAGGCCAGTAAAATAGCGAAGGCTCTTTGTTCTTTGAAGTAGCCTCGCGAACCAGCCAGCAAACGTCTCCTATCAGCTCGCACTGTTCTACCAGCGACGCCAAGTCCAATTGGCCGCAAGAAGATAGATGATAATACAAGCCAAGGTGGTCCAGCCTCCATCCATCGGCATATTTAAAAGAAAGTAGAAGAGGTTGGCCCAATAGGGCTTCACTAGGGCCACCCACTGAAAGCCCGTGAGAACGCAGTAATGCAAATAACCATGGGGTAATACTATAGAGTGTCTGCCATCGGTCCTCCCTTCTAATGAAGGTCCTGTAAGGATATAGCCGGTCACTCTCAGGGCGCCAAGAAGCTGTAGAGGGCAGAGGCTCCTCCACTGGCAGAGGGATCTATTGAAGAATCAATCGTTCACCGCTCATGCGGCATAGGCCTTGAAGTGTCTTCAAGAAGCCATCCATGCTGATCTCTGACAATTTCGGCTTGATCTTCGGTGAGCGCTGCTTCGCAACCTTACGTGCTTCCAGATAAGCCACCACGTCAGTATTCGTCTGGAACTTTAACTTCTTCAGATATGCCAGATCAGCATCCAGAGCCGGCACTGGCTGAGAGTCCAAGAATCGGCATTCAGCAATAGCCTAACATTCTCTTCTCGAGCTCCTATAAAAGCCGGTACGTGCATTCTACCACTTGATATATTCTGAAGTCACACAGGGGAAGCATGCAGGGGCAGGAACTCTAAATGAAACCACCTCTCGATGGTGAAAATAGTCCCACCATATGCGAGCCTCCTCATTCGATACTATGCCAGCCCGGGCCCTGTTCGGCAGCGCAAACTGAGAGGAGGAAGCAGGAATGTGCTGGTCATAACCAAAATTTTGACTGAATCGGAATGGGTAGTAAGGCTCTAGCCATAAAATACCGCTCTTGTGAAAAACCAAGACGCTTGGCCTTATTTACAATGCCCAATCAACTAGCTCTAACTCCAGAATTGGCCTCGTGCACTTGGCGTCAGAAATGGGGTGGACATACTCCTCTGTCTCATGGAGGCTGTATTCCCGCATCTTGTTCACTAATGGGCTAGAATGGGCAGCCAAGCTCCCAAAATGTAGAACCCCGGGTGAGTCTATTAGAACTTTGGTCAGTTTTCCCGGAATAGCAAAGAGCTGGTTCGCTGTTTGAGTTGGCTCAACACTAGCGAACTCTATCATCCTGGGAACTAGCTGTGCCGACTAGAGAGATCGAGGAGCAACTTTCGGGAATAATGTACAAACCCAGGCATTGAAAAAGTGTAACGGGCCAACCCTCTACAAATTCCTGGGAAGATGAGATCGATGCAAGTCCCCCAGCATTTTATATACTAAACACAGTGCCACCGGGCATAATGAGAGCTTCATGCCCCATGCCATCAGGCAGGCAGGGTAAATGGCCTCAGCCTGGATCACACTCTCGTCGCCCTGTGAAAGAGCGAAAGAGCAAATCCAATAAGTCAGATACATAGCACAATGAGTGATTGCATCAACCCCAGTAGTGTTGGGACCTCCTTGTTGATAGAGTGGATGGACGCTCTGATACCAATTGATAGATCCCGAAGGGTCCTGTATGGTGAGCTCTGATACCACTTGTTGGGTGCAAGGCCCAGATTCAAAAGGGGGGTTGAATGAATCCCTTATTAAAAATTCCGCCCAATAAAAACCAGTGGAAAGGCAAAGATGTGGAAGCAATGTGAGCAAGTGCCTAGACTGAACTGGGTGGTCTCTCCGAATGACGAGAGGATAACGGAAGAATTGAATTTCTGAACACTGTAGAGAAAACAGATGAACAGACCCAAAATCACCCAACTCACATGAGACCAAAAACAAACGTGCAGTGTGCAATTTAAACACTCACTAGATTGGAAAGATATAATTATCGCGCCTAAGCATTCATCTAGCAAAATCGAACCAGAATCAAGTTTTCAGTATGCAAACCAAACTCCCACTAGACTGAAGAAACAGATCGTGCCTATGCATACATCTATCGAATCGAACAAGGCAATCAAACCACAGTAGATAAGGGAATTATTAGGTGGTTCAGTCCGTAGACCTACGTCCACTCCACACTTCAACCAGAGTGTGGCTTCCCGCTGATACACAGCTTAACCGCTGGGCCTCACAGCTTGCCTACATCCGCTGAGCATCACAGCTTACTTCCGTTGGACAATACAGCTTAGACATCCGCTGACACACAGCTTGACCGCTGGGCGTTACAGCTTCACCGTCCAGAGGATACCACACCTCTGTAAACGATGGGTCTTACAGCATAACCCATCCAGTGGAATCCTCCTCTGCTACAGTTGAGCGACACAGTTTGCTCTGCTGACAAACAGCTTGAAATAACTATAAAAAGGAAAAGAAGAAACGGGAAATGACAGCGACTGAAAGCTGTAAACACTAAAGCGCAGATATGGCTCTCAAGGAGCTGACTGGATAGGATTTGATCATGATTCCAGTGGGGACTAATCTTCAGATGAAGCTTGTCTTCTTCTCTTCTCAAACTCTCGATCTCTCTCTCTCTCTTTCTATCTACTTCCTCTTCTTCTACGTTTCTCTGCTGCTCTCTCTTTTTCTCTCTTGAACTCTCCTATTCTTTTCTCTGCTCTTCCCTTCTTCTGCTCCCTAATAGTTCTTCTTGATCTCGCCCGAGAGTTATCTTCTTGACTTACAGAAGGATGACTTATATACTCCCTCAGATTGAGGTCACGCGCTCATGCGGGTAGGCGTGTGGAGGGAACACTCCCGCCTGGAAGCTTCAGGAGAATGTTGCCACATGTCAGAATCTGAAGGATTGGGACCCCACGTGGCGGCTTCTTCCAATAAGGATCACCCTTGGATCACGTGCCAATTAATTGTTTTGTTGTTCTCACACGCCCTTGTTCTTCTGTTCCTTATAAGTTAGATACTCAGGTGCACATAGTTGCTCGAACTATGGCTTCCCTAGCTTGATCACTTGCATGCACAAGTTCCATAAACTGCACGTACTGGGAACGATTGCACCGAGCTTGTTCTATCAGAACTGGGCATTGCACTGACCTGGTCGAGCTGGTAAAAGCATTGCACCGTCTTAGATTGGTGTCCTGAGGAATGGTTTGCACATATTGGCTTCTTCTGAAGTCACGTGTTGCACCGAGTATCCTCAGAGGTTTCAACGAGCTTATTTTCTTGACCAGACACTGCACCGACCTGCTCGCATTGAGAAGCCTACCCTTGATGAGAAGGAGTGCTTTGACTTTGAAGCTCATCCATATGAAGATTTGATCACACAGCATACGATTGCACTGACTCAGCTATATGTACCTGCCAATGTGCACAAACTCAATAGAGATAAGGAAACTATGCACATGTATGACTTGAATATATAAGAAAGAGATGCACAAGCTTTATGCACACGGAGGAAAAAATGTACAGCATGATATGCATCGACCATGTGAAAGCAAGGAATGCACAATGCACCGAGTTTAAGCATGAGCACGCTAAGAATGCACTAGGTTAAGTACTCGCAGCAACATGAGTTGTACAGACTAAAACTCCATGGAGTATCATGTGAGTAGAACAATGCACTGACCTAATGCGAAGAAGGCACAGAGAAGGTATGCACCGATGCATGACTTAATTAGCGTGCAATACCAGAGGTTGCACCGATGCACCTAACACATGAAGGCGTTGCACCGACCTAGCACTGATATAGTGCATAGACTCTGAGACGCGAGCTAAGAAATGCACCGACCTAACACTCGCCAAGGCTGCGTGCATAGAGAATGAAATGCACAGACCTTAATGGCCATGAACGATGATATGCATCGGGTTTGTTGGACAGCCTGACTGACATGTATGTACGAGCCGTAGATATAACCTGAATGCACCAACTTAACTGATTGTGTGCATGCATAGAAGTTTAAAGCCATGAAGTGCAATATATGCATTCGAGACATGCTCAGACCTAGACCAGCAGTTAAACGCACATCAATGTATATATATGCGACCTGAATGCACCGACTTAACTTAATGCGTGCATGCATAGACGTGTAAAGTCATGAAGTGCAATATATGCATTCGAGACATGCTCAGACCTAGACCAGCAGTTAAACGCACATCAATGTAGATATATGCAACCGTGGCATTCAATCAAGCACATGAAGTGACTCAGCTATCATCAAAACATTCTTCAACCATTCATTCTCAAGTGGTGACTCATAGTGTTGCTATCATCAAAACTCATGAAGCAAAACATCATCAAGGCACAGGGGCACAACACTTGTTGTCCTCCTTTCAATGTGGACGGGAAAGCGGCTTGTCGCCAAACCCTCTTCTTCTGTTGCACAGGAGCCGACACTATCGAAGGGAAGACTTTGTATTTCTGCTCTGCTCTAAAGAAATACTGGAGCCAGGTGCCCATCCTCACATGCCTCTTTTCTCCAAGCTTGCGTGCTTCCCTGGTATCGTACGAGTAATGGCAGAGAGTACGATATGCTTTCATCAGATAGCGGTAGGCGAAGCCAGTCAAGTATTGCCCTTCGCCGTCCATCTGGTCCTTCAGTCAATCCGGACAACAAACCTCTTCATATGGTTCACCGTCGATCGAGAGGCCACTTAACTGAGAGAGACTCCAAAGGTCCAGCCATGTCTCTCCTTCTGAAGTATAAAAGGTGTTGTACTCAGGACAGAACACCTCAATCATACCGCAGCACAGACCCTTGGAGATGGGATAGCGGTACCTCGATGCATACACGCTGTGGTATTGTGGACGTCAAAAAAAATGACGACGCCGATCATACGGCATGCACGTCGTAACACTCGAGAGCAAGCTGGAGACGAAAATGCCGAATAAACCTCATGCCTCGCTCGATCAGGACGAGAACTCGCTTGGTGGTTTGCTACCCGCTAAGGAAGCCCCCCAAGCAGAAGATACAGCTACAACGGTCCGACCGGCCATGCCGAGAGCTGAATCAGAGAGAAGTCGGGAACTCCGGCACAGTCTCGGCATGCACCGAAAGTCACGCAGAATCTGGGATCGAGTCCCAGAGGCTACAAACGGAATATTGCAGAGGCCATACATCACAAACGGAACATTTTGGGAATGCCAACATTCATATAAACGGCCGTGACTTCGAAAAGAATCCGTTTGGTGCTTAAAACGACACGAAGGGGCCTTAAAACGGTGCGCCTTAAAACGGCGCGCCCCCCTTCTCAAAACGGCGAGCCCCCTTTTTTTCTTTGGCTATCCGGCGCGCTCCTGTTGAAGGGGCCTTCCCCCTTTGATGCTTAAAATGGCGCCCCTTTGAATGCACTAAAACGGCGCCGTTTTAACCCCTCATTCTCAAAGCCCACAGTAGACTATTCTCTGAAGCGTTTCCCTGGCGCGCAATCAACCCATCCCGTCATCAGTCCAATCCCCTATTTTTGGGGGCAAACGAAGAGAACTTACCTGAAATTGCCAGTCCTCCGGCGTCCGACCAACGTGCAACCGCCTGAACTCCTCAAGCTCCTCCGACGTCCGCACCGAACGTCGCTTCCCCGCCAGTCACCGTCGACCAATCCGGTGGAGGCACCTCCCCTACGCTATGAATCCCACTACCTACAGGCCACTCAACAGCGTCAGATACAGAGAGGGAGAAGAATGGAAGTGAAGGGGCATTGAACTTCAAGGGGCTCCTTTCCCAGCGGGATGGATATATATATCTAGAGAAGAGAAGAGAGAAGAGAAGGATCAAAAAAAAGAAGAGAAGGAGAAGGGGTGGCTCTGGTTCTCGTGTGGCTCTCTGAGGTGAACATGGGTGAGATAGTTTCTTTTTATCCTCCTCTGGGGAGCTTCCATTGAAGAAGGCTGAAGGGTGAGCAAGCTATGTTCTGGTGTCGGAGAAGAAAAGGGAGAGAGAGAGGGGTGAGTGTGAGAGGTGAGCCGGGTGGGGTTTTGTGTTCTTTTCTTTCTTCCTCGACAGTATCTTCTCCCCCCCCCCTTTCTTATGTAGTCCATTTGTATCCTGGGATGAATCTCTTTCTATGCAAAACTCATTCCCCATTGTGTGGATGAATAAAAAGAAAAAAAGCCATTTTCGCAACTCTTGTGTTCTCCGTTCCAGTCTCTGCTCCGTCTGCCCATTCTCCGACCATCCCGGGCCCTTGAGGGCTTCCTGTCCATGGCATGACCATCAAAGGTACCCACCGTCGGATGAACATTTATGGCCCTTGTGGTAAATACCTGTCCCGTTTGGAAAGTTCCTCGCCCGCGAGCCGTGGTCGTTCTTGAAGGGTAGCCGTCGAATGTTCCATACTCACATTTGGGTTCGGACCGCCGTGAGGCCACTCCGATTTTCGAGAGTCTACCCTGGAGCAATCCGATTGGTGACTTTCCTTTTCCTTTGGCCAGCCCCAGTCCAGGGGAGGTGCTGCCGGATTTTCGCCAGGACCAAGAACATACAAGAACACTTAAGAACAAACGAACAAAGACACCCTCTATGAATTAACCCCTAAAATATTGCACAACAAACTCCTCCGAACAAATCACTTAAACCCCTTCGTTGCCAATCTAATTTATCAACTGAACGAACAAACTAACCATTAAAATCCACCTACGGGTGAAAGAAAAGGAGCGCACAGTCAATCCATGTGAAACAAACCCTCGGGAGTCTATTCCACCGCGCCGCTTTAACATCACTCTCAAAATCCATCTCCCCCTTTGAACCTTCAACCGGCGTGTGCCTTCAACACCGTAACCCGGTGTGGCCTTGACCGGCGCGCCCTCCTCACAAAAGCCCCGTATCTTCTCCTTTCAAATGTTAAAACGGCGCGCCCCCTCCATCTCCTTCTGTGAACACCCAAAAAAGGCGCGCTCCCCTCCATCTCCTTCTTTGAATCCTAAAAACGGCACCCCCCCTCCATATCCTTCTGTGAAGCCCAAATCCGGCGCGCCCCCCCATTGGTTCCCTTAAACCGGCGCTCCCCATGGCCCTAATACGGCATGCCCATCTCCATCTCGTTGCCCGAATACGGCGCGCCCATCTCCATCCTCTTGGGTCCTTTAATCCGGCGCGCACCATTTGAAATCACATAGACGGCGCGCCCTTCTACCCTTGCATGGCTTTTAATTCGGCGCGTACAAATACATCTCCTTCAATACACTTATCCGGCGCGCCTCCTTAATACAAGAAATGAATAAATAGCCAAAATAGAAGGGCCCAAAGAAAATAATAGTAAAAGGTCAATGCTAATAAAAGAATGAAAGGAGCTCTAGCACCCGTGCTTCAATTAAAATTTTGTTCCGGGGGCGCTGACCGCGTAGGTCGATCCGCGTGTGAGGGCGCACGTTAGTGAGATCGGGCTACGCACTTAATAATTCACTCCCTCGGACTGGGTGCAAAGAGAAAATCAACGACGCCTTATGGTATCGAACGTGGTTTATGGAATTTCTGACATGGCCATAGTCCGAAAACATCTCCGGCCAACAGTCTATCAACTTGACCCGTCCCTACCGGGATCCAATCTCGCATTCTCATTAAACTTGCCTTGTTCGTGGCAGACATCTGTGCGGTTTTGTTACCGTCTTTTATACTATAAACACGGACCTCCGTCCGAACATGAAGTGGCCCGTGAGTGTCCGACATAGTCTGAACATTCACGTCCCGATACAGGTTTCTAGCATAGTTCATCTTTCACTATCCTCCTGCATTATTAGTATTGTCTTTAGGCCGTAGGGCCCTTATTCTCGGCAATCAATCAAGGGTGTTCCCCCGTATGGGGGATGTAAATAACGACGTGGCCTTTATGCTAAGGCGGGTTTTGGTCCCGACACGAACTACACAATTGTCTGATTAGTCAGATCGCGCGCACCATGGGCTTCCATGAAGCCCGAATAAATCGTCACCTAGGTGACTGGCACGCCCACGCACTTAATAAACCCAATAAACGAACAACCAACGACCTTAATAAAAAGTGCGTCCACAGGTATACGCCTACCTTGATCAAAATACGAGCGTAGTGCTGCAGAACATAATCTATAAATTCCACTGCTCCTGGTCGGAAGGCATGGGCATTAGTAGCCTTCAGGTCAGCAAACTAGCCTACCGAAATCTGGTGCTTGAAGAGCACTGCTAAGCAATCTAGCAAGAAGGGCTCCTCTCTGTACCCCCATCTTAGTGGGGCCAAGAATAGATCGAAAGACGGCTTTCCTCAGTCAACACGGCCTGCAGTCTCATTCCATCTTGCTGGGATGAATTCAAAGGATCTGGTCAACAGCCCGTCCTATGGAGTCAGCTCCTGGGGTCCAAGCACAGCATTCCACTTCCTGGGCTCGCCTGGCAAGTATATGGGTATTCCCCGGACAACAAAGTCTGTTAGACTATCCCGCTTGACAAGTAGCGCCACCTCGGCCTTCCGGGCAAGGAACAGATCCCACTTCCCCTGGAGGTTGAATTGCTTCATAAAAGACATCAGGTGCTTGTCTTTGGGATGGTCTACTCGTTAGCCGTCAGGGTGATCATATTTGAAAGAGTTGCTCCCGATCATTAATAGGCGGCCAATATCTACTGTCTCACTCTCTGAATCAGAAGACTCTACAACTATGTCCAGATTATCATGGCCTCTGTCCAGAGAATCAACGTCCCCCCAGGTCACCACAACACTGGAGGAGGAAGAAGAATCAGATGCCGTGGTATCTGCATCAAAGGAAATACAAAAGGAAACAAACAAAGTCAGAAAAGAGTTGTTGAAGACCAAAATTTTCTAACAAAAATCCGGTAGAGTCACCCCAGCCCGGGAGCTTCCCAGAAAGAAGCGGGAACATATCTACTAAGGGACGATCCTTGAAACAGGCCGTGAGTGTGACACCGGGGCTGAACAGGACACCCAGGGTTGTAGCTCCGAGTACAAGCCTACTAGGAGTCTCCCGGGGCCTGGAAAGAGGGGGTTTCAATCCCCTGAATTGAAAGGAATGAAGCTCTCCCTCACTCTCTCTCACCACCACCGCCGCGAGACTCGAAGGGGAGGACACTCGCCGCTGTGGGAGGAGAGGAGGAGAAGAGAGAGAAGCTCAGGGCACAAATGAGTTGGGAATGGGAGGAGAGAGAAAGTAGACAAGATATATAGGGGAGGGCTTTGATGGTCTAATCCGGCGCGCTAAAGGGGAGCCGCTTTCACATTTGCCTCCCAAATTCAAACAGAAAAGGTGCGCCATTTTTGAACCCCCACGCCGGATAAAGACACATTCAAAGGGCGCGCCGTTTTAAGCGTGCCGCGCCGTTTTAATGGCCAAAGTCTTGATCGCACCGTTTTAAGGAACTATGGGGTCGTGCTACTCCAACGGCATCTCGACCGCACCGAACAAATTCTCTGTGTCAACCAGACAAAAAATATGCTCAGTCTGGGTACATCCGCTGGTCTCGCGTCGCTCGTTCCTCACTTGCGACACCCGCGGCTGGGGGGCATTTGTTGGCACTCGAAATATTATCAATGGCAATCACGCCCGAATGACAAAAGAATACGGCCCACCAAAGTGCAAAAGCCAAAGGAGACCAATGCCTAAGGGTCCTCTAGTACCGTTGAAGCCTCGGGTTATCTGATGAGAGTGTCAGGGACTCCACCTCAGGATGGTTTGAAGAAATCTACAACAAACCGGCAGTGCTGTGCGGCCTACCCAATGAATCGGTATCGGCTCAGTCGTGCCGAACAAACTCTATCTGTCGTCCGATCAGGGCGAGAATGTACCTGGTGGTTCACCACCTGGCAAAAAAAACCTCCTGAGGTGGAGAAATTTCTCTAGCCCCTCGGAAAAAGGTGTCGAAGGCCATATCAGCGGAAGACCCAGGTGACCCAGCGTGGGTACGTCTTCTTACCAGATGGGTCCGTTAGTGACCGAATAGTTGCCCAGTGAAGGCGAAAGTGCTCCGAGTGGTGACCCACTGCCCAGGAATGTTACGAATATGAATGAAGTCCACCCGGCAGCACAAGTCGCAGTGCCGAAGGCCATGTCAGCGAAAAACCCAAGAGTCCGAACTAAAGCCACGGACAGCGCCGGAATTGGCCAGTCATCGGCCTAAATGCTCCCCCGATACTTCTCATGTCTATCTCACATAGCCACGACGAGATGAATACTCAAGTTGACTCTCGGAACCAGTCCGAGATCCACAAGCCGACACCCGGCTCAATAAATGTGATAGTGTAACGCCCGAGAATTTTTTAAAATTTTTTTGGATTTAAATTATAATTATTAAGAATTTAAATGAATTTTGTTTAATCAAAATCTAATTATTTAGGCCCTACATTTGATCCAAGAGGATTTGGCCTATATAATAAACCCAAATAGGCCCAAAAGGTTGTTTTGGACTTTAGCCCATATTCTAGAAGCTAGGAATGGGTGTAATCACATAATTAAAGAGATAATTACTCCTTGGGATATAAATAAAAAGATAATATTGGAGATAATATCAAAAGAGTTTGAAGTATTTAAAATTTGACACCTGGAATGAGAAATGGTCTATCGCGAGACTGCTAACAGGTAGAAAACGGCCGTCCCAATGACCGCTACCCACTGCAGATTCCGTGAGAGAAGGAAAACGTGAAAAGGTTAGATTTTTCGTGTCTAAATCATCTAGGATCGGCCCTATCAGCTAAGTAGATAAGTCTAGAATGATTGCAGATCGAATTAAAAGCCTAAATGAGACTCTAAGTTTGTTCTAATCCTCAAAACCCTAGCTAACCCTATAAATAGATCCCATATTTGACATGTGCGACCCTTACTTTTAGCACGCGTGAAACTCAGATAAGGAGGATGAATTAGAGATAAGTTTCTTCTAGGAATTTATTTATTATAGTTAGAACTAACTACCCTCCAAATTTTGTTCTAGGAGATCAAGCCTACAGGAAGATAGAAGTCTCCAAAGTTGCTAATTCTACATAAGTAACTCAGGAAATAGTGCATCCGACCCAGATTGATCAAGGAATTCAAAGCCCTATACGATGTATTTAGTAAAAGTATCTTTAGAACTTTATGTTCCCTTTCATATCTTATATCTACCCTCAAAATTTCACGTCATTAGGACAAGGGAATCAAGAGATAGAAGGACGTGAAGTTGCTGATTTGGTACAAGAACGGACAGAATTAGGGCTGACTTCCAGTCTGAAATTGACTATCTAGAAGGATTAATTGAGGTAGGTTATCTCATAGATGGCTTAAACTTTATGTCAGGAATAAAAGCTCTCTTGTTTCAATTGATTTCATGCATTATACACCGTGAATTTTAGTTTTACTTAGGACTATGCATCTAGTATATTCCTCATGCATGAATTAGCCCTAATGAAGTAAAATGGAATTTTTTTCTTGTAAATTACATAAAACCTATGCATATTGTTGGCCCATATTTGTTCTATCATGGTTATGGTAGTTTATATACGTTGATTTCCATGCATGATATGCATTAGTTTAGTATTTAGTCTTATTATCTTTTGAACTCTAATTTACACAAGAAGAAACGGTCTTCCTATCGACCGCCAGGGACATCTAGCGGTCGTACGATAGACCGCTAGCCAATAATAAACGGTCCTGTATTAGACCGTTTTCTATTTCTGATTCTGTAATATTGTTAATCCGAACCATATTCCAGAATTAACCATAGTTATGATATAATAAGCCTAGTTAACTAAGTTTTATTCCTATTTTAAGTACTATTTTCCTATACTTAGTTAAATTTTTGGTTCATCAAAATAGATTTCATGTTTTGTGCACATTGATAGTATTTTTAACTTATGTTAATTTATGACCAAAATAATATAATCTTGTAATTAAATACATGTTTTAAATAGAGGATTCATGATTTAACTTGATCATTGTTTTATCACGATTCTCTCTCTTCTAAGAGTAATTTCTTAAGTAAATGGCACATATCCCGGTATGTTGACATTAGTTACACTTTTTGCACATTAGGAACACAATCTTGGACATGATGACCTATCCTTTGGATATTCCTTCCAACGGACAAACAAATCTTGTTTCAAGGCCTCCATAAGACTCCGCGAGCCTGAGATTCCAACTAGGACGCCGTGCTGGTTGTACCATTAAATCCCAATTGTCTAGAAAAACACTTATACCGATGTTTATATTCTGGACCTTAGCGGCCATTTGGTTGACTGTCTGACTCTGCTAGCGGCCCTACATTTGACTGCTAATGGATCCTAAACGGCCATGCATTAGACCACTAAGACTTCAAATATCCTGTTTTCAAAATATCGAACTATCTTATATAATAGTTTTGTACTAGACTGCTAGGAGCAAGAAACGGTCCAGTAAACGACCGCTAGCTTCCTGAGTTTGATTAACCCGGGGTTTGACTCAAGGGTTGATTTCCTTATGTTCCTAGATGGTCCAATTCATTATCTACAACATGTAACATTATTCCAAAGATACCTAAGTAATTTTGAGAGTAAAAGGAATGTACCATTATACTGCCGATTTATTTCCATGGCATAACCTAGCTATTAAATGCATTTATTAAAATCTCTTATTCTCAATAGAAGCATTCCTATTTTTGGTTACCTTATCGTGGAACTATAGTTGAAATTGTACATTCTTGGCCATATTATTGTTATAAACGTGAAAGTAGCTGGATTTATACTTGAAGATGCAGTTCGAGCACTGATTGTGTTCAAGGGCTCTATGCTAGTCCCCTTGGCTAATTATCGGAAACATACTGTAAACCATGGGGTATGATGCTACTGGCGTCGCATTGCGCTGGGAATACTTTCTCTATAAATAAGTGAAATATCCACGGGTGATCCACATGAATTCACGAAGTACTTGTTACTAAGTGAAGAGTGCATTCTTACTTGTTACATGACATTCTAGTGCATAGCCTTCATAGTTATAAAAAGTACATTCTTGTTACATTCTTGAAAAGGTCAAATTTTCATTCTTGTTATATACTTGATCAAATCATATTCTTATATTTCAAGTTTGATTGTATCTTGTTATTTTGGACTTTATTCGCATTGTTTCCTCGTATCTACATGGTTTATCTTATTTCTTTAGAGCTAAAATATTAATTACTTTAACACTGCCTTCATGTTGATACGAAGATACCTACTGGGCAAGTGTACTCATTACCCTACTTTCCAATCTTTTTCAGAAAATTCTTGTGGGATGGATTTATATTACTCGAGTGATGGATCCGAGAGCGATTGAAGGATAAAGACTCGAGAGAAGCCTTAGTTATTCATGTCTAGTCGAGTCAGAATGTAATTTTAATTTTCTTGAGTCTAGCAATGACAATCAAAGTTCTTATGTAATTTGAGATTATTTTATGAAAGAATAAAGTTAAAGGTTTTTAGTGAATTACATTGTGCAATTACTCTTATGTGATTATCTTGCCCTCTGGTTATATTGCTTGCTCGAGGCGTACTAGCCGACTGTTCACATTCCTAATTATTTCCACAACAAAAATCTCGGGACGTGACAGATAGGGAGATTAACCCGACGTGCTCCTTTGAACTGGCGCGCTCCTCTGAAACGGCGCGCATTTGGCAATGCTCTTAAACCGGTGCGCATATGGCCATGGGCTCTAATCAGGCGCGCATGTGGCAATCCACTAAACCGGTGCACTCTCCACTCCCCCGCGCCGGATGGATTCAACTTCTGCTTGGCCTATAAGAGAGAGCCATTCGGAGCAGGTAAAAAGGAGGACGGACGAAGAGGTGAAGACAGACAAAGCGTGAGTAAGAAAGAAAAGGGGGATATGAGAGGAGAAGCTTGGGGAAAAAGAAAGTTGAGTGCCTGAGCCGCCGTCCACCATTCGCCAATAGAGAGGAAAGGCTCGGAGCGAGGGAAGAGAGGAAGTTTTCCGATACTCTGTTTTCGTTGTAAAGAGCGGAGGTGGGTGTGTGGGATATCATTTTCATTCTTCATCTAGCCCTCCATTTTTCAATATCTCCTCTTTGGCTTGTAATGAAATGGGCGATGATATGAGCCCGCATCCCCCTTCACTTCCTTTTTAGTTTAGCCTTCGGCTCTTTTTCTTTTCATCTTCTGATGCAAAGATGTAATGGAACGGTCTCGTGCGGCAACGCCAGGCTGAATGCAATATATATTCCTTTTCTTTGATCATTCCTTAAGCTGTGTCTGAATCCCTCCTATTATTTTATTGCATTTACTTCTGTATCATTTATTAACATTTGGATTCCTCGGTCGATGTCGAGCATGCCCTGGGATAACCAAGGGCTATATTAACGTTATCCCCCTCCCCGGGGCTCTCTTTTAGTGTGGTAGCTATATCGAATGCACTGCACATCCTTCGTGGGTTTTATCGCCGGAGACACATATACATGTGCATCTCCGTTTTGTTTCTTTTTCTTCGGGATTGGCTCCCCTCCCATCAGCTCTCCGTTCACTATCATGAATTGGAGAGAATAGGGGTCTCCCTACAATTTGGGCACGGGCCCTCTCGTACAGTCAAATTATCATATGCCACCTGGCAATTGCTCGAGCGTGTGCTTCTTACAATCCCCGTGGTTCGTCAGCTCACGGCTAACATCTAGCTGCTAACCAACTAATCCCTCTGTGCTTGACCTACCATCTATGGTTTAAGGATCGAATGATTGGTGTGAGACCCGTTCTTTAACGAATCTTTACCGGTAATGGAATAGGATTAATTACATGAATTTTGGCTATTTTAAGGGTTTTATTAGGCCTAGTTATATGGGCTTTGTGTATATATATAAGCTTTTTTAAAATTATAAAGGGCATATGTATTATTTCACTTAATTAAGGGTTTAAAGTGTAGAAGAGGGTTAAAAATCAAAAAAATATATTTTTTTAATCACTTTTTACCCATTCGATGGCCCCCCCCCCTCTCTTACTTTCACAATCCCTCTCCCCCCTCTTTTCACCCGACGCACAGGAAACCCGCGGGCGAACCCGCGGGCGACCGCGCGAGCTCGCAGCAGCGGGGACCTCCCCCCCGGCTCGTCCTCTCGGCGGCGGCCACCGACTGGCAACAGCGGGGGAGCGTTGGCAGTGACCAAGCAGCCAGGAGGAGGCCCACGGCTAGCCACCCCCCCTCTCTCTCGCCTTCCTCTTCTCGACGACGCGCGTCGGCCCAAGACCAGTGGAGGACGGCCGACGGCTCTGCCAGTGGGATAGCGGAGGAAAGACCACGTCGGCATCCTCATCGGCTTCGATCCCGGTGCGGAGGTGTGACCCCTCGGCGGCATCGGGCGCTCCTCTCTCCCCCTCTCACGGCGCTCTCGCGGCTATTCGGCCTTCCTCTCGTGCTAGGATTGGCGGAGACTTCCTCCGTGATGTGAGGGATGCGAAGGCATCCACCCGGGACGAACCGTGGAGTGGAGAGACGACCGGGAGAGGTGGACCGCGGCACGTCCCTCGGCTTGTTCGCGGCCGGATCGGTCATTTTGGCACGTTTAAAGTAGGGGGATCCTAGCCCTAGCCCGTTAAACTGTTCTAATAGCATGTCCATAGTCACTGAGTTCATAGATTAATCGCATGCCCATCGTCGCTGAGTTCATAGATTAATCGCATTCCCATCGTCGCTGAGTTCATAGATTAATTGGGATGCCCATCGTTGCTGAGTTCATAGGCAATAAATTGTTATATTATGATGATGGAATGGCAGGGAACATGTTAAAAATAATAACTCCCGTCGAATTAAGTCAACCGGGATGGGATCCGATTATGATTCCGATGAATCCGGTTCTCCAGTAAGGACTATGTTTCAATTATTCTAGACTTTATAACGGTCCACCATAACCTGTTTATTAACCCGAGCGGCTGACGATTAGACCGCGTAAATTATTTAAATTTGAATGGCGGTAGAAATTTCACGATTAGTCCGTTTAGCAACACGTAACGGTCCGTCGTTCGACCGACTAAGGCTATAACGGCTTTAATTCAACCGCATGTTCTGCGAATTATGTGTGTTTGTTTAACTATGCATTTAATAGTTGCATAAGCATAATTAGTTATTTATGAATGTAATTAATTAATAATTGCCATTTCCACATGTTCAATAATTTATGCATTTAGCTATGGAATAATTCCCATTTTGGCATGTTCAAATTGTTTAAGTATTGAATTATTGAACAACGGCCATTTTAGTATTCTCCGTTAATTATGCATTTAATCTTGCTCCATTGCCATGTTTAATCGTTATCATAAGTTATGGCATGTTTTTAGATCCCAATAGAGCTTTATTCTCTTTCCTAGTGCTGGAACCACCAGTCGTAGCCCGACGACTTTCAGTGTTGATCCCACCCGAGAGAGGTGACGAGGTATCCCAGTTTATGATTTTTAAGCTAGTTCTGTGGGCCCCAGTCCAACCGTAGCGTCCTACGGAGGGGAATACTAGCTAGAGGCCTGGCTCTAGGCACGAGCCGGTGTGTGCACACATGGTCGGAGACTTGGACTGACATTGGTGAATGTTGCTCTGACTAGTTACTTGTTTTGCTATTGTTACGCATCTCGCTTGCCATGATCAGGCTTGCGTAGATGCTTGAGACGCAGTGTAAGCCATCAGTGGACGCATCTGGTTTCTTCTTTTGGTGGATCTCCTCTCCTTCTCTCTTTAGTCACTTGGAAATGATTGAGTTATTGCCTATTGGTAGATTTCGAGTACTTGCGTTAAAATTCTAACTGGCATGCAACTTAGCTGTTCATGAACTGTTTAGTTAGTTTTACAGCTTTATTAGATTGTCATTTATTATTTTCAATGCATGCTTTACTACATTCCATTAGTTAGTTGCGAGTTAGGGATTTCTGTGAACCCTACTGAGTCTCTGCTGTGAGACTCACCCCTTCCTTTTACAGGTGAGGCGGAGCAACCGGCTGTAGGATTCTCTCGTGCTTTTGGCGAAAAACCTTAGAACCAGCAGTGGTCTGTTTGTGGTCAGTCTATTCTTTTTTCTTCTTTTGGCCGGGATACGTCCCGTGTAGTTATTTATGTTTGGACCATTGTACAGTGTGGGGCTTGTGATATATGAATATGGACTACTTGTATAAATTTACCACTCTGATATATGTAATTACTTCCATTTAAAGTTCAAATGAATGCTTTAATTAATATTGCGCGTGTGATTTTTATTCGTTATGCATCCCCTCAACAAAAACTCACTAACCCATACGCTGCCTCATCAGCCTCTTGGGTGGCGTCCCCGAGCTCTTGGTATCGATAAATCGATGATATCGGGTTATCGGTATCCGGATCTCCTAGGCCGTCACAGTTGGTATCAGAGCGGTGTTGAGGAATTGTATAAGGAATTGAAATTGCATTAGTCTAGAACAAGTCCATGTGAGTCTACCGCTGGCTTAGGATGTTTTCCGTGATTACTGATGCATTTTTTTGTTATTGCGTGTTTTCTTCTAGATTAAAATGCCACCACGTAGAAGGGCACGTATCCCGAGGGAAGGTAGTGGCACTTCTCCTCCGGCTCCGGCTAATGTGCCAGCTCCAATTCAAGCTGACCCTGCTCCTCAAGCTGAGTTGCCTCCTAGTGGCCGTGGTAGAGCTCTAAAAGAATTTTTATTGTTCCACCCACCGACTTATGAAGGACTGGCAGATCCAGACACAGCCAGAGTCTGGATAGATGCAACTGAACGTGTATTCCGTTCCATGGAGTGCACAGAGGATGAAAAAGTCATGCTGGCTACTTTTCAACTCCAAGGAGCAACACTCACATGGTGGACCACGGAGTGGGAGGTCGCTTTTAGATCCCGTCCTCTTCGTCAGATCACATGGATGGAGTTTGTCACAGCCTTTGAGCGCACCTTCAGTCCAGCTTATCTTAGGATGGATAAAATGCACCAGTTTATGGAACTAGCTCAAGGCAATATGACTGTGCTGGAATATCGGAGCAAGTTCACGGAATTGGGCCGGTATGCGCCCCACATTCTTGCTGATGAAAGCTTAAAGACTGAACAATTTCTGCGTGGATTAAAACCAGAGTTGAGGCAGCCTTTGATAACGACCAAGGTTGCGGAGATGGACGTAGCATATGAGGCAGTTGCGGCTTTAGAGCTTGACTTGGCAAGATCTCGAGGGCATACTCAAATGGCGTCAATCCAGTCGAGTGTGCAATGTCAACAGTTCAGTCAGCCATCTGCTACAGGAGTCCCATCTGTTGTTCCTGCTACCAGTGGCATTCCTATTTCTAAGCCTAAGTTCAAGAAATTCAAGAAGTTTAAGAAGCGGTATGGCAGTCAGGCATCTTCGGGTACCATGCAGCAGCAATCAGCACCTTCTTTCCAACAGCGTCAAGGCTCAGCAGTTAGTTAGTCGAGAGTGTGTGCACGATGTGGTGGGAGCCACCCAAGCAAGCCGTGTTCACTGCCGGTGGTTTGTTTCCGATGCGATCAACCGGGACATGTGGTTCGAGACTGTCCGCAGAGGCCGAAGCCAGTGCAGTTTTCTCAACCGCAACTGTCTCAGTTCAGACCTCCTCCAGCACCTCAGGTACAACAGTATTATCCTTAAGCTTCAGTGTCTTCTTCCCAGTAGTCTACTATAGCGAGCAGGAAGCAGAAGGCAAAGGTTTCTCATATTACCCGGGCTAAAGCTGTGGCGTCTCATCTTATTGAAGGTACGATTATGATTTATGGACATGCGGCTCGTGTCTTATTTGATTCAGGCGCTTCTCATTTGTTTATTTCTGAAAACTTCATTTCCGGTATTGAGGAGCCGACTTCTGAAATTACTTGTGAGTTGCTTGTGGAACTACCTTCTGGGGATTTCATGTTCACTCCTCTTTGTCTGGAAGAGTCACCTATTATGATTGGTAATCATCAGTTGCCGGCTAGATTGTATGCGCTGCAGCTAGTTGATTATGATATTATTCTGGGCATGGATTGGTTAGAAAAATATGGAGCTGTGGTTGATTGCAGATCAAAAAAAGTCTATTTCTCGTTCTTCTCGTTTACTTATTTCTGCTATTCGAGCCTGTAGATTGCTTAATGCAGGTTGTCATGGATTCTTAGCTTCCGTGGTTGCTGTTGAGGCACCACAGCAGGATATCAATGCTATTCCTGTGGTCCGTGAATTTCCTGATGTATTTCCTGATGAGTTACCAGGCTTACCTCCACAGCGAGAAATAGAAATGGTGATTGAATTGATTCCAGGTACGGCACCTTTGGCAAAGGCACCATACCGTATGGCTCCAGCTGAATTGAAGGAACTGAGGGCACAATTGGTAGAATTATTGGGAAAAGGCTATATTCGTCCCAACTTTTCTCCATGGAGTGCACCAGTCCTGTTTATGAAAAAGAAAGATGGAAGCCTGAGGCTATGTATTGATTGCAGGCAGTTGAATCAGGTGACTGTCAAGAATAAATATCCTCTGCCCAAGATTGATGATTTGTTTGATCAATTGTAGTCTGCTACTATCTTTTCACGAATCGATCTTCGATCTGGCTATTTTCAATTGCGGATTCGAGAATCTAACGTTGAAAAGACTACTTTTAGCACGCGTTATGATCATTATGAGTTTTTGGTTATACCGTTCGGGCTAACCAATGCTCCAGCAGCTTTTATGGACCTGATGCAGCATATGTTCCGTCCATATCTGGACCGATTTGTGGTGATCTTTGTCGATGATATTCTTGTTTATTCAGCTTCTGAAGAGGAACATGTTCAGCATCTCAGGATTGTACTACAGACTCTGCGAGATCACAAACTCTATGCAAAATTTAGTAAATGTGAGTTTTGGCTGCGGGAAGTTCATTTTCTCGGCCATGTGATTTCTGGTGACGGAGTCGCATTTGATCCAGTTAAAATCGAAGCTGTTCTTCAATGGTAGAGACCGAGGACTGTGATAGAGATCAGAAGTTTTCTTGGTCTTGCTGGTCATTATCGAAGACTCAATAAAGACTTTGCACGAATTGCCGCGCCGATGACTAGATTGACACGAAAAGATGTGCCTTTTGTCTAGTCAGATCAATATGAGCGGAGCTTTAATGAATTAAAAAGGCTTCTCGCTTCTTTTCCAGTGTTGGTATTACCTTCTGGCTCGGGTGGATTCGTGGTTTGCACGGATGCTTCTCGAGTAGGTTTGGGTGCAGTGCTTATGCAATATGGTAAAGCCATAGCTTATGCATCCCGACAATTAAAACTACATGAAGAGAATTATCTGACTCATGATCTAGAGCTTGCAGCGGTGATCTTTGCACTAAAAATATGGAGACACTACTTGTATGGCGAGAAATTTGAGATCTTTACCGATCATCAAAGCTTACAGTATGTGTTTTCTTAAAAAGATTTGAATCTCCGACAGTGCAGATGGATGGAATATATGGAAGACTATGATTTTACTCTCTCCTATCAGCCAGGAAAAATGAATGTTGTGGCTGATGCTCTGAGCAGGAAAGTACAAATTAGTCATTTACTTGTTCATGAATGGAAATTGTGGGAACAGTTTCCTAGTGAAACTTTTAGCGTGGACATTCCTTCTGATCCGATGGTGGTTGTGTGTGCTAGTCTTGTGATGACTCCAAGTATTTATCAGCAGATCAAGGAAGCTCAGCAGGCAGATTCTGATTTGTCCCGCGTTATAATGATGCATGATGTTGAATTTGATGATGAGTTGGTTGTCAGCCTCCGTGGCAGGTTGTACGTTCCCGCTGTTGATGAGTTGAGAAATACCATCTTGCGTGAAGCCCATGGATCACGTTATGCTATCCACCCTGGCACTACTAAGATGTATCAAAATCTAAAAAGACAGTTCTGGTGGCCAGGAATGAAAAAGGATGTAGCTGCATATGTGTCTAAATGTTTGACATGCCAATAGGTTAAAGCTGAGCACCAAAAACTTGGAGGAATGCTTCAGCCTTTAGAAATTCCGATGTGGAAATGGGAGCATGTCACGATAGATTTTGTTGTGGGTTTACCCCGGAATTCACAAGGCTTCGATGGAATCTGGCTGTTAGTTGATCGGTTAACAAAAATAGTAAGATTATTGCCAATTAAAGTTACCTAGAGTGTTCAGAAATTGGCCGAGCTTTATGTTCAAAAGATTGTGCCATTGCATGGAATTCCAATATCAATTGTGTCAGATCATGACCCACAGTTTACTTCTGGCTTCTGGCGCAGTTTTTAAAAGGCATTGGGCACAGAGTTAGCCTTTAGTTCAGCGTATCATCTGCAGTCAGATGGTCAGTCAGAAAGGACTATTCAGACTTTAAAAGATATGATGAGATCGTGTTGCCTAGATTGGCAGGGTTCGTGGAGTCAGCATTTGCCACTTGTGGAATTTGCTTCTAATAACAGTTATCACTCCAGCATTGGCATGGCACCATATGAAGCTTTATATGGGCTTCCTTGTCGTACACCTTTAAACTGGTTTGAGGCCGGTGACAGATTCTTGACAGGACCTGATATGGTTCAGCAATGCGCTGATGTGGTTCGCTTAATCTGGCAGAAAATGTTGATAGCTCAGAGTCGACAGAAAAGCTATGCAGATCAGCACAGGCGACCATTGCAATTTGAGCCTGGAGATATGGTGTTTGTAAAAATATCTCCGATGAAAGGCGTTATGAGGATTGGGAAGCGTGGAAAGCTCAGTCCCCGTTATATTGGTACGTTTCCTATTCTGGAATGTGTGGGCCAACTGGCTGATCGTCTTCAATTGCCAACGGTGATGCAAGCAATCCACGATGTTTTTCATGTGTCCCAGCTGAAGAAATATGTTTCGGATGCATCTCACGTGTTTGATGACTCAGTTTGGCCTGAAGTGACTACAGATTTATCCACACCAGAGTATCCGATCAGAATTGAAGATCGTCGTGAGCAACGATTGAGAAATAAAGTAATTCCTCTGGTTAAGGTTGTCTGGCAATGTCACTCTGGCAATGAAGCTACATGGGAACGTGAGGACGAAATGCGTTAGTAATTTCCCTTCCTGTTCGAATAAGGTATATTCCTTTCAGTTCTCTCCTTGTTCTTCCTTTTAAATTTTGAGGATGAAATTATTATTAGGAGGGAGGGACTGTGAGACCCGTTCTTTAACAGATCTTTACCGATAATGGAATAGGATTAATTTCATGAATTTTGGCTATTTTTAGGGTTTTATTGGGTCTAGTTATATGGGTTTTGTGTATATATATAAGATTTTTCAAAATTATAAAGGGCATATGTATTATTTTGCTTAATTGAGGGTTTAAAGTGTAGAAGAGGGTTAAAAATAAATAAATAAATAAATATATATTAATCTCATTTTACCCATTCGATGGCCCCCCTCTCTCTTACTTTCGCAATCCCTCTCCCCCCCTCTTTTCACCCGATGCACAGAAAACCCGCGGACGACCGCGCGAGCTCGCCGCAGCGGCGACCTCCCCCCCCCCCCCTCGCTCGTCTTCTCGGGGGCGGCCATCAGCCGGCGACGGCAAAGGAGTGCCGGTGGCGACCTAGCAGCAAGGAGGAGGCCCGCGGCTAGCCACCCCCCCTCTCTCTCGCCTTCCTCATCTCAGCGGCGCGCGGCGGCCCAAGACCAGTGGAGGACGGCCGACAGCTCCGACGGTGGGCTAGGGGAGGGAAGACCACGTCGGCATCCTCGTCGGCTCCGATCCTGGCACTGAGGTGCGACCCCTCGGCGGCATCGGGCGCTCCTCTCTCCCCCTCTCAGCGCGCTCTCGCTGCTAATCAGCCTTCCTCTCGGGCTAGGATTGGCGGAGACTTCCTCCGTGACGCGAGGGACATGGAGGCATCCACCCGAGATGAACCGTGGAGTGGAGAGACGATCGAGAGAGGCGGACCGCGACGCGTCCCTCGGCTTGTTCGCGGCCGGATCGGACATTTCGGCACGTTTAAGGTAGGGGGATCGTAGCCCTACCCCGTTAAACTGTTCTAATAGCATGCCCATCGTTGCTGAGTTCATAGAGTAATAATAGCATGCCAATCGTCTTTATATTTTTATAGCATGCCCATCGTCGCTGAGTTCATAGATTAATCGCATGCCCATCATCGCTGAGTTCATAGATTAATCGCAGGCCCATCGTCGCAGAGTTCATAAATTAACTGGCATGTCCATCGCTGCTGAGTTCATAGGCAATAAATTGTTTTATTATGATGATGGAATGGCAGGGAACATGTTAAAAATAATAACTCCCGTCGAATTAAGTCGACCGGGAGGGGATCCGATTATGATTCCGGTGAATCCGGTTCTCCGGTAAGGACTATGTTTCAATTATTCTAGACTTTATAACGGTCCGCCATAACCTGTTTATTAACCCGACCGGTTGACGATTTTTCCACGTAAATTATTTAAATTTGAATGGCGGTAGAAATTTCACGATTAGTCTGTTTAGCAACACGTAACGGTCTGTCGTTCGACCGGCTAAGGCTATAACGGCGTTAATTCAACCGCATGTTCTGCGAATTATGCGTGTTTGTTTAACTATGCATTTAATAGTTGCGTAAGCATAATCAGTTATTTATGCATGTAATTAATGAATAATTGCCATTTCCACATGTTCAATAGTTTATGCATTTAGCTATGGAATAATTCCCATTTTGGCATGTTCAAATTGTTGAAGTATTGAATTATTAAACAACGGCCATTTTAGTATACTCGGTTAATTATGCATTTAATCTTGCTTCATTGCCATGTTTAATCGTTATTATAAGTTATGGCATGTTTTTAGATCTCAATAGAGCTTTATTCTCTTTCCTAGTGATGGAACCACCAGTCGTAGCCCGACGACTTTCAGTGTTGATCCCACCCAGGAGAGGTGGCAGGGTATCCCAGTTTATGGTTTTTAAGCTAGTTCCGTGGGCCCCAGTCCAACCGTAGCGTCCTACGGAGGGGAATACTAGCTAGAGGCCTAGCTCTAGGCACGAGCCGGTGTGTGCACACGTGGTCGGAGACTTTGACTGACACTGACGAATGTTGCTCTGACTAGTTACTTGTTTTGGTACTGTTACGCGTCTCGCTTGCCATGATCAGGCTTGCGTAGATGCTTGAGACGCAGTGTAAGCCGTCAGTGGACACATCTGGTTTCTTCTTCTGGTGGATCTCCTCTCCTTCTCTCTTTAGTCACTTGGAAATGATTGAGTTATTATCTATTGGTAGATTTTGAGTACTTACATTTAAATTCTAACTGGCATGCAAGTTAGTTGTTCATGAACTGTTTAGCTAGTTTTACAGCTTTATTAGATTGTCATTTAGTATTTTAATTGCATGCTTTACTGCTTTCCTTTAGTTAGTTGCGAGTTAGGGATTTCTGTGAACTCTATTGAGTCTCTGCTGTGAGACTCACCCCTTCCTTTTATAGGTGAGGCGGAGCAACCGGCTACATGATTCTCTCGTGCTTTTGGTGAAAAACCTTAGAGCCAGCAGTGGTCTGTTAGTGGCCAGTCCGTTCTTTTTTCTTCTTTTGGTCGGGCTACGTCCCGTGTAGTTATTTATTTTTGGACCATTGTATAGTGTGGGACTTATGATATATGAATCTGGACTACTTGTATAAATTTACCACTCTGATATATGTAATTGCTTCCGTTTAAAGTTCAAATGAATGCTTTAATTAATATTACGTGTGTGATTTCTATTCGTTATGCATCCCCTCAACAAACACTCACTAACCCTTACGGGGCCTCATCAGCCTCTTGGGTGACATCCCCGAGCTCTTGGTATCGATAAATCGATGATATTGGGTTATCGGTATCCGGATCTCCTAGGCCGTCACAATTGGCATTGTATTTTCTTTTGCCCCGAGAAGGATAGGGTGAGGGTCTGTTCGATGTGGCCCATTGATGGGGACATGACCTCCCATGCCCACACTCACGGCTAGTCTCCTCGCCCCGGAAGCGTCCGACATGGTCTAGTCATTTATCTTGAGTCATATGTTATATTTTCACATTTTTATTTGAGTCATACTATGGTAATTTTCCTTTTATTTGAGTCATGTACCTAGGTTAATGAGTCATCTATCAAAGTTAAGTGCCATATGGTTGATTAGATTAGTTAATGGGCCCAATTCATTGGGATAGGCCCATGGGCACCCCCTACCCCCTTGGTTATTTGTCATTATAGCAAGAGTCAGGGACTTTTTGTAAAATGTGGGTTGCCTATATATATGACCTCATTCCCCCCCATTTGAAGTTAGTGAATGAATGAATATTTGATTTTTCTAGTGTCCAACTTAAATCTTCTTCTTTTGGTGAGAAGCCAATTGAGTTGGTGAGAAGCCCCTATCCCCTCCTCTCTTTCTACCTCTCTCTCTAAGAAGCCATTTTCTCTCTCCTCCACTTTCTCTCTCTAAAACAAGCACCCCTTTCTCTCTCCTCCCCTCCCAACCACCTTTCTCTCTCTTCCCACCCTCCAATAACTCATCCCCAACTCCCCACCTTAACTCCACCCCAGCCCCAAGGGAGATTCCACCACTCCCCACTCCACCCTCCAACCACCAACCACCCCCTCCCCGTCCCCAAGCACCCTCTCATCTCCCAAGAGAGAATTCTCCACTCCCCAAGCCCCCCTTTTACCTTCCCCACACACCTCTTCCCATCCCCAATGCTAGAAATTAATCCCACCCATAAACCCAATTGGTAAGGTCGCAGGCAGCAGAGTACAAGTAGCTTGCAGAGGTGACCCCGGCTTCATCCTGGAGCCTTTGGAGGCCCAAGTGGTATGGTCGGAAGCGTCTCCCTGTCTTTTTCGTGACGGTGGTGGTCTCGTCCTGTTCTGAGTTCGTGGCTGCCCGTAGGAGTCTTCACCGTGGGACTGCGCATCTGCTACCAGACAGTCAACCTGAGGCGGCTTGTACAGGCTCCCACGGCCATTACCTTGAAGATCTGGAGGCGGCGCTTGGCTGAGATCATATACGACAATTCTACTTCCAGTATCAAGAAGTGGAACCCCATTCGGCATCCGGAGCTGTGTTTTCTCATTTTTCTCCCCCCGGTGCGCATTTCTATCCCCTCTGGGACTGAACCGACCCTTTTCCACTGTTCAGGTTCTCCCAAGCTGCTCCGACATCATATGGCATTCCCGTGGGTCACGTTTCGAAGAAGACTTGACAACGGTTCCAACGACTCCAGCCACACTCGATTTAGAGTTTGGGAGCGCTTGTGGTGACCTTTTCTTCTTGCTGCTGAGGTGCTTCTACTGCCAGAGTCAGAACTTAGGGGCCCTGTTTTCAGTTCGACCCCGACCGGCACCGGCAACCAGAGAAATCGAAAAACTTCAGGCGACATCCTGATCTAGCTAAGACAATTTTCCAACTGGTCTCATCATCGGAAAAATTCAGGAGTGGCCGCAGCAGCATCATCTTCAACCATCTGTTCCATGTTCCAAAGAGCAGGCAGAACCGGTGTTGTCCATCCGTTCGGCTTCTAATTCAGTTTTTCCCCTCCCCGCCTGGCCGACTTAAAGCCCCTCCCTATGGGAGGTAGTGTTTGAGTGTATGAATGACTCCCCCTCCCCTTGTTCCACCCCCTTGAAAGGGGAGTAGTGTTGTAAATATTTTAAAAAAGGGTCAAGCTACTTCGGCGCAGCGTGTGGGGAACCACGCTTCCCCACTCGCCCACGTCTCCGAGCGGGACTGATTTCTTCAAACCGGTCGAGTAAGTGTTCTAACCTTGCTTCCCTTAGTACTTGTCCTTTCAGTATTTTCTCTTAGCTCCGCTGGCCGTGAGAGTGAGTGCTCGGTCCCTCAAGCTCCATTGCTTCGAGTGACCACCGTGGGGAAGAGTGTAACCGGTACCCTCGGCACAACGTCGGCTCCATTGAATTGGGTCTCCATACCCTTGGGAACAAACCTTGGCCTTGCTGGGCCTCTACCAACAAGGGCCTAGCCCTCACATCCTCCACTTGGCATCGCCAAGTTACCCCAGGTTTGGGTGAGCGTCGGGTGCACGGCTGCCGATTTCAGTCCGTTATCATTGTGAATTGTGCTTGTTTATTAGAGTCCATGGGCGTGTCACATCAATTGGTATCAGAACAAGATTCTAGACTTGTCTCTACTAAGTCTTGTCCTAGGGCCATTGCATTTATCCCCCCGTTCATCATGGCCAATTCCTACTTAGCCTACTCGCCACCCATGGACTTCATTCTAGACAAGGATATTACCTTTGACGGATCTCGTTCTAGCGATTACCTTAGATGGGAGGCTACCATAGAAAGGTACTTTGAAAAGACTTGGGTATATGGACCCGCGAGAGTCCGCAAGGCCAAGGGATGACTTCGAGGTCAAGCCAAGAGTAAGTGGGAACACATAGAGGGCTTAAGGAGGGTTGGAAGACAAGAACCTATGCACTCATGGGAAGAGCTGAAGGTAGAACTTAGAAAGATCTACATCCCCAAACATTCCCACTCCTCCTAGTCAAACACCCCTAGCCCGAGGAGCACTACCACTCCTCCGTCCCTACCCCGCCAACTTGAGACCACCCTTTGGTCTCCACCCCCACCACTCCCAACAAATCACCTCTCAACCATCATCACTACACTTCGCCACCAAGTCCTCACCATTCAAACCCAAGTGGACCCCGTGTCCACCCCGCCACCTAGGCCTATGACGGCCACCACCCCCCAACCCACAATCCCTCACCAAATCCATACCCCACAACCCCCCTTGGTCCCCACCACTACCCCTCCATCATCCCCTAAAAGGGATGCACCCCCCAAACCCAATCAACCCAAATCTCCTCACCCAACCTACCTTCTACTTCAAACCCCAATCCTACCCCAACCTAGGCCACCACTACTTCCACTCCCAAACCCAACCCAAGTTCGACCTCACTCACCACCCCGGGTGCACCATGCCCCAACCATCATCACCCCATCCCCAAAAGACCTTCCCATTCCCTTGAGAAAGGAGGTCACACCCACTCACATAGGAGTAGTTGCTAATCCGGACCCTCTCCCCACCCATGAGGAAACCCAAGTTCACACTAATGGTGAGGAAGAGCTTCAACCCTTTACCACTTCAAATAGTTCGGATCTTCAAGAGCCACGAACCTTCACAAATGGCACCATAATCATCGATGGGCCCCTAGCTAGATGGCTAAAGGAGAGACCAATTCACCCCATCACGTCCTATGTCTACCCTCCCATGGAGCTAAACATCCCCATAGTATCCTTCTCCACCTATCGCACCATCATCCAATCATCCTACCAAGTGAAAACTTTAGGGGATCTTCTTAAGGGCCTAGCATGGCAAATCGAGTTCACTAGCATATTGACCCCTATGGAGGAACAACCAAGGAGCCTTGACCTCCTACACCTTTGTGTCGGGTCTATCACCTTAGTGTGCACCATCTGTTGCTACACTAGTGACCTTTTATTATTACTCCTTACACCCGATGAGCCCAACCTTCTCTTCAATTTGGAGCTTCTTATCTCGGGAAGAAAGCCAAGCCCTCCCCTCATAGCCGACCCACCCACCAAGAACTTTGGCCCAATTATGATGCGGACATCAACGTCAGCCCGCTCACATTATGTTTGCATCTACGTCCTTTTATATTTGTATGTATACCCTTGTGATATATGGGTACACAATAGTAGGTCTGAGTGGGTTTATTTGCAAAAGGCCATTGGGTCTTTTTTGCAAAAGTGCATGTAGGCCCTGCAGGGGCCCCCTCCCTCCTCCTTATTGGTCCACTTGGACTCCCGGGCCCAAGGGGGCTGGTCCATGGTCCAACCTTGGACTTGGACCTAGATTTAATTAAAGAAGACAAAATCAAATTGCCTTCTTTAAAGGGGGGGGGGGGGGGGGCGAACCTTGTATTTTATTGTGATTTATTGTGGTTGTTCAAACCACATCCCAGCCCTTCACTCATCAACCCTTGATCCAAGGGTCTAGAATAGTTAGAGACCTAGTCTATATAATGCTGTATTTTTCATGAGAAATAAAATGGAAAAATCAGAATTTTTGTGAGTGTTCAAGGAGCTTGGTGCGCCCCTCTCTCCTCCCTTGCTGTTCTTCCTTACCCAACCCCAGATCTAGAGTGTATCCCTCTTCTATCATCCCCTCTCAACCTCCGGTGATCGTCTGTGCCGCCGCCGCCGCCGTTCGTGCCGCCTTCGAGCCGCCGTGGAATCGTCATCAAGTTTCTATCCTGCTGGACAGAGGTGTAGTTCGAGAATTCCTGAAGCCAGCCACGAGTTCTGATCGATTTGAAATTTTGAGGGTTGGTTCCTATCTTCTAGCCCCTTCTCCAAAAAAAAATTGAGATTCAAAATCTACTGTTTCTTATCCTTACTATTTCATTCAACTCTCAATCTCAGATCTGTTCTGTCACTGTCTACAGTGACAATAACCCTGAGTTCTCCACCTTCGACCACCCTTATGATTTTGGTTAGACCTTCCAATTTAACTGGGCGTTCTTTCCATCGTCCCCTACCACCACAATTGTTCTTAAATTTTTATCATCCTTCTACCTATTTTTAAAAATTCATGTTCTAACGAAGCTACAGTACTTTTAGCCAGATCCTAGATCCGACCTTTGTCCACTAAACAAATCACCGAAAATCATAGATACATCCAAATGGGTCCAAACAAATTTTTCCGTCTTCCCAGCTCAAATTCCAACAACTTCGCTGAAGA